>OY754346.1:24102184-24702184 GCA_963572235.1 Caenorhabditis japonica
GCAAGTCCCCCAAAAAAAAGACTCAAACTGGTGCTCTAAAGAAATTTCAGTAAAATATTGCCAAAAAATGCTGGTTTCAAGCTCGAAATTATTGCGAGTGACCACGCGATTTATCACCCCGGCTATTACTGCTAGACAAGTGAGTTTTACGAGAGATTTCTGAGTTCGTGGCGAGACCCAACTGCATATGGTGTTTGCGGAGATGTGGCACCGCCCCGTTTTTTGACACGACCGCACACTTTTTGGTTCGATTTTTGTAGAGGAAATTTGGCGCAAACTCAGAAAATCTGAAGCGAAATGTAGATTTTTTCTTTAAATTTTGAATTTCTGTGATACTGTGCAAGCAAAAAATTTTTCAGACCATGTCAATACGTGAGAAACCAACGAAATCGGGGATCAAGCCCCGCCCTTTGCAAGTCTGCGGCACGAATTCTGTACAGAAACTGGGCTCTGGGACATTTCGAAACTTTATTGTGCTTTCAATCGACTTGCGACATGAACGCGCGAAACTCCGCCCACTCATTTGTGCGCGGCCTCGCAAACATAGTGATATTTGAAGAGACGCAGACAGAACGGTGAATGCAGACTTGATTTGCGTTTTCATGTCGCAAGTCGATTGAAAACACAATAGCGCATTTTTGGTGGTAAATTTCCAAAAAATTTTTGAAAAATTCGCGAATTTACCGGTATTGTGAACGCGGCGACGAAAAATGGCATCAAAGTTTCGAAACGTCCCAGAGTCAGAAACTGTTATAGAATTCAGAAAAAACAGTGCCGCAGACTTGCAAAATTTTCCCCTGGTCTCAAAAATTGGCGCAAAAGAATGTTTTTCCCTAGAAACTATTCAAATTTTTTGGCATTTTCAGAGAGCGTGACAAAACCGGGGAAGAAATGTCAAAAACCGGGGAATTCGACACTGTCACGTAAAATTGCGGATGACTCTGATTTTCCGCGCAAATTGCGAAAAATGTTCAGACAATGACACGCTGGATTTTGAAATTCCGCTTTGTCCGCAATTTGCGTGACAGTGTCGAATTCCCCGGTTTTTTACATTTTTCCCCGATTTTGCGTTCCCCGGTTTTGTCACGCTCTCCATTTTCATTGAAAAACTGCTCGTAGAATTTCCCAAAAAACCGTGCGGCGCTGGTTTTCTGCAAACACCGCTGCCATTCCACAAAGCGCGCGCGCGCGCGAGCGGATTCCAAGTAAATAAATATTTATTTCCTTATCATCATCGTCATCATTTGCAACCCCTGTTTTTTTTTTACTTTGTTCTTTTTGAAGAGGGTGACGTGGCAGAGATAACCACCCTGAAATTCCACCGCCGATCGTTCTCAAAATAGCGACAAGCAACAACCATCCCATGATGCAAAGTGATCGACCAAACAAAAAATTTAGTATAGGCAAAGGGCAAACTGTGGCGAAAAAGGAAAACAAGACAACAGCAGAAAAGCTCGCGAACGCACCACTGATCATGTTATTTGTGACCCTTTCGCATTCGTTTTTTCTCTGCGTCTCTCTCTCGTCACGCGGATCTTTTCACCCGGTCCCGTGAACACAAACAACATAACAATTTCAGCACGAGTACGCCTAGGCTCCGCCCCTTTTCATGTTGAAATAGGGAACTTTCCGGAACGGGCTGGATTGCATTTGTTTTGACTTTATCATCGTCATATGATGTGGCTGATATATATACTCGCTTTTTCCCTTTGTCGACCTCCTGCCGTCTCAAGCTCACAGAGCTCTTCGGAAATGCATGAGCATTGTGAGGCAAAGAGTGGACATTCGGGTTGTCCATCTTCAGAATATGTGAGGCACTTTTCTTTCAAATTTTCCCTGCTTGCTGTGGCTCTTTTGTTTAATGGATTACGGTGACACTCACTTCAGCTGTGTCCTATCGTGGTGAATTTACTCGTGAAGAAAACTGCCACAGCTCGCACCAGTTGTTCAAATTTATGCAAATATTTTCCCACCTTCCCGTTTTTTTTTGTCATTCTACATGATACATATCTTCTGTTTTCAACCGGCGCTAAACTAGTTTTCGCACAAATTCCACTCTCACTCTCGAATTCAATTTTCGCCCCGCCCCGCACGACTCCACTTTCAGTCAATTTCGATTTTCAGACTGAAACGCACAACACTATGAGCTTTTTGGACAAAGTTAAAGAGACGGTGAACAGCGCCTACGAGTCAGTGGAGAATGCCGCCGATCGAGTGAGTTTTTTAAAATTTAAATTACGGTATTATGCACTTCGTTGCGAGACCTGCGGAACATCGGATCGTCGTATTTAGCTCGTAAACCCACGATATGCGAACGCGCTCCATTCGGAATAATGTTCGCGACGAGATGGACGGAGAGTGTCAGACGAATTCTCAATGGAGCGCAGCGCAGCATCGCAGCCGCCGTTTGCATACAACTCGGGGCATTTTTGGCGTGGATATGACCGTTTTAAGCATCAACATGGCTATTAGCTGTTGAAAATGGCAGCTTGCACCTAATCGGCGATCGGCACAAGTTTGGAGCGGATTTGGCGGCGATCGGCACACAAACGGGAATTATGCATCAAATTTGGCGCATGTGTCACGTGCATTTGGCATACGCCCTGAAACGGGCGGCTAATAGCCAAAAATTCCCTTGGAAGGTGACTTACATCATCTTCTCCGGGATTTTTGGCTATTAGCCGTCCATTTCAGGGCATATGCCAAATGTATGTGGCATAGGCGCCAGCATTAATGGCTAACTCTCATTTTCAACGGCTAATAGCCAGGTAGCGCGAAAATTAGTCATCGCAATCCGGCCTTATACACGATATTCTTTCCAGGCGGCCAACACTGTCACTAGCACTGCTCACGACACCACTGAAGCCGTTTCAAACACGGCTACCAGCGCCAAGGATGGAGTTACCGGAGCTGTGAGTTTTATTGTCAGCAAAACAAATGAATTTCAAATGTTTTTTTTTTTGCAGTTTACCAGCGCCGGCGAAAAGATCGGCAACGCCTACGACGGTACAAAACAATACGCGTCGGACACGGCCACCGCCGCCGGCGACTACGTCTCCAGCGCTGGCAAAAAGGTCGGCGAAGTCGAGGATTCGATCGTCGAAAAAACCGTCAACACAGCCGACTCGGCGAAGAGCACCGCTTCCGATGTCGGAAACTCCATCTACAACGCGTTCACCTCGATAAAAGACTCGATCGTCGGTGACAACGCGCAAAAAACGGGTGACGCACTGACGGACGCCAAGGAATCGGCGGGCGACGCGTTGGATTCCGCCAAGGAGGCCGGATCGCGTGCCGCTGATTCTGCCAAAGAGAACTTGCATAACGATGATTTGGCGCAACAGACTGGTGAGGAGATGTCTGATGCGTACGAGTCGACGAAGCAGCTCGCGTCGGACGCCGGTGACGCTGCAAAGGAGAAGGCGGAAGCTGCCGGAGAGTACGCCGGGACGATGAGAGATCAGGTCAGAGAGAAGGCGTCGGAAGTTGCCGATTCGTTCAAGGCGCACGCTTCGGATGCCAAGGATGCTGCTGCTGTGAGTTTCGGGTTTTTTTTTTCTCCTATTTCTTCGTGAGCTCTGCACGGTTTGAAATTTGATTCTGGGAAAGCCTGATCTGTTTGATCTGCAGGTTAGGAGGTTTACCGCGTCAAATGGTGTACATTGTGGTCTCGCCACGGGCGGTGTTTGCAGACTTGTGGATTTACGCGTTGATACAAATTTGAATTTTTTGAGACCCTGAAAAAACGAGAGCGTGACAAAACCGGGGAATTCGACACTGCCACGCAAAATTGCGGATGACTCTGATTTTCCGCGCAAATTGCGGAAAATGTGCGTACAATGACACGCTGAATTTTGAAATTGAGACCCTGACAAAACCGGGGAAAACCACGAAACCGGGGAAGACAAAACCAGGGAAGACAAAACCGGGGAAAAAATCGGACAAAACCTGGGAAGAAGCTCCGCCCCCTTTTGCAGCTGCTGCACGATGTTTTGTACTGGAAGTATTGAAAAAGTGCGCCGCAGATTTGCAACTGGACAAAACCGGGGAAAAGTTGCAAGTCTGCGGCGCACTTTTTCAATACTTCCAGTACAAAACATCGTGCAGCAGCTGCAAAAGGGGGCGGAGCTTCTTCCCAGGTTTTGTCCGATTTTTTCCCCGGTTTTGTCTTCCCTGGTTTTGTCTTCCCCGGTTTCGTGGTTTTCCCCGGTTTTGTCAGGGTCTCTTTTTTCCCCGATTTTGCGTTCCCCGGTTTCTCGTTTTTCCCCAGTTTTGTCACGCCCTTTTTTTCCCCGGTTTTGTCACGTTCTCCGTCAAATGGTGTACATTGTGGTCTCGCCATGGACGGTGTTTGCAGACTTGTGGATTTACGCGTTGACATGCACAAATTTGAATTTTTCCGTTTCGAAAGTTTGTAAATTTCTTTTTTTTGTGCCGTTTTTAATTTTTTTTTTTATATATAACGAATTTGAAAATGTTTTCCGGAAATGAAAAAATTTGAACATTTGTCCGGAAAAATTTCAATTTCCATAGAGTTAAAAAAAAAAAATTACCGTAAATACTGTATTATAAGCCCATGGGCTTCTATTTTTCAAAGGGGTCTCAAGGGTGGGCTTATATTACAGGTGGGCTTCTAATACAGGTGGGCTTATATTACAGTATTTACGGTAAAAACGGCACAAAAAAAAACGAATTTATAAATTTTTAAAATGGAAAAATTAAAATTTGCGCGTAAATTCATCCACAAGTCCGCAAACACTGTCCGTGGCGAGACCGCAATGTACACCATTTGACGCCGCTTTGGACGTACCATTATAATTGAGAACGTGACAAAACCGAGGAAAAACGAAAAACCGGGGAACGCAAAATCGGGGAAAAATGTCAAAAACCCAAAAACCGGGGAATTCGACACTGTCACATAAAATTGCGGATGACTCTGATTTTCCGCGCAAATTGCGGAAAATGTTTGAGACTCTGACAAAACCGGGGAAAAAATGACAAAACCGGGGAAAAGTTGCAAGTCTGCGGCACACTTTTTCAACACTTCCAGGCAAAAGGGGGCGGAGCCTCTTGCCAGGTTTTGTCCATTTTTCCCCCGGTTTTGTCTTCCCTAGTTTTGTCTTCCCCGGTTTTGTCAGGGTCTCAAATGTTCAGATAAATTTTGAAATTCAGCGTTGTCCGCAATTTTACGTGACAGTGTCAACTTCCCCGGTTTTGTCACGTTCTCCGTCAAATGGTGTACATTGTGGTCTCGCCACGGACGGTGTTTGCAGACTTGTGGAATTCTTTTTTTTTTTTGTGTCGTTTTTAATTGCTTTTTTTTAACGAATTTGAAAATGTTTTCCGGAAATGAAAAAATTTGAACACTTGTCCGGAAAAATTTCAATTTCCATAGAGTTATTGTGAAAACAAAAAAGTTGCAACGCGGTGTTTGCGTACTTTTAAAATTCAAACGAAAATGGGAACAAATCTCTTCATTTCCCATGCTGTTTCTTTCATTGCCGTTTGAATTTCAAAAGTACGCAAACACCGCGTTGCAATTTTTTTTTTACAATTAAAAAAAAATTAAAAACGGCACAAATTAAAAAAAATGATTTTATAAATTTTTTAAATGGAAAAATTAAAATTTGCGCGTAAATTCATCCACAAGTCCGCAAACACTGTCCGCGAGACCGCAATGTATATACACCATTTGACGCCGTACGACTTTTTTGCTTTGGTCGTACCATTATAATTATAGAATGCAGAAAAAATCGGATATTTTCAATTTTTTTTTCAGAATGCCACCTCCGACGCTTACAACGAGGCCAAGGGCAACGCGCAGAAAGCTCGAAACGCCGCGTTCGACACCTACGACTCGGGAAAAGACAAGGCCTCGGATGCCGCCGAATCTGCAAAGGAAAAGTCTAGCTCCATTACCGGAAAGATCGGAGACTCCATCTCGGGTGCCTACGACTCGGTCAAGGACAAGGCTTCTGACATTGCCGACTCTTTCAAGGGTCACTCATCTGATGCCAAGGACACTGTCGAACAAAAGTCTTCTGACGCCTACAATGCCGCCAAGGACAAGGCTCGCGAGGCTGGGGATTCAGCCGCTGACGCGTGGGACTCTGCCAAGGACAAGGCTTCGGATGCTGCTGATTCCGCTCAGGAGAAATCTAGTTCCATTACTGGAAAAATTGGAGATTCCATCTCGGGTGCCTATGACTCGGTCAAGGAAAAGGCTGCGGATCTTGCCGACTCGTTCCAGGTTCACTCGTCTGATGCCAAGGACGCTGCCGAGGACAAAACTTCTGACGCGTATAATGCCGCCAGAGATAAGGCTCGCGAAGCTGGAGATTCTGCCGCTGGAGCGTGGGATTCTGCTAAAGAAAAGACTTCCCAGGCCGGAGACGCTGTTCGCGACAAGTACGAGTCTGCAAAGGACAAAGCGTCGGATGCCGCTGAGTCTGCTAAAGAAAAATCGAGCTCCATCACTGGAAAAATTGGAGATTCAATCTCGGGTGCCTATGACTCGGTGAAGGAAAAAGCTTCGGATATCGCCGACTCCTTCAAGGGTCACTCTTCGGATGCCAAGGACACTGTCGAGAACAAATCCGCCGACGCCTACAATGCGGCCAGAGATAAGGCTCGCGAAGCCGGGGACTCTGCCGCTGGAGCGTGGGATTCCGCCAAGGAAAAGGCTCGCGAAGCTGGAGATTCTGCTTCGGACTCCACAAAGAGTCTGTCGTCGAAGGCTTCAGATGCCATCTCGGGAGCTTATGACTCTGCCAAGGACAAAACCTCGCAGGCCGGAGATGCTGTTCGCGACACCTACGATTCTGCAAAGGACAAGGCGTCCAATGCCGCCGAATCTGCGAAGGAAAAGTCCAGTTCCATCACTGGAAAAATTGGGGACTCGATCTCGGGAGCCTATGATTCGGTGAAGGAGAAGGCGTCTGATATTGCCGACTCCTTCAAGGGTCACTCTTCGGATGCCAAGGACACTGTCGAGAACAAGTCCTCGGACGCCTACAATGCGGCAAGAGATAAGGCTCGCGAGGCCGGAGATTCTGCTGCTGGAGCGTGGGATTCCGCCAAGGAAAAGACTTCGCAGGCCGGAGACGCTGCTCGCGAAAAGTATGAATCTGCAAAGGACAAAGCGTCGGATGCCGCCGAGTCTGCAAAAGAAAAATCCAGCTCCATCACTGGAAGAATCGGTGATTCAATCTCAGGCGCCTATGACTCGGTGAAGGAAAAAGCTTCCGACATCGCCGACTCTTTCAAGGGCCACTCCACGGACGCCAAGGACACTGTCGAGAACAAGTCCGCAGATGTGTACAACTCGATGAAGGAGCAAGCTTCTGACGCGAAGGAGAACCTGCAGAGCTACGCGGATTCTGCCAAGCAGCACGCCTCAGACCTCATTGATTCAGCAAAGGATCAGAAGGATGAGGCTCAGAAGAACGCGAAAGAGCAGGCCGACAAAGCGGGCGATGCCGTCAAGGGTTACTACGATTCTGCGAAGAAGGATGCATCCGAAGCGGTCGATAATGCCAAGGATCGTGTGGGTGAGACGCAGGATAAGGCTAAAGAGTACTTCGACTCGGCCAAGAATAGAGCTGAGGATGTGAAGGACTCGGCTGGTGAGACGTTTGAGAAGATCCATCATTCGGCCACCACCAAGGTCGAAGATGCGAAGAATAAGGCTGCGGAAGGAAAAGATAAGGCTGTAAGTTGGTTCATGACGAAAAAAAAAGCTGATATTATTGTTTTATTTAATGGACCAGAGGAGAAAAAAAAATGTTTTTTTTCCTATTCATAGATGTCAAAAAATGTCAAAAAACGAATCCTATGAATAGGTCTATAAGTTGTCGCGCGGTGTTTGCGTACTCGTACTCGTACTCGTACTCGCGTTGCAAACCGATTTACGAGGCTCCGCCCACTGCCCTGCTATTTTTTTTCCTCATTTTGCAGTTTTCGTTCTGTTTTTTTTAAATACATTTTTGCTTCAGATCAATAATGGACCTATTCATAGGATTCGTTTTTTGACATTTTTTAACGTTTTTTAACATTGTTTGACATTTTTTGACATCTATGAATAGGAAAAAAAAAACAAAAACAAACAAAAAAAACATTTTTTTTTGTTTTTTTTTCTTCCTATGAATAGGTCCATAAGCGAATGAACATTAAACAAGAAAATTCGAGAAAAAGAGCAAAAATCGATAAAAAAAATGTTTTTTTCGTCTTTTCATGGTAATTTTTGCATGTTTCCTTATTTGTTTATGGGGTTATTCTGGAAACCAGCAAAAAAAAGCAAAAAATTCAGCGAAAATTCAGAGAATGCTCCGATCGGTCTGAAACTTCGGGAAATCATTTAAAAGATACTTCCGGTCATTCCCTGAAATTTTCAGACCAAAATATCGATTTTGAAAATTTTCAGAAATAAAATCGATATTTTTGAAAATCAATATTTCCGTCTGAATTTTTTGCTGGTTTTTTTCTATTTTTGCTTTTTTTGCTGGTTTCGAGAATAACCCCATAAACAAATAAGGAAACATGCAAAAATTTCCATGAAAAGACGAAAAAACATTTTTTTTTTAAATCGATTTTTTCTGATTTTCTCGAATTTTCTTGTTTAATATTCATTCGCATACGCCATTTATCAATCTGAAGCAAAAATGCATTTTAAAAAACAGAAGGAAAACTGCAAAATGAGGGAAAAAATTGAAGGACAGTGGGCGGAGCCTCGTAAATCGGTTTGCAACGCGAGTACGAGTACGAGTACGCAAACACCGCGCGGCAACTTGAATAAAACAATAATATTTTCTTACCTTGTTCTTCCAGGTCGAGAACGCCGAGTCTGCTCAACAATCGATCGTCGACTCTGCCAAGGGATACGCCCATTCCGCCGAGGAGAAGCTCGAGGGAGCTGCTCACGCACTCGGCGACGCTGTGCAATACGTCAACGACTCTGCGTCGTCCGCTGTCAGCGCCGTCGCCGACAATCTTTCGTATGTGGTGCACGCGACTGGCGAGCAGATTGGAGCCGCCGAGGAGGCCGCTTCTAATTATTTGCATGGAGCTCAGGTAGCGTTAAAAATGTCTTGGCAGTGTGCCAAATTATGCGAAATCGCATTTTTTGTTTGAGAAAAAAATGTACTTTTTCCAGAAATCCGCCTCGGAAACCGCTCACGAAACTAAGGAAGCTGTGCAGAAGAAGGCCGCCGAAGTGGAGGTACGTCTGAAAAGTTGTTGCAACTCTTGCTGTTCGATTAGTTAACACTAAAACCCGAATTATTGTGTTTTCAATCGACTTGCGATGCGACATAAAAACGCAATTCAAGTCCGCAAACACCGTTCTGTCTGCGTCTCTTCTACAAATAGCATTGTGTTTGTTTCGTTTCGTTTCGCATTCTCATGAGTCATGACGCAAGTCGATTGAAAACACAATAGCAATTTTTCATTTTTTTTTCACGCGATTTTCAAGCTCCCTCTGATCCCCCTGGTTTTTATGTATGTTTGTCTGTCCTGTCCTGTCCTGTCCTGTCCAAGCTTCTCTCTCTCTACTAACCCTATCAATCTTTTTGCACTACTTTTTTTGTGAGTGTGTGTGTGTGTGTGGTCCCCTTCTTCTTCTTCCTTTTCCCGTTCCTTTCGCCTTCCACGTCAACATTACGTCTTCTACTTCTACTTCTACCACTTCTGTTCTTCCTCCTCCATCTCCATCCTCTTGTTGTCACACAGACGGACGTCCGACACCACCACCACCACCATGCGATCGGCTCGGAACGGGCGGCGGCGATGCACGAGAAGAAGCGCGAGTTCTTCTATTCGACGCCCGAGAAGACGTCGTCGTCGGCGACTCCAGCGGCGCCAGTACTTGAGGACCAGCCGCAACCAATTGAACAAGTTGAAGACGAGCAGGTAGAGGTGGGTGTTGGTTGGAGATTGCGATCGATCGATCGATTCGAATCGATTCGAATCGATTCGATTCGATTTGACAGCGAACGGATTATTTCATGACTTTCATTTCCCCTTCCAAAACTAACGTCTTCAAGCACTTCACCTCACCTCGCATGCCAGTAAATTTATGGTTTGGATCGGTTCTCTTCGATAATGTTATTATTTTTGTTTGTGACTCTGGAGGGTCTCGTAGCGGAAATTTGATGGGTGCATTTTTGCGTCGCAGTGTTCGCAAAAAAATAAATTTTTAATTTGATTAATGGACCTATTCAAAGTACTGTAGAAAAACGGAAAAAATGACAAAAAACTGGGAGAAAACTCGGAAAATGCTCCGATTGGTCTGAAATTTTGGGAGAAACTGTCAAAAATGCTTCCGGACTTTCTCAGAAAATTTTGGAGCGAAATATCGATTTTAGAAAATTTTCAGAAAAAAATCAATATTTTTTAAAATCGATATTTCGGTCCAAAATTTTCTGCGCAAGTCCGGAAGCATTTTTGACAGTTTCTCCCAAAATTTCAGACCAATTGGAGCATTTTCCGAGTTTTCTCCCAGTTTTTTGTCATTTTTTCCGTTTTTCTACAGTACTTTGAATAGGTCCATTAAAAAACGAAATGCGCGTATTTTTTGGTGCCACCTGTGCAAACACCGCGACGACAAAATGCAGAAAAGTTTTTGAAATTTCATTTTTCGCGCGAAAATCGAAACAAAAATCTAAAAATTCGCTAAAAAAAAACTCCCGGAAAACAGAGAGAAAGTGGGCGGAGCTTCGGACGTTTCGAAAAAATTTCTGCATTTTGTCGTCGCGGTGTTTGCACACATTCGTTATTTCAAAGCTTTTTAATGGAATTTTTGAGACCTTGACAAAACCGGGGAAGAGGCTCCGCCCCCTTTTCCAACTGCTGCACGAAGCTGGAAGTGTTGAAAAAACAGGAAAAAGTGCGCCGCAGACTTGCAACTTTTCCCCGAAAGCTTTTTGTACAGAAATAAAGCCCCGCCCCTGCGTGTCTGCGGCAAAGATTTTTTAGTACACAAAGTTCTGTAGAATGGAAAAGAAAACACTGCCGCAGACTTGCAAAAGGGGCGGGGCTTATTCCCCGATTTTCGGCTCTCAGATATTTCGAAAGTTTTTCTGCATTTTGTCGTCGCGGTGTTTGCACACATTCATTATTTCAAAGCTTTTTTATCAAATTTGTATCAACGCGTAAATCCACAAGTCTGCAAACACCGTTCGTGGCGAGACCGCAATGTAATGTACACCATTTGACGCGCTATCACCATTCCAGAAATTCGTAATAAAAATGATTGTGTGCAAACACCGCGACGACAAAATGCAGAAAAATTTTCAAAACGTCCGAGAGTTGGGACAACCGAAAAGCAAGCCCCGCCCCTTTTGCAATTGCGGCACGAATTTTGTACACAAAGTGCAGAAAAACTGCCGCAGACTTGCAAAAGGGGCGGCGCTTATTCCCCGATTTTCGGCTCTCAGATATTTCGAAAGTTTTTCTGCATTTTGCCGTCGCGGTGTTTGCACAAAATCTTTTTTTTTTCAAAGATTTTAATGTAATTTTCCATAAAAAGCTTTGAAACAAATGATTATGTGCAAACACCGCGACGACAAAATGCAGAAAAATTTTCGAAACGTCCGAGAGTTGGCAACTGCCGCAGACTTGCAAAAGGGGCGGGGCTTATTCCCCGAATTTCGAGCACGATTAGTTTTCGCTATGAGATATCGGTCACAAACAAAAATAATGGTGAATTTGCGTGACTTTTCATCGGATGGATGCATTGGAAGCAGGAACGACTACATTTAACTCTTCATTTTCTCATTATTCTAATAATAATCCCGTAACTTTATCGTTTCCGGCAACGACCTCTACAACCTCGACAACCCCGACGACCTGACAGCAGAATCAGAACCTCCAACCCACATGTCTTGTCCAGTTTTCTCACTAATTCCCAATTTTTTTTTTCCAAAAAAAAAGCAGCAAACTGTGTGTGATTTAATCAAAATGGTCCCAATTTTCAGGATTCCGCCGCGGATTCTGCAAAATCGGCCGCCGAGGAGACGAAGAAGGCCGCTGACAGTGTTGAGAAAAAAGCGGATGAGGTATAAATTTGGCTGAAAAAATGATTTCAGCAAAAATACCTCTAAAAATCAAAACGAGATCAAAAAAAAATCAATGACCTCTGAGGCTTAAATAGCTTAAATAGTAGAGTTATTGTATGTACATACTTATTTTTTTTTTCATTAAAGAAGAGCGAGTGACCGGAGATGAAAATAAATCCCGGATTTTCGGCCGCCGCTTTCTCTAAGTTCATGATTATTATCGTTATATATTTTTCTCAATTTTTTATTTTGAATTTCTTCCACGCCCTTTCTTACACACCACTCTTCGCCACCGCCAACCCGATGAACGACAGATTTCAAGCGGGAAATCAACAATATTCGAATTTGTCTTGTTTTCTGTGAAAACTGTTGATTATTGTACATAAATACCAGCTCTGAAGCTTTGGTCCGTTGCTTTTTGAGTTTATATAAATAACAATGCGAATAAAATGAAATAAAATGCGAAAAAAAAAGACTGAAAGTGTGGTAAATGAAGAAATTCTGAAAATAAATGTTTCTGGAAAAAATTCATAGCAAAAATGGATCTGGGACCTTCCAAAAAAAAAAAATAATTGGCGAACAACTACGAAAAAATGTTTCGAAACGTCCCAGAGCCAAAAAAAAAACTGATTCTGAATCAAAAAATAAATTTTCCATCCATCTGAAACTGTCGGTCTGGCTCTAAAATTGGATTCACGCAAGCAAGCGCGCCCTGTCGCACTCTCTGCGTCTCCACGGTGGCGATCTGTCAAGTTTAGCAAACGCGTGCAAAAATGGAGACGCAGAGAGGCGAGAAATGTTTCGAAATTTTCTCTGCATTTTGTCGTCGCGGTGTTTTCACACAGGAAGAGTTTTGGAGACCCTGACAAAACCGGGGAAAACCACGAAACCGGGGAAGACAAAACCAGGGAAGACAAAACCGGGGAAAAAATCGGACAAAACCTGGGAAGAAGCTCCGCCCCCTTTTGCAGCTGCTGCACGATGTTTTGTACTGGAAGTATTGAAAAAGTGCGCCGCAGACTTGCAACTGGACAAAACCGGGGAAAAGTTGCAAGTCTGCGGCGCACTTTTTCAACACTTCCAGTACAAAACATCGTGCAGCAGCTGCAAAAGGGGGCGGAGCTTCTTTCCAGGTTTTGTCCGATTTTTTCCCCGGTTTTGTCTTCCTTGGTTTTGTCTTCCCCGGTTTCGTGGTTTTCCCCGGTTTTGTCAGGGTCTCGAGTTTTGTACTGAAATGGTTGTAAAATTTTGGGAAATCTGCGCCGCAGACTTGCAAAATGCTCCCCGGTTTTGTCAGGATCTCGCAAATTCTATGAAAAACATTGAAAAAATTATTGTGTGCAAACACAGCGACGACAAAATGCAGAAAAATTTTCGAAACTTTCAAAAACCGAAAATTACACAAGAGATTAGGGTAAAACCATTGAAACAAAAAAAAAAAGAAAAATCATTCTGCAATCTCGCTCTACCGTTGGCCCGTCCGAGAAGTTAGACAGTTTGACAAAACGAAACTGCAAATTCACGTCACGGTGTTCACACTATTGAGCCCATGAACACTAAAAACTTTAAATTTTACAGGCCCTAAACACCGGCACCCTTCCGTCGCCAAAAAACAAGAACACTGATACTCTCCGCTCGACACGTTCGGAAGGCGCCCCCACCACCACCAACACCACCAACAAGAGAAAGTGCACAATTTTGTAATTAGCCAAACCACGCCCACTTTGCTCTCTATTGCTCCTCCATTTTCTCTTCAAGATCTGGTAATTTGTCAATTTTTTTGCACATCCCTCCTCCTCCTCCCCCGATTGAAGAAAATCGATATTCTTTGTGACGTAGAAAGAAGGTATTTACCCAACCATGCCCCGCCCCCTTCCCCCCGAATAATGTGCCTTTTTGTAGGACGCTTTTTTTTTTGCTCTTTTCTATGTAATTTTGCTCCCCGTTTTATCCATTTCCCCCTTCTTCATATGTGTGTCTTTAAAAAATAAATGAAAAATGTTTTATTTAAATACATCGACTTTCTTGAAATGCACGAAAAATTTACAAAATATTAGCGTAATATTTTTACAACACACAAGACACCCGCAATGCGACTTTTTGGGCAAATTTACACAAACATTTTCAACAATTTCAATTGCTTTTTTTGGTCTCGCCACGACGAGCGGCCACCCGTTCCAGCGCCTCTGACGTCACATTTTTGTACGCCTCGAACATGACGTCACGGCATTTGTCAGCAAGTGCAGGAACGTCGTCGAGGGTTAGCTGAAATTGAGAGATTATAAGAATTTGCAAAAATGAATGGGCCGAACCGGGGATTGAACCCGGGACCTCTCGCACCCAAAGCGAGAATCATACCACTAGACCATTCGGCCACATTTTCACTGGCGCCTAGAGGGTAATGATAAAAGCGGGCGCGGCGCCGCTGTTCCTGTGGGTTTATAACTGCACTTGCAAAGAGAATAAAAATGTGGCCGAATGGTCTAGTGGTATGATTCTCGCTTTGGGTGCGAGAGGTCCCGGGTTCAATCCCCGGTTCGGCCCATTCTTTTTTGCAATTGGTTGGTGAAATAAAAATTGAGCAGCGATCTACCGTAACCCAAACCACAATTTACGGGACAATGTTTCTGGCATTTTCCTAGCTTTTTTGTTGAGTAGTTTAAAGGAAGTTCCCACTTTTTGGGGAAAGTGGCTTGAAATCTATGTAGTATTGAGCGGGGGATTTACGAATATCACATTAGGCGAATTTTTACATTTTCTCTCGTCTTTCTTGCAATTTTTCTCTTTCTTTTTGTCCGTATTCCTGCTTATAGGAATAATAGCAAGGTAAGCGAATGATTCTGGGAAAATGGTATTTCTAGAAGCTGCGGCCGCCAGTTTCCTAGTGTCGCTACTTTGTGTATTGCACGTGTTTTTCTAATTTTTTGCTGTTGTCAAATTCGCCAAAAATCAGAGAAATTGTTTTGTGCGTTTTAATGTGATATTCGTAAATCCCCCTATATTTTATGCACTTTCCCCATAAAGTTGACATCTCCTTTTACCCGGAAAACAATAATTTGCTGTCTAATCAGAAAATGTGAGGCGAAATTAAAAATAGATTGTTTATTTTAAAACTATAAAATGTGCAATTTAACGCCTCCTAGCACAACAAATCAATAACATTAGATTCTCAGCACAATTTATGGGCGCCACTTCCTCGAAAAAATCCGGACCGACTCGTACAAACTAAATATAACTAAAAAAACATTACAAAATAGAACAAAAATAAAAATGACGAGAAAATTGAGAAATTTTTGACGAAAACAAATAAACAAATAAATAAATTATAAAAAACAAATGCGCAGGGCTTGCAAAAACAGGGGCATGTTTCGAGCAGGGATTACGGTAGCCGCCGCGTTTTTTTTTTTTTGGAAAAACTCACCCCTTCTGTCGAAATCGGCTCCAGGGCGCGTATCACCACTTCTCCGTCATTTCGAAAATATTTTTTCACAAACGAGTAGAACGGGCGGTAATCGGAGAAGACCACTGGGATGATGGGAACTTGAGCCTAAAATTAGAGTTTTTCAAAATTGGAACAAAAAAATGTGATGCCGCACGGTCGCGTCGCGTCTTACCCGAACCGCAATATTGAAAGCGCCCTTTTTGAAGGGGATGAATCCACCGTCACGGTTTCGTGTTCCCTCCGGGAATATCCAGAGCTAAAAATTTCGTATTTTTCAAATTTTCTGGAAATAATTCATACTTTAAGATTCCTTCTCTGCAACTCGGTGGCACAATAGTCCACACTTGCCATCGCCTTTTCCCGATTGTAGCGGTCGATGAAAATCGAGTTGGACTGTAAGCGAAAAGTCTTTTTATTTTAAATTATTATTCCCCCCCCCTCTCATTTCGTGCTCAATTGAAATTCCGCGCCCACCCGTATAAAAAATGTAATTTTGATCAGTCTCGGCGGCGAGCAAACAATAGATGCTGCCCCTGCTCCATCACCAAAAACCGGACGGTCGGTGACGAGAGCAGAGATTGAGTGAAATTGAGAGAGGGTGTGTTTGCGGCGGGAAAAAAAAACTGACAAAGTAGGAGCCGAGGTTGAAGAATGGAATATACACCAGAATCTTCTTCATCATCACCACACAATTCTTCGGCCAGATTGACGCCATTGACAAAATGTCAAGTGAGCTCTGAAAATGTTTACAAGTTTTTCAAAATTCGGCGATAGATTTGGGGTCAAAAGTGCACAGGCAACACATTTTACGACAACTTGCAAGGATTTTTCAAAATCAATGCAAATTATCGGCAAATGTGTTGCCTGCACACAGAAATCATACATTTGTCCGCATTTTCCAAGTCCCTTTCCCGAGTCGCTGCGCTGTTAATTTCCTTTTCCATTCCCTTTTTTTTTTCAAGTTTTTCGAAAATCGACGATAGATTTGGGGTCTAAAGTGCACAGGCAACACATTTTACGACAACTTGCAAGGATTTTTCAAAATCAATGCAAATTATCGGCAAATGTGTTGCCTGCACACAGAAATAATTAACTTTTCTGCATTTTCCAAGTTTCTTTTCTGAGTCGCTACGCAGTTAATTTATTTCTCCATTCCCTCCCTTTTTTCAAGTTTTCGAAAATTGGCAATAGTTTTGGGGTCAAATGTGCACAAGCTGCACGTTATGCGACAACTTTCAAGGGCTTTGAAATAATATTTTCAAAATCAATGCAAATTATCGGCAATAGTGTCGCCTGCACACAAAAGTGATTAATTTTTCTACATTTTCCAAGTCCCTTTCCCGAGTCGCTACGCAGTTAATTTCCTTCTCCATTTCCTCCCTTTATTCAAGTTTTCGAAAATTCGGCGATAGTTTTGGGGTCAAAAGTGCACAGGCAGCACATTTTACGACAGTTTGCAAGGTTTTTTCAAAATCAATGCAAATTATCGGCAATTGTGTTGCCTGCACACAAAAGTGGTAAATTTGAGAAAAATTAAAACAGAAAATAGTTTTATTATGCATTTTCCTAGACCCAATTATAAATTTCCGATAAACAAATAGTAGTTCCGTTTTTTTTTAATTTCTATTTTTATCCATTTTCCCCAGAGCCACTACGCAGCTGATTCGCTTCCCGTTCTGTCGTCCTACCTTTTTTGTTTTTTTTTATTCAAAAAATTGGCGATAGTTTTGGGGTCAAATGTGCTCAGGCAGCACGTTTTAAGACAGTTTGCAAGAATTTCGAGATATTTTTTTCAAAATTAATGCAAATTGTCGTAGAATATGATGCCTGAACACAAAAATGGCTGAATCCAGAAAGCATTGCTCGGTTTTTTTCCTAGTTAGGGGTACGGTAGATTTTTCAACGTTTTCCCGCGATCTTAAATGCGTTTTTTCCCTGACCTGATTAGGGCCATAAAAATACATTTTTAATTTTTTCTCGCCTTTTCAAGACCCTATTAAAAAATTCCTATAATAAAATACAGTATCCTTTTTTAAATTTACACTTTCAATTATTTTTCCCACGAGTCGCAATGCAGCCAATTTCTCTTCAAAATTTTTATATTTTTACACGCAGTTTTGTAAAATCAGTTCAATTTTCCAAAAAAATTGGCGATAGATTTGGGGTCAAAAGTGCACAGACAATACCTTTTACGACAATTTGCAAGAATGTCGAAATATTTATTTCGAAATTAATACAAATTGTGGTAGAATACGTTGCCTGCACACAGAATTCATACATTTTTCTGAATTTTGCAAGTCCCTTTCCCGAGTCGTCACGCAGCCAATTTCCCTCTCCGTTTCGTAACTCTTTTGTAAGTTTTTCAAAAATTGGCGATAGATTTGGGGTCAAAAGTGCGCAGGCTATATATTTTACGACAGTTTGCCAGAATGTCGAAATATTTTTTTCGAAATTAATGCAAATTGTGGTAGAATACGTTGCCTGCACACAAAACTAATAACATTTTTCTGCATTTTCCAAGTCCCTTTCCGAGTCTCTACGCAATTTTTTCAAAAATTGGCGATAGTTTTGGGGTCAAAAGTGCACAGGAAACACCTTTTACGACAATTTGCAAGAAAGTCGAAATATTTCTTTCGACATTAATGCAAATTGTAGTAGAAAGTGTTGCCTGCACACAAAAGTGAATAATTCCCTCAGCCCCTTTTCAAAAATGTCTATTTTCATTCACTCGCCACCGCAGACTCTTCCCCGAATCGGTGCCGTCAATCATGACTAATGAGGTGCTCATCGTATCTATACAGTTGGCTGAGCAACTAACTCGAGAATCATCGGAGCCAATTGGTCGTGAGCTCTCTGCCCGGCCACTCTCCATTTCCCTCCTCTCTGATTTCCCTCGAGAGAACGACGGCTCCTCGTCGTTTCACGTCTTCTGTCCCTCACTCAACCGACGACTTCTCATGTTGCATGCCACTCTGTTGTTCCTATTTTTTTGCGGCGGCGGCTCGTGAGCTGAGCTGTTAGCTGGCACGGCACGCAAACGCACAAAAGTGCAGCAATTTGGGCTCAAAAAATGATTAAAATTCTGCGTGTGTGTGCGCGCGCGCGCCAGTCACTGCCCAAATTATGCGATCTTTGGACGGCAAAAAAAGAAGGAAAAAAAAAAAAAAAGAGAAGCGAAGAGGGGTTAATTTTGGTCGGCACACACACAAATGTGACTTAAAAGAAAGGACGCATGCACTTTTTTCACGCCATAATTATCTATCATGGCACTGTTTTTTGGTGGTTTCAACAACTAAATATTTATAAGTACTCTAACCTGGTGATTGCAAATAACAACAGCCGGTCCTTCGATTTGTGTGAATTTGGTACCGTATACCGTCGTATTCACACCCGTCCATTTGCACCAGTAATAGAAGCTGTTGAACACGTAGTCGGCGCCCTGGAAAATCACAAAATGTCCTAGTTTTTTAGAGATTTAAACGATTTATAACGAGGCAACAGTGTTTACAGAATTCTGACTCCTCCCAATGCGCATTTGGCGCAAGCTTTTTTGCAAACGCCGCACGATAATTTTTTCTGTTTTTTTTTTAATCGATTTTCTATTGAAAAACGTTCAAATTTTTAGATTTTTCTCGTTCTTGATGAAAAATGTGTAATTTTTTGGGGATTTTATTTCAAAAATCCGTTTTTTTGCGAGTTTTAATGGTTTTTTCAAAGCCATTTCTATTTTCATCCATTTTTTCCCACTAGTCGCCACGCAGCCAATTTCCCCTTCAAAATGTTAATATTTTTATGCGAAGTTTTGCGAAATCAAGTCAATTTTTTTTTTAATTGGCGATAGATTTGGGGGCAAAAGTGCACAGACAACACCTTTTACGACAATTTGCAAGAATGTCGAAATATTTATTTCGACATTAATGCAAATTGTGGTAGAATGCGTTGCCTGCACACAAAACAGACAACATTTTTCTGCATTTTCCAAGTCCCTTTCCGAGTCGCTACGTCACCCTTTTTTGCAAGTTTTTCAAAAATTGGCGATAGATTTGGGCTCAAACGATTTATCCCGAGGTAACAGTGTTTACGGAATTCTGTCTCCGCCCAATGCGCATTTGGCGCACGCTTTTTTGCAAACGCCGCACGATAATTTTTTCTGTTTTTTATCGATTTTCTATTGTGCGACGGAATTTGACACCTCCAAATGCTCGTCTAGTGGAGCGCACTTGCATACCTCCTCGCGTCGCGCGCCGCTCATATATCAACGCCCATTGCGGGCACTGAGAATGTGTGCAGCGGTGGCCTAGTGGTGAGAGCTTGCGGACGCCAATCTGAAGGTTGTGGGTTCGATCCCCCTCCGCAGTTTTTATTTTTTTTTATTCTTTTGTATCTGCTCAGACTAAATCTTATGGATTTTTGTTTCGAATACCACAAAAAAATTACATTTGCGTGTTGGAGGAGAACGTTGAAAAAAAAAATTAAATTTTCTTTTTTTTCGAACTACTTTAAATTCGTTAGTTTTATTTAAATCCTTCGTCAAGTAACTTTTATCCAGAAATTTCAGCGGCAAAACGCCGGAAGCATGTGTGAAACCTTAAAAATGGGCGACCGGAGGGAGCTGGGCGGAAGCTTGCTTCGAATCTGTGGTTCAAAACAAAAAACAAAAAAAAAGTGCACCAATAGGTATTGAACCCAGGCCTCCAGATCGGCGATCGAAAATGTAAACCACTAGACCATCACAGTACACATTCTCACTGCCCGCGATGGGCGTTTATATGATCGGCGCCAAAGGAGGAGGTATGCAAGTGCGCTCCACTAGACGAGCATTTGGAGGTGTCAAATTCCGCCACTGTATTTTCTATTGAAAAAAACGTTCAAATTTTTAAGTTTTTCTCGTTCTTTATGGAAAATTTTCATTTTTTCAAGCCGTTCTGAGTTTTTCCCCACTAACTAACATATTTTTGGCGGAAATTTAAATTTTATTGGCAATCTTATCAAAATTTTCCGATTTTTCAAGTTTTTCTGCAATTTTTTCTGATTTTTACTATTTTGGAGGTATTTTAGGCGTAATTTTAATGGTTTTTTTTAAACGTTTTTGCTTTTTTTTTTCCTAATTTCATTATTTTGGCATTGATTGAATTTCCGAGGGATTTCATTAACAAATTTTGAGTTTTCTGCGCAATTCAAATGATTTTTCAAATATTTCTGCGGCTCTTAAAATAATTTTCATTTTTTGGCGGAAATTTGAATTTTCTGTGGAATTTTATCAAAAATGTCTGTTTTCTGCGCATTTTTAATGCTTTTTCAAAATTTTCTGCATTTTTTTTCCTAATTTTCAATATTTTGGCGTTAATTTTTGCTTTTTCCCGCTATTTTATGATTTTCACTTCTTTTTTTTCCGAAAATTCAAAACTCTCCCATTTCTTCTCGGTCTCTTCCAATTTTCTTTCTTCCGCTCGCCCATTTTGTGTCTATTTCCGTTCCGCCTCAAACTTTTTCTCATTTTCTTTTTTTTCCCCGTTTTTTTGTGACGCTGTTCCGACATGCATGAGGGTCGCTGCTTTTTGTCTTTTCTTGTGTTTTCATAAAAAAAAAGTCTTCTTTCTTTTGTTTCTGTTTTTTAAGAAAAAAAATGCACCTTTCCCTGCAGCCACGACGGTATCATTGTCACACAAACTTCCATGCCGTGCAGTAGAATTGTAAAGTAGAAAAATGAGATTCGTGAGTAGTAATGAAAGGCGCTGGAGGCGTGATAGAGCACCAGAATCACGACGAGCACGAAGAGCCCGAGCAGTGTTACAATGTTCTCCATTCTTCTTGTTTTTGGTTTTGGCTGAAATTAGATTAAATTTTGAATATCTCTTTAAAAAACGGAATCAACGAATCAAGATCTAAATAATTGAAAAAGAATCTAGTGACAGGCGCACCGCGAAAAGTGGTACTGATAAATAAATAGATAGCTGCTGATTCTGATAAAACTTCTTCTTCTTCTTTTTTTTTCACCCCGATAAAAGTGTGACCCGGCTATTCAAAAAGAAAGCGAAATCAGTAGGAAAAAAATAAATTGTACGTTGTTCTCTATTCAATGTTCTTTCATTCGCTCCCCTCGTTTCTCTTCTATTTTCTGTTTGCAAAAAAAAAAAAAAAAAAGTGAGATAGGCGACCAGTAATTATAAAGTTTGTCTTCATCGCGGCCGCCTGGCGATGAAATGAAGAACAACAAAAAATTGAAAGGCTATTATGGATTCGTGAATGGGCGATAAAACCGGGTGAATTGTGGGGCAAAAGATGGCTGGTCTCACCACGATTTTGACAGACTACGGTTAGCGCGAAAATATTTTTTTTTATTCTTTTTTTTTTATTAAAACTCATTTTCATAGTTTTTTTTCTCAACAAAATGTGTTTTTGAAACGAAATTACCCATTCCAGGTTACACAAAAATTTTAATAGTGAAAAAATGCTAGTCAAAAGGCAAAAAATCGCGTTTTTATTAAAAACAAAATAAGAAAAAATATTTTTCGCGCTAACCGTAGTCGGTCAAAATCGTGGCGAGACCAGCCAACTTTTGCCCCACAATTCACCGCGTTTTATCGCTCATTCACGAATCCATAATAGCGATCACGTGAGATTGTGATAAAGACTGCAATTTTAGCCAAAAAGTATAGTTTGCACGCAAAAATAGTAATTGTCGTGAAATTAGACGCATTGTTTTTTTAAACTTGCCGCGCGGTGTTTGCACACTTTGTCTACCGTATAAAAGTGCAGAAAAGGGATGGAATGGGGGGTAGCGCGCTCCGCTGGACTGGTCGGATAAATTTATTTGGCAGAGTGTGCCAATTTGTGCGAATTCACATTTTTCGAACTGAGGTTTTGAGGCAGAGAGCATGTAAACGATGAGACGCAGACGAGAGACAGCGTTGGCACGTGACGCAACCGCATCGCAGTGGGCTTTGGCGTGAAATACGCGAAATTGCGAACAACGATGATTTTCAGACATTTTTAAAGATTTTATTGTCTTTTCAATCGAATTAAAATATTAAAAATGAAGCCCCGCCCACTTTTTTGACGCCAATATTAAATTTTAGTGGATTTTGAACTTATGGTTTCATTTATTGATGATGCAACTCGATTAAAAACACAACAAAGCATTCCAATACTTTCAGTTGCATCCCAGTAATTATTGCGATGAAAAAAAAGTTCAAAAGTCTAAAAATTTGCCTTACTTTTCCCGGTTTTGTTACGCCCTCTCTTAAAACCGGAAAATGCCCCGCCTCTTTGCAATTTTGCCGCACGGCCACTGGGTGCTGGCGACTGCCTTTTCCCACGCGCTGCGGTTGCGTCGCGTGACAACGCTGTCTCTCGTCTGCGTCTCGTCTCGTCTCGCCTCACCTCGCCGTTTACAAGCATTTTGGCTCAAAAATCGTGAATTAAATACAAAAAATTGGCATTTTGCCAATATTTTTTCCGCGAGTTCAACGGAGCGCACCGCGTGAGTGTCAGCTGCTTTTGACAATTTTTCCCCAATTTCCTGGTTTTCCACGGCCATTTTTCAGCTCTGAAACACGTAATTTTACTATTATTTGAAAATTCACAGGCAAAAAGTGGGCGGGGTTTCGATTTTTGATGTATTTAACAACTCGATGGAAAACACAATATTTATTTTTTTTTATTATGGTCGCGCGGCCATAAATTTTTAATCAAGAGCGATAGGACGCCATTTTGTACTGTACTCTATGTTCCCTAATTCTATGAAAATGAAAAAAACTGATAAAAATGGAGAATTAGGGGTCGAAAACCTTATCACTACCAGAGCAATACACGTTTCTCACCCCGAAAAACAAAAAAAATGGGTCGGAGAGTGGGCGCCGACATGTGTCACTTCTTATCAGCGATCGCGCGCGTGGCGGTCGGGCTCCATCGAGCGCTTGCATGCACTTGTACAAGTGCCAATTGAAAAATTGTTGGCGCGATGCGGTTGCGTCGCGGCGCTGCCAAGATTCCCGGAATATTGAAAAAGGACGAAGCCGGGTGGTCTTCGTGTAATTCGAGAACACTCGAGCGCTTTTTTCCCATTTTTCTCCTTTTTCATAGCCAAACAGAGGATTTTTTCTGAGAAATCATCTCGCGTCTCGTCTTATCCGGTTTCAATTAGCTTCTGACGTGGTACTAGCAATAGTTTTGTTTTCTTTCGCAGTTTTACATGGCCGTGGCCGAGTATGTCAGAGCTACCGTAGTGGCGTTTCAGAATTCAAAGAGCGTGACAGAAGCGGGGAACAAGCTCCGCATTTTCTGGCACTTCTCGTACAAAACTCGTGCCACATACTAGCAAAGGGGGCGGAGCTTATTCCTCTGTTTTTGACAAAATTTTCACCGATTTTTATCGCGTATTCACCGCGGAATGGAACTTCGCTCTCGTCGCATCTGGCGCTTGCTATGGCCTAGAAAATTAAAACTCTTCCACGATTAAATTCAGCACGATCGGACACAGCTGAAATGGGTGTTACCGAAATCTATTCAAAAAATTTTAACGTGACATTTTTACACACTCGTTGTACATTTTTGAATTAATTATGGTCACACTCTTTGTTCTGTCGTTCTAAATTCACTCATTGAGGAGTTTGCATTTTCTAGGCCACAGAAAGCAACTACGTGGCGAATACGTAATATCACTTTTTCGGTAAAATTTTTTGTGGCTTTACGTTTCCGTTTCCCGTAAAAAATGTTTTCTTCAAAATTTAATCCAATTTTTGGGGTGTACTCGCTTCTAGAACTGTGCGGTTTAGAATTCAACTGTGATTAGAAAGACTGTAAATAGATAACAGGCTTTGGAAAATTGAATTCTAAACCACACAGATCTATTTTGTAGCGGAAAAATGATATCCTCGACCAGAAACACAGAAAACTCTGCCACAGCTTTGAGGGACACATACGAAGAATACTGGGGGTACAACGGTATAGAACTGTAGCAAAATAGAACTGCTTGAAATGGAGCTGTACGAGAATTACTATGGGACAAAATTGAACTCAATAAGCCACTATGTACAACGGAATATTTTTTGAGCTGTTCTGTGTCAGTCTAGCTCCATTTCAGACAGTTCTATTCCGTGCAGTTCTTTACAGTTGTACACCATTATTTACGGTAGAGACACAAAAAAACTGCCAAAAGTGATAGTCACCGTTGTTTTTGAATCAAACACATTGGACGACAATTTTATTAATTAGAGACAAGATTATTTTATTTAATTATCAAGTTCCCATTTCCATTTCTTCTTCGATCCCAGGCGAGCAAAGCCCAAACGGCCAGACCAGTAACTCATCATGTTTGCTCAGTATCGCAGGTGGTCTGATGGGTGAAAAGTAGCTGACGAACATCATCGCCGCATTGTTTGTATACTGCGCGGAGCCGGCGGAAACGTACCTGTACAACAACCTCCACCTACACACACTCAGCCAGCCAGCGAAACGATACTGTTGTCAATAAACAGTGATTCGGTGGCGCATTACTGTCGTTTCCACGACTAATTTTTTCTGACAATCTTCAGTTCAGTACAATGCACTTTCCTCAAGGCCATCCATCCATCCGATCATCCGTTTGTTTGTCCGTCCGCGTGTCCATCAATTTTTGACGGTGTGTATGTGTGTGTGTGTGTCTGCCATCCAAATTGCAGTTTTGTCGTGTCACGTTGCGGTCTAGTTGTTCTGTTCTGATCTGATCGGGCGAGAAACATTCAATTATCGTTGTTGAAATGCATGTTCTGTTCAGTTCCGCCGACCATTCGTCATATTGCCTTTTGCACTTTTGTCTCGTTTTTGGTTGCTCGATTGTTCCGATTAACCCATTTCTTTCGTTTTTTTCCCAAATGTTTATGGCTTGAAAAATAAAATATGTAGAAAAAACGAACCAACAATTTTTGCCGAAAGAAGAATTGCCTTTAAAATGGAATGAAAAAGTGATCTCTGGAGCTGGTGCATCAACGCCTTCATTAATGTGTAATGTGAAAAAGGCTAAAAGTACGAACAAAAAATGGTGAAAATTGAAAAGAAAATTGCCATTCAAATCCAAACTGCCGCTATTATTATGCGCGCATCGCATCGCATCGCATCGCATCGCACCGCCCAGTATTTCATCATAAAAGCACGAGCAATGAGCAAAATTGCATACTTTACATCAATAGCTAAAACCAGCCGAAAATTCGGAGAATGCTCCGATTGGCCTGAAACTTTGGAAAATGATGGCAAAAATACTCCCGGGCATTACCAGAAAATTCCAGACCAAAATATCGATTTTTTCTGAAAATTGTTAAAATCGATAATTTGGTCTGAAAATTTCTGGGAATATCCGCGAGTATTTTTGCCATTATTTTCTTAAGTTTCAGGCCAGTCGAAGCATTTTCGCTGAATTTTTTGGTGGGCTCAGCAATTTTTGCTAAATATTTTGGGAAAACATAAAAAACGGAAAAATTTACCTTGAATCGGCGAAGATGGAGGATTTTTATCGATTTTTCTTCCTCGTTTCTCGAATTTTCTTTCCAATTTCCATTCGAACGCGATATATCGATTTATCAGTCTGCAAAAACGCAATAAATTATTTGAAAAACCATAAAAATTCGGCAAAAATGTATTTAACGAGTTGCAGCATGAAAACATGAGTCCGCAATCACCGTTCTGTCTGCGTCTCTTCAAAGCACTGTTTGCGTGGTCGCGCGCACAAAAGTGGGCGGGATTTCGTGTTTTCATGCTGTTACTCGATTAAAAAACAATAAATCACTGGGGTATGAGGAGGGAGTGAGTAAACGCGCCCGGACGCACACACGCAAAGCATCCAAATGAGGCCCAAGAAATAAAAAATGCGCACGAATAATTTCACATTATCGGAGAGAAAAACCAAAGCAAAATCGTGAAAATAACGAAAATCTATTTATTCAAAATTATTTCGCGCGCTTTTTTATTTTTTGGGCCTCATTTGGATGTGTTGCGTGTGTGCGTCCGGGCGCGGTTACTCACTCCCTCCTCATACCCCAGTGATATTGTGTTTTCAATCGACTTGCGACATGAGAACGCGAAACTCCGCCCACTTATTTGTGCGCGACCACGCGAACACAGTGATATTTAAAGAGACGCAGACAGAACGGTGAATGCAGACTTGCATTTACATGTCGCAAGTCGATTGAAAACACAATAAATCCGTACACAACGCCAGTACGCAAACACCGAGTGCCAACCAATTTAAATAAAACGACGATAAAATTCTCCCGCCGGAAAATAGGTGAACAACTAGACTATTGTCGACACAATTTCGGGTCGTAAAACGTCCGCCAGCCGATTTAGACTGATTTTATTGCCCCTTACAGCGAAAATAGCCGCATTTCCCGATTTCACAGATCATTTTCAGCGATTCTTAGCACCAGATTTCCACAACATCCTCTATATGTATAATTATAATTTTTCGCCACCTCACTACTTTCATTTTCGCGATGTTTGTCTCCAAAAGAGGGGAAATTTCCTCCGAAAATTACGCGCTAATTGCTGTGAAGGATGATCACTCTATTTCGCCCCCCCCCCATTCTATTTTAGAACTTTATATTTATTTATTTATGTACATAAATTCTCTTTCCACGTCACCACGCGTTTGAAAGTGTTTTCCGGAAAATGCGAAAAAAAATTAACGGGTAAACAAACAACAGCAACAAATCAAGTGTTTGGCACCGGTCCAACAACCGTGACGCTGTCTGCGTCTCACCCATACTCTCGATTGCGTCGTGCGCGCTTGGCATCATGCCAGAACCAAAAATAAGTGGGCGGAGTCGCACGAGAAAAAAAAAGTAGAGAGAAAAGAAAGGCGGGAGGAGAAAAGTGAAAGACTGTTGGCACTGGGCCAGAGTGTTTTTTTTTTGTTTCTTTTGGGTCACATGTCATGTCGTTGTCGAGTTGGTGGGTGGGTGGTTCTGGAAGGTGAGCATTTGTTAGAAGTTGGAAATAAAATTTAAGACATTTGATCAAATTTCCCAGTCGATCAAACTCATAAGAACAACATTTTCGGCCCACCATCTATCCGTCGCGATTAAGACGTGCCTCGTTGTCAGCCCTTTGTCAAAGCGTAGTGTCTTAATAATTAATTGCCTCAGTGCCTCCCCCCCCCCCCCTCTTTCTCCCACCGTCCGACTAAAGCTCACAGTGGTCCGGGCCGTGTCGAAGACAAGAGGACAAGCACCCTTTTTGACGACAAAATCCGTCTGATTGATTAGGACGCCTTTTTTCTTCCTTCCTTATCTTGTGTTTTCTCTTCCGTTTTTTTGTCTCTTGCATCAATGTTCTTTTCCAACCATAGGTGTTTGGTTGTTTCAGCTATCCAACGTCTTCTGGAATTTTCCGACGACAACTCTTGCAGCGCAAGTTCTACCAGTGTAAGTTTGACCAGCCCACGCGGTCGCGTCGCGTGACAACGCTGTCTCTCGTCTGCGTCTACGTCTCGTCTTGTGAATTGGCACACTGCCAAGATTGTGACAACGCAGATGCGCGGCGGTAATCCATGAAACAGGAAAATGGGGTTCTCTGGGTCTCTTCGTTTTCCAAAAAACGGTTTTCCTCTCGTTTTCCAGTTCAGTTCCGCGAATCGAACCAGGGCCTCAGGAAACTAGGGGAACGAATAAATCAAAACTAATGGATTGAAAAATCGAACCCCTGGGGCTGAGAATTGCATATTTGTCTCTTTCCGCCCCGCCAATCTTTCTCCCACACTCTTCGACCCGCTGACATCCTCTAAAGCAGCATTTTTGCCGGGAGAACGTCAACAGACGGCGTCCGCCTGCCTCCTCCGCCTCTGCAGCATTAGTCGCTGACTGACTGAAAGTGCGGATCAACTGGCTGGAAGAACCCTCACAGCTGCAAATCAATCGAGCACGAAAAGAGTAGAAGTAAAAGTAGGCCGAGAAGTGTGCAACACACGCACAATAATACTCCTCCTTCACGTCGTGTATGTGTGTGTGTGTGTGTGTGTCCCTTTTTTCCACCCTCATACACGACGCCTTCCCTTCCTTCTTCACACTTTCTACTCGCGCGTGCCGTGCGCGCGCGCTCATTTTGATTCTATTCTATTCTAGCCCTATTCTATTCTTCATCTTCATACGCATGAGTTTGTACATTTAGAAGAAAGAGTGGTAGGGAGGGGGGAAAGCACACCGCAGTCCACACCTCATCATCACACGTTTTCGAGTGGAGCTTTGGGCCGAGTGGGAGGCAATTGGAATTGTCATGTCAGCCCATTCGACGGCTCTGGGACGTTTCAAAACTGGGACACTTCAAAACTGGGACGATTCAAAACCTGCCACTTCAAAACTAGGACGGTTCAAAACTTTGAGTGCAATTGTTCGTCACGGTGAACGCACTAATGACACCAGAACACACGCACATTAAATGTTTATTTTCGTTTTGTCATTTTTTAACTCTCTTCACGCGTTTTCCTCTCGTTTCGCATTTTTTAAAAATAATTTTTTGCCGGTATTTAAATTTAGTCAAATTCGTCGAGCTCATGCTTTGTCTTTTGTCGAGTGCTTTACCGGTAAAACGCTTTAGTAAATTTTCCGATAAATTTAACGAACCTTTACCGGTGGTTTATTTTATTTAGAAAAACTTCAACCGCGTGTCTTGCATCGACCAGGCTGAGCAACGGAATTTCACAAAACCGGTAAAAACTCCGCGAAAATTCGGAGAATGCTTAACCTGAACTTTCGGAAATTTATGGAAAAATGCTCAGAAAAATTTGAACCAAAATATTGATTTTTTCTAATACATTGTCATTTTTCTGCTTTACCGGTAAAGGTTCGTTAAATTTATCGGAAAGTTTACTAAAGCGTTTTACCGGTAAAGCACTCGACAAAAGACAAAACATGAGCTCGGCGAATTTGACCAAATTTAAATACCGGCAAAAAATTATTTTTTAAAAAATGCGAAACGAGAGCAAAACGCGTGAAGAGAGTTAAAAAATGACAAAACAAAAAAAGAAAATGAATATTACGTGAAAAGAGTTTAAAACAATGACAAAACGAAAATAGACATTTAATGTGCGTGTGTTCTGGTGTCACTAGTGCGTACACCGTGACGCACAATTGCACTCAAAGTTTTGAACCGTCCTAGTTTTGAAGTGGCAGGTTTTGAATCGTCCCAGTTTTGAAGTGTCCCAGTTTTGAAACGTCCCAGAGCCCATTCGACGATCCTGAACCTTCTCATGCAGAAGCCCCGCACATGACATGCCATGAAAATTAATATCTCCGACGCCATTATCTCGGACCGATCTAATGGAGTACGGTCCTGCTCAAACATTCTCAAGGCTCAAGGATCGCAGGTGTAACGGCTTGGTGTGGTGGGTGGGTGTTCGCCAGATGGTTTCATGCGATCGGGCGGACCGCATAGCATAGTACGCTACCGTAACCCGATGACACTAGCCGGGCCTACCGGGCCTATGCACCAGCCTTTTCCTCTCGCCAATCTTCGTCTGCCTCTATGGCACCCTCCTGGGCCTCCATGCTCTTGTCACTCGGCTTCTCTCGCTTCCTCCCACTTTTCGCCAATCTCTCGCCGGTTTTGTGTTTATGTATGTGTGTTTCTTTTTCTCTGTCCACTCTTTCTCTTTCTCTCTCTCCTCACATCCCTTCCCAACGCCTCACACTCGTCGCCCCGTCCCGTCGTCGGCCCGTCGCTTCGTCGTTTTCTGTCTGTGTTGGAGTGTCAGTCAGTTAGTGTGAGTGTGTGTCTATCTGGCTGGCAAAACGCCAATTTCTACTCTTTTTTACTTCTCATACAGCCCAGCTTCTCGTTAGACTCGTTCAGGTACCCGAAATCCACGAAAACCCCGTGTTTAGGTCACTTCTAAGTGCAAAATTGCACTTTTCAGGCGGTTCCCAGTGTCAGACCGCCATGAAACTGGTACCATTCGATGCGTCGTGTCGAATTCTATCACAAAATGTGAAAGAAAACTGGAAAATGTCGCATTTGTGGCCGCAAAATGTGATATCGTGTGGAGGAGTAGGAGGATGTTGAGGCGGACGGACGGACGGGCGGCAGCCAACCAACAGAGGCCCACGACGGGGAGGAGGCCAGGCCCGCGGCGCGCTGCGCACCGTCCATGTCTACCATTACTGTGTGTGTGTGTGTGGGGCGCTTTTTAAGAAAGATAATCGGAGGAAGGTGGAGAAGAAGGACAAGAAAAAAGTGAAACGATTAGTAAGTGGTAGGCGGCCTAAAACCAACCTTGATCCGAAATGGCCAGGGTCACAGGAGCATGCTTTTGTCTTTTGTGCATAGTGCAAATTCGCTCCATTCGCAAAGTGGACGAGGCGACTACGTCGCCGCCACCAATGTTGCCGATTTTTTGGCTCTGGGACGTTTTGAAAATGTTTCTGCATTTGGTCGTCGCGGTGTTCGCACACAATCATTTTTATTACGAATTTCTGGAATGGTGATAGCGCGTCAAATGGTGTACATTACATTGCGGTCTCGCCACGAACGGTGTTTGCAGACTTGTGGATTTACGCGTTGATACAAATTTGAATTTTTCCGTTTGGAAATTGTTTGTTCTTATTTGTGCCGTTTTTAAGTTTTTATAATGGACCTATTCAAAGTATTATGTGTTCACGAACGAGGTTTGCAAACGACGCTCCGATGTTCCGCAGTTTATCACTGCGGTCTTGCAGCGAATGCGGAACAGTGGAAAAATTGCGGAACATCGGAAGCCTCGTTCGTGAACACATAATACCGTAGAAAAACGGAAAAAATGACAAACAACTGGGAGAAAACTCGGAAAATGCTCCGATTGGTCTGAAATGTTATGAGAAACTGTCAAAAATCCTTCCGGACTTTCTCAGAAAATTTTGGACCAAATTATCGATTTTAAAAATTTTCAGAAAAAAATCAATATTTTTTAAAATCGATATTTCGATCCAAAATTTTCTGAGCAAGCCCGGAAGCATTTTTGACAGTTTCTCCCAAAATTTCGGATCAATCAAAGCATTTTCCGAGTTTTCTCCCAATTTTTTTCATTTTTTCCGTTTTACTACAGTACTTTGAATAGGTCCATAACTCTACGGAATTTGAGATGTTTTTCCGGAAAAAATTTTCAAATTCCATTGAGTTAAAAATTATTAAAAAGGGCCAAAATAAGAACAAGAAAAAACGGAATTTATTCGACGAAAAATTTCGAAACGGAACAATTCAAATTTGTATCAACGCGTAAGTTCATCCACAAGTCTGCAAACACCGCTCGATATCACCATTCCAGGAAAACGCAATAAAAAAGATTGTGTGCAAACACCGTGACGATTAAATGCAGAAACATTTTCGAAACGTCACACTTTTGAAAAGTCCATTTTCGAAACGTCCGAGAGCCTTTACGATTGGAGCGAATTTGCAGCGCTTTATATCGAGTATATCCAACGAAAATAAACGTACAAGGTGATGGGTCTACTTTGGATTTCCCCAGCGTCCGAAGACCCAGAACACTGTGATCCGCTGTACCTTCGGTGCTGGCTCAAGTCCGGATCACTTTAGATTCGCCTCTATAACCTTGGGGGCGAGACGAAGACGCCATAAGCATTCATCCACCATATGTTGCATATTGTAGATTGCAGATTGCAGATTGCCGAAAATTGGCCGCGATCGCCATCTGCCCCTGGCAGTGTAACTTGGCACCATGCCATGTTTTTGCTTTCATTTCATATTTTTCTTCCACACTGGCGTCCACAAAACAACGATACCGATACAAACAGACAAGAGTCGTCAGTCATGGCTCATAAAGTGTCGTTTCGGACGAAACGACGACACGACGGGCGGTGCCTTTTGGTCCCCTTTCTCTGCCACGCTATTCCACTATTCCAGAGGTCCAACCAACCACCTCTTCGTACCTTTTAGTGTCAGAAAAGAAGCGTGGAGGCAAAAAAGGAAAAAAAAAACCGACATTTTTTCCTGCCCCTCCCTCCTCCCGCTCTCGTTTTTCCTCGCCTCTTCCTCCTCCTCCTCCTCCTCCTCTCCCGGCGTTTCGTTTCGTCCGACCGCAAAAAGCGTGTGTGTGTGTGAGCGTTTGGTGAGCGTGTTGTTAGTGAGTGTTTATGAGCGCACCCATGCAGTGTGAGTGAATATAAAACACTCACCAGCCCCCGGCCGGCCCAAAACCACTCACTGTTTCTTTTCTCCTTCTCCTCGACACCATCTCGATACATGTCGTTTTCGTATTTTTTTGACTATGGGTGGCTCAAAAAATTCAAAAAATATCATATCCAGTTTGCCGGCTCTCGTGGCTTCAAGTTCTCCAATTTCCGGAGCATTTAAATATGTATGTATTCGAGTGGAAGAAGGAAGGAAAGAAAGAAAGAAAGAAAGTAAGGAAGTCAGGCAGGTAGGTAGGTAAGCATGCCAGGCGAATTTCCTTTTCGTAGAATCTCACGTGAGGCCCAAGGATAAATGCATACACTTAATCCGGCGCATTTATCACACCAACCAGCGACAAGACACTCTTCGTCAATGTGCCTGCGTGTCCACACGTGGCGCACGCTCTCTCATCGAGCCTAGGAGGCACCGAGAGACGCAGACTGCAAAAGTGGGCAGAGGGCGCTTATCGACCGGTCACCGCGGGCTACGGTAGTTGAGGGGTCGCCTAGACCCGTGAGCAGGCTTCACTTCTACCCTTCCGGCGTGATAGTGGCGTCTGGAATTTTGAGAGGTGACTAAACTGAGCATGCTGATTCGAATGGTGTAGGTTTCGATGAGATTTGTTGAGGTTTTTTTTTTCCTCTGTTTTTTTGGTTGTTGTCCTACGTGAAGGCAAACGCACCCTATCGCATTTCTGCGTCTCCATTTGGTGTTTAATAATCTTCTTCGCTTTTCCACCACTCTCTGAATTATTCCCCGTCTCGAGCTTTTTCGTTGGTCGGTCGTCTCTTCCTCCTCCCCCTCCTCCACCGGCCAGCCTGCCTCGTGATGAACCATTTCTTGGCGCGTTGCCAACTCAACTTTTCTTCCTCTCGTTTTCATTTCCAAATGCTCACTTTTCAGGAATGTTGCGCCACTAAAGTCGACCGTCACGGACCACGATCGACTTCACAATTTCGACTTGACGAAGCAACAAGAAGGCACAATTCGTATCCACGTGGATACTTTCGTAAAAACACACGGGTAAAAGTGAGCGATGGTGAGCCGTCTCACTAAAGCGATGGGCGCACTGTCCCAAAACGATGAAGGTGAGTGTGGTGCTCGGAGAATTTTCGGTAATTTGGGCGCCTCGGCGTGTACGCCGATTTTGGCGGCAATTTGCCGTTTCGAAAGTGCGACGCTTTGAAATTTTTTCTGCATTTTGTCGTCGCGGTGTTTGCACACCTTAAAAAGCTTTTTATTCTCGGAACCAGCAAAAAAGCAAAAAAATAGATAAAACCAGCAAAAAATTCAGAGAAAATTTGGAGAATGCTCCGATCGATCTGAAACAATTTCAGACCAAAATATCGATTTTGAAAATTTTCAGAAATAAAAATCAATATTTCGGTTTGAAATTTTCTGGGAATGAATGTCCGAGAGTATTTTTAAAATGATCTCTCAAAGTTTCAGACCGATCGGAGAATTCTCCGAATTTTCGCTGAATTTTTTGCTTTTTTTGCTGGTGCAAACACCGCGACAAAAAAATTCAGAAAAATTTTCGAAACGCCCGAGAGCCGATTTTGGCAGCAATTTGCCGCCGAGAGCTAGAAAATTGCCAATTTTCGCGGCAAATTGCCTCCTTCATGCCGAAAATTCTCTGAGCCGGTGACTGAGCGTTTCATCCTCCACAACAACAATTTCAGAACCGACACAAGAGCGTCGCAAAAGCGCTCGACTCAACAGCAAGAATCCAGAAATGTCGCCGCCGTCGGCCAAGACGCCGGACGCCGAATCGGTGACAGACGGCCATGTCCACGACTCGGGCACCGAATCCGACGAGGAGGAGCTTTGCACGATCACGTCGCATCAACGATACGGTAGGTGTGCAACCAGTCTGTGATAACTGCTTGATTGATGGGAGAGCGATCTTTTTTTTTCGCATTTTTTTTTGTTCTGCTTTGCTTCGACTAATCGTAGCAACAAAAAAAAACGGCAGGCAGGCAGGCAGGCAGCGATAACAAAAGAGCGAAACCGATGCGAAGAAGACAAAAACATATCGAATTTCGATGTGTTTGGAAGAAAGAAAGAAAAGACGAATCGGTCTTCGTCCGTCCGTCCGTCCCGAAGAGCAGAGGCCTCGAGAGGAGGCGACCGGGCGACTGGGCGAGTGAGAGTGTGTATAAATATATACAAATATTTGATGTGACATTTGGTTGGTCTATGGTTGGGGACGGAGAAGGGGGGGAGGTAGTTACGTCGAATGGAGACGAAAGGAAGGGCAAGCGGTGAAATTTAATGGAGGCAATGGGGGTTCTCACCACAAAAACCTAATCCAAATAAATTTCAGACGGCCCACTGCACGGTTTCCGTCAATATGACGACTATCTGCAGTCCAATCCGCCACGTGTCTCAGCGAGTCCGGCTTGGAAGCGTGACGTCGACGATACCGAAAGGTTTGTTTTTTTTTTATTTCGGCGGTGACGGCGACCACGAGCGGACCGAAAAACGAAACGATTTATCACGAGAGACGGGCCAAGATTTATGTCGTTATAAGCTTTGCAGTGGTCCCAAGACTCTTTTTCTCTCTTTTTTTTTCGTTCACCACACCGCACCGACCTCATCTTGTTGCTTTCGAGGCCGACTTATCGGCATCTTGAATCTCGGAACGTTTGATTGAGCATGGACGAATTGTCTCCGAGCTTTTTCAAGTCGTGATGATGGAAAGGTGGTTGGGGACTGAGCGAGCGTACATTTTTACGAAACGAAAGAAATTATACTTGGGGAAAAACGAAAAAATGAAGGAAAAAAAAGAGAAGAAAATCATCGCTTTTACCGCGCAATAATTTTTTTAAATTTAAGTGGTCAAGAGCGAAATTGTGCCGGTAGTTTCGGAGCAAAAACTGAATTTTTTTTGTAAAAATTTGACTGCGCACGGTGTCCAGGATTTGAAAAGTGGGCGGAGTCGAGCAAACGCGCCCCACTGGATTTTTTCGCGCGAAATTCAAATTTTGACGCATTTTTTATGTTTTTCGGGAAAAAAAGCATAAATTCTTAATTTTTTCCCACATGTACTCCAACGGAATTATAGCTGAGTATTTTAGAACTTTTTTAAGCCTAAGAACTTCGAATTTGGTTCAGCCACCATTTCGAAATATTCGTTTTGAGTTTTTTGGTGTTTTTGCAGGATAAATTTTTTCGAAAATTGAAGTTTGGGCAATTTTATGGTATTAAAAATTACAATACATACATTTTACAAAGAAAAACAAATTTTACTGAAAGAAAATGATAAAATCAATAAAAAAATTCGAGAGTCGCAAACCGCGCAAGCACCGAAAGTGCGCCATGTAGTTGATTTTTGCTGACGCGCCAGCAAATTAGGCTCCGCCCACATTTCAAATCCTGGACACCGTGCTGCGTACTTGGCGGCGCTGGTAAAATTAAACAGGTATTTCTCAGTTTGAGATGACTCGTCAAATTGTGCGCATTGCCGGTCTCGCCACGACGGTGTATGCACACGTGTGGATTTACGCGCGAGTTTCGATTTTCGGTTTTTTTCCGGCCAAATTTTTAAAATTTGTATTTATCGGCACTGGTTTATTAAATTAAATTAAAAACGTCAAGAATTTTGACAAAAAACGGGATTTATTCATCGAAAAAATTCAAAATTGCGCGTAAATCCACAAACACGGTCGTGGCAAGACCAGCAATGCGCACAATTTGACGAGGAATCTCAAAATTAGGAATATTTTGGGGTTACGACAGAATAGAAATGAGCGAAATAGAAATGCTACAAAATAGAACAAATTTTGGCGATGGAGCGCGTTTGCATTATTTTTTCAATTGCTCAGTTTTTCGCCGATTTTCCATTTTTTTTTCTGAAACTGCATTTATTTTATACCTTTCTTCATTTTCGATGTTGTTAAGTGCGTAAAATATCTGAAAATTACTGAAAAATCCTATAATACTCGGAAAATTCGAAGAATAATGCAAACGCGCTCCATCGCACCGATTTCTATTTCGCCCATTTCTATTTTGTCACATTTCTATTTCGCGTTGTTCTATTCCGCTTATTTCTATTTTGTAGCCGTTCTATTTTTTCCAGTTCTTTTTTGTAGCAATTCTATTTTGTATAATTGGTTCGTGACGGAGTGTCATTTCACGTGAAACTGGGAGGGAAATCTCTTCATTTCTCTAGTTTTTTCTTAATTTTTTGAATAAAAACGTGAAAAAATTGTCACTCCGCCACGAATCCATTATAGCATTTCTATTTCGCCTATTTCTATTCTGTCGTACCCCCAATATTTTGTAACGAAAATTAAAAATTGCGAATATCTCAGAATTTATGCAAAAATGATAAAAATTGTAGGAAAGTTCCGAAAATTATGGCAAATAATGCCAAAAATACGGACCATTTTCTCCAAATGTTTTGTCGTTTTTGAGATTTCTATGAATAACGCAAGTTATTTAAATACTGCAAAAAAACTGAATATTTTTGGTCAAAAATAGAAAAAAATCGCATAAACGCGCTCGGACGCACATTTTTCAAAAAAAAAAACAACAAAAAATTGGAGAATATTCCGATTGACCTGAAACTTTGGGAATAACTGGCAAAAATACTTCCGGGAATTCCCAGATAATTTGAGATCAAAATATCGATTTTAAAAATTTTCAGAAAAAATGGTCTGCCATTATTCAGGCCAATCGGAGCATTTTCCGAATTTTTGCCACTTTCATGAAATGTGCGATCCGCATGAAACCCAGCACAGAATTTCAACAAAAATGACCCAATTTTTCCAGCTGGGACAGCTTTGGCCGCGAAAGTGGCATCATGACCGGCGACAACGACTCGGACACTGACGGCGTGGCCACTCCGACGCCGGCGCGCCGCCGTCTACGCGCCGATGAGGACGGTTCGCCGAGCGCCGGCAAACGCGGTCACGAAGACTCGAATCCGATGGCGGATCATCCGATCGCGTGGCGCCTTCGCTCCTTTAATTTTCCGGCGGCCGAGCGCGCCGTCAAAGTGCCGGTGCGACGTATTCCGGTGCACGTGCTCATCAACCGTCCGCCCGTTCCGTCGGCGTACCGCTTCGACGTTGTCGACTCTGAGATTGAGGCGGTCGAGCTGATGCCACCGGCGCCGGCGCCGAAGCGAGGACGTCGCAACAGTCATCGACCATCGTTGGATTTTGAGAAGATGGTGCAGGTTTGTTTTGGGAGGAAATGAAATTATTTGCTCATGTTCTTGTTGCTTGCAGACTCGCATCGAGGAGCCGGCCAGCTCTTCTTCCACTTCCGGACCAGTGACTCGTTCTCAGATCAACCAGTAAAATTCGATATTTTCTTCTTTTTTTTTACCACGGGGTGCTGGCGACTGCTGTAAACGACGAGACGTAACCGCACCCCGTTTCCACCTAGTCCGATCGTCGCCCAAATAATTGCGATTTTTCGAAACCTCGAAACGGGATTGCTCAATTATACACTTATACCGCTCCCACCCATCCTCCCATCGTCGAGATTTCGTCTAATTGCCATTTTAATTGTTTAGTAGTATCGCACTAGTTTTTCAGCCCCCACACACACACACACATACACAAAAAATGGCATTTTTCTCTGTTCTAGAGCTGTGCTCTTGCTCTTTTTTTTTCCTATAATTTTTGTTGCATTTTATTTTTGAGTACTAGAAATTCACCAATCCACCAACCAAAAAAAACCCATCAATTCGCTAGTATCGTAGATCGCCTCAATTACAGTATCTCTCCATCATCACCGAATTCTCTCTGTCACTCTCTCTCTCTCTCTCAATTCCACTCTTCATTTCGCAATATTTACCTCTTTTGTTGAAATTTTGCTGAAATTACCTTCAGCTTCTTCCATCGGTCATGTGTGTGTTATCCGTTTGTTGATGATTTTATACGCTCATTTTACACAAGTTGAACTGACTAATAATAATAATAACGGTAAAATTACCAGACAAGAAGAAGAAGAAAAGGCACAAAAGTACATTTAAATTGATAAATATATATACAGTACCGCTCAAAAGGTTGGAAACTTTTTGTTTTTGGAATATAACCTTTGAATGGAGAGGGTCATGGTTCTGAAAATTTGCATGAATCTGCCCCGTAATTTTTTTGACAAGCTCCAAAAAATTTGGTCATTTTGGAAAACTTCTCATTTTTCAAAAAATTTCAGATGCCAAAAGTTTCGACCCAAAAATAATTTTTTTTTTCAGATTTTTCAGGACTCGATATTTGTTTTCAAAATGCTTCCCATCACGGTGTCCAGGATTTGAAAAGTGGGCGGAGTCGAGCAAACTCGCCCCACTGGATTTTTTCGTGCGAAATTCAAATTTTGACGCATTTTTTATGTTTTTCGGGAAAAAAAAGCATAAATTCTTATTTTTCCCACATGTGCTCCAACGGAATTATAGCTGAGGTTTTTAGAAATTTTTAAAGCCTAAGAACGTCGAATTTGGTATAGCCACCATTTCGAAATATTCATTTTGAGTTTTTTGGTGTTTTTGCAGTATAAATCTTTACGAAAATTGAAGTTTGGGCAATTTTATGGTATTAAAAGATACAATACATACATTTTACAAAGAAAAACAGGTTTTTCTGAAAGAAAAATAATAATAACAATAAAAAAAATTCGAGAGTCGCAAACTGCGCAAGCACCGAAAGTGTGCCATGAGAGTTTGCTGACACGCCAGCAAATTAGGCTCCGCCCACATTTCAAATCCTGGACACCGTGCCCAGAAAAAAAAAATTGGGGAGTCATTGCTGAAAGATTTTTGTAATATTTAGTTGAACTTTGAGGGTGTATAAAAAAAGCGGGCAGTTGAAATTGAATGCGTATCAAAAACTATACAAACCAATCATAAAAGCCCGCAAACACGATCTACATTACCGGATTTTCAGCGAAAACTAAGCATTTTCAGACAAATGTGATGTCACCAGTCGACTCCTTGGGCTTAATTACATTGGTTCAATCGGCACATTAGTAGATATCTAGATAGTATCAGAGTAATGAGGGCTCAAACTCCAAAATCAAAACCCAAGAGAAAAAAAAGGGAAGGCCCCGACCCCCTCTTGTTGCGGCGCCTAACTATGGGTTGATCGGACGATTTTCAGCACTTTGCATATCAGGGTCCAAATGGGTAAGTCAACTTTAATTTTTATTGAGGATCGCCAAAACCGGCGCTACCTCGAAATAGAACCGCATGAAATTAAATCCAGGTCACGCCACTGAGTGGAACTTATTCTGTTTGGCCTTTTATTCAATAGTCTTCACATAAACATTGCTTTTTAACAGTTTTTATTTAATTTGCCCTAATTTTCTTTGGTTTTGGTGATTTTCAATAAAAGTTATAGTTGTTTTTTTGTTGTTGAAAAATCTGCAATTTTCAAAAATGACCAAATCCATTTTTGGAGCTTGTCAAAAACATTACGGGGCAGATTCATGCAAATTTTCAGAAGCATAACCCTCTCCATCCAAAAGTTATGCCCGAAAAACCAAAAGTTTCCAACCTTTTGAACGGTACTGTATTGCTGGCTCGCCAAGATGGGCAAACGCGCTCCGCTGAACTTTGTGATTTTCATTTTGGTTTCCGTGGGTATTACTCTCGTCTCAGCAGCTGCTCATAAACTTTGAAAATAGCCAATTTTCCCACGAAATATCTCAGAGTGCGACCGTAATCCATTAAAAATGTAAAAGTTCGAAAAATCACGAAAAACAAGATTTAAAAAAAAAATAAATTTTTGATTTACATTTTTATTATCGAATACAAAAAAAAAATTAAAATCCCTGTCCAGCGGAGCGCATTTGATCATGGCGGCGTGCCGACAATCTACATTCCCTCAAAATCCGCTTTCGGCATTTTCAGCAGCGCCTCGTAATCAATGTCTCCGTCGTCGGTCATCATTTTTTGGGCAATTTTTTTGGCGCCACCAGCTCCGCTCATCTTCGACAGAGCCAGCTGGGCAAGACCGAATTTATCGTAATCGTAGTTGCTCGCCACGCTAAAATATGTTGGGAGGGGAGCCGTCAAAAGTTGAAAATTAAATTTAAATACATTTAAAGCATACAAAACTGGACATGGATACATACACATAAATTGTTAGTGATTATTGATTGAAAAAAAAAACAAAAACAGAAAAAAGATACACATTGCCAACTTTTCGGGGAATCTTCTTCCAAAAGGAGTACACGAGGCTGGCCTAGACAGAAGTTTCTAAACCTCGTGTACTCCTTTTGGACTCCTCCAATTCGAAGAAGTTTCCCGGAAAAGTTTTCACTCGATAAAACCGAATTTGAAATTTTGACCAGAAATTTTTGAATCGAAAAAAAAAACAATCAATAAATTATGGCGTAGAGTACAGACAAAAAAAAAAACAAAAATCATCCATGAATGTTTTGCTCAATCCAATCGTGACCCACCACCATTCGCGGAGCTGCCGGTTGGATTTGTGTGCTACAAAAAACGTGGACATAAACTGGGACAATATGTTAGTTTTATTGTTAGTGATTAGTGATAAGGGACGTGCCAATTTTTTTTTAAATGCTCACAAACCTTGTTAGCCACCACATGATGAGCGGTTGGGTGATGACGACGAACGCGACCAGAATCAATTTTCGTTTTCGTCCCTCCTCAGAGCCGTACGATCCGGACGAGTCGAACATAAAGTGCGAGACGGAACGGAGCTGAAAATTGAAAACATAGCAAAAAATTCAGATAGATAATGGCAAAAATAGTCCGAGACAGAAAATTTCAGACCTCTAAAATTTTCAGAGCATATCCAGAAGTATTTTCCAAAGTTTCCGGCCAATCGGAGCATTTTCCGAGTTTTCGAGCAGAAAAAATCGTCCGGTTTTCAAATCGTGTTTTACGGGTTACGGTAGGTCACCATTTCATTATGTATTGCGTTTTTCTAGAAGAGATTTCGGGGCTCTTTCGGAATACAAATTCGACAAATGCGTGAAAATAGAAACCCACGAAATAGAAATGTAATAAATCAGACGTAACAAAATGGAAAAAAAAACGCGTGAAAAGAGAAACGTAGCAGAGCAGAAATGTGTCGAATTAAAAGTAAAATGGGAATGGAGCACGTTTGCGAGACTTATTTTTTAAAACGGCTTTTTCGATATTTTTCACGTTTTTCTCGATATCTTCCAAATATGTGGAAGACATCGAGAAAAACGTGAAAAATTACGAAAAATTCGTTTTAAAAAATAAATCTCGCAAACGTGCTCCATTGGCATTTTACTTCCAATTCGACCCATTTCTGCTCTGCTACGTTTCTCTTTTCACGCGTTTTCATTTTGTTACGTTTCTGATTTATTACATTTCTATTTCGTGCATTTCTATTTTCACGCAATTTCCAAAGCGTGACATTTCAATTTTGTCGAATTTCTATTCCAAAAGAGCCCCGAGATTTCGTTTCGCAAAATCTAGTCCTTGAAAACCCCGACATATTTTTAAAATCATTTTCTGGTCAATTTTAGAGGAAATTGGCGAAAAAATCATTTTAAAAACAATTTTAAAAAAATAGTAGAAAACGTATCTTCCGGAAAACGCAAAAATTCCGAAATTCCACATTTTCTTAACGTGATTCACGAGAAATAGTACAATTTTACAGAATTTCACCTGCATTTTATGACATTTCGCTTCTTTTTTTTTTCAGAATTAAACCCAATGAACGTTCTCTCCTGAGAACAAAAGTGGCTGTTTTTTGAAAACTTTATGAGCACAGGCGTTTTCTGTTCTTTTATTTTATTTCAATTTTTCAGAAATTTGGAAAGCACTAAAGATTTTAACCTTTTTTGCATTTTCAGTGAATTTCACGTTTTTACTCTGTAAAATACAAAAGTTTTCTTTTAAAAAAACCCACCAAAAACAGTACGAGCGCCAGTGAGCTGTAGGCGAGAGCAAAATAGTAGACAGTCTTGTCGCCGATCATGAAGAGAACAAGACAGATGATCATGCTGAAAATTAAAAAAAAAATCAATTATTCTCAGTACGGGGCGCTGCAAACGCGCTCCCTTCGCACAATGGAGGACGGGGCCACGTTGGCAACGAGAGAGTGCAGAAAACTGAGAGAGTCGTGGCCGATGTTTTGCTCTGATTTCTCTAAACCTCTCTTCAAATGCATGCGAAATGCATTGTTCGATTGGAGCGAGTTATCAGCGTTTTATACCGAGTATACTAAAACGTAAAACAGCCAAAACATCCAAGGAATGCTCCAATTGGCCTAAAACGTTGGCAAATAATGCCAAAAATGCTCACCGACATTAAATGAATGTTCATGAAATTTTGGACCGAAATATTGATTTTAAATATTGTCTGCCGCCAAAATGGTCAAACGCGCTCCGCTAACTCAACGCTATGCGATTTTCATTTTCGTTTCCAAATTATTCCATTTCACGTTGAATTTATACGTGAAATAAAATAATTTGGAGACAAAAATGAAAATCGCATAGCGTTGAGTTCAGCGGAGCGGAGCGCGTTTGACCATTTTGGCGGGCCGACAATATTTAAAATCAATATTTCGGTCCAAAATTTCATGAACATTCATTTAATGTTGGTGAGCATTTTTGGTATTATTTGCCAAAGTTTCAGGCCTTTTGTCGCCTGTTCTATGAATAACCCCATTAGCTCTTAAAACCAAAAAATCCCAATTTTATGTTTAGTTTCAGTAGCATCCTCATGGGATGTGCTTTTTTCGGAGATCTCTCTAAATCAGCAGTAATTGGATGGTTTAAAAAATCGAAAAATCAAACGTGTCCCTTGGCAGTCCGTAAAATCCGTAAACACCAAATCCCCAATTTAGAATAGTGACGCAAGCGGAAAGAAAACTTGCACTTATCAGACAAAACACGTTTAGTGAAAACAAAAAAGTTAAAGATAGCCACTTGCTAAAACCAAACTCTCCGACGTTTCGAAAGTTTTTCTGCATTTTGTCGTCAAGGTGTTTGCACACAATCACTTTTTAAAGCTTTTCATGGAATTTTCCTTATGGGCCAATTCATTTGAATTAAAATGAATGTTTATGTCATGGACCTATTCACAAAACCGGAAAAAATTGCGGGAAAATCGGAGAATGCTCCGATTGAGCTGAAATTTTGGGAAATATTGGAAAAAATTCACCTGTAAACGCTTAAAAAATTTTGGACCAAAATATCGATTTTTTCTATATATATTTTGGTCCAAAATTTTTTGAGCGTGTACAGGATAATTTTTTTCCAATATTTCCCAATATTTCAGGTCACTCGGAGCATTCTCCGGTTTTCCCGCAATTTTTTTTTCCTTTTTTTCCGGTTTTGTGAATAGGTCCATTAGTGATCTCTCAATTTATGACCGTAGCCTTCAATGAGATCTCTAAATTAGCAAATCCTCATGGGAGACAATACGTTTTTGAAAAAAAAAAAAGGAAGTTTTCATTTACATTAGTAAACAAACTCCCCTTTCTTTCTTTATGTTTTTTTTTTGTGAAAATAACAATTTTCCATGCACCGAGAAAGAAAATGACAGCGTCTACATCTATAAACTTTTTTCACCTCTAGATACATCAATCTCAATTTCTTTTTTCAGAATGTCCTACTCCTTCTGGTCCAATTTTACCCACATTTTCGAATGGTTCTCCTTTTTCGTCGCCACCTGGTCCACAATTTCCCTTTTCATTTTGATCGAAAAAAGGTCTCGCAAGGAAATTGGAAGTTACAAGAATTTTTTACGAATTTATTGCCTTTACGCATTCTCGTTCGCGCTCATCGACTGGCTAGTTCAGCCGGCAATTGTAGTGGACGTTAATGGATTCGGCTACTTTTTCTACTCGGAAAATCGGCTATTTGATCTCGGCTATTCGGCGGCTCATTTGATTCAGATATTGTATTGTGGATGCTTTATTGCCAGTTCTTCATTTTTATCGTTAAACTTTATTTATCGCTACGTAGCCACTTGCCAGTGAGTACTAATTAACAAAAAAACATTATTTATTCAAAAATTTCAGTAAAAACTCGTTAAACTACTTCCAAGACTGGTCCCATTTAATTTGGTTATTATACTGCGCAACTCCATTCTCCCTATGGTCATTTTGCGTTTATCAGTGGATGAGTCCAAATCCAGAGAGAACAGAGCAATTAAAGTTTATAGGAAGTTAGTGAAATATTTGATAAACTGTAAAATTTTACAGCTCAAACGCCATTTTCTACGAAAACTTTGATCTGACCAATCGACCGTATGTTGCTGCTCTGTGTCTCGTAATTTTTAGTTAGACTACGTCCAGGCAACTTTTCTAGGCTTTTCAGCACGTCTTCAATACTCCAGGTCACCAAGCCGGAGAAATAAATTGGCCGATATTTAGTGCTCTGCTTGGACTTTGTGGTTTTCAGGTAAATGCTAATTGAGGGTTTACCAAAAGTTTTTAGAGTACACTTCCGTATGTTTTGACTAAAATAACAAATTTCAGGTGCTCTTCTACGGGATTTCATTGGTCTGCGGAGTGCTCACTTATAAGGCTAATATGTCATTGTTCAAAGCTGCACAACTTTCAAAGCACTTGTACAAATTGCAGATGCAGTTGTGGAGGGCTATTGTGTTACAGGTTTTTTTTTCGAAAGCTATGTTTCTATGGGGTGCTACGGTATAGAACTGCTGCGGAATAGAACTGCGCGGAATAGAACCGGCTGAAATAAAACAGTACTAAAAAAGCAACTGCACGAAATAGACCTCAGGGCCTCACAATGTACAACGAAATAATTCTTCGAGTTGTTCGAGCGGTTCTGGGTCGGTACAGCTCAATTTCCGGCAGTTCTATTCCGCGCAGTTCTATTCCATAGCAGTTCTACTCCGTGCGAGTTCTATACCGTAGCACTCCCTTCTATGGGGTTATTCTCAAAAAAGCAAAAATAGTTAAAACCAGCAAATTTGGGAGAATGCTCCTAGTGGCCTAAAACTTTGGAGAATAATTAAAAAAAATACTCCCGGACGTTCCCAGAGAAATTTCGGACCAAACATCGATTTTTTCTTTAAAATTTTTAAAATCCATGTTTTGGTCTGAAATTTTGGCTCTCGGACGTTTTGAAAGTGTGAAGTTTCGAAAGGGGACTTTTCGAAGGTTTTCCCGGATTTTGTGGTCGCGGTGTTAGAGGAATTTTCCTTAAAAAGCTTTAAAAAATTATTGTGTGAAACACCGCGTCGACGAAATCCAGAAAAACCTTCGAAAAGTCCCCTTTCGAATCGTCACGCTTTCGAAACGTCCGATAGCCAAATTAACTGGGAATATCCGGTAGTATTTTCGTCATTATTTACCAAAGTTTCAGGTCCATTCTCCAAATTTCCGCTAAACTTTTTTTTTTCTATTTTGAACTATTTCGTGAATAAACCCATAAAAGCGAGTACCCTAAACTCGTCTAGATAGGTCCGTCAATGCTCATTACAAACAAAACATGTAAGCAGAGAAACGACCGTGTGGCTCTTTTGAGAAGAAGCGCATCCAAAAAAACGAGAGAGCGCGTTTCCCACAAAAATGAAAGCGGACCTAGCTACACGAGTTTAAGGTAATCGGTTATCAAAGTTTAAATATTTATTTATTAAAATTTATTAACACGTTAACTTGAATACTGATTTCTTCGGCTTGTCCGATTGTCGTCTTATTCAACATTTTCGTTAGCTTCCTACAAAAATGGTATTTTCACAAGTAAATATCACAAACAGTAATAATATTAAAATCACCGTTATTAAATATAAATTAGCAACAAAAAAAATCAAATTCAGGCCACCGTCCCCCTACTTTCTGTATACGCCCCGTCGGCAATAGTCATTGGTGGAAGTATGGCCGGTATTTACGTAGGAAAATTTTACGGCTATTTGGCGATTATGTGCATTTCGCTGTACCCACCGTTGGATTCGCTCGTGTTTCTATTATCAATTCGCGACTATCGGGAGGCTCTTTTTTGTGGAACAAGGCTGGAGAGCACTAGTAGTAGCACATTGATCAATGTGGCGAATATGAATCGGCCGGCAACTGCCAGAGTTTCGGTAAGTTGTGAAAAAAAGTTGAAAAGTGGAGATTTTGCTATTTTTCAGGATATTTCTTCCCGACAAGCCGCTTCTGCGGCAGAAGCATGACTATTCGATAGAAAAACTAAATTTTGATTTAAATTTTTTTTGGGGTTCAGAAAATCGATATTTCGGCCCAAAAATTTTTGAGCATTCCATTTCATGTCGGGGAGTATTTTTGGTTTTATTTCCACTTTTTTTCTATATGGTGAATAACCCCATTCATAGTGTCCAGGATTTGAAAAGGTGGGCGGAGCCAAATCAGACGCGCTCCACTGGATTTGGCGCGAAATTAAAATTTTGAGACGTTTTTCATGTATTTCGGGGAAAAAAGCACAACATTTTTTCCCAGCAAAAAAAGCAAAAAATTCGGAAAATGCTCCGATCAGTTTGAAATTTTGACAAAAAATGTCAAAAATACTCCCGGACATGTGCGAAAAATTTCAGGCCAAAATATCGATTTTGAAAAATTTCAGAAAAATCGATATTTTGGCCTGAAATTTTTTGCACATGTCCGGGAGTATTTTTGACATTTTTTGTCAAAATTTCAGACTGATAATTTTTTGAGCGTGTACAGGAGAATTTTTTCCAATTTCCCAAAATTTCAGGTCTATCGGAGAATTCCCCGACTTTTCCCGCAATTTTTTCCGTTTTTTAAAAAAATTTTTCCGGTTTTGTGAATAGGTCCATAAGGGATTTTGAGCGATATTTTTCGACACCGCCCATAAAATGTAATTTTCTCGAAAACAAGATCTTAGAATTTTTTTAAACTTTGCCACAACGTTCTCCAGACAATTTTCCTTATTTTGATGTTAAAATTATAGACTTTTATGACTTCATTTTCGAGAAAAGTTAGAAAATATTGAAAAAAAGTTAAAAATTTTAAAAATTCGAATTTCCACGATTGTAAGCCAGTGTTGTGCGTTTCGCTCGAACTTTCTACCATCCTGCAAGAAGTTTGGAGGGTTTTTATACGTCAAATTGATATATTTGAGTAATTAAAGGGTGAAATACATAATTATTATAAATAAAGAAAAACGGGTTTTACTGTGAGAAAAATAATGAAATCAATGAAAAATGAAATGCGCCAGTAAAATTGAGTCTTTAGGCTCCGCCCAAATTTCAAATCCGGGATGAAAACCGTGCCAGCCACTTGAAAAGCATAAAATGAGAAAAAAAAACTCACTGTGTAAACTTGTAAGTACTGTACGCCAACGAGTGCCAAACAGAGAGCGCTTGAGAAATGTTCAAAATGTATTTGCTGATAAAAATCACAATATTCTCCAAAATCACCCAGATGAACGCGTTCGACGTCAAAATTCCCAGCACCTCTGGCGAAAACCTTCCCTGCGTGCCGAGCACAAAACCAGACACCAGCACGTACGTCAAAAACGCCATCAACGGAATGTAGAGGTCTGGCGCGTTGACATCGTCACGTGCCGGCGCCGGATCCGCCGAGCCGGAGAATTTCAGCGACCAGTCTTTGTGGAAGAACGGGAAGAAGAGAATGCCGAGTTTTTTGCCGACGTAGGCGTTGTCCACGGCGAAATAGTATTTCAGATTGAACGTTCCCAGGTATTTGGCGATCTGTATCACATTCATGTAAATGTTTGGAAAAAAACCCCAAACTCACTTTTTCCTTCTGCTGCTCGGCAAACTGGCCACCAAACTGCTTCGCCGCATTGAGCATCGGATCAGACATTAATTGTTGCGGTTGGAATCCGCCGAATCCATTATTCTGCGAAAATCCCTGCCCTTGTCCTTGACTCTGCTGCTGTCCGTACCCTCCATACTGATTAAACTGTGGATTCTGTGCGGCGGGCGTCGGCTGATCATATCCCTGGTTTTGGCCCTGTTGCGAGTAGTATCCGCCGCTGAAATTGCAGTTTATTAGCAAAAAGAAACGCCTTCTGTCCATCGATTTTCCCTCTTTTATTTTTCATAAGCATTAATATAAATACTCACCCATAACTTTGATCCTGTGACGACGGAGCTGCTGGTTGCTGTTGCGGTTGCGAGTATCCCGTGTTCCATTGATCCGTGTTCCAGTCGTTTCCCCAGTCGTTTGACATTTTTGCTGCAGAAAAAAAAATTACGAATTGAATAAATATTTATTTAGCCTATTAAATTAAAAAAAAAAACCGAAAAATTGAATAAATTTCCAAAGAATTTGTTAAATTTGTAATTTTTGTTTCCAACACACTAAGTCTGCAAACACTTTTAGGTACGCATGCACCGGACCTTACGACAATTCGTCTACCGTATCCCACAAAAAATCAAAAATTATATTTAGAAACTAAATTTTGTGAATAGCCACCCGTTGCTGCCCGGTGACTAGCGGAAAATGGTGAAAACAACAAAAAGATGTGGTTTAAAGCATTTATTAAGGAAAACCCGTTGCTATGGGAGGAAAAACCTTAAGATTGAGAAGTAACGGGCGTTGCCTTACCGGTCATGGAAAATCATTTCCTGAAATTGCACTCGCCGTCTTGTGCAACTATGAAATGTCCATTACTTATCTGGACCAAATCCAACGCCTGAGCTTCATCTGAAGCCGGACGTTGAGTGCTCGGTTCAGTCGGTACTTGGGCTCGTCGATCTCCAGAATGATACTCTAACGTAAATCGCCGACACGAATTGGGAGCCGCTGCAAGTGCGCCCTATTGCACACCTCAAATGCGCGCGAGATTCAAATTTTGAATATTATTGGCTTTGCAGATGTGAAGTCAATGCACAGAACGAAATGTGTACCGAAGAAAAAAGAAAGATTTTCGACAAAATTTGCGATAAATTTATCCAGAAATCTGTCAAAAAACCTTTTTTAGCCAAAATGCTTTGTATATGAGTCTTTTACATAAAATATGACAACCGGGACATTACAAATTAAGCTCCATGTCTTGTTTCGTCGTTTTATTTTGAAAATTCATCGCTCAATTTTTCGCAAAAATAATTTAATAACTTGCCGGCATATTTTAGCTGGGTGAAAACATGCATTGCGGATCGGAGGCCACTGATGTTTCGATTTTCCGAGACCGGATAACAGACAACAGACTCAAAGCATGCTTCCACCCAATTAATTAATTCATAAAATTCACATAAATAAAAAAATAATAAAGTTTCCTGCGGTTGTTCTCTTTTTTTTCGACTCTGATTCTCATTTTCATAGCCGAAATTTTTTAAATTTTGAATATCGCGCGCATTTGAGGTGTGCAGTAGGGCGCACTTGCAGCGGCTCCCAATTCGTGTCGGCGATTTACGTTAGAGTCAGAATGATCGACAAAAAGGCGACGGATGCGAGAGCGATCTGCTCTCACACGCAATAATAAAACGAGGAACAAAATTTAAAAATAATTAAAAGATGCTCCAAAATCACAGCCAAAACGAGCACAAGTCCAACGAATTGAGCGAGACGACGCAAGCGCAGAGGAAAACTCCGGAAACTATTTTAGGATTAAAGGGAGGCGCGGCGCTACGGTAGACAAGCGGGTCTCACCGCGACCGCGCAGTGTTTGCACGCAGCGCAATGCGCGCGCCGTTTGAATTCTGTATTTGAGGATTTTCTTTTCCTCAGTTGTTTTCAATAGAGAAAACTATAGTTTTGCGTCCCAAAATATGGTTTTCGGGAAAAGCAAGTCAATTATTGATGCCCTTGGGCATCATTTATCGACACTAACAATAAATACGGGAAATAAATTTGGAGAAAAAAATGTTTTAAAACTGTTTCTTTAAAAATCGATGAGATGCCTTGAGAAAATGAGCAAAAAATAATTGAATTACCGCGAATGAAAGGGTGCGCATGGCCGGCCAGTTATCCCCGTTTTGGGTAGCCATTTGTCTGCAATGACGTTGTCTTCTTTTTTTCTGTTCAACTTCACTTCATTTTAGGACCTAGACAACAAAAGTTGCTGCAGAAATTAGCCGGACTGGTCCCACTTTGAAGGCGGAAAAAAACGAGGGGAAAAACTCAATTTGAGCTCATTCCAATTTCGTGCAAATGCTGTTCAGTTTCAGCGTTTTTTAGTTTGTTGGTTGGGCTGACTTTTTCTGGGAATTCGCGGTTTAAAAAAAAAAATTTTCAAGTTTTGAAAATTAAAAAAAAAAAAAAATTTATTTTGCAAGTTTTATTGTGTTTCCAATCGACTTGCGACATGAAAACGCAAGTCAAGTCAAGTCAAGTCTGCATTCACCGTTCTGTCTGCGTCTCTTCTACAAATAGCACTGTGTTTGTTTGCGTGGTCGCGCACAAATAAGTGGGCGGAGTTTCGTTTCGCGTTCTCATTTCGCAAGTCGATTGAAAACACAATAGAGCCCAAACATTTTAGAAAAAAGTGTCGGCCTGTGTGTCTAATTTTTTTTTTCATTTTTTTGGCTCACAAAAACGCAAAAAAAAATATTTTTTTTTGTAATTTTTAAAAATTTTGGGAAAATTTTTTTTTTCAAATTTCCCGCCAAAAAAATACGTTTGCATGTCTGTTCATCCCTGCAACCCTCAAAAATGTGTCAATCACTTTCTGGCGATCTGGCAAAACTATAGCTAGGTACCGCAACGAGTTTGAAAAACGTGAGAATCTCGAAAAACTACTGATTTCATTGTATTCTACGCCTCAATATTAGTACAATCCCAAATTTTCTCAGCGAAATTCCCGCTAGTTCCCGAGTTTCAGCCTTTCAAAGTCGCGATTATTTACCACTGATTTTCTCCCCAGCGGGGGAGGCGGGGCTTCGGCTGCATGCGCGCGGCGTGGTTTTGCCGACCACCTCTTTTGTCATCATTGTTCATTGAATGCGATAATTTCTGCGGATTTCTGCTGAGGAATGTGTAAATTAAGATCGGATTTGGAATGTTTTAAATTTTTTTATACCAGGCGATAAACATTACTCAAATACTATGATTTTATGGCTGAAATACGCGGGAACACGTAAATAAGTGGAAACCCCTATCGGTTTTCCACAAAAAATGGATATTCTCTTGGTTGATTTCGAAAATTTCCGAAAAAATAATACTTTTGCGTAAGAAATAACCTTTTAAGTATCGAAAAAGCTTTTTGAAAAATACAAATCAAAAGGACGAGATCCGAACCCTTGACCTCGCACACAACGCGCAGCACATTTAACCACAAAACTACCCCGACAGATTTTAGCTGCCGCCTTATTCCTGTGATGTGCTCGCTCTCCCTCCGCGTTGACAAGGCCTGATAAATTGTTTGAAATGACATAGAAAAGTATTTTTTAATTTCGAAAAGTGTCATTTAAAAAAATGCGCTCATTTATTTTTTCAATCTAAAGAATGTATTCGATAGAGAATTTTTTGCTGAATTTGATCATGCTTTCAAATCGCGCGAACCGGACTTCCATATTCCCGAAAATCCCAAAAAACATGATTATTTCGAAAATGGTCACGACTTTGGAAAGCTTTTAAGTGCTTTAAATTTATGCCAGAGCTCTAAAAATTTTTGTGTGATTACTAGAAGGGTTGCTTAAAGTATCCGAAAAATAAAAATAGGGGGTCATCGCTGAAAATTTTCCACAATTTTTAGGTGAAGTTTGAACCGGTATAAAAAAAATGCGCTCATTTAAAATTGAATTCTGTTTGAAAAATTCAATTCAGCTTGTCAAAAACTATCGGAATCAATCGCAAAAGCCCGCGAACCGGCCCTACAAACTCCCAAAAAAATCGATTTTTTGACTTGCATTTCAGTTTTTCTTGATTTTCAGTCACAATTAGCCATTTTCAGACAAATTTGATGGCACCAATCGATTCCTTGTCGTTAATTACATACAGAAACATTGTAAAGTATATGGATAACTCGGTAGTATTCGTGTAATCAAGCCTCAAACTTCAAAAAATGCCCTGGGGAGAAAAAAATGAAAGGCTCCGCCCCCTCCTTTTGCGGTCCCTAACTATAGCATTTTTCCTCCCATCTCCCCATATTTTCCAGTGTTCTTTTTCCAAAATTCATATCATATTCCATTATTACTTTTCCGCGACCAATAATGTTCCACTATTCATTGTTTGTAGGCACCACAACATTTCGTATGCATTTTTATGGATAGATTTTTCATCTTTTCCATGAGCATCAGAAACCGAGAGCTCACAATTTTTTTTCTGTCCCGAGGCTAGGTGTTGGGTTTTCATTTTAAACTTGAACTTTCGAGATTTTTCAACTTTTTTTACTTGCCCACTCTTTTTGGCAGCGCGCCAAGACGAGACGCAGACGCAAGACAACGTTGCCACGCGACGCGACCGCAGCGCGTGGGCTTTAGGCGGCAAAAAAGGATCCCATCCCTGTGGCCTCCCTCCCCCAAACTTCTCCTAAATATCCGATTATGGAGCCGACGCCACGTGAAAAATAGGGCGAGCGCTCCCTATGGAATACACCTCAATGGTCCCCTCCTCTCACACTTTTTTCTTTTTCTTATCGATGATCTTTTTTATATTCTTCCGTTTTCTTTTTCTTTCATTTTGTCCACGTTTCTATTGACAAAAAGTCTGTGTTTTTTGTTTTGGCGCCAAAGATTTCTCACATTAGTTAGTCGCTGATTCACATCAGAGTTTGAGATATCGTGATTTTTTGGGTTTTTTTTGTTGTCAAAACTTCCTTTTGAGTCAGTTTTTGCATCACGCTTTCCCCGTCGTCCCATGCGCCGACAATTTTGCAGTGGAGCGCTTTTGCATAATTCGTCGGTGGAGAATGCAATTTTTGAATAGAAATATTGATTTTTCTTGGTTTTTACTCCATTTTTTGAGCAGTACAAATCATGTTCGCATTATTCCCGTTGAAAACTTCATTTTTGTTCAAAAACGAGAAATTTTCGTCGAAAAATGGCCGAGCCTTAGGGTTTTGAAGATACGCTGCGGTTGCGTCGCGTGACAACTCTGCGTCTCATCGCTTACACGCTTTCTGCTTGAAAAATTAATTTCAAAAAATGTTCGTCAGATAGTCCACGGGGAGTACACGAAGAAAAAAATGCACGAGAAATGCGTCAAGGGCCGAAAAGGAAATATTGTATGTTATTTTCTGTAATAATGCTTGAATGGCCGTCAAGTTTGATGCTTGCACACACATTTGCTTGTTTTAATTTGACTGCGTAAATAAATATCCGGCGTTAATTTTTTGGGGTGCGAAAAAAACGAAAAAACGTAGTCGGCAAACTGCATTTTTTTTGGAAAAAAAAAATAAATGAGTCACAAAATTTGTAAAATTTTAAATTCTGAACAAGAAATATTAATCAGACATTTTTTGCCTTCATTATGTGCAAAACATCCTATTTGACGCGCTAATTAGAAAAAAAAAGTCGCCAGTCATACAGCTAGACAGTTAGATAGTTAGACAGTTAGACAGTCAGACAGAAAGACAATTAGACAGTTATACAGTTAGACAGTCAGACAGGCAGACAGTTAGACACAGTCAGACAGGCAGACAGTTAGGAAGACAGATAGTCAGACAGTTAGACAGTCAGGCAGCTATGCAGTCAGACAGTTAGACTGTTAGACAGTCAGGCAGCTAGGCAGTCAGACAGTTAGACAGTTAGACAGACATCCAGACAAACAGACACAGACAGACAGACAGATTTACGCAGTCAAATTAAAACAAACAAACAATTATTTGTGTGCAAGCATCAAACTTGACGACCATTCAAGCATTATTACAGAAAATACCATACAATATTTCCTTTTCGGCCCTTGACGCATTTCTCGTGCATTTTTTTTGTGTACTCCCCGTGGACTATCTGATTCACGTTGTTTGAAATTAATTTTTCAAGCAGGCAGACAGTTAGACATACAGATAGACGGTTAGACAGTTAGACATTTAGATATTTAGACAGTTAAACAGTTAGACATACGGACAGCCAGACAGTCAGACAGTTAGACAGTTAGACGGTTAGACAGCTAGACAGTCAGACAGACATCCACACAAACAGACACACCTTTTTGAGCCCGAATGCTTTCTGCCCTACTATTTCTCAAACTTTCGTCTTTGCTCACTCACTCATCCCCCTTTGCTCACGGTGGGCCGTCCAAAGTTTCACTAATCTGAGAAAAACTAGAAAAAACACGTTTTAGTCATATTTTTCAAAAAAAAAAAAGACAGGTTTTGTTCACTCACCTGCTTTTGAATTTCCGCGTCAGCTCTTTTGGTTTTGAAATAAAAAAAATGACGTGATTTTTGTTGCAAAAAATGGTTGTTTTTGACGGCGATATTGGTTTTTTGCGCGCCTATCTATTTTAGAATGGAATTTTTTTTAGTTCCTGTGAAGAAGAAAAAGAACAAACAAAAACAAATTTCTGAAATTGAGATTTTCAGCTTGAGCCGGCACAAAAAAAAATAGAAGCAGCAAACCCAATTAGTTTTCATGCGGCGCGGACCACACCATTCGAAAGCTAGTGTCTATGACTATGAGAGAAAAAGTTCAAATTTCGCGTTTTTTTTTCTCTAAATCTCTATTCTTTTGTTTTGTGATTTTAAAACGTAACGCCACCTGTCGCGGCCAGGGCAGTGTGAAAGAAATCAGTTGTGTGCGTTATTTTGATTAATTTGACAAATCAATTTTTATCACATTTTGTTTTTCCTTTGCGAAAGTGCGCTCCCAGTGTGCCAATTTATGCGAATTAACAAGCGTGGAAGCGAGTGATGAGACGCAGACGAGAGACAGTGTTGGCACGCGACGCGACCGCAGCGACAGCGGCAGCGCACGCAATTTTGCATCGAATGTGCTCTAACTGTGTTTTTTTCAGCTACTGGGCGGCAAAAATCAATAAACTTAGACTTTTACTGTTCCACGCGGCCCAATAAAGGTGTGACCTTTTCCTCGATTTTGACTTTCCCGGTGTTTTCGAGCGTGACTATTTTTCTGGAAATTCCTGTCTTTTTAGCTATTCTCAGCTCATTTCCACACAGCCGCCCGTTCGTTTACCGCTAAATCCTATGCGCTGCAGTTGCGTCGCGTGGCAGCGCTGTCGTTCGTCTGCGTCTCTTCTCGTCTCGTCTCGTCTCGTCTCGTCCGCGTCTCGTCTGCTTCTCGTCTCGTCTCGTCTCGTCTCGTCTCGTCTCGTCTCGTCTCGTCTCGTCTCGTCTCGTCTCGTCTCGTCTCGTCTCGTCTCGTCTCGTCTCGTCTCGTCTCGTCTCGTCTCGTCTCGTCTCGTCTCGTCTCGTCTCGTCTCGTCTCGTCTCGTCTCGTCTCATCTCGTTTCACCGCTTAAACGTTTTTCGCTGGAAAAACCCGTGAATTGGCACTATGCGAACCTTTTTTTCGCCGATTTCAATGGAGCGCACTTTTCACGAACCGCCTTTTCCTCGATTTTGACTTTCCCGGTGTTTTCGAGCGTGACTATTTTTCTGGAAATTCCTGTCTTTTTAGCTATTCTCAGCTCATTTCCACACAGCCGCCCGTTCGTTTACCGCTAAATCCTATGCGCTGCAGTCGCGTCGCGTGGCAGCGCTGTCGTTCGTCTGCGTCTCTTCTCGTCTCGTCTCGTCTCGTCTCGTCCGCGTCTCGTCTGCTTCTCGTCTCGTCTCGTCTCGTCTTGTCTCGTCTCGTCTCGTCTCGTCTCGTCTCGTCTCGTCTCGTCTCGTCTCGTCTCGTCTCGTCTCGTCTCGTCTCGTCTCGTCTCGTCTCGTCTCGTCTCGTCTCGTCTCGTCTCGTCTCGTCTCGTCTCGTCTCATCTCGTTTCACCGCTTAAACGTTTTTCGCTGGAAAAACCCGTGAATTGGCACTATGCGAACCTTTTTTTCGCCGATTTCAATGGAGCGCACTTTTCACGAACCGCCAGCACCTCTACCCGTCTATTTATCCGCCCAGAACGTGTGCACTGAGTGCAAAAGTGTTGCGGTGCGGTGCGTGACAAAACGGTCCCTGGAGAAGGACACTAGTTTGTCGGTGTTTCGAGGAACACGTTCTTCCTCTCCATGCGCTGTGTTGAACCGGGGTAATTCACATTATTTCAAACGTATTGGGACAAAAAGCGGGGCGTGTGAGCGATAAGCGACGAGACGAGACGAGACGAGACGAGACGAGACGAGACGAGACGAGACGAGACGAGACGAGACGAGACGAGACGAGACGAGACGAGACGAGACGAGACGAGACGAGACGAGACGCCACGAGACGAGACGCCACGAGACGAGACGAGACGACAGACACTGTTGGCACGCGACGCAACCGCAGCGCATAGCCTTAAAACGCAGTTTGCAAGGGGGCGGGGCTTATTCCCCCCGTTTTGACTACTCCTGTTTTGCCAGGGCGCCGGTTGACTTAAGCACGGGTAATGGGTTTCGGAAGCGTCACCGCAAAAGCGCCGTGAACAACACAATTACGATGAAAGCCTCTAAAATCCAATATTATGGGTCAATCACATTTAGACGATGACCCACCCCACCCACCGTCGCCCGCCCGCCCGGCCGGCCGGCCCACTTTTAATTTAAAATTTTTCCGGGTGTCTCTTCCTCTTCTTCTCCTTTTTTTTTGGTTTGCTCTGTTTTATGTTGTTTTTTTTCCTCGCGTCTTTCATTATTCATCGCACCAGTATTTGCTCATACATACATACCAGGGCTGTGCGAAAAATAAGTTTCGAAAAATTTTCGAAAAACTTTTTTTTCGAAATTTTTAGACCGAAAATAACGAAAAAAATTTTTTTTCGAGTTTTTTAAGACGAAAAAAAAACCGAAAAAAAATTTTTCGGTTTTATTTTCCCGAAAAAACCGAAAAATTTCGAAAAATGTTGTTTTTTTCCTGAAATTCAGTTAAAAACAGATTATTCATTTAATACATTCAACAAAATCAGTAGTGACGTATTTACGAATATCATACCGAAATCGCACAAAAAATTTCTCTGGTTTTTGGCGGATTTTACAACAAAATTAAAAAAAATAGAAAACCACGGGGAGAACACGAAGTCGAGATTTGCTAGGCCAGCGCGCCCGGTTTTCTAGGCCGGCGGCCGACCGCGTCTTTTCGAAAATTGTATTGCCTTCAGCAATAATCGGTTTTTTTTTCTTCGATTTCTTTCATTTTTTGGCTATTTTTTTGATTTTGCGATTTCGATGTGATGTTTGTAAATCCCCCACCTAATACTACAATTTAAGCAATTTTCCCAAAAAGTTGGGAACTCCTTTAATTGAAATAGGTGCAAAAATAGAAAATACATTGATGAAAAAAACATTTTATACACATCTTGGTTATTCTGCGCACATACTCCGCGTCTTGAACGCATCCCAATTTTTCGAAAATTTTCGAAAATTTTTCGGTCGAAAAATTTTTCGAAGTTTTCAGACCGAAAATTTTTCGGCCGAAAATTTTTTCGAAGTTTTCAGACCGAAAATTTTTCGGTCGAAAAATTTTTCGAAATATGACCGAAAAAACCGAAAAAATTTTTCGTCCGAAAAATTTTTCGCACAGCCCTGATACATAAATACACTCTTGGTGTTTTAATAATAATAATAATAATGATGAGGATGATGAGAGAGGAAGTGAGCCTACTTTGCAACGTGCTCCAACCAAAAAGTTATTCAAAATTCACACTTTATTACTCAAAAAGATTAACCACGTCTTCCAAATCCGCTGCTTCTCTTGCCCACGTATCCAGAATAGGGAGAGGCGTATTCGTATCCGTATCCGTATCCATAGCCAGGTCCATAACCCCCATAATAGCTGTTTGCACTTGGCAAACCGTATCCATAGCCGCCTGCTGTCGGATAGGCATAGCCACCGTAATATTGGCCAGTGGTCTGGACAATGAGCACTGATAAGATGATCATGAAGAGGGCACTGAAAATAAATAAAAAAAAAGCAAGTCAAAGAGCCATTTCTCGCTTCTCTGCGTCTCCATTGTTGCACGCGTTTAGCTAAAATCAGTGTCCTCCACTGTGGAGACGCAGAGAATGCGATAGGTTACTACTCACATTTTCGAAGCCGCTGTTGACATTTTGTGAATTTAGAGTAGCTGAAATTGAAAATTGTGACCTCTCGCCGCCTTTTATACCCTCAAAAACTCGAGGGAAAGTCCATGTTTATTTATTTAGACGGGAAACGGTGAAACTGTCAACTTTTCAATTAAATCTGCCCCTTTGTTTGTTTTTTTGTTTCTTTTCTTTCGGCGTCTGGAAATTTCGAATTGCTAGGTAGCCGAACCAATTTCCAATTAATTTTTTTCGTCTATGTACACTGACGGTCATGCGGAAGTGTCACCTCCACCACTGCTGGCAACAAAATATTTTGACTTGAGAGATTTTATAGCTAGATGGATTCTGGGAAGTTGGAAGTTGAGTCAAGTGTCTGGAGACGATTCTAAGGAACGTGGACTTTAATCGAGGACATGAATTTCTGGCAATTCCCAAGAATTTTTGAGGCGGAAAGGAGGAAAGTGTGTGAAGAGACGAGACGAGACGAGACGAGACGAGACGCAGACGAGAGACAGCGTTGCCACGCGACGCACCCGCAGCGAGTTGGCTTTGGCGGCAAAAATTCTGAGATTTTTGACGCCTAGTAGCTTAAAAATCACAGTTAAAGCATCATTTCGATCATGTTTTTCGTCTGCGCCTCGTCTCGTCACCATAACAAGACGTTGTCGTGGAATTCTCACGCCATTACTAATAGGGTAATATCGTCGGCACTTGGTGTTTGCGTACTGGAGTTGCCTGCAGTGTTACTAAGCTCCGCCCACTGTCCATTTTTTTGTATGAATCACGGCGTGCTGGCCGGAACGTTGTTACCAATGCGCTCCGCTGAGGGGGGAGGCAGCTTGTCTGCGTCTTTTCGGCGGGAGTCGCGGAAATATCCACGCTCTCTGTCTCTCTGCGTCTCTTCGGAGGGAGTCGCTGGCAATATCTGCGCTCTGTGCCTCTCTGCGTCTCTTCGGCGATAGTCGTTTGCAATATCCGCTCACTCTGCTTCTCTGCGTCTCTTCGGCGGGAGTCGCTTGCAATATTCGTTCATTCTGCTTCTCTGCGTCTCCTCTTCGGGTCAGTTTAACGTTTTTTTTGTAGATTTTTGCGTTAATTATAGAATTTTTAATGACTTTTTCTGTCACAAGGAAAACAAATGATTGATTTTTAACAAATATCGCGTTCGAATGATGCAAAAATCAATAAAAACTTCAATTTTCGTCGATTTGTGGTAAGTTTAGCTATCTAAAATCAATATTCAAACACGGAAAAGATTTTTTGCAAATCGGCGATTTATCGATTTTTGCATCAACTGACATTTTTCTCGAATTTTTTGTCAAATTTCTATTTCCAAAATTGTTTCTACCTGGCGCATTTTTAAAACCCTAAGGTTCGGTCATTTTCTGACAAAAATTCCCCGTTCTTGGATTAAAATGATGGTGTCATTCTGAATAATACGACAATGATTCGAATTCTTCAAAAAAAGTAAATTTTCGAGTGAAAAAATAATTTCATTATCCGACGAACATGTAGAGAAACGAGATTTTCCCACGATATAGCATTGAAGAGACGCAGAGACTACCCTCCCCCCTTTCCCTGACCTCCTCACCTTCTGCGTCTCTTCAATGCTATATCATGGGAAAATCTCGTTTCTCTACCTGCGAATGCAAGCAAGCAGTTTTTTTTCGCGTGAATCCAAGTGCCAATCCCAATTTAACCACAAAACAAAGACCGTAGTCCATTCTCTCTACTCTTTCTCCCATTTCTCACGTACCGACAAAGAGTAAAAGCACGTATAGGCTTTAGAGATGACGAATGTGTGTGTGTGTGTGTGTAAAAAGGACGAACATGAATATTTCATTGAATCCAATGCTGTGCAATGCTGTGCAATTTTGGAAGAAGAAGAAGAAAGGATAGACAGGGCTCGGCTCGGTTCGGCTTGGTCTGCAATAAAAACGCCACCCAATTCGTGTTTTGGAATATATATATTCGCCTAATTTGGTTTTGTTCCTAATGCTATATGCATTGTCAAAAAATAAAAATAATAATGATCGGGCATTGTTCATTTTGTGAAGAGAAAAAAAACGAGTCGGAATGAATTTCTTCAGTCACGTAACTTAGGTCTAGATTTCTGACCTTAAAGTAAGTTCAAGATCTTGATAAATAAATCTGGCTGAGAAATCCAATAGGGCCCATCTGTTGCTCATTTTTCATCATCACCATCAGACATCCCACGAATATATAGTGTGAGAAAGTTAGAGACGGGCGTCCTGACATTCTAATGATAAATCGGCAGTGGCTCCGGTTCCCGAGCCATTCCCATGCTTCCATGGCAATTTTTATTTGTTTTTGTTATTTTTATTTGGTTTCACATTTGGCTCTCGCGGGTCTTGAATTACACACTCGTATGTGTTGAAATTTCCCGACGCAGAGAAGCAGAGCGCATTTTGTGTGAGCGACTCTTGCTGCAGAGACGCAGACAGGTAGCCTGCCAACTCAGCGGAGCGCATTGCCAATAACGTTCCGGCCAGCACACCGTGCGGAATATTGGAGTGTCGTAACCTGTCCTCCAATAATTGTTTATCATAATAATAAAAATGTGATTTCTCTGAATCTGAATCTGAATCTGACTATGAATCTGAAAATTGTATTCTACTTCATTTTTCTCTTTTATTCCCCCGTTCCATTGGTCGTTAATTGACGTTTTTAAACATGACATCAAACAAGTGGGCGTGACTTTATCTTCTCACCGTTCAGTGCAAATACATACCGCTCCTCTCTTACACATATGTATTCTTGATCCTCTTATCCAGCCCTTTGCATTATTTAAATGGCATCATCCCAACGCAACACCATCTGAAAGTTTCAGCGCCTCGTCCAGTCCTCTTTGCTCAAAGATGGCCGGTGGTGGCCCACCGGAAGCTACCAACTCATCCGATGACGTGGCAGAGTGTTCGCGTAATGAGGCGTACGATTTTACGAGGTACGCACTTATAGTGTATGTGGGAACGCCAATTGCGATTGCCGGCGTGATGTGCAATTGGATGCTTTTTGTGAGTTTTTCGACGTAATGTTTTGATTGTCGGGCTCAAAAAAAAATTTGCAGAGATTGTTCACCAAGTCAAAGTCGACCAAAAACCCGACGCTGTATCTTCTTCTGCTTGCTATTTTAGGTGAGAAGTTTTGCGCCTCTGCTTCTCTGCGTCTCTTCAGCGCGAGTCGCTGGCAATTTCCGCGCTCTCTGCCTCTCTGCGTCTCTTCGGTGGGAATCGCTCGCAATATCTGCAATCTCTGCGTCTCTGCGTCTCTTTGGTGGGAGTCGCTTGCAAGATCCGCGCTCTCTGCCTCTCTGCGTCTCTTCGGCGGAAGGAAGTTGCTGACAATATCCGCGCTCTCTGCCTCTCTGCGTCTCTTCGGCGGAAGGAAGTTGCTGGCAATATCCGCGCTCTCTGCCTCTCTGCGTCTCTTCGGCGGAAGGAAGTCGCTGACAATATCCGCGCTCTCTGCCTCTCTGCGTCTCTTCGGCGGAAGGAAGTTGCTGGCAATATCCGCGCTCTCTGCTTCTCTGCGTCTCTTCGGCGGAAGGAAGTTGCTGGCAATATCCGCGCTCTCTGCCTCTCTGCGTCTCTTCGGCGGAAGGAAGTCGCTGACAATATCCGCGCTCTCTGCCTCTCTGCGTCTCTTCGGCGGAAGGAAGTTGCTGACAATATCCGCGCTCTCTGCCTCTCTGCGTCTCTTCGGCGGAAGGAAGTCGCTGACAATATCCGCGCTCTCTGCCTCTCTGCGTCTCTTCGGCGGAAGGAAGTTGCTGGCAATATCCGCGCTCTTTGCCTCTCTGCGTCTCTTCGGCGGAAGGAAGTTGCTGACAATATCCGCGCTCTTTGCCTCTCTTCGACGGGAGTCCCTTGCAATATCCGCGCTCTTTGCCTCTCTGCGTCTCTTCGGCGGAAGGAAGTTGCTGGCAATATCCGCGCTCTCTGCGTCTCTTCGGCGGAAGGAAGTTGCTGACAATATCCGCGCTCTCTGCCTCTCTGCGTCTCTTCGGCGGAAGGAAGTTGCTGACAATATCCGCGCTATCTGCTTCTCTGCGTCTCTTCGGCGGAAGGAAGTTGCTGACAATATCCGCGCTCTTTGCCTCTCTTCGACGGGAGTCCCTTGCAATATCCGCGCTCTCTGCCTCTCTGCGTCTCTTCGGCGGAAGGAAGTTGCTGACAATATCCGCGCTCTCTGCTTCTCTGCGTCTCTTCGGCGGAAGGAAGTTGCTGACAATATCCGCGCTCTTTGCCTCTCTTCGACGGGAGTCCCTTGCAATATCCGCGCTCTTTGCCTCTCTGCGTCTCTTCGGCGGAAGGAAGTTGCTGGCAATATCCGCGCTCTCTGCGTCTCTTCGGCGGAAGGAAGTTGCTGGCAATATCCGCGCTCTCTGTTTCTCTGCGTCTCTTCGGCGGAAGGAAGTTGCTGACAATATCCGCGCTCTTTGCCTCTCTGCGTCTCTTCGGCGGAAGGAAGTTGCTGACAATATCCGCGCTCTCTGCCTCTCTGCGTCTCTTCGGCGGAAGGAAGTTGCTGACAATATCCGCGCTCTTTGCCTCTCTGCGTCTCTTCGGCGGAAGGAAGTTGCTGACAATATCCGCGCTCTCTGCCTCTCTGCGTCTCTTCGGCGGAAGGAAGTTGCTGACAATATCCGCGCTCTCTGCTTCTCTGCGTCTCTTCGGCGGAAGGAAGTTGCTGACAATATCCGCGCTCTTTGCCTCTCTTCGACGGGAGTCCCTTGCAATATCCGCGCTCTTTGCCTCTCTGCGTCTCTTCGGCGGAAGGAAGTTGCTGGCAATATCCGCGCTCTCTGCGTCTCTGCGTCTCTTCGGCGGAAGGAAGTTGCTGATAATATCCGCGCTCTTTGCCTCTCTTCGACGGGAGTCCCTTGCAATATCCGCGCTCTTTGCCTCTCTGCGTCTCTTCGGCGGAAGGAAGTTGCTGACAATATCCGCGCTCTCTGCCTCTCTGCGTCTCTTCGGCGGAAGGAAGTTGCTGACAATATCCGCGCTCTTTGCCTCTCTTCGACGGGAGTCCCTTGCAATATCCGCGCTCTTTGCCTCTCTGCGTCTCTTCGGCGGAAGGAAGTTGCTGGCAATATCCGCGCTCTCTGCGTCTCTTCGGCGGAAGGAAGTTGCTGGCAATATCCGCGCTCTCTGTTTCTCTGCGTCTCTTCGGCGGAAGGAAGTTGCTGACAATATCCGCGCTCTATGCCTCTCTGCGTCTCTTCGGCGGAAGGAAGTTGCTGACAATATCCGCGCTCTTTGCCTCTCTGCGTCTCTTCGGCGGAAGGAAGTTGCTGACAATATCCGCGCTCTCTGCCTCTCTGCGTCTCTTCGGCGGAAGGAAGTTGCTGACAATATCCGCGCTCTTTGCCTCTCTGCGTCTCTTCGGCGGAAGGAAGTTGCTGGCAATATCCGCGCTCTTTGCCTCTCTGCGTCTCTTCGGCGGAAGGAAGTCGCTGACAATATCCGCGCTCTCTGCCTCTCTGCGTCTCTTCGGCGGAAGGAAGTTGCTGACAATATCCGCGCTCTTTGCCTCTCTGCGTCTCTTCGGCGGAAGGAAGTTGCTGGCAATATCCGCGCTCTTTGCCTCTCTGCGTCTCTTCGGCGGAAGGAAGTCGCTGACAATATCCGCGCTCTTTGCCTCTCTACATCTCTTCGGCGGAAGGAAGTTGCTGACAATATCCGCGCTCTTTGCCTCTCTTCGACGGGAGTCCCTTGCAATATCCGCGCTCTTTGCCTCTCTGCGTCTCTTCGGCGGAAGGAAGTTGCTGGCAATATCCGCGCTCTCTGCGTCTCTGCGTCTCTTCGGCGGAAGGAAGTTGCTGACAATATCCGCGCTCTTTGCCTCTCTTCGACGGGAGTCCCTTGCAATATCCGCGCTCTTTGCCTCTCTGCGTCTCTTCGGCGGAAGGAAGTTGCTGGCAATATCCGCGCTCTCTGTTTCTCTGCGTCTCTTCGGCGGAAGGAAGTTGCTGACAATATCCGCGCTCTATGCCTCTCTGCGTCTCTTCGGCGGAAGGAAGTTGCTGGCAATATCCGCGCTCTCTGCCTCTCTGCGTCTCTTCGGCGGAAGGAAGTTGCTGACAATATCCGCGCTCTTTGCCTCTCTGCATCTCTTCGGCGGAAGGAAGTTGCTGACAATATCCGCGCTCTTTGCCTCTCTGCGTCTCTTCGGCGGAAGGAAGTTGCTGACAATATCCGCGCTCTCTGCCTCTCTGCGTCTCTTCGGCGGAAGGAAGTCGCTGACAATATCCGCGCTCTCTGCCTCTCTGCGTCTCTTCGGCGGAAGGAAGTTGCTGACAATATCCGCGCTCTTTGCCTCTCTGCGTCTCTTCGGCGGAAGGAAGTTGCTGGCAATATCCGCGCTCTTTGCCTCTCTGCGTCTCTTCGGCGGAAGGAAGTCGCTGACAATATCCGCGCTCTTTGCCTCTCTGCGTCTCTTCGGCGGAAGGAAGTTGCTGACAATATCCGCGCTCTCTGCCTCTCTGCGTCTCTTCGGCGGAAGGAAGTTGCTGACAATATCCGCGCTCTTTGCCTCTCTTCGACGGGAGTCCCTTGCAATATCCGCGCTCTTTGCCTCTCTGCGTCTCTTCGGCGGAAGGAAGTTGCTGACAATATCCGCGCTCTCTGCCTCTCTGCGTCTCTTCGGCGGAAGGAAGTTGCTGACAATATCCGCGCTCTTTGCCTCTCTGCGTCTCTTCGGCGGAAGGAAGTTGCTGGCAATATCCGCGCTCTTTGCCTCTCTGCGTCTCTTCGGCGGAAGGAAGTCGCTGACAATATCCGCGCTCTTTGCCTCTCTGCATCTCTTCAGCGCGAGTCGCTGGCAATATCCGCGCTCTTTGCCTCTCTGCGTCTCTTCGGCGGAAGGAAGTCGCTGACAATATCCGCGCTCTTTGCCTCTCTGCGTCTCTTCGGCGGAAGGAAGTCGCTGACAATATCCGCGCTCTCTGCTTCTCTGCGTCTCTTCGGCGGAAGGAAGTTGCTGGCAATATCCGCGCTCTCTGCCTCTTTGCGTCTCTTCAGCGCGAGTCGCTGGCAATATCCGCGCTCTTTGCCTCTCTGCGTCTCTTCGGCGGAAGGAAGTCGCTGACAATATCCGCGCTCTTTGCCTCTCTGCGTCTCTTCGGCGGAAGGAAGTCGCTGACAATATCCGCGCTCTCTGCCTCTCTGCGTCTCTTCGGCGGAAGGAAGTTGCTGACAATATCCGCGCTCTCTGCCTCTTTGCGTCTCTTCAGCGCGAGTCGCTGGCAATATCCGCGCTTTTTGCCTCTCTGCGTCTCTTCGGCGGAAGGAAGTCGCTGACAATATCCGCGCTCTTTGCCTCTCTGCGTCTCTTCGGCGGAAGGAAGTCGCTGACAATATCCGCGCTCTCTGCTTCTCTGCGTCTCTTCGGCGGAAGGAAGTTGCTGGCAATATCCGCGCTCTCTGCCTCTTTGCGTCTCTTCAGCGCGAGTCGCTGGCAATATCCGCGCTCTTTGCCTCTCTGCGTCTCTTCGGCGGAAGGAAGTCGCTGACAATATCCGCGCTCTTTGCCTCTCTGCGTCTCTTCGGCGGAAGGAAGTTGCTGACAATATCCGCGCTCTTTGCCTCTCTGCGTCTCTTCGGCGGAAGGAAGTCGCTGACAATATCCGCGCTCTTTGCCTCTCTGCATCTCTTCGGCGGAAGGAAGTTGCTGACAATATCCGCGCTCTCTGCCTCTCTGCGTCTCTTCGGCGGAAGGAAGTTGCTGACAATATCCGCGCTCTCTGCCTCTCTGCGTCTCTTCGGCGGAAGGAAGTTGCTGACAATATCCGCGCGCTCTGCCTCTCTGCGTCTCTTCGGCGGAAGGAAGTCGCTGACAATATCCGCGCTCTTTGCCTCTCTGCGTCTCTTCGGCGGAAGGAAGTTGCTGACAATATCCGCGCTCTCTGCCTCTCTGCGTCTCTTCGGCGGAAGGAAGTTGCTGACAATATCCGCGCTCTCTGCCTCTCTGCGTCTCTTCGGCGGAAGGAAGTCGCTGACGATATCCGCGCTCTTCGCCTCTCTGCGTCTCTTCGGAGGGAGTCGCTGGCAATATCGCGCTACGCTTCTACCTACACGCAAATATAACTTACGTTATGTCGGACATAACTTTCACATGTATCTCTTCTGATATTACCTGTATAACCTCATTATCCACATTCGCCCCACATTTACCAATCTATGTCATTAATTTTATAACTATCTCCATTTTTTTTTCTTCAGCAGTACATGCCATATTTTCTTTTGTTTCATTTCGAAACTCATTTGATATTCATCTTCTTTTCACGTACTTCACAGTCGTAATAAAATAAATAAATAAATATCCGCTCACTCTGTTTCTCTGCGTCTCAGCGACTCCCTCCGAAAAGACGCAGAGAGGCAGAGAGCTCGGTTATTTCCAGCGACTCCCACCGAAGAGACGCAGAGAGGCAAAGAGCGTGGATATTGCCGCGATTCCCGCCAATTAGACGCAGAGAGGCAGAGTGCGCGGGTATGGCCAGCGACTCCCGCCGAAGAGACGCAGAGAGGCAGAGAGCACGGATATTGTCCGTGACTCCCACCGAAGAGACGCAGACAGCTAGCTCAGAATAAAAAATATGTACATCCTTCAAATTTCAGACCTCCTTATGGATCTTCTCTACATCCCATTCTTCACCGTCGACGCTCTGGCGATCTACCACAAAAACGAATTTCTCTACCACATTTGGCACGACTATGCCATGTTTGTCTTCGGGCTCAGCAGGCTTGGTAAGATATCGAGGGGTGCTAGACGCTGCAAAAAGGCAAACGCGCCCTATAGCATCTGTCTGCGTCTCCACTGTGGAGAGCAGCAAAGTTTAGCTGAGCGTGTGCAAAATGGAGACGCACAGAAAAGAGAAACCAGCCCCAATGTCACCAAAGTATTTTTCAGTCCAATTTGCCTCCACGTACATCATCTTATGCGCCACCATCGAGCGTTTTATAGTGGTGGCTGAGATCAATTCGCTCAACTTTCTCATATCGTAAGCATCCTCAACCATCCTCAACTTTCCAAGACAGCTTTTTAAGGTCTTCCGGACGATTTGTCACCATCGCCGTGGCATTTCTCGGAATTTTGCTGCTGCGTCTTCCCGCCTTCTTCGAGTACTATATCACGTACCGACCCGACTGTCCATTATACGAAAACTATGATTACACGCCACTCTTAGCGGGCTGGGAACACTACCAAATGTTCAACTTTTACGTGATGACCGTTCTGCACATCTTCGTGCCGTTCGCTCTTCTTCTCGTCCTCAACATCTCGATTGTGATGGTGACGAAGCGGCGATTGCGCGGTATTGGTTGGGCGATCACCACTTGCATCGATATGCCAAAAGTCAACGAGCTGATCAGAAAGGAGTCGATCAACTCGAACCGGAGACGGCGAGATGAGTTGCGATACGCCACGTGGACGATGGTGTCGATTGCGACGACGTATTTGTGTTGCTCGTCGCTGTCTTTGTTTATTTCGGTGTTGGAGAATGTGTGGCCGGAGAACACGTTGTTGTTCATGGAGGATGGGTCGAGGTAAGTGTGAGAGACGAGACGAGACGCAGACAAGAGACAGCGCTGCCACGCGTCGCAATATCATAATTCCAAATTTGGTTCAGCACAAAATTCTACACGTTGGCCTCGGACGTCGTATCGATTCTGGTAGCCGTCAACTCGCTGCTCCGCATCTTTGTCTACCTACTTTGCAGTCCAAACTTTCGGTGAGCAACGTATACGGTTGCACGGCGTGTTAGGCAAACGCATCCTCTGCGTCTCCATAGTGGAGGGCACCAATTTTTTGCTATTAAGCTAAGTAACTAAACAATGTGTTCCCTGGGTAACTTTTCAAGCTGAATCTGATTTTTCTAGTATCATTAACCACACTATCAAATTTTGCGGGTGCCCCTATGATAGACGCGGTGTTGGCGGCTATATGGCTGTTAGACGATGCTCGGTTTGGTGGGTTTGGGCAAGGTCTACTAGATCTACGAAAATGTGGGAAATGGTTTAAATTTAAAAAAAATAGAGACAATTTTGGAAAACATTGTGGCAAAGTTTTGGAAAATTATAAGAAACAGTTTTGAAGAAAATTTTTTTTTTTTTTCAAAAAATGTTCACTTTTTTTTCAATATTTTGTAATTTTTCTCGAAAATGAAGTCATGAATAGGGTATAATTTTAGCATCAAAAAACATAAAATATTTTGGAAAAAGTTGTGGCAAAGTTTAAGGAATTTCTAAGAAGCAATTTTTGAGAAAAAATTTTTTTTCGAAAAATTTTACTATTTTTTCAACATTTTGTGATTTTCGTCAAAAATGAAGTCATGAACCGGGCATATGTTTAGCATCAAAAAATTTAGAATTATTTGAAAAACCTCGTGGCAAAGTTTTAGGAAATTCTAAGAAACAGTTTTTGAGAAAGAAAATTTTTTCGGAATTTTTTCATTTTTTTTCGAATTTGTTGAATTTTCTCAAAAATGAAGTCATAAACCGGGTATAATTTTAATATTAAAAAATTTAGAATTTCCTGAAAAACGTTGTGGCAAAGTTAAAGAAATTTCTAAGAAGCAATTTTTGAGAAAAAAATTTTTTTTTCGAAAATTTTCACTTTTTTTCAATACTATGTAATTTTTCTCAAAAATGAAGTCATGAACAGGGTATAATTTTAATATAAAAAAAACAGAGAATATTTTAAAAAATGTTGTGGCAAAGTTTTAGGAAATTCTAAGAAACAGTTTTGGAGAAAACATTTTTTTCCGAAAAATGTTCACTTTTTTTCAATATTTTGTAAATTTTCTCAAAAATGAAGTCATGAACCGGATATGATTTTTATATTAAATGATAGAGAATTTTTTGAAGAACGTTATGACAAAGTTTCAGAAAATTCTAAGAACTTGTTTTTGAGAAAAATTTTTTTTTCGAAAATTTTCACTTTTTTTCAATACTATGTAATTTTTCTCAAAAATGAAGTCATGAACAGGGTATAATTTTAATATAAAAAAACAGAGAATATTTTGGAAAATGTTGTGGCAAAGTTTTAGGAAATTCTAAGAAACAGTTTTGGAGAAAACATTTTTTTCCGAAAAATGTTCACTTTTTTTCAATATTTTGTAAATTTTCTCAAAAATGAAGTCATGAACCGGATATGATTTTTATATTAAATGATAGAGAATTTTTTGAAAAACGTTATGACAAAGTTTCAGAAAATTCTAAGAACTTGTTTTTGAGAAAAATTTTTTTTTTCGAAAATTTTCACTTTTTTTCAATACTATGTAATTTTTCTCAAAAATGAAGTCATGAACAGGGTATAATTTTAATATAAAAAAACAGAGAATATTTTGGAAAATGTTGTGGCAAAGTTTTAGGAAATTCTAAGAAACAGTTTTGGAGAAAACATTTTTTTCCGAAAAATGTTCACTTTTTTTCAATATTTTGTAAATTTTCTCAAAAATGAAGGCATGAACCGGATATGATTTTTATATTAAATGATAGAGAATTTTTTGAAGAACGTTATGACAAAGTTTCAGAAAATTCTAAGAACTTGTTTTTGAGAAAAATTTTTTTTTTCGAAAATTCTCACTTTTTTTCAATACTATGTAATTTTTCTCAAAAATGAAGTCATGAACAGGGTATAATTTTATTATCAAATAATAGCGAATTTTTTGAGAAACGTTTTGACAAAGTTTAAGAAAATTCTAAGAAGTATTTTTTGAGAAAAACATTTTTTTCGAAAAATTTTACTATTTTTTCAACATTTTGTAACTTTTTCTCAAAAACGAAGTCACGAACCGAGCATATGTTTAACATCAAAAAATCTAGAATTTTTTGAAAAACCTCGTGGCAAAGTTTCAGAAAATTCTAAGAAGTATTTTTTGAGAAAAACATTTTTTTTATAGTAGAGTTTTCGAAGGCTATTATCCAAAAATTCTCCTGAACACACATATATCTTAATCCCATTTTTTTTTACAGAAAACAACTCATCAACGAGTACCCATGCCTCAGATGCGTATGTTGTCGTCGCAAAAGTGATGGCGACGCGAAAAAGAAATCGAAAGAAGAGCGAAAGCTGTTCATCGGATATCAGAATTTGATAATGGGCGCTCGCGTGGATGTGCTATAAATTTTTGGTCTTCCTCATCCTCACTTGTTACGGGTTCGAAAAGAACTGGACTGTATGTAATAAACTTTTTGATTCGATTCAAATGAAGCATTTTATGTATAACGAATGGCAGAGCGATCGGTTCGCAAGATTGCGGCAGTGGTCAACTAGCATTTATAAATTATACGGCTCACAAACGTAGCATAATAATGACCAAAAACCGCTAGGCTAGGTGTGGTCGAAAGGAAAAGTTAGACATCTAATGTAGGTGTAAGCTAAACATAAAGATAACGAAAACGAAAACCTCAGAATCTCAGTCTGGCAGTAAATTTCTCAGATGTGTCGTCAAGATAAGAGACATCTTTTACGAACCGTATAAAGCTTGGGAAAAAGTGAAGTCAACGACGTCTTCTAAAGATGAGGTTTGTCTGGTCATACATCGCTTTGGGCGCGTTTGGACTTGTGATGGTCGCCACCTATTTTTACAGCTTTCTGGTCAAAGAGAGTGTTTATAATGTGTATATTGATGGGAGACGAGTGAATTTTACGGGGAGTAAGTTGATTAATTTTTCTCCCCTCCCCATTATCATTTTTTAGTCGACGACTTCATCCCGCCGTTCGTCAATATTGTCTCTGATTTTTTTGTGAGTTTTTTATCTTTTATCCCATATCCAATACCCCCATTACAATCCAATTCCAGGTGGCGCCCGCCCACAAACTAATGTCGTGTGGAATTCGAAAATCCATGTCCCAACTGACAATCAACACGATGTGCTTGCTGAGCAATGAGAAAGCCTTTATAGACAAAAATCACAGTTTGAACGAGACATGGATGAGCAAAAGGTTTTTGCTTTGAGGTCTATATCTCTCACTTTTTTTTCTCTCAAAATCAGATCATGTTCCTACCAAGATACAGAATTCCGGACGGTGCCAGAGAATCTGCTCGGCGATCCGGATTTTACGAGATTTGCGTTCATTCGAGAGCCTTTTGATCGATTTGTGTCGCTTTACCTGGACAAGTGTGTTAGGTGGGTTGTGTGGTGCTTGCGGACTTTTGGGCCTACCGTAGTCCTATTTTTTTTTTGATTATGAGGATTTTTTTTTTGATCATGAACAGGGTATATTTTTGTTATCAAAAAATAGTGAATTTTCTGGAGAACATTGTGATGAAGTTGAAGAAAATTCTAAGAAGTGATTTTTGAAAAAAAAAATTTTTTTTGTTTGAATTTTTCACTTTTTTCAATATTTTGTAATTTTTCTCAAAAATGAAGTCATGAACAGGGTATAATCTTATTATCAAAAAATAGAAAAATTTTTGGAAAACATTGTGGCAAAGTTTTAAAAAATTCTAAGAAGTGATTTTTGAGAAAACAATTTTTTTTTGTTTGAATTTTTCACTTTTTTCAATATTTTGTAATTTTTCTCAAAAGTGAAGTCATGAACAGGGTATAATTTTATTAATATCTTAGAACAGACAAATCTCTGGAGAACATTGTGACAAAGTTTTAAAAATTCTAAGAAGTAGTTTTCGAGAACAAAAATTTTTTTCTCAATTTTCCAATTTTTTTCAATATTTTGTAATTTTTCTCGAAAATCAAGTCATGAATAGGGTATATTTTTGGTATAAAAAAAAAGAAAATTTTCTGGAGAACGCTGTGGCAAAGTTTCAGAAAATTCTAAGAAGTGATTTTCCATAAAATATGGAATTTTTCACCTTTTCAAAATTTTGTAACTTTTCTCAAAAATGAAGTCATGAACAGGGTATAATCTTATCATCAAACAATTAATAATGTTTTAAGAAACATTGTGGCAAAGTTTTAAAAAATTCTAAGAAGTGATTTTTGAGAAAAACATTTTTTTTTTGAATTTTTCACTTTTTTCAATATTTGTAAATTTTCTCAAAAATTAAGTCATGAACCGGTTATAATCTTATTATCAAACAATATAGAATGTTACAAAAAACGTTGTGACAAAATTTAAGAAAATTCTAAGAAGTTAATTTTAGAAAAAAAATTTTTTTTTCAGAATTATTCGTTTTTTTCAACATTTTGTAAATTTTCTCAAAAATGAAGACATGAACAGGGCACAACTGTTATATCAAAAGATAGAGAATGTCACGAAAAATGTTGTGACAAAGTTTCAGAAAATTATAAGAAGTGATTTTTAGAAAAAAAATTTTTTTTTTCAGAATTATTCTTTTTTTTTTTCAAAATTTTGTAACTTTTCTCAAAAATGAAGTCATGAACAGGGTATAATCTTATTATCAAACAATATAAAATTTTACAAAAAACGCTGTGACAAAGTTTAAGAAAATTCTAAGAAGCGATTTTTGAGAAAAAAAATTTTTTTTTTGAATTTTTAACTTTTTTCAACATTTTGTAAATTTTCTCAAAAATGAAGTCATGAACAGGATATAATATTATTATCAAACAATATAGAATGTTACGAAAAACGTTGTGACAAAGTTTAGGAAAATTCTAAGAAGTAATTTTTGAGAAAAAACTTTTTTTGGAATTTTTGACTTTTTTCAATATTTTATAAATTTTCTCAAAGATGAAGTCATGAACAGGGTACAATATTTATATCAAAAAATAGAGAATTTTCTGGAAAACATTGTGGCAAAATTTGGAAAAATTCTAAGAAGTAATTTTCGAGAAAAACAATTTTTTCTCAACTTTTTCAATATTTTGTAATTTTTCTCGAAAATGAAGTCATGAACAGAGTATATTTTTGGTATCAAAAAATAGTGAATTTTCTGGGCAACATTGTGACAAAGTTTAAGAAAATTCTAAGAAGTAATTTTCGAGAAAATGTCGTTTTTTTTGTTGGAATTTTTCAAATTTTTTTAAAAGCTCGCATCGGCCAGTGAAAAGCGAAATTCGCCAACTCCAAATTGTAAGCGAGGTTACGTTGATCGTGTGGTGTATTATTAATCCCTGAAAAGATACCAGAAGCTAACGGAGAATCTAGACCATAGAAAGCTAGGCTAACCTAGGCTAGAGTGGCAAAATCAGAAAAAAAAAACACTGGTGCTTCAACGTGCGCTTTCAAACTTTTTTGAAACGACGCTGCCTTGGTATAGGTTTCTATGGCCTGTCAGGAATGTCTTTTAGGCTACGGTAACAAAACATACAAATTTTATGCAAAACCAAATTTCTCAGAGAACAAGAATGCTGGAACTGCAATGACGATATGCGCTGTGTGGTGAAAAAACTTTATGACAGCCTTCAAAGTTTCAAAAATCACAGAGAATGGAAGCCAATGCCAACCTACATGGAACTTCACGCCGCTCCTCTTTCCTGGTACGTCGATCACCGTAAACTTTGAAAAAAAAAAAATTAAAACCCCCCAGGAACTGCAATTTCGACCGAGATCTCCAAAAATGGCACTTGCTAATGATGGGGGCTGATCGCGAGCAGCGACACGCCTCTATTCTTCAGCTTGCCAACATTTTGAGCACGCGAGGGGTTCGGAGCGAGATTGTGGACAAAGTGAGGAGAGAGTCGATGAGTAAGTTTGAGTTTGTGTTCGGTTTCGCTTATAATGTGGGAGTTTTTTTTTCCAGTCGGCGAGACCGCCCATTCAACGCACAAATCCCCGCAAAGAATGATTGCCGAGAAGCTGGTAGCCGAGGACGCAGTGGTTCGGGAATATCTTCACAAAATCTACTTTTTCGATTATGTCATCTTCCCGTTTAGACGCGATCGGTTGGACGGCAAATATCAGACGGATTTTTGGAAGAAGAAGGTTCCAGATAATTGAATATTTATTGATTGTACATAATAATTGAAAGGATAAAGCTTTAATTCAACAAAAAAAAATGGGCGGAGCCGGCCCCGCCCATGTAGTTTGAACGCCGCGCAAAATTTTCTTCGGCGGGTGCCAAAAAAAAAATGGTAGCGATCTATTCTATTTTGAGGAGTGAGAGATTTCGTCAGACAGATACAAAGCAAAAAAACCAAAAATTCATTTCAAATCTTTTTTATATATAAAAAGCCAGATCGGGATGTCTGTGTGCGTCCGCACTTGCCTTTTTTCAAGAAAATGCAGTGGACAAAACACGAACCCTTGAGATTAAGATTTGTAATCACGCGCACTACACAGGTAAAGCGCGTCCAACTTATAATAGGAGTAAGCCAAATACATATAGGCCTATTTTGGGCTTAAAATAAGTCAATCGCGGGTGGCAGCGGCTACCCTCCTGCAACAGACTTATCGCCCACGCGGTGTGTGCGGCGACCGCACTAGGCCTATTACAAGACATGGCGATGCAAACGCGCTCTACGGCTTTACTGTTTTTTTGGGCGGCCTAAATTTTTTGTCATCATTTCATTGCTTTTTTTCCAAGTTTTCATAGCTTTTTTAGTACGTTTTCCATTTGATTTGTTTATTTTTTACAAAATTTTTTTTAACAATTAACGTTATTGTGTTTTCAATCGGGTCGCGACATCAGAACGTGAAACCTCGCCACCTTTTTCCACGCAAAAATTCAAAATGCACTAACTTAATGTTTGCGTGAAAAAAAAATGGACGGAGTTTCACATTTTGATGTCGCAAATCGATTAAAAACACAATATTTTGTTTTCAACCGAGTTGCATCGTTAAAAATGAAAATCCGCCACGTTTTTCACGAAAAAAATTTTTTAGCCCCGTCCGTTTCCTATTTCCGTTTTTTTTTTAGTTTTTCCGGAACTTGAAAACCTTATGGGGTTATTCACGAAATGGCAAAAAACGGCAAAAAACTGCGCGAAAACTCGGAAAATGCTCAGATTGATCTGAAATTTTGGGAAATAAGGGAAAAAATTCTCCCGGACAGTACCCCAAAATTTCAGACAAAAATATCGATTTGAAGCATTTTCAGAAAAAAAGCAATATTTCTTAAAAATCGATATTTTGGTCTGAAATTTTGTGGGAATGTCCTGGAGAGTTTTCTCTCTCATTTCCCAAAATTTCAGGTAAATCGGAGCATTTTCCGAGTTTTCGCGCAGTTTTTTGCCATTTCGTGAATAACCCCATTATTTTTCGGCGCTGCTCGCACCTGTATTATTATAGATTTACGTAGCGAGACAGCGTGTCAGTTATTTTGCCACGATTCAACATTTGGCGGCAAGAGACGAAACAAATTTTGCAAATATTTTTTCATTTTGCTGGCGCACAACTTGCAGCAACGAATCGCTACGTCACGCGAACATTACATTTTAGTGCATTTTCAATTTTTGCGTTAAAAAAGTGGGCGAGATTTAACGCTTTGATGTCGCAACTCGCTTGAAGACACAATAATACTGCTGAATCTTCTTTCGTTAGATATTTCTGGGCCGTATTCATGAAGCCATTCGGAATCCCGAATGTCCTCCTGAATACGGCCCCTGCTATTTTTTCCGGAAACTCTCTTTTATGCACTGAACATTTCAGATTATGATGGACAGCTCGGACACCACGCGGAGACATCAACGACGTCAGAAACGGCCTCTCCTGTAGCTCCTGGCAGGTCTCCTGGACACCGTGCAAGACTCCGGAAACGGACGGAAACGGCGACGTGTGACGTCATTTCTTGTTAATTTTAATGGTTTGGCTTTGGTAAGCTTTTTAGAAATTTAAAAAAATTGGCTAGCGTGTATAATTTTTTGAAAAGTTGCCATCAACTGAAAATTCCTTTTAAAATCGGATGGCAAAAATTATTTTTTCAAGTGACGTAATTTTGAGCGAGTTTGGAAGTATTTTTGACATTCTTTCCCAAACTTTCAAACCAATCCGAGCATCCAACGTATTTTATCCTTTTTTTGAATGTTGTCCACTGACTATTGAATTTTACCAAAAAGATAAGATTATTTAAAAAAAAAACACCCCAGAAAAACGAAGTATACGTTGGCCATTCTTTTAAAATTCTGAAAGCTCTCCCGGCTTATTTTATGTTGTTTATTTGTTTTCTGCTCGATTTCCATTGTTTGTTAATAACTTACCAAAGTGTTCATGTGTTTTAACTTCAAATATGCAATAAATTCGATTATTTTCATCAGTAAAATTTATTTGGGCAAGCTGGCTTGAAAAAATGGACCGATTTGCGCCAACCAACCTATTAAAAATCAACAGCACTGTTGGATTGATATAAATGCCCAGCATCCAGCTGATGTTGATCACTGCGCGCACTTTTGCCAGGTGAATGTCCATGACGGTGTACGCACGATTCCAGAAGAAAAACGCGCACATTGAGTAGATTGTGATCACCGAGTAGTGCGAGAGAATGGCGATTTCGTCGCGACGGTGCGCTGCGCTGGATGAGCCGCGTTTTAGCTGGAAATGGGAAAGAGTTGGGCAGAGAAACGAGAGTTTCCCACGATATAGCGTTGAAGAGACGCAGAGACCACCCACTGACCTCCTCTGCGTCTCGTCTCGTCTCTTCAATGCTATATCATGGGAGAATCTCGTTTCTCTAACTTACCCCATAGACCAAATATGCCAGTGCCAAGTAGAAAACATTGGAAACCAGCAAATTGACGACACTATTATAAAAAAAGAAATTGGCAAAGTACTGGGTGTACGGTACTCTGAAATCAAACTCCCAACCGGGTGGCAAAAACATGCGGTTGCCTACTCGGTAAACGCCTGCAACTGTTACGCAGACTTTGGCAACTTTTACGCAGCTCTTACGCAACTGTTAATTTACGCGCTATGGGTTTCTGCTAAAGATCTGCTCAAAAGCTGCGCAACTGAGGGGCTACTACTGCTTTCACTTTGCTTTTCGTTCCTTTTCTCTTTTCTATTAGAAAATAAAACATACTTTTATAATTATTATTTTTATTTAAAAAAAGAAATAGCATTTAATACACATTATTTTCATCTCAACAACAAAAGAGCCGTGAAGGGCATGAGTGTCGGCGGTGGCTGGAAGGCGTCCTGTGAGAATGTCACGGCGAAGTTGGAGGAAGACGTAGTATCGTGCGTGATCGTCGACAATAGTGGTGGGTGTGGTCGGGTAGAATTTGACCTCAAAAGAGAACTCCCAAGGAAGGTCTGTAAAGTTTGTTTTGGGCTTTTAAGTCAACTGGGAATCATCAGAACACCAAAAAAAAACCAACTTTTCAATTGCTTATCATTATACAACCAGTGTCTGATGCCTTCCTTTGTCGTAGAAGCAGTGAGAAAAGTACTAGCGTTCTTCGATCGACAAGTCGCTCGTCACCTGACGGAACAATGCTTCACCCTCGGAGCCGCGCTGAACGATATATTTTTTTATTTTTGTTATTTTAAGTTTTACGCCCGTCCAAACAACTTACGTTAACCTCAAACTCCTTGTAAACTCCATCCGGCAGGCGAACTCGTGGCGCCTGCATTTTGGGATCTCTCGGGTGTTGGCTGGGCGCCGGTGACGTGGCGGATGGTGGATGGTGTTGTTGGTCGACGGGTTCTCTGTCTCTACCCATTTGCTCTGGAAATTAGGAATTTATTTGGCGCTCTCGGGAAAGAGAGAGAGAGAGAAAGAAGCTAGACGGTTATAGAAAACGAGGCGCGTCATCGGTGCCGCGCGGGTGCATTTGAATCGCAAAAATGCTGTGACACTTTTCAAAAGGGCGACCGAACTGGGCGGAAGCATGCTTTGCGGGGGGGGGGGGGGGGGGGGAGTTTTTGTGATTAAAAGTTTAAAGGTGAGCCTAAAAAGATAAAAAAAAAGGTTACTGGGAGCCGATTAAACACTGTAAAAGCCTTTAGACTTTAAATCACAAAACATTCCGTCACAAAGCAAGCTTCCGCACATCTCCCTCCGGTCGCATATTTGAAAAGCATCACACATGCTTCCGGCGCGTTGCCGCTGAACTTTCCGGACAAAAAATCAATGCAGAATTAGATTAATATATGAAACAAATCAAAAGCGATGCGAAACCGCACAAAAAAACGAGCAAAAAAAAGTTTTTTTGGGTTGGGCAAAACACGAACCCGCGACATTTGGATTTGTAATCACGGGCACTACCAACTGAGCCACAGAGGACAGAAATCTCTGCAGAACTGAGTGCTTATAAATGAATGATTAAGAGTGTAACGTGAGAAATAGTGGCGACCAGGCTTGTGCGAAAACGAAAACGAAAGTTTTCGATTTTTTCAAGATTTTTCGAAAAAAAATTTCGACGAAAATTTTTTCGACATTTTTTTTCAAAAAAAAAAATCGAAAATGAAATTCGTTCTCGACTTTTTCGATCACCCCGTTTTCGCACAAGCCTGGTGGCGACGAAGTAAATATTCGCGCAAAAATGATTTTCTTATTATTTATTAATCACATTTTCTTTTTTTTTTTCCTCGAAAATATTTTTTGAAAATAAATGAACCTTCCACGTTTCCGAAAAACATAAAAATTTGAAAACAAAAAGACACAAAACGCGTTTTTATTTGAAAAAATGGAAGAAAAAAATAATTATTTTGCGATATATAATGTGGAATTCGTGACGAGAATGTCTTTTTTCATCTTTTAATTTACCACGGAGTAAAATAATGATAAAAAAATTGCAAAAAAAAGCAAAATACCGACGAAAAAACGGAAAAAAACAAGCAGAGAACAGACGGGCGGTGCCACGATATTTTGTCGCCAGGTGCGGCGCGTGTCGTCGCCAGGTGCGGCGCGTGTCGCGTTTAAGATCTGCGTAACATCTGCAGCCACTTGGGTGCTGCTGCGGCCGCTTTTAAGATCTGCGTAACATGTGTTGCGATCTTCAATGTCTGCGTAACATCTGCTACTGCGTTTAAAGTCTGTTTAAAGTCTGAAAGGAGCTCCAAGTCATGCGCAAAAGCTGCTATAGCCTCTTAGATCTGCGTAACAGTTGAAGGCGTTTACCGAGTAGCCAAACCGATGCCACGAAAATTGAGATCAGCAGACTGGCGCCCAGAACGAAGAAGGCCTAAATGGACGAGAGGTGTTTTGTTTTGTTGTGAGAGCCCACTTTCAACCCGATCGGAAATCGAGAGGTGCTCATCAAATTGCTGAAAATCAAGCAGCGACTGATCGCTAGTGCGGCTATGGTGGGCGTCTCCGACTCGTAAAAAGTGATTAGAATGGTGCCAATTATCTGGAATTTTTGGTAAGGGGGTACTCAGATTTTTTTTCCGAAGCTCCGCCCACTGCCCTGTTTTTTTTTTGTAGAAAAAAAAAATCCATGAAACTGGTTTAAAAGCTATGGACCTGGTAGAAAAAATCATGGAAGAACTGTTAGGAAAAAATTATATGGAACTGGTAGAAAAAATCCATGGAAGAACTGTTAGGAAAACAACTATGGAACTGGTAGAAAATACCATAGAACTGGTAGAAAAAAACCATGGAACTGGTAAAAAAAAACCCATGGAACTGGTAAAAAAAAACCATGGAAGAACTGTTAGGAAAAATTATATGGGACTGGTAGAAAAAAACCATGGAACTGGTAGAAAAACATCCATGGAACTGGTAGAAAAAAATCCATGGAAGAACTGTTTGAAAAAAATTATATGGAACTGGTAGAAAAAAAATCCATGGAACTGGTAGAAAAAAAGTGCATGGAACTGGTAGAAAAAATCCATGGAAGAACTGTTAGGAAAACAACTATGGAACTGGTAGAAAAAAACCCGTAGAACTGGTAGAAAAAAATCCATGGAACTGGCAGAAAAAATCCATGGAACTGGTAGAAAAAACCCATGGAACTGGTAGAAAGAAATCCATGAAACTGCTTAAAAAGACCATGGAACTGGTAGAAAAAAATCCATGGAAGAACTGTTTGAAAAAAGTTATATGGAACTGGTAGAAAAAAATCCATGGAACTGGTAGAAAAAAATTCATGGAACTGGTAGAAAAACATCCATGGAACTGGTAGAAAAAAATCCATGGAAGAACTGTTTGAAAAAAATTATATGGAACTGGTAGAAAAAAAATCCATGGAACTGGTAGAAAAAAAGTGCATGGAACTGGCAGAAAAAATCCATGGAACTGGTAGAAAAAACCCATGGAACTGGTAGAAAGAAATCCATGAAACTGCTTAAAAAGACCATGGAACTGGTAGAAAAAAATCCATGGAAGAACTGTTTGAAAAAAGTTATATGGAACTGGTTGTCACGAATACGGAGACACCAGAAGCATCTCCTATCGAGACCTTCACAAAATACATAATCCTTTCACTCTATTCCAATTTTATTGTAAGAAAACAAGCATCATCGCAAGCAAGCCGCTCCATCGTCGACCCGAGAGCTCCTCTACAATTTGAACGTGGCGCCAAAACACTCGCATACACTTGCTTGCATACACCTCGACGCACACACGCTCCTGTCGACGCACAAATCCTAAAATAATTTCGGTTCGCTCCTCGCTTGTTTTATATTCACTGATCACTTTTTCCACCTTTTTATTGTCACCATTTTTTGTATATTATGTAATTTATCATTAGCACGTAAGACTCAAGTGGCCTAAAATCGAGGTTAACTTGAGCCATGCAAATAAACAAATAAACGATAAGTAGCACCGAACTTTGTGTTATTGAGTTTATGGTATTCGGGACATGTTTGGGCAAATCCCTGAAATGGGAAACGCAATTCAAAACATGGTGCATCTCGACCTAAATAAAAAAAAAACCCGTTTTGCCAAAATTCTAATTTCCAAATTTTCATGTGCATATCGCTTTATCAATGATTTCTTGTTGTTTCTCTCTCTTTCAAGACCTTGTCCGGAAAATATCCGTGGCAAGGCATTTATGACGCGTGACATCAGATCCGTGCAAAAAATAAAATAGAAATCCTGAAAATTGATTATTTTTCCAGGATAACCACGGAACCACAAGATTCCGAAGAAAAATCCATTCTCTAGCATATAGCACAGAGAGAGAGGCCAGGAAACGAGAGCAGAGAAAAAGAGCATAGCAAAGCAAGAGTGCGCAGACGAGAGACGTTCCGCCAAGCCACAGAATTCGAAAAATCAGCAGGAACTACAGCACATTCTTGGTGCAAACCTAAATATTCTCTCGTCGGACAATGTTAAAGGTAAAATAAAAAATAGTAGAGTGCTAGCTCAATAAAAATGCTAATTTCAGATAGCAAGAGAACGAAAAAGACGAGATCGGTCATCAAAAGGCGCTGCAATGTCGTCTCGGACAGATTTCATATCGACAAAATTAGCCAAGATGTGAGTATTTGCCTTAGACTAATGAAAAAAAAATATTAAAAAATATATATTCGCAAATTCAAAAGCCCTCAAAATTGGTAACAAAAAATTCGAAAAAAAAAAAATCGATTTACAAGGCGAATTGCTGCCCAAATTTTTTTTTAATTTAAATAGCAAACTGCTGACCAAATTAATTGAGATGCGAGGCACATTTTCACGCATGGTTAGCGAGTTGAGAGGCGAATTGGCACCCAAATTAATACAAAGCGATACTTATCAAAATATGAAAGCAGCATTATAATTGCATTTTATTGCAGATAAAGAGAGTAATAAATGCGTCAGTTGCAAGGATTCGTGAAGAACACCAATTTTCTGACGTGTATCTCTACACTCGCGGTTACATTGGCACATAAAGCCGGACCATGCATCACCGAACAACAACGTCAGCACAAGCACAAACTGATGTACGGAAGAATCCAGAACGAGGCTTCATGCAGAAGCAGGCGCGAGAATGACAAGAGAAGCAAGCACGGATGAACAAGCACGTGTACAGAAAAAGCAACCCAATCAAAAGCAACAAACAAAAAATAAATACATATATTTTTTAAATATTGTTTGTCATCTCATGTCATCTCATTTTTATTCCAATCAATTGAAATTCCTCAATCTAATTTAACTTTTCTGTATAAAAAGATGAATAAATTCATAAAAACCGAGGCGAGTTTACACATCCTCTTAAATAAGAATCAATGGGAAACAGAAAGGCTGACGAAATCAGAATATAATTGAAACGTGAGGAAGGAGAAGAAATCGAATAATTAAATGAAAAATTGAAAAATTTAATGAACGAAAGCTTGTACTCTACGAAGATAAAACTGAAAAATGAGAATAAAGGAATATATTTAAAGTAAGACAGTGAACTAGCATCAAAGAAAGTCATAATTTCTCTGTATAGAATACATACATCAGAGAGGGCGTCCATGAGTACGCGGAAGAAAGTGGAGCCAGAGTCTGTTCACAGAGTCAGCATTTAAATGTTATGGAAGTTATAGTTAGTTATCTAAGGAGATCGACCAACAAGGAAGTCTCACGGATGTCAAACTCAGATTCCAAAAAATTGTAATCAGAATTCAAAATTATAGTGACCTCAATCGATCGGGGTAGGTGGACATGTCGACACCCACACAACTACATCCGACAAGAAGGGGTATTTTGGTGTATAAGAGAGAACTATGAGATTCTCCAGCACCCGATTGTGATCGCCAAAGCGCAAAATATAGTAAGTGAGGGAACTATTAAGCATCTCCTACTATAATTTCGGATCACAAAGCAATAGTTACAAAATGGAGGGAACTATCGAGCATCTCCAACGAAGAATTGTGGTAATCTAAACAAAATTAAGCCAGTGAGGGAACCACAGAGCATCTCATTCGCTGAACTTGGATTACAAAAAACGTAACTAATTGAAAGGAGGGAACTATCCAGCATCTCCTACTATAATTTGGATCGCAAAACATAAGTTATGATAGTGAGGGAACTGATGAGCATCTCCATCGATAATTTGGGATCATTCAACAAAAATTAAGCAAATGAGGGAACCACAGAGCATCTCATTCTTTATTTTTGGATCATGAACAAACATAACTTATTGAAGGGAGGGAACTATTATGCATCTCCAAATATGTTTCGGATCACAATGATTATAGTTTCACAATGAGAGGGAACCATTGAGCATCTCCAACTATATATCAGATCACGAATGACATACGGTATTGAAAGGAGGGAACTACTGAGCATCTCCAATTATACTTCTGATCAGAATGATTATAGTTTCACAATGAGAGGGAACCATTGAGCATCTCCAACTATATATCAGATCACGAAGAACATACGTCAGTGCAGGGAGGGAACTATTAAGCATCTCCAAATGGTGGCAAAATTTATGAGGCATAGATCAGAACAATGATAAAAGGCCTACAAGTTAAGGTTCTAGGAAATTTGCGAAAAATAATTTGATAAAGACAAAAAGCAATAAAAGGACGACAGAGAGCTATTTAAAGGAACTAAGTTATATATCGACCGTTTTCACAAAGCAATAGCTATGGACTGGCCAGACATACTATTGAACGTGAAAAAATATTAATACAGAGCGCGTGACTACAATCACGACCAGCAAAGGGTGTCAGACACCTCTTGACTTTTTTTTACACAACCGCTCTCAGCCATTGCTTCTTATTCGTACTATTGTTTATATCTGTCCGGACCAGTAAGGTAAATAATAGTATCGCATTCCAGATACTACCACACCAAGCAACCATCATCAACCAACCATGCGCATCTTGAATGAGAATTTACGATCGCAAAAAAAGCGAATCACGAGATTCGCGAAGAAGGCTACAGAGTGTTTTGAAAATGGGAAAGGAACTCTAATCAACATTCTAGCAGGAATCAAAGACAAGAACGCTTTAGCCGAAGACATAGTTCGGCAGCAAGCAGAGGTAGAAGGATGCCTGGACAGTCTGCAAAGCATCAACGAATGGATCTAGAAAGAATTGCAACTGGATCGTGAGAATCCAGCATTACCCGATAGAACGGAGCACTATCGTGCGACGCTCAAAGCATATACCTACGAGAAAGACTATCCCGAATGGATAAAAAAACTGGAGTACATGAATACCCAGCTGAAAGCACTAATCGACATCATGGTCGGAGTAGAGGCGCAGGCACCTTCTCCAAGATCGGATCGATTCATAGAACACTTCATACATGAAGAGCAAGAAGACTTGAAAGAACGTGGAAACGTTGCAAGCAAACGATTCAAGAACAGCTAAATCTGTCGAGACACGCTCGACCAGGGGAGCAGCACGGGCTATCCCTGCACGAAGAGCTCCTACGAGTTAAACTGGATGCCGTCGAACAACAGCAAAAAAACTTGAACAAAGAAAGAGAAGAGTTTGAAAAACAAAAGCTCAGAGATAAAGCCGAACTGGATAAAGAAAAGGCTAAACTAGTACAACTAAAAACTAGAAACCTGAAAACCGAAGACTCCGTGAGCACAAATCAAAGTCAGGAAAATCTAGAGCACGCCAAATTGATCAAAAACAGCCCAGAACCCATGAACACAAGACGAATCAAAGGAAAATAATAAAATCCACACCATTCACTAGCGATGAGTCCCAACTGGGAGCTTCATCAGACAACAATTGCAGGGACCATGAAACATCAGTTTACGATGCCGCAAAAGAAGGTTATTGCAGTAGAACTAAACACAGATCGTACCAACAGCGTCCCCGAGTCAAATTAGTCAAATTGCCGAAGTACGATGACAAAAACAAAATGTTATATGGAGAATGGAAGATCATGTTCATGGAATGTTATGGAAACAACGCGGAGCTATCCACAATGACTAAGTTCATCCAACTAAAAGCAAGTATTGACGGAGAAGCAAGAGATCTTCTTGCAGGGTTAACACTCAGTAAAGAAAACTACCAATTAGCATGGAAAATTCTGGACAGAAACTACTTGGAGAAGGGCCGTCCTAAAGAAGAACTCAACGTGAAGTTCTTGAGCACTGAAATCCATCAAACAAATTTCACCATAATGAAAGCAGACATCAGCAAACTGCCTGCAATTGTCTACGACATGAAAAATCGTGGAATAGACGTTGACTCCGAACTCATCTACATGGCGATCATAAATAAGCTACCATCCGAAATTGGCAAAAAACTAGCTGTGAAAACGCAACGCAGAGACTTTGACGGTGACTTTGATACGTTCATCGATTGGGTGGATACAATCATTAATTCAAAGTTAATAGTGCAAAGAAAGAGAGCATTGGAAAATGGAAAAGGAGTCAAAGACTTCGTGTTGAGTGATCACGAAGCAACGGTAGTTGAGCAGAAATATGAAAAAGAGACAGCAAGCAGAGGGTATGGGAAATAGGATGACCCCCTTAGTGGCAGCGGCCACGAACTCCAATGTATGTTCCATAAAGATGGAGAGAAGAACAAGCATGTATTCTGGAAATGCACAAAAACAGCAGAGGAGAAGCACAAAATTGCAAAGGCAAACAATTTGTGTTTAATCTGCTTCAAAGAAAATCACCAGTCCCACAGTTGCCTTCGCAGCGAACTCAAGTGCAGAAACTGCAGAAAATGCCACAACACTATTATTCACGATGCAGTCAGTAACCAAGCCAACGGATCGGGCACCAGCTCCACAGAAGCTGGAACGACCAAGTCTCATTAGACTTGGTCGCAATGCATTACAGCGTCTCGCAGCAGGCGCATAATCCAACCAATCGCGTTGGGTCAGAGTTCAAAAACAGTTGAACCTAATAAAATAATAAAGCAAATAATACAAAAATAAAATAAGAATAGCCGAATAGGATTATAGAAATCACGAGAAACAACAATGAAAAAAAAACCAAGAACAGAAAAAGATAAAGAAAGAGCAACCTGACGAAACAGCAAAAGGTCACAGAACCAAATCCAAAGACTACACTGTAGGACAACTCCAAAATTCGGACAACTTGTTCTAGTCAAAAAGAAACTGATGGCAAAATATACATAAATGTCCACCAGCTTTAATCAAAAATTACATCTATTAGACCCTACCAGGGGAGATACTAGAACCGTATCAGTAAAAGTTAAAAAAAAATAATAATAATAATAAACTTGGAAGCAGTAAGATATCACAAAAAAAAAAAAACAAGAATTGCACCAAAACCACTGAACCAACCGAAAATAGCGATTCAAAACAAACAACTTCCGAGCAAGCAAAGATGAGATCAAAGGAACAACAAAATAGCTCATCTACCTAGAAAATCCAAAACGGACAAATCCTACTACATATAACTGTGATACATACATCACAGGTCACAAATCAAAAAATTGGAAAGAATGCGTGAAAGCATAGAAATCCCAAACAGCATTCGCCTCGCCCGGGGGGAGTGTCACGAATACGGAGACACCAGAAGCATCTCCTATCGAGACCTTCACAAAATACATAATCCTTTCACTCTATTCCAATTTTATTGTAAGAAAACAAGCATCATCGCAAGCAAGCCGCTCCATCGTCGACCCGAGAGCTCCTCTACAATTTGAACGTGGCGCCAAAACACTCGCATACACTTGCTTGCATACACCTCGACGCACACACGCTCCTGTCGACGCACAAATCCTAAAATAATTTCGGTTCGCTCCTCGCTTGTTTTATATTCACTGATCACTTTTTCCACCTTTTTATTGTCACCATTTTTTGTATATTATGTAATTTATCATTAGCACGTAAGACTCAAGTGGCCTAAAATCGAGGTTAACTTGAGCCATGCAAATAAACAAATAAACGATAAGTAGCACCGAACTTTGTGTTATTGAGTTTATGGTATTCGGGACATGTTTGGGCAAATCCCTGAAATGGGAAACGCAATTCAAAACACTGGTAGAAAAAAATCCATGGAACTGGTAGAAAAAAATTCATGGAACTGGTAGAAAATATCCATGGAACTGGTAGAAAAAAAATCCATGGAACTGGTAAGAAAAAAATCCATGGAACTGGTAGAAAAGCCCATGGAAGAACTGTTAGGAAAAATTATATGGAACTGTTAGAAAAAAATCCATGGAAGAACTGGTAGAAAAAAACCATGGAACTGGTAGAAAAAAATCCATGGAACTGTTTAAAAAAGACCATGGAACTGGTAGAAAAAAATCCATGGAACTGGTAGAAAAAATCCATGGAAGAACTGTTAGGAAAAAAATCTATGGAACTGGTATAAAAAACCATGGAACTGGTAGAAAACATCCATGGAACTGCTAAAAAAAGACCATGGAACTGGTAGAAAAAATCCATGGAAGAACTGTTAGGAAAAAATTTTATGGAACTGGTAGAAAAAACCCGTAGAACTGGTTAAAAAAACCATGGATGACCTGTTATGAAAATGTCCATGGAACTGTTAGGAAAAAAATCCATGGAACTGGTAGAAAAAATCCATGGAACTGGTGGAAAAACAACATGGAACTGTTAAGAAAAAAATCATGGAACTGTTAGAAAAAAATCCATGGAAGAACTGGTAGAAAAAAAACCATGGAACTGGTAGAAAAAAATCCATGGAACTGTTAGGAAAAAAACCATGGAACTGGTAAGAAAAAAATCCATGGAACTGGCAGAAAAAATCCATGGAACTGGTAGAAAAAAATCCATGGAACTGGTAGAAAAAAAATCCATGGAAGAACTGGTAGAAAAAAATCCATGGAACTGTTGGAAAAAAATCCATGGAACTGGTAGAAAAAAATCTATGGAACTGGTAGAAAATATCCATGGAACTGGTAAGAAAAAAATCCATGGAACTGGTAGAAAAAAATCCATGGAACTAGTAGAAACAAAATCCATGGAACTGGTAGAAAAAACCCGTAGAACTGGTAGAAAAAAACCATGAAACAGGTATTAAAAAACCATGGAACTGGTAGAATAAGTTTGTGTTGTTGTAAAGCAAAAATCATACGAAAAAAAAAACAGGAAAGTGGGCGGAGCTTCGGAAAAAAGCCGATTAAAAAAAAACGATGATATTAACTTTTAAAAAATAGAAGCCTGGGCATGGGCTTATAATACAATATTTACGGTATTTTAGTCAGTAAATGCTCACCCTAACCAGTAAAGGAAACTTTAATCGGAGTGACTCAAATATGAGCACAAAGGCGGTGAAAAAGTGGCAAAAAGATTGACACAGTTGCGCCACATTGACAATGTTCATCATTTGATACGTTATATTTGAACCTTCACGATTCTTACGCGAAATTATCTGGAAGCACATATTAGAGCCACTAAACACCTCTAACCTACCGTAATTATCGCAAGGAATAATGGAAATTGGGGTACGGTGATTAACAGGTACAGTATACCGTACAACCTGTCCGCCGTCGTTTCATCAATTTCCAGTTTCATTTTATTAACGAACAACCAACCAGGAAGAAGTATATGTAAGCCCCGAAAAACAAAAAAAAACCAACGTGCATTCATGGCATGGGAAAAACAGTGCGAGAAAGAAAGCGCAAAACAAAAAAAAAAAAAACAAAACATTGACTAGATTGGCGATCCGGAAGTGGAGTGGAGGGACGTGAAGCGATTAAAACAAAGAAATACGGTTTGTAGCCTACAATGATCAGAAAGCACAATTCGGCGAAACTTGTCAGTCGCGGAACCATATAAAATGGTCATTTTATGACGTTAAGATGGCCATTCTGCAGACAAAAAACTATGAATTCGTCGTCAATCTTCTTCCTCGCACTCTTGTGTCTCGCTGGTTTTGTTGGTGAGCTTTTTTTTTATTTCTGGCAAACTGCGCACGCCTCTCCCGTCTTCCAATGCGCCACCAAAATTGTCGGATAAGGAGTATATTTTTTCGCTCAAAAATTTACTATTTTGAGAATCTCGAATCATTGTCTGATTATTCAGGATGACACCATCATTTTAATCCAAAAACGAGGCTTTTTGGTCAGAAAATTACTGAGCCTTAGGGTTTTAAAAATGCGCCAGGTAGAAACACCTTTGGAAGGCTGGGGTGCCGTGCTGCGATTTTCCCTATCAGCCGTTATTTTCAGAGCCGAAACTCGACGGCTATTAGCGCCAAAAATGCCCAAACTTTCAGACGTGACAAACGGTCAGGCGGTCGCCGCCGCCGCCGCACTCAGCCCTTATGCCAAATACGGACTTGCCGCGTTGGGCGGAGCGACAGTGAGCCGTGCCTATGCTCCACGACCCGTGAACAACTACTATTACAACTACCCGTCCTATTCTCCAGGATACTATTATAATTATGGGAAGAAATAAAATTAGAAATAAAAAATTATAGAAATAAATTATTAAAATTTACGTTTCAAAACGTGAGAATCACGACCAACACATTTAGACCCTTTTACTAAGCCCCTAAGCCCGACAAACCTCACCGACCAGCAAAAAAAGTTTACGCTACTAGCCAACTAGCCATTATGGTCCACAGTTTCCGTCAAAGGCAATTAGCCAAAAATTCTTGTGTTCTTTTAGTAGCGTCTTCTTCAGGGCCACCACTGTCTGGACTTCGTCATATTCAGTACGTCCCTCGCATGTTTCCTGTGTCAGGAATGTGCTGCTATGTTATCAGAAATCAACAACACTTTTCTTTCTTTCTTCCGGTCACACGGGTGGGTGCTTAAACTTTGATTCTCATCGCATCAGCAAATGGTCATTGAGGTCATGACTCATTAGTGATTTGTGACCTTCTGCCGATTCTGAATGCCCTTTGGACGTGATTCACGGCGTGTTGGAAGCTACGTTTTTGAATTATTTTTCAAAAGCGAATTTTCGCGCGCTATTCTACTCTCGCGTCCCTGCGTCTCCTCCGCAGAGACTCGTGTCGATTTACGACATTTTATTGTTTCTTTTTTACTTTTCTTTGTTTTTTTTTCCTCATTTATTATTTTTTTTTGTTTCTCATTAAAAAAAATTATGTTTTTGAAGGGTTTTTTCGTAAATAAAAACTGTTAATTTTAATTTAATTTAAATTCTGAAAAACAAAATACGAAAATTAAGACTAAAAATGCGAACAACGTTATATTTATCCAAAAAAAAAACATATCTGGCAAGGCGCCAATGATTTTTGGCAATACTCCAAGAGAAATATATGGAGGCGCAGAGAAAAACGCAAAAGTGCGCCAGGGCGCGTTTGCACTTTCGTAGGGTCCAGCATGCCCTTTTTTGACAATTCTCACGAGGGCATTTGGTACCGATAGATGGAGAACAGAGGTATAGAACTGTCTAAAACAGCTCTGTGTTGTTGTGGAGTCGGGACCGAAAAAGCAGAACCCATTGCCCCACAAGTTCTCCTCTAAGCCACGCAAAACCATTCGGTAACCCTTTTTTCAAACTATAAATGTCTTTAAAAACTCTTCACAACATTTGAATTACCGCGCAATTCTCGCGTCGCTGCGAGACCCGCGCTTACGGTGGCGTGCGTGTGTGCCCTCGCGCAGCGTGCCCAAAATTAATGACACAATTTCGGCGGTTTCGCTCGAGTGTTGCCGTCGCGCACACCCCCTTTTTGGTTTTTACCTATCTTTTTTTGCAACGTTCCATCCCCTGTTTATAGCCATGATTTGACGAGTTATCGCAGGTAACTTTATTGATTTTTCCCTTCTCGCACGCTCCCTCAAGTTCGACCCTTTTTGCTCGTCACTCGGGCCCAGGGGTGGGACCAAAAAAAATTTTTTTTTTTCGATTTTTTTTGTTTTTTCGGGTTTTTTTTGGATGAGACAAAAATTTTTTTGTTTTTTTTTCGATGGTGAAAGTGAGACAATAATTTTTTTTTTTTTGATGATGCGTCGCAGGAAAAAATTTTTTTTTATAGCCACGGAGGCGAAAAAAAGTTCCGTTTTTTGGGCAAAAACTTATTCGGGATATGCTCCGAATTGACAAAAACCTCTAATTTTCAACAAAAATCTGGAAAATTTCTTTTTAACTGGCAGAAATACGTACTTTTTTTGGAATTTTTTTTTGTTTTTTTGGTAATTTTTTTGAGGACAAAACATTTTTTTTTATTTTTTGTTAATTTTTTGTAAGAGCAAAAAAAAATTTTTTTTTGTCCCACCCCTGCTCCGGCGGCACTCCGGAAACGCGGGGTTTTTCCCTTTCTTTTCCAAACCAATTTCTAATAATTTTTCCTTGTTGTCCATTCGTGAAAAAAGCAAGTGCGCTTCACAAAACTTACAAGGGAAGTGTTTAGGGTCACCAATTTGGAAATTTCTGAAAATTTAACCACACATTAGAGATGGTTTGAAAACAACTCTCAAAAATTTCTAAAAAAGGGCCGCCACTAGGAACCGAGATATGACGCTTCAAAGTTTGGGCCACGCCCCTTTTCAAATTTAACACAGGAAAACGCGTTTTTTCAGTGGAACGAGCGAAAAATACTCAGCGCCAAAGTCACTGCCTTCCTCCCCCGTTGATTTTATCGGTTCGGTGGTTTAGTGGTAGAGGTTTCAAGTGGTAGTGGCAAGGCGCTGGGCTCGATTCCCGCATAGTGGAAACATTTTTGCATTTTTTTTTCAAAATTTCAGAAGACGTGATTGAAGGTTTTCAATCAATTTCAGGACTTTTTATTACCCTTTCGTAGTTTAAAATTACTTCAAGAACTATTTCACACGTTTTTAAGAAACATTTTTTTTTGAAAAATTTTCGAATTTTTCAAATTGATCATCATTTTTGAAATTCAAAAAATTTTGAAAAAATTTTTTTCTTTCGATTAGAAAAATTTTCATACTCTCAATTGAAAATATTCAAATGGAGAAACCAAAGAGATTTTTGAAAATCACTGAAAATAACATGCTGAAACCAAGATTCAGCAAAAATTTTCAATTTCCATTTGAACCATTTTATTAGGCAATTACATAGAATTGTATGATTTTTCCCTATCGAAAAATCATAGACACCTTTTTGTTTATTGACAACGTATTTTAAGAGAGATAATTATAAAATTTCAATTGGTTGATCGATTTATCAACGCAGTTATTAAAATTATTGCCCAGTTTTTGGGCTCTAGAACGTTTCCAAACTGTTTTGCTTCCCAGTTTCGAAATGGTAGGCTTCGAAACTTCCCAGAGCCAGTTTTCGATTACAGCCTGTTATAATTTTTTTTTTCAAAATTTTTTGAATTTCAAAAATGATGATCAATTGGTGGACAAAAATTCGAAAATTTTTCAAAAAAAATGTTCCTCAAAAACGTGTGAAATAGTTCTTGAAGTAATTTTAAACTACGAAAGGGTAATAAAAAGTCCTGAAATTGATTGAAAACCTTCAATCACGTCTTCTGAAACTTTGAAAAAAAAATGCAAAAATGTTTCCACTATGCGGGAATCAAACCCAGCGCCTTGCCACTACCACTTGAAACCTCTACCACTGGACCACCGAACCGATAAAATCAACGGGGGAGGAAGGCAGTGACTTTGGCGCTGAGTATTTTTCGCTCGTTCCACTGAAAAAACGCGTTTTCCTGTGTTAAATTTGAAAAGGGGCGTGGCCCAAACTTTGAAGCGTCATATCTCGGTTCCTAGTGGCGGCCCTTTTTTAGAAATTTTTTAGAGTTGTTTTCAAACCATCTCTAATGTGTGGTTAAATTTTCAGAAATTTCCAAATTGGTGACCCTAAACACTTCCCTTGTTAGTACTTCGTGGATTTCATTTTTGTCGCCAAATTATTTATTTATTTTTTCGCGAATGGACAATTTTTGTTCATCACACCGTTTATTCTCGACTCTGACTTTGACTTTTCGAAACAAAAAACAAACAAACAATTTATTGACAATACATAAAATTACCCGGAAAAAATTAGCTTATCAACACTGGTGATAATTTTCCTAACTAATCAGCAAACTTGCATTTCCGCAATTTTCTTCTTCTCCATACTAATCTGCGTCAACTTCCGCTCCATGCTTTTCGTGCTATCGGCCACACGATAAAACACAATGGTGGCGATCACCGATAGAACCGACAGACCGATGGTGTAGACGTACAACGGAGTGACGGGCGAGAAGAAGAAGCATACGGTGCACGCGCCCGCGTGATACATACGAGCCACCGAGTACGATTGAACCCGTCGTTCCGGAAGCACTAGGGCGCAAATCACAGCGCGGACTCCGTTGATGCAACAGTCGCTGACACCCGCAGCGAATGCGATGACGAAAATGAGAGGGTAGCTGAAATGCAATGCAGAGTTGTGCGCGCCATAGCTGGGGCCTCACACTTACGAGTGATAAATCAACAATGGCTCCTCACTGGTAGGCCGCAACGGCGCTTCAAACGGTGTTGAAACATGAACGAGACCACAGTAAACAAGGACGCTGATCGCTCCGATTGTCATGGTTGGCTTCAGCCCGAAGCCTTTGATACGCTTGCTGAGCGCGGAGATTAGAATACCCACTGAAAAAAATTGCGAGACTGCACAGCGAACGCGCTCCATCGCACACTTACTAAGAACCTCTCCCAACCCCGAGCCAAGACTCCATATCGCCGGGATGTAGACCAAGTTCGAGTTGTGTTTGGTGAAATTCATTGCAGTCGGAAAAACAGCCAGCCAGAACGAGACGTTGAAGCCGCCAAGAATGGTGAGCGGCAAAAGTTGACACATTTTCGGCGAGACTGCCGTAGAGCATGTTAGCTCTACGAGGAAAGGAAATCAAATAAATTTGGTATAAAGCTCTGCAAATTCGCTCCAATCGCACAGTGACATGTGCATGCATCTGGAGCGAAATATCGGCGTCGCTCTCTCAATTTTCTGCACTCTGTCATCGCCAACGTGGCCGCGTCCTCCACTTTGCAAAAAGAGCGAATTTGCAGCGCACACAGGGTACTGGCGGCTGCTTTTTTTCAATTTTTCATTCGTTTTCTTCGTCTCTTCTCTTTTCTATCGATCCGTCGTGTTAAAGGGGGTGCCAACTTTGTGGGGAAAGTGGCTTAAAATATTCTCTTGGGTGGGGGATTTACGTATATCACATTGAAATCGCACGAAAAAAATTCTCTGATTTTTTATGATTTTTACAAAAAAAAATAGAAGACCACGGGGAGTACACGATTTGGCGCGAAATTCAAACGCCATTTTTCTTTTTCATCATTTTTCTCCGTTCTTTTTCCAATATTTTTGCATTAATCTTTGGGAAATATATTAAAAACATCATTTCGTGATTTCAGATAACAAATTAATGCGTGTTGATCACAAAAGTAATGATAAAACAAATTCAGAACAAAATTCTCATACCTTTCATTTTTTCCCGTTTTCCTGCTCACTTCCGCATTAAAATCACTATTTTATCTGTAACGTTTATATTTGAACAAAAAATGTTCAAAAGAAACTATTTAAAACGATGAATCGAACGACAGGCAAATATCGATTTTTCGATATTCATGACTAAAATGTGTTTTCGCGATTATCTAAAATTTTAATAAGCGATTAGAGCATATTTTATCGAAAATCGATGATAAAAACGAGGAAAATTACAAGAAAAATAAATATTTCCTGTGAAAATGGAATTTTCTAGAAGCCGCGGCCGCGGGTTTCCTAGGCCACGGCCACGATTTTTCGTGTACTCCTCGTGGTCTTCTATTTTTTTTTTGGAAAAATCATAAAAAATCAGAGAAATTTTTTTGTGCGATTTCAATGTGATATTCGTAAATCCCCCACCCAAAAGTATATTTTAAGCCACTTTCCCCAGAAAGTTGGCACCCCCTTTAATACTTGTGTGATGGACCTATTCAAGAGAGAAAAAAAAAAGAAAAAAAAGAAGTTTTTGCCGTTCCTGCATCAGAAAAAACTTCTTTTTTTTTCCCTCTTGAATAGGTCCATGAGTATTCACCATGAATAACTTCGAATATTTTTTTCTGAATTGTTCCGTTTTTTTAAAAAGTTTTTATTATGCAACTTCTCCGTTTTTAAGACAATTTCTTGTCCTGTTTCAGCGTATTTTTCTTCAGAATTTCATTGGCACGGTGCCAAGATTTTGTGCCGTCGAATGCGGCACGTGTTCTCAATGGAACACACCAGGGTACTCGCCAGCGAATCATAATAACAACTCACTCAACGCCTCGACAAACGTGCCCCGTTTCTCGGAGCTCTCAATACAATTCTCCACATCTTTCGATGGAATCATGAAAAATGTGACGACGGCTAGAATCGAAATTCCTGTGAAGGCACTGAACAGGAGTTTGCTGAAAATTGGACAGTTATTGTTCATTCGCGAAAAAAGCAAGTGCGCTCCACGAATCGTAGTACTACGTGGATTTCATTTTCGTCGCCAAATTATTTCAATTCACGTGTAAATTCAACTTAAAATGAAATAATTTGGCGACGAAAATAAAATCCACGTAGTACTATTGTGAAAACAAAAAAGTTGCAACGCGGTGTTTGCGTACTTTTGAAATTCAAACGAAAATGGGAACAAATCTCTTCATTTCTCATGCTGTTTCTTTCATTGCCGTTTGAATTTCAAAAGTACGCAAACACCGCGTTGCAACTTTTTTGTTTTCACAATACGTTTCGTGGAGCGCACTTGCTTTTTTCGCGAATGGACAATATCCCATTATTCAATTTTTTAAAACCCCACATCTCCAAATCGCTAAATCGACGTTCCTGGTGATGGTCGAGTATGTTTTCAGTGGAATTAATGTTGAAATTTCCTTCTTGCTCCACCATACTGAATTTGGTGATGCCGCCGAAAATCGCCGATCCGAGGATGAGACTGAAAACTTCTTATGTAGTAATTAATTTATTGCAAACTTAAAAAAAAACACATAAATAAACAAAAACCCACCAACAGCACCCAACGGACCACGAAATCGAGACATTCGACTCGATAGTCTCACGCGTCGAGTGTGACGTCATATAGCTACCCTGTGCGATGAAGAACACTGTCAATGAGATAACAAGTTTTCTTTAAGCGCCAATACCACCAAAACTCACACGCCGTTCCAGCCCCCAGGAGAGCTCCGGAGATGTAAAAGTATACGGGGTTGACAAACAAAAATCCCACAGAAAACGTGGCATACGACACCGCTGACATTATCAGCATGGTTTTCGCGGTGGTGACGTTCAAAATCGATGGTGCCAGAAAAGAGGCTATGGTGTAGGCGGCAAATATTACGGCTTGTCTGAAGCATACATTTTTTAATTTGAATATGGTCAAATAAATTCTCACCCATAATAACCGGCATACGGACTAATAGTCTCTGGCTCTCTTTCGTGGATCGAGTGGATCACCGACTCGAGAATGAACGATTCTGAATCGTAGCCCACCATCATGGCAAGCTGGCCAAAGCCGAGCATTACAGCGCATAAAAGTTGAAAATTTTGCTGTTTCATTGCCTATTTTTTGCGCCAGGGACAGCGAACTGTCCGCACCATAGACTGCCAGAATATATAAATGTATTTTTCAATCAATTCACCTTGATTTGCATAATCATCGTGCTGAAATTTCAACGACGAATTGGGAAATTTTTCGACGCACAGGAAAGGTCATATTTCTCTTTGTAGTCCGTTTCCCTTATTGATAAAGGTTGAACAAATATGGTGGGTACTACGGTATAGAACTCGCACGGGATAGAACCGCTTTAACCACGGTGTGTTGAACGGTGCACCGCTGCAAACGCGCCCCCTCGCACTACTCATTGAAAGAAAGTTTTATGGTTACAGTCACTGTTTTTGAAATATCGCATTAATCAGTAAATTGACGTGATTTTCTACCATTTTTGTACTCTTCCGCATAAGAAAAAAATAATGAGTCGATTAGAAGCACTTTTCGTTGAATTATCATAATTTTTCCTGCGTTTTCAATGAAAATGTTTTTCGAATTGTCGTAAGTTTTGGCGCATGCACAGAAACCTGTAGCATTATATTTTGAAAGCGCATGTGACGGCGATTTGCGTACTTTTTATTATTTTTGAAAAAATGTACGCTTCAACACACCGTGCTAACAACTTGAAGAAGTATTTCATTGTACATTATGAGTACAGCTCAACTTCAGCCGGTTATATTCCTTGCGAGTTATATACCAACACACGGCTCCCCCTCCTTCCAATGCGCCAGCAATTTCGCAGTGGTGCGCGCTTGCATCCTTCGCCAGCGGCGAATGTAATTTTGTACTGAAAAATCAGTTTTTTTCATTATTTCACTCGAATAATTATGTTTTTGAAAAATGAATATCATTTGCCGATAGAGGAGTTTCTTGCGAACATTTCCAGCAATTGGACGTCAACAAAAATCCAGAAATGGCCGAGCCTTAGGGGTTTGAAAAACTTCTACGATTTCTACGATAAAATATTGAGCAATCACATAATAAAAAGATAGAAATCAATAAATTATCAATTTTTATTCATTTTCAGAATAGTTATGCCTAAAAATTTGTAAAAAATATTTAAAAATCAAATAAAAATGGAAAAAAAAATTCTGCTATTGCGCAAATCACATTGTCCACGTGGAGTACACGGCCGTACGACCATGGAGTGCCAGTGCACGCGAAATGCGCTAACCAGAAAAAATTTTGGAAGGCTGGGGTGCCGTGCAACAAATTTATCGATATTGTGAAAACAAAAAAGTTGCAACGCGGTGTTTGCGTACTTTTAAAATTCAAACGAAAATGGGAACAAATCTCTCCATTTTCCATGCTATTTCTCTCATTGCCGTTTGAATTTTCAAAAGTACGCAAACACCGCGTTGCAGCTTTTTTGTTTTCACAATAACACCTTGACAAACTGGCTGTATGAGGCAGCGCGTAATTTCGAAATGTTGTTGTTACTAATAGTAAGAAAAGAACTACAAATCCATGAGGGTTGAGAATTTTACCAAACTTTCAGGATCGGTGTGTTTCAGGATGGTGATTACGAATATGAATTCAGTTTTTCCATAGGAAAGTTGGCTCAATAATCTAATGATCAATGGAAATATCTGACTCCTCTATATCTCAGTGAGGTGCTAAACGCTATAGCCAACTTTCAGGCAAACTTTCAGAAAAACCATGTCGATTGGGCAACTGAAAACTGAATTCAGATTCGTAATCACCGTACTGAAATGTACCGATCCTTAAAGTTTGGTAAAATGATCAATTCTCACAGATTTTTAGTTCCCTTGTTAGTTTTTTTTAAACTGAAAATGTGGGTCAGATAGCCTTTTTCGAAGGTTTTTTTTTCTTCAATTTTTTGAAAAACGACACTTCGAAATGGCGCGCTGCCTTGTTTAGCCAATTTTTCAAAAATTTATCGACGAAAACGATAAATCTTACCAATACATTTTTTGGATAAGTCACATTTTTTTGTAGATATTTAAATTTATTTAGTATTTTAAAAACAAATTTATTAATTGCACACACAAATTATAATCACTATAACAACCTAATTATACATTAAAATCGCTTCGTTTCCCTTTTAAATCCCCTGTCGACTGCCGCCTGCCTCTATAGAATGCTCGATCAGACGGAAGTTGCTCAGCGCTTCGATGAGTGACCGGTGTGTGCGTGCGAGAGCCCTGAAACTAATAAACTAACAATTTTAACAAGCACCCAGCCTACCACTTCCTGCATGTAATCATCCTGAATATCGTCTTCAGAGCTCAACCGACGAGCTCGCCTTCGTGGGGCCGCGTCGGCTCGTTGGAGTTCGTTCAGCTTTTTGTCAAGAAGGTCGCTGAAAAGCGTGTAGAGCTGGTCAAAGTTTTCACCGGATTCTGTGAGCTGGAAACAACGAACATTCATTTTATTCATGTAGAACTAGGCTACTGAATTCACCGTCTTTAATTGTAACTCCTTTTTATCCTCGTCTCCTACTGGAGCCACTTTGTGTTCTTTCTTCAAAATTTCTAGTCTCAGATTCTGTGTCGTTGTCATCTTTATAGCATCGGCCAGCGTAATCTTCTCGTAAGCGCGAACGATGGAGGTGGCGTCAAAGCTCTGGCGCGTTTCGTGGCGCATTAACACTGGTTTGATAACTTTTGCGTTAAAGTGTTCGAAGCTTAAATGAGGTTTTTTTTCAAATTCCAAAAAAATCAGATCTCTTCACCTACTTTTCAATAAAACTATAATGGCCCCGTTGTCCTGCGATATCCTCGACGCCCGACATCATGTAATCCAGATACTTGTTGTACACAATCTCCACCATCATCAACTCCCTCTGCTCCTTCCTCTTAATCTTCAACAGGTGAACGAGCGGTTTGATCGTAACACCCTGGAGGAAGACGGTAAAGTAGATGACGGCGATGGTCGTGGTGACGAACATGGGCTTCGCCGCAATCGACGCAGGCATCGACACCACCAGACCGTAGGCAATAGCTCCGCGAAGGCCACCATAAGACATGATGAACTGGTCGACGAGCTCGAACTTTTTGGCTCGAAACTTGTTGAGCACATAGCACTGTGCCACGATTCCGATGGCGCGGTAGATCAGGCAAAAGAAGAGGGTGGCGCAGACAAAATTGAGATCAAAGTGGTGTTCGGAGGAGATCGTCGAGAGACCGAGAAACATGAAAATGACAGTTTCGGAGCATTGTGCCAGCATTTTAGTAAAATATTTGACAGAGTTGATGGCAGCTGGGGTGATATTTCCCTTGATGTATTGTTTCATAAGCATTCCGCAGACAGCGATGCTGAAAATCGCAACATCATTATTAATGGCTTAAATACCTCACGGTGTGTTGACCGGAACGTTGGAAAATAAAACTTAAACTGTGCTGGTTTTTTTTCCCGAAAAAAACGATTGCACGGTGTCCAGGATTTGAAATGTGGGCGGAGCCTAATTTGCTGGCGCGCCAGCAAACTTGCATGGCGCACTTTCGGTGCTTGCGTATTTCGCGACTCTCGTATTTTTTTATTGATTTTATTATTTTTCTTTCAGTAAAACCTGTTTTTCTTGGTAAAATGTATGTATTGTATCTTGTATTAAATTGCCCAAACTTCGATTTTCGTAAAGATTTATCCTGCAAAAACACAAAAAAAATTCAAAACTAATATTCCGAGATGGTGGCTGAACCAAATTCGACGTTCTTAGGCTTAAAAAATTTCTAAAGACGTCAGCTATAATTCCGTTGAAGCACATGTGCGAAAAATTAAGAATTTATGCTTTTTTTCCGAAAAAAATAAAAAATGCGTCAAAATTTGAATTACGCGCGAAAAAATCCAGTGGGCGCGTTTGCTCGGCTCCGCCCACTTTTCAAACCCTGGGCACCGTGGAGTGCTAAATACTTCGGAATATAACTGTTGCGAAATAGAACTGCCTGAAATGGAGCTGTACTGACCCAGAAAATCTAGACCAGCTCAATAAAAAATTCCGTTCAATTTTGCAGAGTTGTTTTTCCTGTGCAGATCCATTTCGAGCAGTTCTATTTCGCTAAAGTTCTATTCCGGAGTAGCATGGAAAAATAGTCGCATTTTTCTACCGTAGGCTGCATTTAGCTTCATAGCCACTCGGATGCGTTGAAACGGATACGAAAAGGAGACGCAGAGTGAACGGATATTTTTTGTTTGGGTAAGCATGCCAGCGACTCTTGCCATAAAGACGCAGACCGACCAGCAGCCGAGCGCATTTGCATCAACATTCCGGGCAGCACACCATGTACCTTACGCTATGATTGACGATAACGACACCATTTCCGCGGTCAAGTACGCCACATAGGGCAGTAAAAATATGAAAACTGGTGCCAAAACTCGTGTGTCATGCGTGTATTTCGTAGCGAGACTAGTGGCAATCGCAAATATTATTCCAATTGCCGCGCCACCAAATGCCACAACAAAAAACGAGAGGCCTCCTGTGGCATAGTCCCACATGGATAAGCTCTCGGAGCCAATCAGCGCAAAACTCTTGAACATTTGGTAGAGAACCTGAAACGAGTAGGATGGGTCATTGAGCCATCAGCCGCTCCACTCGCCACAGTGACGCCATCATTGAACAGCGCCTCGCCGAACACGTTGATGAACAAAAACTCGTTGACGTGAATCTCCTCGAACACAGCAATCACCGCCACTGGATCTACCGCCGAGATCAGTGCAGAGAAAACAAGAATCTCAAAAGTGTTGAAGCTCATAGTAAACATGCCGTATTGCGTCATCAGAAGTAAGGAACCGCCGATGGCAAACGTGTTCCAAATTGTGCCGACGACAGAGAAGACTAGCACCGAGTCAAAGTTTTTGAATAGAGATCGATTGGGCATAAAGTAACCGGCATCGAAGATTATCGGAGGTAGAAGGTAGAGGAAGAAGACATGCGAGTCCAGAGTCGTTCCACTGAGAGTGATTTTGCGGAGAAGATAGCCAAGAGCAAGGCCCACGATGATAAGAAGTGATGAGTCAGGGAGATATTGCGATAACGGCTTGACGCAGTTGAATACTAAATTTTTTAAAGATAGAATATATAAATATTGTCGGCCCGCCAAAATGATCAAACGCGCTCCGCTGAACTCAACGCTATGCGATTTTTATATTGGTTTCCAAATTATTTCATTTCACGTGTAAATTCAACGTGAAATTAAATAATTTGGAAACCAAAATGAAAATCGCATAGCGTTGAGTTCAGCGGAGCGCGTTTGATCATTTTGTCGGGCCGACAATATGTAAATATACAGAAGCTTTGAAAAACTCACAAATCTTGGCCAGTGAGGCAATGAGCAACCAGGTGGTAATCACATAAATTTGATTCACATCATTCCACTTCCAGGTGAAGAGCTTTAAAGAAAATTATTAATCATTGAATAATAATAAAAAAAAAAGAGTTCAAATGTTAATGCTTAACCTCATCAATATCATACTCATGTCCCATTCGATTTGCACAAAGTCAAATGAGCCACAAAAGATGAAAAATCCTCATTTTTATACGTTAGTTTGATCTTTGGATCTAACACGTTGCATCATTAAATGACGCGATTCCCAGTGGGTTCAAACTGTCCTCATAAGCCGTTCGTTCCCTTGGAGAAAACAAACAGGCTAATGTGAATGTGAATCGGAATGGCGTCATTCGAGAGGTCTGCCGCTATTAATCTTGCCGATGACAACTAAAGCGGATTTTGATTCAAAGGACCACGCCATTGATCCTCGAATAAGCACTTCATTCTAGAATAAAAAAACTCACCCGAAAAATTCCGAGCTCCGCCTCTTTTTCCGCCACGTCTGCAGTCGCGTAGCATACCAACAGCAATAACAGGGAAATAAGACGTGCGCTCATCTCTGGAATAATAAATTTTCAAAACTCACATTCTAAATAAATTTATTAAAAAAACTATTCAAAAAAACGAACAATTAGTAATCAGTCATGAAAAAAATCCGGTTCCCAGTATCGTAGCCTGGGATAATCGATGCCTCAAAAAACAACACAACAGCCCGAAAATGTTTTCGCTTTTGCATTGTTATAAATGATGATGTGATATGATAAGAAGACCCGGTCAAAATCACAAAAAAAGAAAGAAAAAAAACTGGTTCGCAACAGCATTGACTATTTCAATTAATCTGCCCTTTTTACCAAATTAAACTTTTTTCTACCGTGAGCTGCCTTTAGCTGCATAGCCGCTCAACTGCGTTAAAACGGATATAAAGAGTAGACACAGACAAACAGCGTAACTCTCAGCGGAGCGCATTGGTGTCAACGTTCCGGACAGCATGCCGTGGTGGAAAGGAAATGTATTTTCAAGAACCCATTTTGTTGAGGAAAAACTATACTTCGCGCTAATCGTAGTCTGTCCAAATCGTGGCGAGACCATTCAACTTTTGTCCCACAAAAATAAATTTACCGTCGCTCACTCATGAATCCATAATATTGTCGCATCGCAGATATCTATAACGCGCCCCACGGCTCAGGAAATTTTTAGCTAATAGCCATCGAATTGGGCCATGTGTAATATGCATTTGGCGCACGTCCATATCTTGATGGCTATTCGCTAACTTTAATTTGGAATACAGGCCGAATTCGAAGGCTATTAGCCGTTTTCCAGGGCGATTAGCCGTTTACAATGGCTTTTAGTCAAATAACTGCCTATACCGACCATATACGCGCCGAAATTTTCTGAGATGCCCAGAATTAAATTTTGAAAGAAGTTTAAGAGAAAAACCATCTAAAATGGCTAATAGCCATGTACCGTAAAAAGTCTAATAGAGCGGCATGCCCTTCTATTGTTTCATTTCATCACAGCTGCCGGGAATTTAGAGGTTTGCAAACCGAATTCGGCAAAACACTTTCTAACTAATTGTAAGCAGACATGAGACGACCGAAGTTTGGTGTGCAAACCTCTAAATACCCGGCAGTTGTGATGAAATGAAACAATAGAAGGGCATGCCGTTCTAATAGTTTTTACGGTAATTGGGGTCATGTGCCAAACGGGCTCTGGGAAGTTTCGAAAGTGTGACGTTTCGAAAAAGCGACGTTTCGAAAGTGGACTTTTCGAAGGTTTTTCTGAATTTTGTCGACGCAGTGTTTCACACAATCATTTTAAAAAGCTTTTTAAGGAAAATTTCTCAAACACCGCGACGACAAAATCCAGAAAAACCTTCGAAAAGTCCACTTTCAAAACGTCCGAGAGCCGCCAAACGCATATGACACACGGACCGATTCAATGGCTGATAGCCGTTTCCAATAGCTATTAGCTAAAAAATTTCCCGATCTTTTGTTTTGTCAAACAGTTATTGTTCAGTTTTTCCCAAAACAACGCATCGGTAGAGCGAGGAAAATTATTTTCCCAATTAAAAATTTTTTGTGAACTATCTAATTTTGAAACAATTTGACGCCTGGCTTTTTTTTTGAAACCAGTAACACCATTTTTGCTTTATTTTGTAATGCAAAAACGGTGATTTCACACAGGATATGTGCAGGCGTCATAATCGTTCCATTTTCATAACCCAAAACAAAAAAAGTATTTTAAATGTTTATTATGTAAATATGTACAAACAAAAGTTTAACATAAACTTTAATCAAACTGCTCCTTGTCGTAAAGGTACTCTCCGAGTCCTGGTCCGGCTCGTTTGATGCTGGCGACATGACGAGCAAACTCGTTGATCGAGCGGACCTGAAAACAAGTTAATATTGATATTGGCAAACTCCTGAACATCTTCCTACCTGTTCATCCAAGTATTGTCCCTCGAGGAAGTTCGTCAACTGCGGGTCATTTTTCTTGTCTGCAACTCCGTGAAGCTTCAACAGCGACTCGTTGTTAAACTTTTCCAGCGACAACGCCGCCTCAAACGCCTCCAGAACGGTTCCCCACTCATCCTTCTCCGGCCGCTGGATGTCCTGCAGAACCACACGTCCTCCACGGACATTTTGAATCCTCATCAGCTCCAGGGCGTGTCCGCGCTCCTCTTCTGATTGATGGGCGAAGAACTTTGCAATGTTGGGCAGAGCGACATCGTCACGATCAAAGTGCGACGACATGGACAGGTAGACGTAGGATGCGTAGAGCTCAATGTTGATCTGAAAATAAGTGGTAAATAATTAATCGAAACATCTCAAACCGTACCTGCTTATTAACGGCAGCCTCCACCTCTTCGTGATAATTCTGACGGGCAAGCGACATCTTATGGTAGCAAAACTTTCGAAATCTGTAAGTTGATTATCACACAATCAGTGGGCTCTTTTTATGCGGGTAACATTGTGGGCGGAGTTTGTTGCAGCAAAATGAAAATGTCGTTGATCATTGTAATAGAGCACAAATTGGTTATCAATGAAATTGAGAACACGGTAAAAATATGTATTGCATTGGGGCAGATTCACTGAACTAACAAAGACGGAAAAAATAACAAATAAAATAAAACGAAGCTAGCAAAAAGAATGAAAAGCCTGAAAAACTTCAAAAACCAAAATTAAAACTCCAAAAAAAAAAAAATACAAATGAAAAAAGCGAAAATCCCTTATGCGACCATCAGAATGACCAAGATTTCTGTCTTGCCGTGATCATCATGTGATCATGTCATGTTTATTGGCCCTGTCTTTCTTCCAATTTTAGACGATGCCGTCTGCCAAAATGATGATTATTTCTGCCCAACAAACAACCTATTCGCCTGGACACCGAGAGACGTGCACACCAAATCGCTGATAACGAGCGCTACGTGCCGCTCTTATCACCGGCTACGTGTGCTGTTGACGAGCAAATTGGGGTGTTTTTGGAGCGGTGGAAAATGTGAAAGTTCTACATTTATTGAAAGAAAAGGTCATCAGAATTTACAGGTACAAAGTTCGTGGCTAGATACAGAATAGCAAAACAAGTGAGGTTGGATTAAAAGATGAATTTGGATAACCGTTGAAATAAATATTGTCAGACCGGCACGATTGCTCCACTAAACTCAGAACTTCTGTGAACTGATTTTCTTCGATGGTTTGCATAGTTTATTCGTTTTTGATGTTTTTTCTGGCTCTGGGACGTTTCGAAACCTGCCATTTCGAAACTGGGACGTTTCGAAACTTTTTTGCATTTCTGCGGCGCACTAGTGTATTTAAACTTCCATAAAAATATAAAAAATTGATAAAAGCACAAAATAAAAACCAAATGAGCGTGCATTTTGGTGTGAATTGGCAATAAAAGCTACGCAAAAATTCAAAAAAGTTTCGAAACGTCCCAGAGCCTTTCTTCTTTGTAAAAATGATTGGCTCCGCGACATTTCGAAACCGGTAATCTTGAAACCGCGGGGGAAAGTAAAATAGTGAGTCAAAAAAAAATCCAGATTTAATTGAAAAAAAATAAAGAATTAAAAAGTGCACAACTGCCAGTCCGTCAAAAAACATTGCTTCATCCAGCTGTTTTTTTTACTAGAAATACAAAAATTAAGTAAAATTAATTTTTAAAATGATTTTGAGCCTATGAAGATGAATTTTCCTGTCATTTTATTCCTATGCAAAAATGCATTTTAATACTTTTTTTTTTGCATTAAGATGCATGTTTGCATAGGAATAAAATTACAGGAATATTCATCTACATATTGTCGATCCGCCTAAATGGTCAAACGCGCTCCGCTGAACTCAATGCTATGCGATTTTCATTTTGGTCGCCAAATTATTTAATTTCACGTATAAATTAAACGTGAAATGAAATATTTTGGAAACCAAAATGAAAATCGCATAGCGTTGAGTTCAGCGGAGCGCGTTTGGCCATTTTGGCGGGCCGACAATATGTCCATAGTCCTTTTTAAATTGAATTTCACCTCTTTTTTTATTTCTAGTAAAAAACGGCTGCGTGAAGCATGGTTTTTTTTTTGACGAACTGGCATTTGAGCACTTATTGATATTTTTTTTCATTAAATTCTGGAAAAAATATTTTTGTTTTGACGCAATATTTCAATTTTCCCTGTTGTGTTAAAATGTCCGGTCTCAAGATGTCGCGGAGCCACATGATTGATTAAGATCTAGCTCGTAAGAAATTTGAAAATTTTCCGCCCACTTCTAGTCAAAAATCCCTATATTTCAAAATTATGACACTTTTATTTTTAAATGCAATTTTTTTCATATATTCTCACAGAAATTACCGATTTTTAGGCTCTGGGACGTTTCGAAACTTTTTTGCATTCTTGTGTATTGTCGGCCCGCCAAAATGGTCAAACGCGCTCCGCTGAACTCAATGCTATGAGATTTTCATCTTACTCTCCAATGCAAAAAAGTTTCGAAGCGTCCCAGATCCGATTATTTTAAACATTTTATTAAAATCGGTAATTTTCGTGGTAGAAAATGAAATTGTATGCATTTGAAAAATTGAGTGTCACAATTTGGAAAAATAGCGATTTTTGACCAAAATTGGGCATAATCCGGAAACTTTTCCCGAAATGTTTCTTTACGAATTTGATCTCACATTAATCAATAATTTTCACAAAGAATAAATAATTATTTATGTAAAAAATCGAAGAAAACAATTTACAAAATAATGAGTTCAGTGAAGCGCACTTGGTTACCCTGCGGCTGGCTCGAAAAAAAAAAATAAATAATACATAAAAATGAATAAAAATTACATACATTTCCACCAATTTACACATGATGAGAAGTGGCAGCGGTGCTCGCCGAGAGCTCACTATACGGGCTCGGGCTCACGTATTGGTCCACTTCGCGGAAGTTCTTCACCTCGTCCTCGTCGTCATCGTAGAAGCGGTCCGCTGAATTAATAAACCACGATTCACACAAAAGAACATTGTAAATAAAAAAACCTCTAAAATTAGTAGTGGAGCCGGGCTGAGCGGGTCGCAGAAAACTGACATCGGACGGATGGCTCAACGACTCGCCGGCACCTTCGCTTCCGATCGTCGTCGGCGTGTTTGACATGCTGAAGCCGGACGGATTCGGAGCGGCAAGAAAGTTTGTGGATCGATGAAGTGACAGTGGCATTGAGTTCATAAAAGTTGGATGTTGGGGTGGTTGGTGAGCGAGTTTCGAGGGTTGTGGAAACTGGAATGGCGGCGGGTATTGTGGAGTGTGGTATGGCGATGGATGGTGGTGCAGAGGAGGGAACGCAGAGTGCTGGAAAATACAAATATTTTAAGTACATTCGAGAAAGCAAGGTGTTGGAAAAAACAATTTAAACTGGGCCGGCTTTTTTCCCGAAAAAAAAAATTCTGGTCGCATTTAGCTAAATAGCCGCTCAACTTCATTAAAACGGATACGAAGATGAGACGCAGAGAAGCAGATTGCGCGGCGACTCTCGCCGTAGAGACGCAGACAATTTTTCGACAGTTTAATCGCCGACTATTCACCAGTCATACTCACAGTTTTCATTGAAATATTCTGAATTTCCTAAATATTCTATGTTTTCTATTACTGAACACATAAAAAGTCGACATCACGTATTCGCCACGGGGTGACACTTTGCGGTAAAAAAAAATCAAGAATGAGGAGACTTTTTCTTAATCAAAATTACCACGAATTGCTATTTACTTCGTGGCGAATATTTATTTACATTCGAATTTCGCTGACGGTGATAATTTCATATCACACTTTCTTTTTGACATCGAATTATTTATTTTTGGGAAATTGTAAATCAGAAATTTTTAAATGGGGTTTTCAGAAAAAAATCGGGGAAAAAGTCGCAGAATTCTCCGATTGGCCTGAAACTTTGGGAAATAATGTCAAAAATACTCCCGGACATGAAAGGCTCAAAAAAAAAATATTGATTTGAAAAAATTTCAGAAGAAATTGATATTCAGGTCCAAAAATTTCAGAGCATTTCATGACTCGCAGTATTTTTGACATTACTTTCCAGAGTTTCAGGCCAATCGGAGCATTTTACGAGTTTTCTCCCAGTTGTTTGTCTTTTTTTTCTTTTTTCAACAGTACTCTGCATAGTTCTATTATGGATCTATTCAGCACAGGAAAAACCGGTTTTTCGAGGTTTTTCCCATATGCAGGCTGTTTTCCAGGAAAAAAAAACCATGTGATGCGCCTTTAATTTTCAACAGGAATTTGGCCGAAATTTGAAGGCACATCCAATTATTTCATCGGCCGGTCTCGACACGACTAGTTGTTTATGTCAAAAAGCCCCTGACTACTGTAGTTTTTTGTCGTTTTTTCTCAATTATATTGTGAAAACAAAAAAATTGCAACGCAGTATTGTCGGCTCTGGGACGTTTCGAAACTTTTTTGCGTAATTTTTTTCGCCAATTGACACCAAAACACGCGGACATTTGGTATTTATCTTTTTTTTTTATCAGTTATTTTTATTTTTTGGGAATTTGAATCCACTAGTATGCCGCAAAAATTCAAAAAAGTTTCGAAACGTCCCCCTTTCGATGTGGCAGGTTTCGAAACGTCCCAGAGCCGTATTGACGGCCCGCCAAAATGGTCGAACGCGCTCCGCACCGCTGAACTCAACGCTATGCTATTTTCATTTTTGTCAACAAATTATTTCATTTCAAGTTGAATTTATACGTGAAATTAAATAATTTGGAGACAAAAATGAAAATAGCATAGCGTTGAGTTCAGCGAAGCGGAGCGCGTTTGACCATTTTGGCGAGCCGACAATATTTTTTTTCATTGCCGTATGAATTTCAAAAGTACGCAAACACCGCGTTGCAATTTGTTTGTTTTCACAATAAATAGGGAAAAAACCACGAAAAACAATTTTTAGGTCCAACATTTTTCAAACAATTTTATTGAAAATCGGCGGTTTTGTTACATTTTACAAAAGATAAAAATTGTTGTGTTGTCAAAAGTATAACTACAGTTACTACTTTAACACAATTTATTATAAGCTCAGTGCCGGTATTAACCTGGGCGCACTTCGCTACAATAAGGGCTACAGGAAAGTGTATTTGGAAACGGGGATAATAGCAATAAGATCTACTCGCCGATCGAGTAGTAATAATAGTGGGGAAGAGTTACACAACAATAACATAATGATTTGGGAGTTGATCACTAGCGAGAGACGCAGACAACGAGAGATAAAATAGTTCGCGCTGCCGCTTGAAACTAAGATCAAAAACAATAATATCTTTGTGTGATCTAACAACACACAACACCTCCCTATGTTAGAATTAAACTTGGGTCAGATAAAGCAATGAGGGTTCAATTATCCACGATATCAATTTGACGGATCATATCGGTTGACTGGCTTACGAACACGATTCCCTCTTCTGACTGGCACTACTCCTGGTGACTGATGTTGCTGCGACCCTTGACTGAACTGAGCTGATGATGGCATCCTAGCTTGTGCACGAGATTGATGTCCTTGCTGCATTAACAATCCTTGCTGTTGTTGCTCACGAGATGGAGTAGCAAATGTAGGCGTTGTAACTGACATAGGTGTAGACGTCTCCTGTGGGAATGGCACTTCGAAAATATCAAACATTGTCGTTGTCCACAACTCATCCTTGCATTCGTCCGTTTGCTCCGCTCGCAGCTTCAGCTGGTTTGCATGAACCACTCGTTCACGACCATCATTCAAGCGTATCATGTACACTACGCGACCTTGTCTTTGGACAACCGTTGCAGGTTTCCACGACCAAGCGTTTCTTTCGAAAACTTTAGCGTATACACTCTAATTAACAGAAAAGTGTTTTGGTCTCGTACCGTGATGCTTATCAAACTGATATTTCATCAACGAAGACTTCTGACTTCCTGTGTTAAGCTTTAACTTCGGAATCATCAGAGACATTTTAGTTCTGAGACGTCGTCCCAAATGAACTTCAGCCGGTGTCAAACCTCCAAGAGCATTAGACGGTGTTGACCGGTAGTAGAGTAGGAATTTCGACATTATTTCTGTGTCTACACTTCCCTCCCCTTTTAACTTTTTCAATCCTCTTTTTAACGTGTCAACGAATCTCTCGGCTTGACCGTTTGACTGTGGATGAAAAGCGGGCGAGCGAATGTGCTCAATTCCATACTCCTCACACATGGATGCAAATTCTCTTGAAAAAAACTGCGTTCCGTTGTCAGAAACCAGTGTTTCGGGATAACCATGGGTACTGAAGATACTTTTCAGTGTTCGTACCGTAGAGACACTCGATATCGACTGAACTATCGCTACTTCAGCCCATTTGGATTTGGCATCAACAACGACTAGATAATACTGTCCGTTATCCGGCCCAGCATAGTCAATATGGATTCTCTGCCACACTCGATCTGGTGTCGTCCACGGCTCCAACGGAACTTTCCGTGTAGTCTTTCCGTGAATTTGACACGTGGTGCAAGCTGCCACCAACTTTTCAATGTCACTATCCATTCTTGGCCAGTAGACAAATGATCGAGCTAGTTGTTTCATCCTTACTATTCCTGGATGTCCTTCATGCAACTGCCTAAGCGTAGCTTTCTGCAGTGCCTCTGGAATAACAACTCTTTCTTTGAACATTAAACAGTTCTGAACAACTGAAAGTACAGATCTTATGTCAAAGAACTGCTTCAACTTTCCTTCTGGTTTCTTCGGCCAACTATTCCGAGAAACACAATTAATTACTTCCTTCAGAGTACTACTTTTCCAAGTCTCCTCCTGAATATCCTTCACACGGATTGGAAGTTTCCGAACGGCTGCATACAGCACCTCTTCTACATCTTCCTCAACCTGAGCAATGACAATATCTTCATTCTCAAGTGGCGTTTTCTGAATCATCCGCGACAAAGCGTCAGCTTGTCCGAACTCATCAGTTTTGACGTACTCTATGTCAAAATCATATGCCAGAAGAATCGTAGACCACCTAACCAAACGGTTTTGCGAATGCACCGGGATTCCCTTCTTGCTTCCAAAAATGGACAGCAGTGGCTTGTGGTCAGTTCTTAGCAAGAACTTCCGACCAAACAAGTACTTGTGGAATCTTTTAACAGCAAAAATCAACCCCAAACCCTCCTTCTCAATCTGCGAATAATTCTTTTCAGCAGAATTCAGAGAACGGGCTGCATGGGCAATTGGTTTTTCTGTACCGTCTGCGAATCGGTGACTAATAACCGCGCCAATTCCATAGTCGCACGCGTCTGCTGCAACTACTATCGGAATCTTTGGCATGTAGTGGGTGAGATTTAAGTCTGAAGACAACACGTCCTTCAACTTCTGAAATGACTCCGCCTCCACTTTAGTCCACCTCCATTCCGCATCTTTCATTAGGAGCTTGTCTAAAGGTCCTCTCAAAGTTTTCATTTTAGGAATGAACGCACTGTAATACGTTACCATCCCCATAAAACTTCTCAGAGTTTTCTGGTCCTTTGGCTCACACATGTTCTTGATCACCTGAACTTTCTCTTCGTCAGGTCTACGACCACTTCGGTCGATTATAAACCCAAGGAACTTTATCCTTCTCTCAAGAAACCTGCACTTTTCGAGCTTCACCCGGAATCCGTACTCAGCGATTCGTTGAAACAACTCGAACAAGTTTTCATTGTGTTCTTTCTCGTCACGACCTACGATGATCACATCGTCTAGGTACGCAGTGACTCCAGACAATCCAGTTATCATTTTATCCATGATCCGCTGGAATACCATTGGTGCCGTCTTGGCTCCGAACGGAAGTCTTTGGTATTGGTATAAGCCTCTGTGGGTGTTTACCGTCAGCAACGGCTTGGATTCTTCAGCCAATTCAATTTGAAAGTAAGCATCTTTCAGATCTACTGTCGAGAAAACAGTTCCACCATTCAGTGTAGCGAACACATCTTCCGGTGTGGGAATTGGGTGATCTTCATCTTCCAGAGCCGCGTTTAGCCCTGTTTTGAAGTCAGCACAAATTCTTAATGCACCAGTGTCTTTCTTTTTCACACACACTAACGGCGCTGCCCACGAACTGTGATTAACCTTCTTGAGGACGCCTAGACTTTCCAGTCTATCCAGCTCCTGCTCAACCGTTTCTAAAGCTCCATATGGCACTGGACGCTTTCCAATAAAAACCGGTGAAGATTTATCTTTCACAGTCAGTACCGCCTTCTCTTTTGTACACGTACCCAGACCTTCTAGAAAAACTTCCGGAAATTTTTCCTTCAGTTCCTTTCCAATTGACTCAGTGTCAGAACTTTTCAGCTCATTGATCATCATGTTCATGTGGTAGGTCATTTCGGATGACTTTGATATCCAGTCAAGGCCTAACAAATTTCCGTGTTCTCGTACGTGAACAAAAGCGGATGCCGCAGATCCTTTCAGCATGAAGTCCACTTTGGCTCTACCCAACAGCTTAACCTCATTTCCACTTGCAGATTTCACCTTCATTGGACATTTCTCCAATTCTGGTTCACCAACCTTCATCCAGTCCTTCCGACTGATGAGTGTGATATCCGATCCAGTATCGAGTTGAAACTCAATCAACTGATCGTTCACTTCCACCATAACGTATTGCCTCACCGCATTGACCTCAACGTCTTCTGCAGCAGCACTTTCAATGACTACCATACTCTGCGCCTTCTTGGAACCTTTAGATTTGCAGTATTTGGACAAGTGTCCGGTTTTCTGGCATTTAAAGCACTTTGTCAGCCTTTGCACGCAGTCGGGTTTTCTATGCCCTACCTTGCCGCAATTCCAACATTCATCAACTTTGCCATTTGACTGCTCACGGTTCCACAATTTCTTATGGTTCCGATTAAAATCTTTCTTGGTGTGTAAAGCTCTAACGGCTTTGTCCACCTGTTCCATTTCTTGAACGACGCTATTCTGCCGAAGAAGCTTTTTCCATTCTTCGCAGAGGTCATTGACGTTAACGGACTCTTTCTTTTCCCATTTCTGCTCAACATATCTGATAAAATATGTGCGGGCTGATTTGTCTCGCGACGCATCCAAGCCTTTGAGCCAGAAAAACACTTTCCACCCTTCAGCATCAATGTCCTGCAACATTGCTGACTCACACATGGAATTGACTTTAGTCGTGTATTCCACAGGTGTTTCATCATCTCGAGCAATGTTGATGCACGCGAATCGGTGCGAAAACAAGCTCTTCTTGATGTCAAACATCTGTTCTAGAGTCTTGACTGTTTCATCAAACTCCACTTCAGTGTGCTTTCGCGGGCATATCCTTTTAGAATACTGCTCGTAAACTTCATCTGACATTTTGCTCATCAGCAACGAGACTTTGCTCTTGTCCTCGAGATCTTTCCCTTCCACCGTGAACGCCGCCTCGTGACGAGCGTACCACTTTGAGAAAGTCTTTTCTGTTTCAAGATCAAACTGAAACATCGCCACACGACTACCGATGTCATTCATGAGCTGTGTCTGAGACACACCCGAAGTTGTCGGTGTCATTTCTGAACGACTTTCATCGTTTGACTTGCTTGTCATCGCCTGGACGAGAGCAGTCATCGCTGCCTGATGCTGTTCGTTTTGCTTTTCGAACATTTGCATCATTCTGAGCATGAACTCTTCGTTTTCTTTGTTCATTTTCAAAATTATCGATTGCGTTCAGCAAATACAGAGAAAAAAAAAAAGAAAAACCGAAAGAATTCAAAACAAAACGCAGAAGCTTTCTGGTTTGCTTGAAGTTCGGAAAATACAAAATAAATTTTGTATTACTTTAACCTGATCGCCAATGTTGTGTTGTCAAAAGTATAACTACAGTTACTACTTTAACACAATTTATTATAAGCTCAGTGCCGGTATTAACCTGGGCGCACTTCGCTACAATAAGGGCTACAGGAAAGTGTATTTGGAAACGGGGATAATAGCAATAAGATCTACTCGCCGATCGAGTAGTAATAATAGTGGGGAAGAGTTACACAACAATAACATAATGATTTGGGAGTTGATCACTAGCGAGAGACGCAGACAACGAGAGATAAAATAGTTCGCGCTGCCGCTTGAAACTAAGATCAAAAACAATAATATCTTTGTGTGATCTAACAACACACAACAAAAATAAAACGATTTTATTTACTTAAAAAACTAAAGAAATAAAGCTTTGTACAAAAAAACAACAAGAAATAATAATTATTTTCGATCCAATCATCTGGCAATATGGCAAGTATGTCAAAATCGTGACGAGATAGCCATTTACTGCGAAGTGTCACTTTCTGCCAAATACGTATTATATTGAAGCGAAGCGATGAACAATAAAATAACCATAAAGAATAACAGAAATGTAACTGTAAACGACGAAATAGAGCGAAAAATAATAATAAATAAACAGTTTGAAGCTGGGAGCATTTTTGCCCCAAATTCTCAAAGTTTCAGACAAAAAAAAACGCAATTTCGCCCTATTTTTTTTTTTGCATTTTCCACAATAGTTCAAAAGGAAAAAAATCGCGCAGCAACTTTTTGAATTGTTTATCAAGCTTTACGGTAAAATATGTAATTTCTCGATGCTAAAATCACATGAAAATTTCAAAAACGTGAGAAAAATCTCTTCAAAATTGAGAAAAAATAGGAACTTTTCTTTGAGGTCTACGGTAGGTCGCTATTTTGCTTTTCGGCCATAAATATCAAATAAAGCTATTATGGATTCGTGACGTAGCGACACGTTGCTGCAAGTTGTGCGCCAGCAAAATGAAAAAAAAAAGGTTTTCTCTCTCGCCGCCAAGAGCTGTATCGTGGCGAGACGCAACATTTGCTGACGCATAACTTGACACGCTGTCTCGCGACGTCACGAATCCATAATAAAGATAAAATACCTGCATTCCTGGATAATTAGGCGACATTGTCGCCGCCGTTTCCAACTGCTCACACTTGCTCTCCAGTCTCTCGCACTTGCTCTTATACTTGCTCATCTCTTTCCGATACTGATCTCGCTCCTTTTTCAACTGCTCCATCTGCTGCACAGACGCCATGCAGTACGCCATATTGCTCATCGCATGCTGAATCGAATTTCGCTCTTTTTCAAGTTGCTCGTGCATTCGTCGGTCCTCTCGTCGTTGTCGTTCCGAGCTCTCCCATTTTTGCAGATAGAACTGACTCTTTCTCTCAAACATTTGCGCACGATCGTTTTCATCATCGCATGAATCCGAGTCGGACTGAAGATCGCGGCGAGACCGGTAATGTCGGTTTCGCTGCTCCTTCTCCCCTCTATCAATCACATAGTCTTGTCGCTTCCGACCTTCAACTCGTCTTTTAGAGTTATCCTGCATCAACAAATCATCTTTATAGCCTCCAGGACAGCTCTGTGGACCTTTGCGAAGTTTTGGCGCACTGGTCGTGTGATAGGCGGCTGTGGCGGAAAGCTGGCAATCGTCGGCGAAACGGGCAGTTGGCTGGCGTTGTAGTTTTTGCACTTCAGAGCACGACCGAAACTGAAAGGAAAAAAGTTCGGTAATTAAAAAAAAAATTTCTTACGACTCACCACAATATCATCGGCTATTTCTTCCTCCTTTTTCGATTTTTTGCTCTTGAACAGTGTTCGGATCAGTCCAGCCATTTTTTTAACGGAAAAAGTGAATTTTTTGCAAAATATTTGAGGAAAAATAATATTTCGCGGGATGCATTTTTGCAAAAATTGGAAAAAAAATTACCGTATCAAAACTTTCGTGGTGAGACTCCGGGTAGAAAATGTTGTTATGCGCCTTTAAATACAAAAGTGCATATGCATCGGCAAAAAATCAATAATTTTTCTTCAAACGTTTTTTAAAAGAATTTTTATGCAGATTTTTTGGAGTTTTCAATGAAAAACAAGGCATAGCAATGTTGGAAATGTCAAAAAATGGATCAAAATGCTTGAAAATGGAATTTTTATTTGAAAACATTGGAAATTACCCAATTATTACTCTCGTCTCAGCAGCTGCTCATAAACTTTGAAAATCGCCAATTTTCCCACGAAATATCTCGGAGCGTATTTTATGACACAGTTGAAATGGGTGCAACCGTAACCCGTGTTTTTGCTTTTAAAAAATGGTGGAAAAAATTACCATATTGCCTAATTTGCTGGCGTGCCAGCAAACTAGCATGGCGCACTTTTGGTGCTTGCGCATTTTTCGACTCTCCCATTTTTTAATTGATTTTATTATTTTTCTTTCAGTAAAACCTGTTTTTCTTTGTAAAATTGTATGTATTGTATCTTTTACTACCATAAAATTGCCCAAACTTCGATTTTCGTAAAGATTTATGCTGCAAAAATACCAAAAAACTCACTTTTTAGCTCCGCAATAAAAACGATTATTCCGAAATGGTGGCTGAACCAAATTCGACGTCAGCTATAATTCAGTCGGAGCACATTTGGGAACAAATTAAGAAATTATGTTTTTTTCCCGAAAAACATAAAAAAATGCGTCAAAATTTGAATTTCGCCCGAAAAAATCTAGTGGAGCGCGTTTTCTCCGCTCCGCCCACTTTTCAAATCTTGGACACCGTGGTATTAAAAATTATTTGGTTTGAAATACAAAAATGCAATTGCGCTCCATCGACAAAAATCAATAATTTGCAAATTGATTTTCTCGATTATTTTACATTTTTTGCTAGTTTTTTAATTGTTTTTTTTGTTGCGTTTTTCACGATTATTTTCACTTTTTTTCTAGTATTTTTAAAAGTTTTTTCAAGTTTTCAATGATTTTGCATTTTGCCCAAGTTTTAGGGTTTTCCTGGAATTTTTATTTTTAATTTGTTTATTTTTGTTGTTTTTGGGGTTTTTTCATGGAAATTTCGAGAAATGCAAAAATGATAAACAATTGGGAGAAAATGCTCTAATTGGTCTGAATCTCTGGGAAAAATTGTGAAAAATATTTTGGGCTTATTGTGTTTTCAATCGACTTGCGACATGAGAACGCGAGACTCCGCCCACTTATTTCGGCGCGACGACGCGAACACAGTGATATTTGAAGAGACGCAGACAGGTAGCGCACAAATAAGTGGGCGGAGTCTCGCGTTCTCATGTCGCAAGTCGATTGAAAACACAATAAATATTGATTTAAAAATGATAGTTCAGTCCAAAATTTTTCAAGCTTGTCCGGAAGTATTTTGCCCATTATTTCCCAAAATTTCAGGTCAATCGAAGCATTTTCTCACAATTTTTTGTCATTTGTTGACAATTCCATTAAAAAAATGCAGCTCTATTTGCAGAACTCTGATTTTCCAGATGCAGTGAGAACTAATTATTTATCATATCTTATCTCTCCATTGCAAAATATTTTACCCATAATTGATTACGATTGTTAAATAATATTCGCGATGTTCTTATTTTCGTTTCCGTATATAATTTTTATTACGTTTTTCACAAATCTTTATCCATCTCTCGGATTTGTTGATAATTTGCCGCCATTTCGTCACTTTAATGACGTGGATTTCTCGCTCACCGAACTCGAAACCGATTTTTTCATCAAATCACCACCATCTGTACAAAATTCGTTGAAGCAAGTGGCTCATGCTAAGTAAGTATTTAAGTACTATATACAGGGTGGCCGATAAGTATAGGACGCTCGCTTTCAGCGTTCCCTGGCACGGTGCCAAGGGATATTTTCGAAAAATTTCGAAACTTTTCGAAAGTCCAGAGACTATGTATATAAGTAAGCTTCTCAGTCATTTGTTCTCACTTCTCCATATCGCCGAGCTATGAAAAGTTCTCCTCATCGTCCTTCCATTGAACTCTTGTTCAAGAGAGGCCTCGGAAGTGCTGAGATCGCTCGACGCCTTCAAATTTCGTCTTCGACGGTTCGAATTCTTCGACGGCACTTTGCTGGTGGTCCATTTATCCTTCAACAAGACTGGGCACCGTCCCATGGCTCGAGATCGACATTGGCCGTCTTGGAGGCGCATTTCCCTGGATTCCTGGACAAGAACTTGTGGCCTGCTTCCAGCCCGGATCTCAATCCGATGGATTTCAGCGTTTGGGGCATGTTGGAAGGGAAGATCGCGGGAAAAGTTTTTGCTACTGTCGATGACTTGAAGGCCGCTCTCGAGGTAGCATGGGCTTCGATCGACGACGGATACCTGCGGCGCACTGTCAATTCGGTGAAGAAACGTTTGAGAGCCTGTGTCAAAGCTCGTGGATCCAACTTCGAAATTCTCTTGTAAAATCAAATTTTCTGCTTATTTTTTGTTGTTTAATAAAGGTTGTTCTCGAAAAATCCTCAAATTGAAAAAATGGGAGCACTTTCAAAACGTCCTATACTTATCGGCCACCCTGTAAATGTGTTCTACATATTGACACAAAATTCAGAGCTCTTATGATTTTACACTATCAGCAAGAAGCGCAAATGGCGAATCAGATCGAGAAGGAGATGAATTTGAAAGTGACGCTTTACCTCTTGAATTGCTCAGTTTGGGATTTCGAGCCAAATGGTTTGGTTCGGGAGGAATATGTGATGTCGGAGGAGGAGAATACGGTGAGATTTTGAAATAAGTGTGTTAGGAAGTATAGGATTTTAGCTCCATCTTCTCGACTACGATTGCACTTCTCATGGTGTCCGCGTCTGGTGCTCCAGGAATCCGCAAAACAAGTTTCGAGCAGTTTACACTATGGGAAAACCGTTTGGTCACTCGATGCAAATGGATTTTATTTGTGATGTCGAGGAAATGCGAGAGAGTATACCATCTCTTGCACATGCAATCAAAAAATGTACATTCTTTTAGATTCTGCGATGAAAATTCTGGCATTATCCACAATCACAGTGGTTTTTATCCTAATAACTATAAAGCTCATATTCGGGATTCGAAAACTCCAATCTATCTCAAAGTAAGTTCAATCGCGGTTGCAGCGCATCGAATTGCACAAATCCTGTTTGCAGAGAACTACTGGCGCCGCCTGAAAATATTCTACCAACACAGGACAACAACTTTCTAATAGTTCCACCCACTGTTTTCCATCGAATCGAAGCCAGCCCGTTTAAACGGAGAATGGAGGAAAGAGTTCGAAAAGAGCGTGCGGCGGCAAATTGCGGTCCAATTTTTAATCTGATTGTGAAGCCAGAAATCATCAAACGAGCAGCATCAATTCCAATTCATCACGTGCCAATTTCAAACTCAGTTCTACCAGTAATAGAGCTCACCGGTCCGGAAGATTTCTGATTATTAAAAAATTTGAAAGTGCATAAAATATGTGTATTTTTTAATATGTATTAATATGAATAAACCCCGGATTGGGATGTTTGTGTGTTACTCTGTATTACTCTCGTCTCAGCTGGTGAATGCTGTGGCCGAGAAAAGGCAAACTCTTCCACGAGTAAACTCGGGGGTACTACGGAATAGAACCGGCTAAAATAGAGTTGTACTGAAAAAACCACTGCACGAAATAGAACTCCGGGACTCACAATGCACAACGAAATTTTTTTGAGTTGTTGAAGCGGTTCTGTGTCGGTCGAGCTCCATTTCAGGCAGTTCTATTCCGTGCGAGTTCTATATCGTAGTACACCCTTAAACTCAGCACGACCAGACACATCGAAGACACGGCGTGCTAGACCCTACGTGATGGAATTCACGCCTTTTCGCGAGAATTGCCGCTCGAAAATTTGATCTCAAAAAAAAAGTTTTCTGAAACGTAAATAGTCCCGAACACGCCGTGGCAGTAGCAAAAAAAACGATGAAAAGTGACGTTCAAAGCAACTTTGTTTTTGCATTTTTTTTTTCATACAGTAACCACCTAACCTGCACAAAAGCATGTTTTAAAAAATCCAAAATGCTAACAAAATATTGGACTTCAAATGGTGTGCAGGTTAGGCGGTATACTGTGGAAAAAAAAAACTTTTTGATTCCTATTTTCGGCTTTTTTTCTAATTCGAACGCATCATTAACGAAACCCAAAAAACTATTAATTTTACTCTCTTTCTTAAGATTTTTTGAATGGATTGCTGTGTCCGGTCGTGCTGAATTTATGGTTCTGGGACATTTCAAAACTTTAGTGCATTTTTAACGCTAAATTTCCCGCACTGAAGTATAAGGAGGGAGTGAGTAAAGGCGCCTGGACGCACACACGCAACGCATCTAAATGAGGCCCAGAAAAACCAACGCGCGCGAAATAACTTTGAATAGAGTTTCGTAATTTTCACGATTTTGCTTTGGTTTTTTCTCTCCGATAATGAAAAATTATTCGCGCGCCTTTTTTATTTTTTGGGCCTCATTTGGATGCGTTGCGTGTGTGCGTCCGGGCGCGTTTACTCACTTCCTCCTCATACCCCAGTGTTCCCGGTAAATTTTAGCAAATTCTGCGAACTTACAACGAAAAATAGAACTAGTTTCAAAACATCTCAGAGCCGAATTAATTCGTGGAATATTTTGCATTTCCTAGGTCACAGCCCTCACCAGCTGAGACGAGAGTAATACCCGCAAGAAAAACCAAAACACAAAACTCAGACCCGAAAAGTTTGATTAAATTTTACGCGCTCTAGCCACAACGACAATAAAGCGAAGAAGTCAGCGCAGCAGGCTTATTTCCCACCAATTCGATGCCTTCATAATAATAAATACGTGCGAGAGCCACCACCAGTTGGCTGAAATTGGTAGGCAAACAAACACCTTATCCAACAGGCCGTTAGCACGAATTGGAATTTTTCCTGTGATTATTGGTGTCAACAAAAACGAGACAGTTCATAAACTTTCTTCTCGGTAAAACCCAAAATAATGGGACTTTGATTTATTCTTGGTATGCTATGCTCCCCAGTATTTACCGCTCATCCCAATAGACTCTGGGGAGGTTGGCTAATAAGCCCGCCAAATTGGCGTCGTCAACAAATCAGACTAGAGGGAGGAGAGAACAAGCAGAAGTTGGTGAAATGTGTGCTGCGCGAGCAGATCAAGCACAAACCTCACACGTGTGTGCGTCTTCGCTGTTTTGTTTTGGTTTTGCCATTTTCTTTTCTTATTTTTTACCCCCAGTTTTTTTCAGTTTTTTTTTGTTGTTTGTTGTGTCAGGATCAAGTCAGAACACTTCTTCGGGTGCTCTTTCTTTTTTATTCTTTAAGTTAAAATAATTAAATGCTTTTAGTGTCTTTTTTGTTGCAATGAGCCGCCCAGAAACGTGCGCAGTTTGCCACCAAAAAGCCTTTGGATACAACTATGAGGTTGGTGTTTTGAGATACGTTCTAGAACTTTCATTCGATTGGTTGAGGTGGCGTCTTGCAACGCCTGTAAAATGTTCTTCCGACGTAGCCAACTCGAAGATGCCGAAGAACCGTGTCGCCATCAAGGTATATGTTTTGATGGAGACGATGTGGCAGGTACTTCTTAGAATAACTCTGAAAGCCTAAGCAACAAAAAAACGAAAACTCTTCTCTCCAGTCCGTCGCCCTCGATGTCGACCGTGCCGCCTGAAAAAGTGCATCGCTCTGGGCATGCGTCATCGTCCGTCTTCCGAGTCCACGGACGACGGTGGCACCACCCAGGATCCTGCTCCAACAACGTCGTTGGTGTTGGTCACGCAGGATCACGTCGATTCTGCATGTCTACAAAAATTGTACTGTCTGCGGCAGACGTGGTCACGCTTGTACAGTGTCATCAACATTTGCGAAGATGCGAGTTTTCGAGATTTGGTCCTTGACGGGTCGAAACTGGGAGTCTACTCGAGACCGGTAAGGGGTTGGGTTGGAAGATGGACAAAGCAATTAACAGAGGGGAATATTTCAGCAAGCAATCGATTGGGAAGACACCAAGAACAAATTAAAACCGTGGGCAACGTTGGGTGTATTGCTGACGGTTGAAGTCTGCAAAACCATGGACGTCTACAACGAATTGCTATTGTCGGATAGGGTATTTCGGAATATATGTATGTCCACAATCACCTCTTAATATTCAGGCACTTCTCCTTAAAAACGTCGCCTTCAAATCCTACCACCTAACTATCGCATTCGACTCTTATCAAAACAAAAAAGGACGCATATTCTCGCCAGTAGGCGGTGAAGTGTTCCCATCGATGATGTTTTCCATTATGCCGTGCTATGAAGTGATAATGGAGCTACTTGTGACATGTGTCGAGCCGCTGATAAGATTGCAGCTCTCCGAGCAGGAATATATGTTGCTTAACATGATATTGATATGTAATCCAGGTATAATCCGTATACATGAAAATCACGAAGTTCCGGGCTAAAATCATTGTAGGCATTCGCGGCATGTCCCCTGGCGGCCAAGACACCCTGTCACGTCATCAAAAATACTACTCGAGAATTCTGCTCAAGCACTGTTTGCTTCAGGATCCGCGGCACGGCCCCAGCAGATTTTCCGCGCTTTTGACGATTAATCAATGTCTGGAGCGCCAAGTGGCAATCACTCAAAGGCTGGCTGCAATGCTTCGAAAACACTGGAACCCTAACTATTGTCTACCGAGAATACTTCGAGAGGCGTGTCGGATGGAAGACATTTATGTTTAAGGAAAAGTACGCTACGAATTAATTTGTGATAATTATTTAAATAAAATGTTTTTATCCAGTTATTTCGAAACTGGGACGTTTCGAAACTTGATTTATTTATATTTTTCGTCGAGTTGTTGTCCTAACAAATGACAAAATTTGGCCAAGAATATAATAGCACTAAAGTTTCGAAGCTTCCCAGAGCAGAAAAATTGCAACACGGTGCTTGCGTGGTTTTGAAAATAAAACAATTCTATTAATTTGCTATTAATCTCGTCTCAACAAGGGTCCATCATCTTTTAAAATGGCCGCTTTCTTATGATTAATATCGGCACGAATTTTAACACAGCTGAATGAGTGTTACCGTAATCCATTCAACGAGAGAGTGAAAGAAAATAAGAGACTATTCTTTTTATGGACCCATGAAAATGAATTTCCCTGCCAATTTTATTCCTATGCGAAAATACATTTTAATGCAGGTTTTCATAGGAATAAAATGACAGGACAATTAACCTGAACAGGTACGGTCCATAAGAAAGCTCATATTACCCTCGCCTCAAAAAGTATAGTCTATTATTTTTTCACACTCTCGTTGAATGGATTACGGTCACACGCATTCAACTGTGTTAAAATTCGTGCCGATATTAATCATGAGAAAGCGGCCATTTTAAAAGATAATGGACCCCTCAAAGACGAGAGTATTAGCAAATGAAGATCAATTTTATTTTGAATTTTCAAAAGTATGCAAACACCATGGCTCAATTTTTTGTTCAGAGTGCGCAGCAAGCTTGTTATTGTATTAAATAAATGCATAAAAAATGATAAAAAATTTTTATTTTCCACTATAGCATTGTAGTTTGACCAAGGTAGGATTTAGATGGACCTGGCGAAAACAGAGCCGCTTAACATGCACACACATCTAATCCTATCAGCCTGCACCCGTCCACTATCCGATGCTTATCTATTTAAAGTGATATTGCAAAGTGCAGCTAGCCAAGACGGCTGGTAGCGGTGTGACCAAAACACGTGTTGTCACCAAAACACGGTGGTAGACAGCCGGCATACTGTACCAATTAGGTAACAATTACGGGGTACGCGATTTTGGGGTTCTTATTTTTCAGTCAAATTAATTGGTAGAGGGAAACAATTTGACTTTGTATATCAGCTAACATTAAGGGAACGAATCATACGAATTTTATGCCGCGTCCAAAGTTAAACAAATTCCTGGAATCACGTTTTTTCTGCAGTCCAAAGTTGCACAAAAAATTCCAGAAATATTATCGATTCAATATTCTTGCCAGTTACAATAGGATTTCACGTGAAAATTCTGCAAACACCACAGTTATTTTGAGAAATGAGAACGCCACGTGTCACCACACTCACTCAACTTTTTTTCATTGCATTCAGTTGAAAATTAAAAAAAAACTGAGGGGGTGTGGCCTTAGATTTTCCGCGTGAACTCTTGTGGTAGCCGGCAAGAAGATTGAATTGATAATAACAGGTGTTTACCACTAAATTTTCGCGTGTTTTTTGTTTAGAACTTTCACGCCGAAAAATTCAGTGGTAAAAAACCTGTTATTTCTGGAATTTTTTGTGCAACATTGGTCTGCCGAAAAAACGTGATTCCAGGAATTTTTTTTAACTTTGGACGCGGCATTAAGGATTATAATGTGCTCATGGCAAGATTTAACAACTTTGGCCACATGTGACGTGGAAAGAATCATAAATCTAGACCAAAGAGTGCAGTGCAAGATCTAATCGTCATGATCTCCCCTAGAAAATATGTACGAAATGATCGAAAACTAAATAAGGTAAATAGAGATTTGAAAAAAGAGATAAGCCAATGCTTTTTGTACCATGTTGTTGTGTTTTTCGCGCGCATTGTCCTTTCATATCTAATTGATATTTTTGATCAGGAGCTATTGGTCAGCTCACTTGACGTACTATTTATCTTTACTATTATTAGGTGTTGATGCTTGTCTACAGCCTTTCTCAGCTCCTACTGGACGATTTCTACGAAATTTGGCAAAAACACTTTCAAACCCAAGGGGCATGAGGCGGTTTTATCATTATTATTTTTTTAATCACCAGCTTGCTGCGCAGAAAACGGTGACTAGCAGACAATGGTGAAAACAACAAGATGGTGTAGTTTTAAATATTTATTAAGGAAAACCCGTTGCGAAGGGAGGAAAAACCTTAACATTGAGAAGTGACGAGAGTTGCCTTACCTGTCATGAATTTGCTTATCTGGACCAAATTCAACGCATGAGCTTTCTCTGAAGCTTGAATCATATACTGAGTCGCGCTGAGTGCTCAGTTCAGTCGCTTCTTTGACTGGGTCTGCGAAGCTACCGACCTGAGCTCGTCGATCTCCAGAGAAATCGACGAAAAGACGACGAGTGCGAGAGCGATCTGCTCTCACACAAAATAATAAAACGAGGAAGAAGAATTATAAAAATAATGAAAAGGTGCTCCAAAATCACAGCATAGACGAGCAGAAGTCCAACGAACCGAGAGAAAACTCTGTAAACTATTTTAGGATTAAAGGGAGGCACGGCGCCACGGTAGACAAGCGGGTCTCACCGCGACCGCGCAGTGCTTAAACACAGCGCAATGCGCGCGCCGTTTGAATTATATATTTGAGGATTTTATTTTCCTCAGTTGTTTTCAATGGAGAAAACTACAGTTTTGCGTCCCAAAATATGGTTTTTGGGAGAAGCAAGTCGATTATTAATGCTCTTGGACATCATTTATCGACATCATGTTAGAACTTACGTAAAGGCAAATGCGCTCTGTCGCATTTATCTGCGTCTCGATAGTGTCATTCTGCCAAGTTTACCCCCCCCCCCCCCCCACGGCCGCGCCAAATCCGCTTCAAACTCGCACCGATTAGGCGCGAGACGTGCGTCATTAATTCGCAACTTCCTGCCTATGCCCGTCACATCCGCACCAAAAGTGTCCTGCACGGCGTCTTCGGGACTACGTTTCTGAGAACTCTTGCGATCAAACTTTCGAGCGCCATTTCTTGAGTCTCCATTTTTGGCACGCGTTTAGTTGAACTTGGCAGAACGACACTGTGGAGTCGCGGTGTTCGCACTAGTCGGTTGAAATTCCTTAAAAACTAAAAAAAAAAGTAGCGCGTTTTGGTGTCACTAGCAAACACAGCGACCCAAAGATGCACTAAAGTTTCAAAACTCGTGCCGCAGACTTGCAAGGGGTGGGGATTGTTACCCGGTTTAACTAATTGTAAGTGCGCGTTAATCGACACTCCACTGTGGCGGACCCTATTATCGACACCCGGCTTCACATTAGTACCGTGTTTTTAGACTCGGATGGATCGCCAAATCCACATTTCCTGTTTCTTTACAGAGGTTTTTGGTGTACTACCCGATAAAAGACAAAAGTAGGCGGAGCTCACACTTACTATTATGTAGACACTGATCACCAACAGAATTAAACCCTCATTTATGGTCCTATTTTATCCCAACGCTAGGTTTCGACCCGACGGCTTGTTTTCCTAGTTAAAACACATTTTTCCGCAATTTTCAACGCGCTGAATAGGTCTACAATAAATGACGACGAAGCGCGGCGACGTCTTAAATGAGTAATGATAATGATAATTACATGCTTCGTTATTCGTTTTTCCTTATTGTAAACCCAGACAGGAATGACTAAAAGGAAGTGGTCTTCTAGACACATTGCCCTTTCTTGCCTTTACGAAATAACCAACGTCTCAAGCTAATCACATGATATGCCTGCGTGTGAGAGGTGTGTGAGAAAGAAAGAAATGCGGCACGGAGCTGAAATCAAAGTCTAAAAGCAAAACGAAGCCTGTCTCCATATTCTTTTACTTTGATGACAACATTTCCCCCTTCTTTTTTACTTTCTTCTAGTCTTTATACATCATAATCCGACGCTTTGAATTCAATTTTTAGGCCCGATTTATGTAAAAGTATGTGCATATCCACTGAATCGTCGGCGTGCTCTTCAACTTCCGCATCTCCTAATTTGCCAACTTCCCCTTCATCGCAGGTTGCCACATTTCGAAAGTGCACACTATGCCCACGAATTGCCTACACTACAAACTACAACCTGCTCACTTGCGATGCGTGCAAAATGTTCTTTCGACGAATTGTGATTCTTAACAAGAGCTACACGTGCAAATATGAAAATCGGTGCCGTGCCAGCGGAAAGTCGCTAGTGATCGCATGCAAAGCGTGTCGATTTCGACAATGTACCGATGCTGGAATGATGTTCAGGCCCAACTTTTCCGAGGTGCAAACCCCGGAGCCGTCGGAGCTGGAGGCATTTGTGCGGAATGTGGTGTGGTTGGACGCGCGACGTGGCAAAAATATGAAGTTTAAGTTCACCGATGAGGATTTTTCGCTGTCCGATGTTCTCGAGAATAGGCCCATGAAATTGGTGACGAGGGTATGTGCAACTACTGGGTGGCTATTAAAGGAGGGGAAACTACTTTAAAATGTAGTTCTGGATGGGGGAAGATGTCCAAAAGGAGTACACGATGTATAGCTATTAATTTGGAACCAATCCTATTTATTGAAAGCATTTTCGGTTTTCTTACTATTTCCTATTTACATTTCTTCACTAATTTGTTCGATACATTATTTATTTATGGACCTATTCAGCACAGAACAAAAAAAAACATTTTTTCGTGGATTTTTCCTAATGCAGGTTGCTTTCCAGGAAAAAAAAAACCGATCGCGTGGAGACCCGACGTTGAAAGTGTAATTCGCCTTTTTTAATGAGGATTTCAATGGCCGGTCTCGACAAAAAAAAACCTTCGACTACTGTAGTTTTTTTTTTCGTTTTTCCTCAATTGTTCATAGGGAAAAAAACCACGGTAAACGGTTTTTTTTCCTGTGCTGAATAAATCCATTACAGATCGGCATTAAATGTACCAGATAAAAGAAAATACGGGTTTTGTCGATTCGAGAGAACCGCCGGAGTTTTAGGCCAGCGACCACACATCGTGTACTCTTTTTGGACATCTTCTAATTTCTGTTGTTGTAGAATTCACCAAAAATCAGAAAAAAAAATACCGTATTTGCTTAAATTTAAGCGCATGCCCATCCATTGTTTCATTTCATCACAACTGCCGGGTATTTAGAGGTTTGCACACCAAACTTCGGTCGTCTCATGCCTACTTGGTTACTCAGGAAATTTTTGGCTAATAGCCATTGAAAACGGCTATTAGCCACCGATTTGGGGCGTGTGCCATATGTATTTGGCACACATCCCATATTCGATGGCTATTAGCCGTTTTCCATGGCTATTAGCCGTTTCCGTCGGCTATCATTAAAACATTTTTTTCTATTTTAAATTTCGGACATATTTTGACTGGAAAAAGTCGCAAAATCGCTGGCTAATAGCCCTTTTCGGCGGCTAATAGCCATAATGGCTAATAGCCAAATTTGTCGGCTAGTTGCCATTATCGCCCGCAATTAGCCTTTTCGGCGGCTATTAGCCATTTTCATTGGCTATTAGCCACCTAGATGCCTATTCTCGCCAAAAATTTCCTGAGTAGAAAGTGTTTTGCCGAGTTTGGTGTACAAACCTCTAGATACCAGTCAGTTGTGTTGAAATGAAACAATAGAAGAGCATGCGCTTAAATTAGAGGAAATACGGTATTTGTACGATTTTAAAGTAGGCCACTTTTCGGGGAAAAAGTTTTGGTTGAGGATTTACGAATATCACATATAAATCGCATCAATAATTTTTCTGATTTTTGCCGAATTTTACAAGAATCAACTGGCCTAGAAAACGGGCGGCCGTGACTTCTGGAAAATTTCTTTTTTTTTCCCCAGAAATACTCGTTTTTCTTGCAATTACCCCTCTATCATTATTTTTCAAAATTGTATGCAAAAATTAGAGGAAAATTGCAAGACGGTGAAAAAGAATCAATGATTTTGAATTTCCCGCCATTTCGTGTACTCCTGTTGGACGTCTTCTAATTTTTTTTCTGCGATTTTAATGTGATATTCGTGAACTTTCCCGCCCAAAATTACATTTTAAAGCAGATTATCGGAAGTTGGCACTTCCTTTAATTACCATAACAACATTTATTCATAGTTCAAGCCTGCTGCGCATTAATGAAAATGATCATAAAGAGATAAAAAAAATAACTCCTTCTGCCTCAGAAAACCGAAATGAGCCAACACGATTGGTCGTTTTGGGGCATCTACACTTCCGTCGAGTTTCTCCTCGGATTCGAGTTCATGGAGCAGTTGGACAACAAGGATAAGGTGCGAAAAGTTCAAATTCTTCACTTGCAAATCACATGTTTTCCAGTTAATCCTGTTGAGGAGCTTCTGCGTGAAAGCGTCATTGTTCGCGGGTGCGATGCGGGCGAAACGAGAGGGACGTGATCGGCTGATGACCGTCGACGGGCGAGACGTGTATCCGGATAATTTGAAGAGGTTGGAGGTTCTTAAAATCGATATAAAAAGTTTTTCTCTCACCAGACTGGAAAAGTTTCCGGAGGGGCTTCTTCATCGTATCCGCAGCCTGTTGGTTTGTCGATTGATCGAGTTGAAGGTGACCAGTGAGGAGTTTGCGCTCGTGAATGTGATATTATGCTGTAATCCGGGTATATTTAACGAAACTTTCTTCCCAAAAATCCATTTCCAGCCGTCACCGGTCTCTCCGAATCTGCTCAATCCATTCTGGCAATCTGGCAAAAAAAGTGCAGTTCATACCTGTTCCAGTATTGTCAGTACTATTATCAACACACTGCGCCCACCAGATTCACTGATCTTTTATCACTTTGCCACGTCGTTAATCGCAATTTTGAGGATGTGCAATATATGACAATGTTGTTCAAGATTTACATCCAAGGTGTCAAGTATCGGAGGATTGTTAATGAAGTTGTGTGATCGCCTATAACTTTTTGGTTTTGTGATATTTTTATACATTTTTAAATAAGGAAAAACATGAAATAAATGGATAAATTTTCAAACATAAAAACGAAAACAAAATCAATTTCGAAATCGAAATCGCGCGAAACCAAATAAATAAAGTTCAGCCGACTTCACAGATCACTAGTTTGTTTTTGTTTTCACGTCCCGTCGTCCAAAAACGAAAAATTAAATACGAGATTTTCTAAGAACGTGCGTGCACCAAGATTTATCACTGCAAGAACCCAAAATTAGCAATAAAATCTAAAATTAATAAAATATATACTGAAAAATAAAACCGTAGAGCATCGCGGCGAGCTTACTTATCCGCTTGTCAGTGCCAGTGACCAGAAAAATGGAGACCAGGACGAGAATCAGAAAAAGTTGAGCGATAATTGGCACGATTCGGAGCATCAGAAACGGATGGCGCTCCGTGAGCTCGTTGAGTCGCTGCTCTAGCGCATCTTCGACGGGCGGTACGAGTTTTTGCGTGCTTTTGGAGGGATTTCTGGGAAAATTTTGATTTTTTGGGCTTTTTTTTGTGGTTTTTTGACTATAAATCTCACAATTGCAGGTCCTCGTCGAGTTCCGGCTCGTAGAAGGCAGTGTTCATCAGTCCAATGCTCTGAAAAAATTTTTTTTAAAAGAATTTGAAAATTTGTTAAATTTATTACCGTTGTCGTTGAACTTGTCGTCGTCTGCTTTCGGACACTGATTTCTTTGTCCTTCACTAGCTGAATCGGAGATGACACTGCTTGTCGAACCATTTTTGACTCGTACGAGTTGGAGATGGAAAAATCGCTGAAATCGTGAAAAAAGTTGTTTTAAAAAATCAATAAACCTTTTCGCTTTTATTGTGTTTTCAATCGACTTGCGACATGAGAACGCGAAACTCCGCCCACTTAATTGTGCGCTACCACGCGAACACAGTGATATTTGAAGAGACGCAGACAGAACGGTGTTTGCGGACTTCCAACTTGTTTTCATGTCGCAAGTCGATTGAAAACACAATATCTTACCTTTTTTTGTTCAATTTTTTGTATTTTTTAAAGGATATTTCAATATGAAGTTGTGGCGGAAGCGTTAAATATGAATTGAACAAAAAAAAAATTTAAATAAAAAAAAACACTTATGGACCTATTCAAAGTACTGTAGAAAAACGGAAAAAATGACAAAAAACTGGGAGAAAACTCGGAAAATGTTCCGATTGGTCTGAAATTTTGGGAGAAACTGTCAAAAATGCTTCCGGACTTTCTCAGAAAATTTTGGACCGAAATATCGATTAAAAAAAATATTGATTTTTTTTCTGAAAATTTCTAAAATCGATATTTCGGTTCAAGATTCTCTGAGAAAGCCCGGAAGCATTTTTGACAGTTTCTCCCAAAATTTCAGACCAATCGGAGCATTTTCCGAGTTTTCTCCCAGTTTTTTGTCATTTTTTCCGATTTTCTACAGTACTTTGAATAGGTCCATTAAAAATCAGAAATCGCTTCGAGACCCGCTGCACAAAATCATAGCATGCGCCTTTAAGAGTACTGTAATTGATTGATTAGCGCCGATTTTTTTTTCGGAGTTTTGAATATTTTTTGATTTTTACCATTAAATTAAATTTAATTAAAAAAAAAAACACACATTTTCGTTGCAGATGGAAGACCAAAACATGTCAATGGGCGCAGCGGTGTGTCGAATCTGCATGTGCGGCGAAACTTCCATCCCATATCTCGGAAAACAGGCCGGCGAGCCACTAATCTCACCCTGCCGATGCTCCGGCACAATGGGCCTCTATCATCGAAGCTGCCTGGAGCACTGGCTCACGCTCACCAAGACGAAAAACTGTGAAATTTGCAATTTTTCGTTTAAAATTACCCAGTGCGTTGGTTACAGGTGCAATCAATTTGTTAACTGCGTTTTTTAATTTAGAAAATCACGAAATTTCATCGACTACATCCGCCAGCGTGACTACGAGAAGCGACGCAACGATCCCGACAATCGAAATCCGTTCGTCGACATCTCCTTCGTGCTCGTCATCACTCCGTTAGCCTGTATTGCCTTGTTTTTGTGCATTCGGGGCGCGGCTCTTGCCGGACAAAAGTGGGTGATGAAAGTGGGCTCTTTTGATGATATTTTTTAAGATATCACTTTGCGTTTGAGAATCGGGAAAGCGAGGATAACGGCCGTAATTTGGAGATTCGGAACGAGACTTCGATGGGTAAATAAAAAAGAGAAAAAAAACTGACTAAAAAAGCGCTGCGCGTTTTTTTTTCGCTCTGCACTTCGATAGTTTCAAAAACGCGACAAGGCAGTCGCGATTTCCTGTAAAAAACAGTTTTTTCGCTATTTTTACCGATTCTTTCAATTTTCGTTGGTGTTTTTTTTTTCCTTTTTATTTCAAGTTTATCGTCGTTTTATTTAAATTGGCACTCGCTGTTTGTGTTTGCGTACAGATTTATTTACGAAGCTCCGCCCAGTTTTTTAATCTTTTTAAAATTAATTATTGATTTTAGATTGATAAATATCGCGTTCGAATGGAAAATAGAAGAAAGAAAATATGGATAAAAAGGAAAATGCCGGATGATACATCTTCCATTTTTGCCAATTTGTGACTAATTTTTCAAATTTATTTTTGATTGATAAAAAATAAAAAAGTACCGGGCGAGTGTCAATTTGAATGAAACGTTTGCGGACTCGCACATTTGCCACAAAGATTTTCGAAAAAAAAAAGAGCGGGGCTTGCTAAATTGGTCATCAGAAAAAGTCCGCGAACACCAAGTTCCAACAAGAGAAAAATGAAGCTTATGGGGGTATTCAGGCTCCGGAAAATTTCAAAACCGAGACGTTTCAAAACCATGTTAACACGGATGCTGCCGAAATCGGGACTATATTCAAAACAACCTGCTAGTCAACCGCAAATGTAATGTTTTCGTGGTTTTCAATACAACTATACTGTATTTTCTCCTTCCTATGTTAAAACGGTTTTGAAACGTCTCGGTTTTGAAATGCCCCGGAGCTTCATAGAATAGGCTAAAAAAAGAGAAAAATAGCAAAACATTGGTCGGAAACTTGGAAAATCCTCCAATTGACCTGAAAATTCGGGAAGCAATGTCAAGAATACTCCTGCAAATGCTCAGAAAGTTTTGGACCGAAATATCGATTTTTCTGCAAATTTTAATATGGATATTTCGGTCGAAAATTTTCTGAACATGGCCGGAAGTATTTTTGTCATTATTCCACAGTTTCAGGCCAATCGGAACATTCTCCAAGTTTTGCCGTGTTTTTTGCAGTTTTCATTTTTTCGCGTTTTTTCCTATTCAGCACAGGATAAAAACTTCTTTTCGTGGTTTTTTCCTTACGCAAAATTGAGAAAAAAAAACAACGAACGACTACAGTAATCGGAGGTTTTTGACGTAAACAACTATTCGTGTCGAGACCGGCCGAGACCAGCCTTTAAAGTTCGGCCAACTTCCGAATGAAAATTAAAGGTGCATTACATTTTGAATGCCGGGTCTCGACGCAATGGGTTTTTTCCTGGAAAACACCTGCATAGGGAAAGAAACCCCGAAAAACGGTTTTTCATGCGCTGAATAGGTCCATTATTTTTTTTTGGCACTCGGTGTTGCTCTCAACAGTAATTTTTGTATATTGTCGGCCCACCGAAATGGTCAAACGCACTTCGCTGAACTCAATGCGTTGAATTTACACGTGAAATAAAAAATAATTTGGAGACCAAAATGAAAATCGTTAACGCTGAGTTCAGCGGAGCGCGTTTGACCGTTCCGACATTACACGCAAAAAAAGTGGGCGGTGCTTGCGAAATTTCGGTCATCATAACCAGTCCGCAAACACCAGGTTCCAAGAGAAATAGCAGCAGCCGCCGCCGGACTGCGCAGCAGGCTTTTTTTCATTATTTTTAATTCCATTTTCTTTAAATATTCAGAATTCGCATTATTTGTATTCGTGGCAGTGATATTATTCTTCGTATACAACATCTTTCTGCTAGTGATGCTCATGACTCACATCACACAGTACAAGACGTGGCAAATGAAAAATATGATCTTATTTGTGGTCGACCAGCTTGACGCGGAACAGTCGATGCACTATAATCCGCATTGGAACAGGTGTCAGATGGGGTGGAAAGCAAAAGTTGTGGAATTTTGGGTGATTTTGAATATTTATATTTTTCCACAAGTTTATTTTTGTTTGTTTTATTTACAGAGAAAAATGCGAGGACAAACATCGTCACGAACCGTTACCCTGGAAATTGAGCGATCCAATGGGGTAGGTTTTGTAACTTTTATTGCTTTTTTATCGCCTTGCTCCAATTTTTTTTCCAATTTTCAGATACCAATCGAGCCCATCGTTGGAATTTCGCCAACACCCAATCAGGACGCCACGCCACGTCAATTGACGCTATCACCGATCGGACTTGACGATTTGCCATCCGGCTCAGCGTCACCATTGAGCCACCATAGAGCTTCTCGCAGTATTGGAATGAGAAGTGATTACAAACAAGAAAACTTTAAACAAATAATGGTACGTCCAAAGTAAAAAAAAAGCGCAAAAAAATACGAAAAAAGGCGTCCAAAGTAACTTTGTTTTTGCGTCTTTTTTCTCTACAGTATACCGCAGAACCTGCAGATCAAACAAAAAAAAACAACTAAAAACATGTTTCAAACAATTAAAAATGTAAACAAACATGTGAAATTCAAATTATTCACTTCGCGCGTCGCTAAGATGTGCAGGTTTGGTGGGATACTGTAGAGAAAAAAGACGCAAAAACAAAATTACTTTGGACGCCTTTTTTCGTCTTTTTTTGCGTTTTTTTTTTACTTTGGACGTACCATAAATATTACAGAAACTCAATCAGTCTACTCGGTGTGCTCTTCGTTTGGAAACGGCATTCTCAGATGCTCCACACCAGTCGTCTCTTCTTCTTCATCTTCATCCAACTTGGTTTCTAGCTTCAAATCAGATTGCTCTTACGCGAACGCCTCCAGTCACGAAGACGTGCAAAATACCGTGACCGCCGACGCGCAAAGAGGTAGATTCCACGTGGAAAGACTCGATACACCGCGCTTCTAGATCTGTACATATATATATTTATTGACTTTCTTTTTTTGAGTTTTGTACATATTTATATACATTTACGGGCACATTTTCCGATATTTCGACAAATTACTAACTTTTCATGTTTTATGATTACGTACTAGTGTGCAATTTAAAAAAGATAAAGTTTTTTTACTATAAAACCGTACTTACTTGTGATACTTGTGAGGTTCGACCTCAGTTTCCATCCTGGATACTGCGAACCAAGCTGCGCCAAGTTACACGATCCCTTCCGACAGTGGACCATGCTCGTCTTGCCTCGAGTATGCCAATTCTTCGGCGGCCGTGCCCGAGGTTGCCCCTGAGGGCCTCATTGTGGATGAAGATTTTGATCGAATCCTTGATGTCGTCGGCCCATCTTTTCGGAGGACGACCGCGTGGTCGTGCTGATCCCCTAGGATCCCATTCTGATACTATCTTCGCCCATCTGTCGTATTTCATGCGTGATACGTGTCCTGCCCACTTCAGTTTTCTTCGTAAGACTTGCTTTTCCATGTCTGGTGGGTCACATCCGGCAATTTCGAACATGTTGCTAACCGCTCTCTGTAGTCTCTTCGATTTTTATTGACTTTCTTTTTTTGAGTTTTGTACATATTTATATACATTTACGGGCACATTTTCCGATATTTCGACAAATTACTAACTTTTCATGTTTTATGATTACGTACTAGTGTGCAATTTAAAAAAGATAAAGTTTTTTTACTATAAAACCGTATTTTATTTATTTATTTATTTATTTGAATACGCCCATTGCGGTACGTGAAAAATAGAATAAAGGTATAGAAGAAGATTCAGAAACGGAATAGAAAGATTAAAGGAATTTGTAGGGATATGTGGTTATAGTACACGTGAAATAAAAAAATATTGGGAGAGAGAAGAAGATAGATTTGGCGTAAACGTTCGGTCATCAGTGGTCATAGTTTGAAAGAAGAGAGCGTGCGGTTAACAAAAAAGTTCCTACGTATTTTAGTTTTGCAGTGGTTCCATTTGAATTTGTTTTTTGCGCGCGTGCGAGTGTTTTTCTCATAAGTGAAATAGGGGCTTGTGTCAATGTCTACTAGACCCGAAATCATTTTTAGTATAAGTTTCCTATCGGAAGTTTGTCTTCTCGATTCTAGCGATGAAAGTGAATTAAAAAGTGAATTAAAAAGAGTGAATTAAAAAATGTACGTACAGTATTGGTCAAAAAGAATGCGCGTTTCGATTCTTTCTGTTCGAAATGACAAATTTGGAGTGTGTGCCACGAACTCTGAAAGTGCACTACTAATTTAAAAATGCTTGTGTTGAACCTTCCAACCTAGGACTATATTTTACTAGTTAATAACATTTTCGTATGACTACTTTCAAAGGTAATGTAGATCGCAGAAGCGATAATCCTCAAAAATTGAGGCAATTTGTGCACATTTTGCAACAATTTTTGAGGAGTATCGCTTCTGCAATCTACAGTACCTTTGAAAGTAGTTACAGGGTGCGTCAAAATTACGTGCACTACTTCAAACGCGCATCATGACAGAAGTGGAAGTCCAAAACACATGAAAATCAACAGAAAGTTTATTCAATAGTTTAGAAATATAATGCCAAAAGATTATTAATTTCGGCCTTTTTTGGCGGCAATGACAGAACGAAGACGTCGTGGGTAAGATTCCACCGTGGCACGGAGGTACTCAATTTGTCCCATTCTTCGACAAAAGTCTTCTCTGAAAGCTTCCAGACTAGAATGGGGTCTTGCACATACTATATTTTGAAGTACTCTCCAGACTCTCCAGATCCGGACACGATACAGGCCATCTATCCTTCTTTATGAACGCCGGCAAGTGGGCTTTGCACCAGTCCTGGGTGTACTTTTCCGTGTGAGGAGACGCTCCGTCTTCCTGGTATAGAAAAATGATGCAATAATGAAAATAAACATTGAATATTGTGCGCACGAAAAGTGCATCAGCACGCGTTGCCATAGCGTGAAAGTTTAGTGCACGTAATTTTGAAGCACCCTGTATATGAAAATGTTATCAACTATTGTCGGCCCGCCAAAATGGTCAAACGCGCTCCGCTGAACTCAACGCTATGCGATTTTCATTTTGGTTTTTAAAACATTTCATTCCGCGTATAAATTCAACGGGAAATGAAATAATTTGGAGACCAAAATGAAAATCGCATAGCGTTGAGTTCAGCGGAGCGCGTTTGACCATTTTGGCGGGCTGACAATAGTAAAATGTAGTCCTAGGTTGGAAGGTTCAACACAAACATTTTTAAATTAATAGTGCACTTTCAGAGTTCGTGACACACTTTCAAAGTCGGTCATTTTGAACAGAAAGCAGCGATACGCGCATTCTTTTTGGCCAGTACTGTATTATTACGAAGCCTCCTCAACGCAATGAAAATCGTGTTTCCTAGCGGATGGTCCATGGGTTTGTTGTGGATGATCTTTTGGTCAAAAAATCGCCCTAGAATATCAGACGTATGGCTATCATGTATATTTCAACTATGAGAAGCTTTTTGTTAAAAACAGAACGAAAACTTACCGAGTTTTGATTTTGACCACTCTGATCATTGGCACAACCAACCATGTTTTGCTTTTTTCTTAATTTAAATCAAATTTTTGGGTTAGTAAATGGAAAGAACCATCATCTAGCCAAACACTGATACTTTAAATTTTTCCTAGATTTTTGCTACAGGAGGATGATCCTTTTCATTCTCCCCCGTGAGCAGCCCCCTCAGCGCAATGGAAATGTCGTCTCCCAGCGGATGGTCCAAGGATTTCTGCGGATGGTCTATCGACCAAAAAATCGTTTCATAAAAGCTGTCAGGCGATTATTTAGCTTACCTCAACAGTTAGAAACTGTTTAAAAAAGAAAAAATTGAAAAATTTGGAAAACTGGCTGAGTTGGGATTTTAAACACCCTCTTGCGAGAAGATGGTCTATGGAAAAAATGCCGTTAGCTGAGGGGGCTGAATGAACCTGAATAGGCCCATCCCATAAAATCTTAAATTATCCACAAAAAAGTTATAAAAATTGAGGAAAGATATGTAGACTCGTGTTTTAAATAGGAAATTTGTGTCACGGATATGGTTGAATTTTTTCCAAAAAAAAAAAAACGATTTTTCGTACCAAATTTCGACAGAAAAACTTTTTTTTCCGACGGAAACGAAATTATTTTCAGAAATCATTTTGTCTCGGAACGGAATCGGAAATTTTTTCGGAAGTGAAACTGCCTCAGAACCGGAATCGGAAATTTCCGACTTTTCGGAAATTTTCGAGAAAACCTGTTCTGGACTACCTCTGACACAAGTTTCATCAAAATCTCAAAGCCCGTCCAAAATGATTTACAGTACCCTGTAGTAAGATATACAATTTCATTTTTTTGACTATAACTTTTGAACGGAGTGGATTAGGATTCTGGAAATTTGCATGGACATGTTCCGTAATGTTATTGTCAAGTCCTCAAAATATATTTAATCAACTTTGAAAATTTCCGATTTTTTCAAATATTTAAGATGTCAAAATTTTCGACTCAAAAAATGTGATTTTTTCTCAGATCTGCCAGAGCTCTACATTTGTTATCGAAATAAAGTATTCGAACTAAAATTATGATTTTAGTTAAGTTCGGGTTCATCGGACCATTTTAAGCTGAGTTACAACATTTGAGTGTCAATGTCCAACGGGCAAGTCAACTTTGACACTAATAACACATTTAAGGAAAGTAAACAAAACCAAAGAAAATTAAGGAAAATTGTATTAAAACGTCAAAAAACAACGTTTAATAGATTTTGCTTGGATTTTTTTGATTTTCAATAAAAGTGACATCCGACTTGCTCATTGCACGTTGACACTCAAAGTTTTGTAACACAGCTGAAAATGGTCCGATGAACCCGAACTTAACTAAAATCATAATTTTAGTTCGAATACTTTATTTCGATAACAGATGTAGAGCTCTGGCAGATCTGAGAAAAAATCACATTTTTTGAGTCGAAAATTTTGACATCTTAAATATTTGAAAAATCGGAAATTTTCAAAGTTGATTAAATCTATATTGGAAGCTTGAAAATAACATTACAGAACATGCCAATGCAAATTTCCAGAATTATAATCATCTCCGTTCAAAAGTTATAGTCAAAAAAGTGAAATTGTATATTGTTGGCCCGCCAAAATGGTGAAACGCGCTCCGCTGGACTCAACACTATGCGATTTTTAATTTGGTCTCCAAATTATTTCATTTCACGTTGAATTTACACGTGAAATGAAATAATTTACAAACCGAAATGAAAATCGCATAGCGTTGAGTTCAGCGGAGCGCGTTTCACCATTTTGGCGGACCGACATTATCTTACTACACGGTATTGTACCTTATGAGAAGGATATGAAAACGGCCTTATATATTTTCAGGATGACATGCAATTTTTAAAAACTGAGCTTCAAAAAGTGGTCCACGTGCTGACGTCATTTGATGAATATGAAAGTGAGCTCCGCCTTGGAACTCTTCAGTGGTCCCCGCCTCATAAATGCGACATGTTCTGGACGGAGAACGCGCACAAACTCACGGACAATTGTCACGAATTGTTGAAATTGTTGATTGCGATGCTCGAAAAGAGCAACGATCCATTGGTGCTCGGTGTGGCTGCTCATGATATTGGAGAGTTTGTCAGGTATTCCCAAAAAAATAAAAGTCTATAAATAGAGACCGCAACATGGGTGGGCGGGGCGAGTGAAATTTTTCTCAACGGATTCGTTTCGCCAACTTTATCGTCATGTACTGCGGCTCCTGGATATTGGATCGATAAAAAATTTATACTTTCTTATGTAATCGACTGCCTAGAACACGTTGGTAATATTCATTTTTCCTTTAAAGAGATCAGAAGATAAGGTCCGTAGCGCATGTTTTTATGATTGATATCGATCGATTTTGATATGCTGAATCTTTAAAAAAAAGAAAAATCAAAAATTCGTTCGTGCAAACATCATGAAAATTTCAGTGAAATTAGCACAATTTTTCAGAGATGACCTATGTTTTTTATTATTTAACAAGCCTGCGGCTTGTGGCGACTAAGTCGCCTACGTCAAATATTTAATTGTGTTTTCAATCGACTTGCGACATGAGAACGCGAGACTCCGCCCACTTTTTTCTGCGCGACCACGCGATCACAGTGATATTTAAAGAGGCGCAGACAGAACGGTGAATGCAGACTTGACTTGCGTTTTCATGTCGCAAGTCGATTGAAAACACAATATTTCTAGTAATGACAATGCCATTTGTTGTGGAATCTCTGCAATTAGTTTTTTTTTATTCCATCAATAAAAATAGGAGGTCATCGCTGATAATTTTTCTCAAATTTTAGTTGAAGTTTGACGGGCTGTACCAAAAAATGGCAAAGTAAAAAATCGAATTTTATTTTAAAAATGGATTCAATAATAAATGTAATAAATAATAAATGAGCAAAAAAAAACAAAGAAAAGTATTTAAGAAAGAAAAAATAAAATCTCGTAAATCGACACAAGTCTCTGCGGAGGAGACGCAGGGACGCGAGAGTAGAGTAGCGCGCGAAAATTCGCTTTTGAAAAATAATTCAAAAACGTAGCCTCCAACACGCCGTGCCCGGCAGTGAAAAATGCAATGCGCCTTTAATTTTCAATGTGATTTCGGTTAAAATTTAAAGGCGCATCCGATTTTTTCATCGGCCGGTCTCGACACGACAAGTTGTTTACTTCAAAAAACGAGACCCCACGAAAAGGGGGGAAAGTGTTGAAACGCAGGAACGAAAAGGGGGGAAAATGGGCACAGTTTGTCTGCAAAAGTGCCGCACGGTTTTTTCTGCAGTTTTGGAGAATGAGCAATAGTGTTTTTTTTTTCTGATTTTTTGCCTGAAATTAGTTTTTTTGGGTATTTATTGTCCATTCGCGACAAATACAGGTGCGCTTCATTGAACTTCGTACTTTGCGATTTTCATTTTCGTCACCAAATTATTTTTCCTCTTTTTCTTCGATTTCTTGCTAAAATTCTCCGTTTTCCTTGATATTTATTTGTTAAAATGACTAATAACAAACAAATTCGTAATATTTTGTAAAAATTTTCCTAAATATGCGCAATTTTAGTTAAAATTCGCCATTTTTCGAAATCGCCGCTGCTTTAAAAATTCCTAAATCATTTATTTGGAAAGCTTTTAGTTCAAATGATATTATGATGATGTATTTCAATGTATTCTTTCTTTTTAGCACACAATTTTCCTATTTTAATGCGAAATCACCCGAATTTTCGCAAAAAATATTATTTTTCATAATTTTGTGGACCTCTCGCAGCTTTTCCGCTCCTTTTATTTTTTAATCGTTTATATTTTGTCTCCGCATTTTATATACTAAATTCCAGCAAAACAAAGCAGGAAAAAAAACACTATTTCTCATTCTCCAAAAATGTAGAAAAACCGTGCGGCACTTTTGCAGACAAACTGTGCCCATTTTCCCCCCTTTTCGTTCCTGCGTTTCAACACTTTCCCCCCTTTTCGTGGGGTCTCCAAAAAACCTCCGACTACTGTAGTTTTCTGTCTTTTTTTCTCAATTCTGCATAGGGAAAAAAACCACGAAAAATGGTTTTTTTTCCTCTGCTGAATAGGTCCATTAAAAACAAATGTCACGTCGATCGGGAGTTTGAACGTGAAATATCTACCCTTTTTATGTCTTTTTTTTATTTCGAAAAACATTTTCCCCGTTTGATGAGAAGCTTTTAAAATATTTCTACTCACCCTCTTACTCCCTCGGTCACCGGCTCCGCAACGTTTCAAAACCAGTCATTTCAAAACCAAGTGTATTTTTCGAAAAATTCCTCCATAATTTTCGGGCAGTTCTATTCCGGATCACCAATTTTCAGATACTTGAAATAGCGGAAATGGAATGGAAAAAAAGTAATTTGGACCACCAAAGAACTTGAAACTGGGTCTCTCGCTTATAAAATAAACGCGCTAACCACTTGACCACCAAACAAGGGCGAAAGACGCAGAAAAAAGGCATACAAATAGCGTGTGAGAAGGAGAGAGTGAAAGAGAAGCCGGCTTAAAACGGGATGAGACGCAGACATAAAAAGCATCAAAACAGCGTATATAACGGAAACACGGCGTGTTGAAGAGTACATCGTGAAAATGCGCTCCACTGCTCACATAGATTTGAGGAAACGCGGTTGTTACAGATTTGAAACGGTTTGGATTTTCAAAAACGAGGCGCTGGCGGAATACGTTTTCTGCATACAATAAATAGAAAAATGTTGTTTAAATATTTAGAATCATGCAAAAGATATTAACCCATAAGAAAAAAATATATAAAAAAAATTGCTGCGGCGCCGCAGTAACGACGTTTTGAATACGCCATTTCGCGCAATTTTTTCTTGAGTGACGTGGCAAATTTCCCGCGAAATTTAAAATTTAATTTTCATGTTCCTCTCAACACCCCGTGCGGAAAGAATCATATTTTGGAACCGGGAATTTCACATTCATTTGGAGTGATATTCAGAAAAAAAAGGAAAACTTTGGCCACTCTCTCAATTCTCTGCACTCTTTAGTCGTGGCCGCGTCCTCCACTTTACAAAAGCAACGAATTTGCAGTGCTCCGTTTTGAAAATATGATTCCACATTTGCCAACGCGATATGCCCTCATTCCTATCCTAGGGCACCGATCACGCCGACAATAAGTAATATTTACGTCTATATTATAAAATTGAAAAAAAATAAAAATAAAAACTGACATTTGCGTGAACTTTTCTTTTTTGAACTGATCTTATCTGATCACCACGTGTCACCTTTCAAATGAGAGTTGGATAAACAACTTTTATTCATTGAACTGTGATTCTTCTGGAGCTGTCTTCTGCTGCTGTTCAAAGAAAGAACAAGTAAGTGTGTACTGTCGGCCCGCCAAAATGGTCAAACGCGCTCCGCTGAACTCAACGCTATGCGATTTTTATTTTGGTTTCCAAATTATTTCATTTCACGTATAAATTCAACGTCAAATGAAATATATTGGAAACCAAAATGAAATTAGAAAAACCCCGTTAATATTTTAATATTTTCAGTGAAGCGACGCGATCCCCGAGACCCGTCAAAAGTGAAGAACAAAGTTGAAGAGTCCATTTCGGAAACAGGTGAGCAAGATCTTCGCCCAGTGTTTGTTTATGCGTGGGTCGTCGTGGATCCACACGTACCTCGTGGAGGGCGCGTGGATCAACATTCGATTAAAAGATTAAGGGGAACATTCGATTGCGTCTTTTTATCCACTTTCAGTGTTTTTTTGAAAGGAGTCGAAAATGAAAAGAGGACTTTAGAACTGCGCGGTTTAGAATGGCTGCAATCTATTTCTCGTATTTGTAATAATTTTGTGATAGTTATTCTAATCTTTGAAATGATCGCAAATAGGGGAGTAGGGAACATTCGATTAAAACCCCCCGCAGCGTTGTGATATAGGCCCCCAGCATAAACATTGGAAGAGCCCCGTTGTGATATAAACCCCCCACTGATATAACTCCCCGCTTTTCAATGGGCGGGGGGGTATTCTAATACACGTGGGCTCCTGTCGTGTAAGGGGTTATATTGCAATTTTCCCTGGTAATAAAATAAGAGGCGCAGGGAAATCGTGTTCTGAACCGCACAGATGGTCTACGAGTTGATCACAATTTTCATACAATGAAACTGATTTCAGACCAACCGCTGTTGCGTACTCCACCGAATCTGAGCGACTCCAGTCCTACCGAAAAGGAAAAATGCAATTTGCTCACGGGAACGATGGATGACGAGGATTCTGGTACGTCTTGTGAAGCCACTGGCCACACCCCCACTGATATAACCCCCCCCCCCCCCGCTTTTCAAAAAAAAAAACCTTTTAATACAATAAAACCGATTTCAGACCAACCGCTGTTGCGTACTCCACCGAATCTGAGCGACTCCAGTCCTACCGAAAAGGAAAAATGCAATTTGCTCACGGGAACGATGGATGACGAGGATTCTGGTACGTCTTGTGAAGCCACTGGCCACACCCCCACTGATATAACCCCCCCCCCCCGCTTTTCAAAAAAAACATTTTAATACAATAAAACCGATTTCAGACCAGCCGCTGTTGCGTACTCCACCGAATCTGAGCGACTCCAGTCCTACCGAAAAGGCAAAATGCAAATTGCTCACGGAAACGACGGATGACGAGGATTCTGGTACGTATTGTGAAGCCACTGGCCACACCCCCACTGATATAACCCCCCCCCCCCCCCGCTTTTCAAAAAAAAAAACATTTTCATACAATAAAACCGATTTCAGACCAACCGCTGTTGCGTACCCCTCCGAATCTGAGCGACTCCAGTCCTACCGAAAAGGCAAAATGCAAATTGCTCACGGAAACGACGGATGACGAGGATTCTGGTACGTCTTGTGAAGCCACTGGCCACACCCCCCACTGATATAACCCCCCCCCCCCCCGCTTTTCAAAAAAAACATTTTCATACAATAAAACTGATTTCAGACCAACCGCTGTTGCGTACCCCTCCGAATCTGAGCGACTCCAGTCCTACCGAAAAGGCAAAATGCAAATTGCTCACGGAAACGACGGATGACGAGGATTCTGGTACGTCTTGTGAAGCCACTGGCCACACCCCCCACTGATATAACCCCCCCCCCCCCCGCTTTTCAAAAAAAAACATTTTCATACAATAAAACTGATTTCAGACCAACCGCTGTTGCGTACCCCTCCGAATCTGAGCGACTCCAGTCCTACCGAAAAGGCAAAATGCAAATTGCTCACGGAAACGACGGATGACGAGGATTCTGGTACGTCTTGTGAAGCCACTGGCCAGGAAATGTACCAAAAATTACTTCCCTAGTCAGAAAAAACAAATAGGGATCAATGTGTAAAAATAGAAAATAATCGTTTCCGGAAAAAAATTAAACTTAAAAATACTTTAAAATGCGTTTTAACAGTCTGAAATTCATATGTTCCAAAAAGTGGGCGAGAGAGTGCCGAGGAACGAGTATCAAGGTTTCCCCATCTACGAGTTGATCAGAATTTTCATAAAATGAAACTGATTTCAGGCCAACTGCTGTTACGTACTCAATCGACTCAGAGCCACTCCAGTCTACCGAAAATTGGCGAAAACGGATATCTCATGGAGTTGACGGATGACGAGGATTTAGGTACGTCCCGTGAAGCCACTGGCAACAAGTTTAAATTTAAAAAATAACTTTCCCTGTCTATCGAAGATTCCGAGAGATTTGAATATACATTCCCACCAGGGGTGGGACAAAAAAAAACTTTCTTTCTCTCCAAAAAAATTACCAAAAAAACAACAAAAAAAATTCAAAAAAAGTACGTATTTCTGCCATTTAAAAAGAAAATTTCCAAGTTTTCGTTCAAAATTAAAATCTTTTGTCAATTCGGAGCATATACTGAATGAGTTTTTGCCCAAAAACCGGAACTTTCTTTCGCCTCCGTGTCTCTAAAAAATATTTTTTTGCCTGCGGCGCATCATCGAAAAAAAAATCAAAGAAATTTTTTGTCTCACTTTCACCATCGAAAAAAATATCAAAAAATTTTTTGTCTCATCCAAAAAAAAAACCCGAAAAAACAAAAAAAAATCGAAAAAAACAATTTTTTTTTTGGTCCCACCCCTGATTCCCACTCAATTTTTGGGGGCTTTGAAGAAATTTTTAAAGCCCCCGCTTTTCAATGGGTGGGAGTGGTATTCCACATGAAGGGCTTATGTCGTGTGGGGGCTATATCAGAATTTTCAAACTATTAAACTAATTTCAGAAAAAAGTTTGTTACGCACTCGATCGTGCCTGAGCGACTCCAGTCCTTCGGAAAATGAAAGTAGCGAAATGGTCACGGAAAAGATGGATGACGAAGATTCTGGTACGTCTTGTGAAGGCACTGGGGTATTATTACAGAATAGGCACTCACATCTATCAAAAAATGTACCTATTTGAGAAAATCCTATTCTTTCAGTTTTGTTGGTACCTTTACAATAGCGTGGGTGGTTTTCTATATTGTTGTGGGTGGCTATACTGGAATTTTCCCGCCACTGGAAAATAAGGCCATTAATCAAAGGCGACATCGGATTTAGGGGTCATCAGGGGGCATCGCTATCTTGGGGGGCAAACAGTCGGCTATCTTGGGTGCTTCGTGATTTTAACAAAAAGAATCGGAGAAATATATAATAACTTTGCATAAATGTGTCTGATTTTTTAAACCGGCCAAAAAAAATGCTCGTTTTGCTGCTTTCTGTTCGAAATGACCAATTTTGAGTGTGTGCCACGAACTCTGAAAGTGCACTACTAAAAATGTTTTTGTTGAACTTTTCAACCTAGGACTACATTTTACTAGTTGATAACTTTTTCGTATGACTACTTTCAAAGGTACTGTATATTGCAGAAGCGATATTCCTCAAATATCGATGCAATTTGTATAGAAATGCATATATTTTTTAGATATTTCTTATTTCTGCGATCTACAGTCAGGGATGTGCGTGAAATTATTCACGGATCCGTGAAAACGTGAAATTCACGGCTTTGAAGAACCGTGAAATTCGTGAAAAAAACAAATTTTCAAAAATGGATCAAAGTACTGTGTTCTCAATATTATTCATCACTGAGAGTTCCATCGCTCGAAGATGCAATAGAGTTGCATCATCAAAAAATGAAACATCGCACACTTTTTTCACACAAAAATTCAAAATGAACTAAAATTCAACATTGGCGTGAAAAAAAGTGGGCGGTGTTTAAGTGATGCAACTCGATTGAAAACACAATATTGTCAACTTCGTGGATTTCATTTTCGTCGCCAAATTATTTCAATTCTTGTGTAAAATCAACGTGAAATGAAATAATTTGGCGACGAAAATGAAATCCACGAAGTACTGAGTTTCGTAGAGCGCATTTGCTTTTTTCGCGAATCGATAACAAGAAAATAAAAATTCATAACATTGAAAAAAAAAATAAACATAGTTTTCAATGACATCCGTAATTCTTAACATTTTTTGTTCGCATTCTGAAGAGCATTTCTCAAAATGCATCCAAAATGTTTCGATATGATTTTTTCGGAATTATCCATCTCTGCTAGTTGCACCGGTCGCACACAGACCGTGCACTGCGGACTTTCCTGCGTTTCGTCTGGCGCACGGCGTGTTGAAGAGTACATCCGAACTTTTCTTTTTTTTTCTTTGTTTTCTTGTTAAAAATATAATTTCAACATGACGAAAGCGAGGATATGTCAAAAAATCAGTTCATGAGTTCTGATTATCGACGTCTGCCGGATGGTGGCCGTAGTTTGAAAGCCGCAAAATTTGATAAGAACTTATTGGAGTGAATTCAAAATCATATTATCCATCTATGAGAGTTCCACCGCTCGCACACGGACCGTACACTGCGAACTTTCCCGTACATTGTCTTGCGTCTCTCAAGTTCTCACGTAGAAAATACGTATTCCGCCGTTGGCCTAGCGCTGCATGGCCTAGGTTCCGATAGGGTCCCAGTGGAAATTTCAGGGATTAATAATTGAAAAGAGAAGAATAGAGACAGCAGAAAAATTATTAAAAAAATTGTTTAAAGTGTATTGTTTGGAACACATCTTTCGGGGGTACTACGGTATAGAACTTGCACGGAATAGAACTGATACGGAATAGAACTGCGCGGAATAGAACCGGCTGAAATGGAGCTGTACTAAAAAACAACTGCACTAATTAGAACTCAGGGCCTCACAATGTACAACGAAATAATTCTTCGAGTTGTTCGAGCGGTTCTGGGTCGGTACAGCTCAATTTCAGATGGTTCTATCCCTCGAATTTCTATTCCGTAGCATTTCTATTCCGTTTGAGTTCTATACCGTAGTACCCCAGTCGCCGAACGGCTGGTTTGATGAAAGCTTTTTCATAAAAATGATTCCTTTAAAAGTTGTTTCTTCCTTTATCATGCTTCGAAAATTAGAAGGACACCCTATAATTGAAGGACACTCTATATTAGAAGGACATCATTTGAGGGGGGTTGAGAATAGAAGGACATGTCCTTCTATTAGAGGTTTTACGGTATTTCATTTTCGACATTTGTGGGTCATAAAAGCATTCTTTTTTCTTTTCCAAACATGCTGCTGATTTCACCATTAAATAGTTCTGATTCGGAAAGAGGTGGGTGGCTATAATTGAATACGCTGGGATGGTGGTTTATATCCCACAGCAGGCATATGTGGTCGTGGGTCACCGGCACCAAACAGGTCACCAAGCTACGCCCCGCGTCTTCCCTGTGCAAAACATAAGGGCCATCAGAACCAGTGAGGTGTCGGTCCACAAGAGGACGTATAACCGGCAGCCGCGCTTAGCGTGGTAAGAAAATGCGGTTAGAGAAATCTGAAGGCCCGGAGGGACAGCTATGGAGGAAGGCTCTGTTAGGATTGATTAAGAATGTTCCCCCTGATGTCTTCTGAATCCGATGCTTTTTTTTGAGCCAACAAAAAAAACGTATTGCCCATGGCTCCCTATTAAAAAAATAATAAGAAATTGTTTGTTTCGCTCGCATTATCAAATGAAAAAACAAAATGTTTTGTTCCACCCAAAAAAATACCTGAAAAAACAAAAAAAAATTGAAAAACAATTTTTTTTGGTCCCACCCCTGGTGGGGGCTCTACGAGTTGATTAGAAATTTCATACAGTTAAACTAATTTCAGGCCAACTGAGCGACACCAGTCCTACAAAAAAAAGGTGCGAAACGCTCATGGAAACGACGGATGCTGTTACGTCCAGTGAAGCCAATGGCTACTACAAGTTTAAAGTATTCGGTTATTTACTTATTTTGCTAGCCATTGGAGTTTTTATATCCTTCCATTCGTGGTTCTCCAAGTCTGAAAATGAGCCAAGCAAGAATCTGAATACTCTCAATACATCCGAGGAAAAAACGGCCTCTCTAGCTCGTATGATGAATGCGATTGCACTGCAGAATGAATTTAATGACGGATCAGTAAGGATGAAAGAGGTTATGGCTGAAGCATTAGATGTGAGAAATTCGACTCTGCTCGATCGCATCGATGAAAAGGACTCCCGTGTCGCTGGTAAGGCTGTGAAGACAGTTGATTTGATAACTGCTCGACCAGCACAGACGATCAATAAAACCACCGAAAAGTTGAGCAACGTTTTGTTTCTTGGCGACTCTACTTCACACTCGTCTTCAATCAGCCAAATGTTCTCCTCTTTGAATGATTTCAACATTGATTTGAGCTCAATATCATCTTCAGTTGGTCGATCAGTCCAGATGCTGAATAATCTCTCCCAGGAGATTAATTCTCCTAATCCGAAGTTCGATATGGCTTTTGATCACTTTTCAACTTTCCAATCGCTGATGGGATATATACATGGTACATTATTACCTGATTTAAAGGCCAAAAACATCGCTATCCAGAATTTCGAAACTTTAAAGGATTTGCGGTCATTCGTCGTTGATTTCGAACAGTACCAGCTAGTGACAAACGGAACATTTCTCAACAATCTGAAAACAAGTTTGAACAGTTTATTGTCATCAATCTCTACGATCAAGTCATGGCTGGATGCAAACAACAAACATCATGCCATTAAGATGCTAGATGACATAAACACAATACTTGCACCAAGCGTCTTCGGATATGATAAGAATTTGCTTATTGGATTTCCTAATGGATCTAAAGATTTGGCAACGCTGTTCGAGAACCTCCAAGAAAATTGGATCAAAAGAGTTTTAAATGGAGGAAAGTCTGTGAGTGAGTTGGTACGAGTCTTCGGACCTATGACGAAGTTTCAAAGCCAGCTTAGCTCACTAGAACAAATATGGATGAAATCGGACAGAGAAACTTACGCGAATACAACCCGGAAAAGTCTGATTTCTTTGAGAATCATTAATAAAGCCAACCCAGTGGACGTATCGGACTCGTTGTCTAAGGTGAACGACACTTTTGTGAACTTGGGATCAATTGCCGATGTGAACTCCATAGTCTTGGATGAGTTCAATCAACTTTTGAACTCTTCGGAGCCTTTCACAAGTTTCATAACTCAGCTGGCAGGTTTTCTCAACGCGCCTGAAGTCGCTCAGTTTTCGACACAAGAATTATATGACTTTTTATCACCTTACGGAAAGCTGAAAACTCAAAAAGAAAAATTCGACATGTTGAAAAACAATTTGGATATACCAAAATATTCACAGAATCTCGAATTCTTCCAAAACCAGTTGGATCTTCTCGTAAGCGCTAAAAATGCAACCACAGGATACTTTAAAACGATTGTCGAATTCAACAGCACTACCACTTTCGCCAACATTCGAAGCTTAATAGAAATTCTTCAAAAAGTTAGGTCTGAAATTACGGCAATAGAAAACCTCGTCGAACTGTTAAATTCCTTATGTATATTTTCGGAAAAAGAACGTAAGATTATCGATGGAATTTCAAATTTTTTGGTTACGGTGAAATCCAAAATGAACGAATCAAAGTTGTTAGAAGAAAGTCTACAACTGGAAATGAAAGAAACAGGATTTTTGCATCGGCTATCAGGATTTTCTTCTGCTCGTAATTTGACGTCTCAACTGGCGTACACCGAACGTACTTTGCATTTTTTTCAAAGGAAGGACCTGAAGCAGGATTTTCAAAACTTGGCAACCAATGGCGAAAAATTGGTGGAGTTCATTGAAAGTCTCCCAGCCAATGAGAAACAACAAGTTGGTTCTGGATGGAGCAATATCTCCTCTTTATACAAATCTCTGTCTAGCCTTTTGCCAGTAATCAAATCTCTTCCTTCGAATTCAACTCTCCCTGAAAGCAATTTGACGTCGTTTGGAAAATCGTTATTCTTTCTTGACGCTAATAAAATTCCGGAATTTAACTTCTCATCGATGGTTTCCTCAATTAATTATTTGAAATCATCAAGGGTCGGACAGTCAGAAAAGGTTTTAAACGCCGAGCAAAGTCTCATCAAGCTGGAAGGATTACAATACGCTTCCATGCGTCAAAATGGCACACTCGGGACGTTACTAGGACAAGCAGACAACTTTTTCACAAGTTTCTTCTCAGAAAAACCTGATGAGATGAGCTGGTGGTAAATTATTTTCAAGTTAAGCTAACTTTAAAAAAGTTTCTTTCAGGTTAATCGTTTGGATTGTCTCCGGCGTTTTGGTGGTCGTTGTCGCGGGCCCCGTCTTGGTGTGGCTATGTTGCTACAAAAGTTTTCCTTCACTGCGTCCAAAACCAGTAAGCCCAACTCCAAGCGAAAAAAGTATAAGTGGAGGTATAAAATTAGTTAATGGTTCCTTTTTCAATGTTTTTTTTTTCATTTTTTCAGACGAGTGTGATCCACTAATACCAAATACCGCCGAAAGCGCTACCGACAGTTCTACCGACAACGAAATAACCGCGGAATCTGGGAGTTTCGAGAGTTCAGTACATGACGAGAAGGAAACGAAGACGTTGGAAGAGAAAGAATTAAAGGAGGGAACGGAAAGAAAAAGTAAAAAGGAAAGCGAAAAGACGAAAAAGAAAAACAAGGAAAAAGGTGTCGTAGAAGAACAAGAAAAGCCGAATAAGCAAAATGAGCAAAGAGTAATGACGGATGAAGAAATCCTCAAAATTATATTGGAACGGCGAGCTATGTATATTCCAGTGAACGTCAGACCAAACGAAATAGGAGAGGACGAAGATGAGAATACGAGAAGACGTATGGCAGAATATCCACCGGCGCCTATAGTCGAGCGGCCCATCGAAAAGAATGCTGTTAAACCAGACGGAGAAGCTTACAGAGTGTTCGAAGAATTTGAGCCTGAGCCGCCTATTGACTATGATCCAGACAATTCTGACGATCTTCGCTCAATTAACACCAACACGCTTTCCACTCAATCGGATTCTACTCAGTACCATTCTGAAACTACCGATAGTTACTCACAGGCTTCCTTCACCGATTCTATGGATTCAATGGACAGAACTGCTTCCCTAAGTGATGAGGATGAATATGATCGGATGACTGTATTGGATACACCTCTCCTTACTATGCTCGGACAAAAAGGCTTAGAAGAGGCACGCGACCAATTTCTAATTGAGTATTATTATGGGCTTGAGTGCGAGCAATTCTTGACAAAAGCTTATCTGGAGTGGAAAGAGAAGATGAGGAATGAGGCGGCGGTGGAGAGACGACGGAAACAACGAGAGGAGGAACACGAAGAGTTTTTGATAGAAAAGGAGAAGATAGTTGCCCGTACTAAGAAATATAGGGAGGAGATGGCAAGAACGCAGCCAGAAATCGATAGAAGACGTGCCATTAACAAGGCAATAGCAGATGCGTGGTTCGCGGAAATGGCAATAAAAGAGGCTGCATACGAAGAGGCAAAAGCAAAGAGAACACCTTGTGAGTCCTCATTTTTTATATTTCACTACTATTAATGTTATTTATTTCAGTGGAAATGGCTACGTGTTACGTCGATGAAAGTTACGAGATGGATGTCCCTACGGAGAAAAGGATTGTTGCATTGGGCTACGAGCAAGCCGAACCAATCGATAACTACATTCAGTCTCATTTTCAAGACAAATTTGAGCATAAATATCGCACTCAACCACCGGAATACACTCACGATTGGTGTCGGGTGCGGATGACCAAAGACTTTTGGGACGATTGCGACTTTTACGATGCTGCGTGGATGTATCCGTATGAGTTTGTTTTCCATAAGATTATGGACAAGTATAAGAATAAACTGATTGTGGCCAGTGCACCAGCGTTCGTGTATCCGTGCGGAATTCTGTGGCACTGGATATACGAAACAAACGTCAAATTTTTCATTCATCTCAACGAGGATTGGGAAAGTGAGTCATCAGGGTTGATTTGAGAAAAGATTTCATTCATAATTCAGGTAACTTTCATTATTCGATTCAATTCTACCCGGACAAAGCGGGCGAGGTGGGTTGGTACAATCGAAACAAATATCGTCACTACAAGGTGAAATGCTTGAGTGTTGTTGATGTTTACGATGAATACGGACAGGAATATGTGCTTGAGATCACTCTTTACCAGTATGTTCTTCTCGTAATGCTATATTTAAAGTGACATTTTGTTTTCAGCTGTCTACAGCGCATGCCAACAAAACGAATGCTGATGCTCCGCATGTTCGACTGGGAAAAGCGGAATGCTCCAATGTACTGGGAAAACTACGTACTGATTGCCGAACGACTTAAGCAAGCGTCAGAAAAGTTCCCGGCCGTTGTGATGAGTCTTCTGGGATCGGGTCGAGCTGGCACTTTGATTATCGCTCTGCAGGCGGCTGTCATTGCACCGTTGGACGATGATGTGGGCATTCACAATAGTGTGCATGGTGGAAGAGCTAGCAAGAGATGTTGCCTAACTGATGCCAATCAAGTCTACTTCTGGCGTTTCGTTCATTATGAGTTGTTGTTCAACGTGAGTTTACAGTTTATTACAGTCTGTTCAAAAATAACATTTATATTTTCAGTGGTTCCCTCCACTTCGAAAGTATCGCGTTAAAATGGAATTCCGCTCCAACATGTACGCTTCCTTTGTCATAGAACAGCGTCGGGAATTTCTCGACAATCGTTGGCCACGCTGGCTCTTTCGTCGTTTGTGGAATTTGGAAAAAGACATTTTTGAGCATAGTCATTATTTCAACGAGTGGCATCACTGGTGGAATGTGGAGAGAAAATTGGTCAGACGGCGTAGATTTGTTCTGCCTGATCTACACCCATGTATTGAACCAAACCCAGCAAACGAATCGTTTCCAATGAACAGACGTGTAGAACCAATCCGTCGGAAACGCCTACGTATCGGTGACCCGCCACGCGATCCGAACCGCCCAAAGCGCAGTGTGTTGCCGTCCGAAATGATGGCGATGCAACAATCTCAGTGTTATGGAATCAACTTTTATGACCGCATCTTCGATCCTGCGTCAATTCCCGAACGAGCAAAAGGGCAAATGGTCTGGAAAAGAACAGAGGAGTTGGGCAAGGTAGGAAAAGGTTCAAAGCCTCTTAGTTCGATGTATGATGGAATGGGAAGATGCCGTGAGATGGAGGATGCACGTGACGCTACGGAAAGATTCGAGGAGAAATATGGCGACAAATAACTTGATTTTTAACCTACCGATTAAATTAGATGAATATGTTTTTGAAAAATACCAAACGCCTTGCTGCATTGAAAACGTATCTTTGTAATTTTTTTTTCTTTTAATCTTTTTTATATCGTCAATAGTCTATACAGTTTTTCTATATAATATACAGTGCGTGCAATATCTATAGGACCCCCTCGATTTTAGGCCTACGGGAAAAACCAAAAAAAGTTATCAAAAATCTGTGAATGCCATTCGATTCTAAATCTGAAATAACCCCAGGGTACACATTTTTATCATCCTACCACTTTCCATACCCGCTTACCACCAAAAAATCACTTATTTGGCCGTGCAATATCTATAGGACCCCCTGAGAAATTCGGGTTGGCGACCAATTTTTGGTGGGGTTTTCGTTCATTAATTCGACTATTTTCTTTATTTTTTGTTTCTTTTTCTTTTTTTTCATAAAAACTATTCATTCTATCAGATTCCCAACTTTAATTATTAAATTTTTATAACACAGCGCAAATTCAATCAGATCTACAAATTTGGGTATCGGAAAGTGTATGGATGTGCCTGAAATTGGTCGTGGATACGTCATTTTCCGTTGAAAATAAGTATAAAAACTAGAATTCGAGTTAATCTTGCAATTGGAACACTGTTTTACAGGCATTTTGCAGTAGAGCGAGGTTGAATATGTATTCGCCGACTATAGCTGTCTAAATTTACCGTAATCTTGTTTGTTTCAAGAGTTAGAAGCCCAGGTAAAGTGATACTAAGCCTAAATTCACCTATTCCTAAAATGATGCATGCCCAACCAGTCACTTGTAATTTGCTTGTCACTTCTCACCTCTTCTGAGCAAGCTTAGCTCAATGTGATGCAACACCTTAGACCTTCACTTTATGAAATTCCCAGTTTTGTTAGGAAGAGCAAGACTGCTTGCCGTAACTACCTCAACGGTCTCCTGAATTATGGTAGGCAATCGAAGTAGCACAAAGGGAAGACAGAGAAAAGTCACGGCTCGAGAAGAACGTTACATTCTTCGCGTGTTGCCAAATTCCCCGAAAAGCCTCAGAAAAGTACAAGGAGAGTTAGATCTCAATGTCTGCAAGTCGACCATTCGGAATGTCATGAAGAGAAGCGGAATCATCGTCCGTCAAAAAATGGTCAAAGTACTGGAAATGATGCCACATCACAAAACAACTCGACTATGCCCAACAGTATATTTGAAGTCATTCAAACCGATGCTGACAAAACTTCCCCTGTCATTTTCCTTGTTTTGAACTTTTGTACAGAGATATATGTGCTCAATAAACCTATTCTTGCTTCTACGTGCTCATTACTACCGGTTAGATGTTAATGAAGCTACAGATTTTTCGAAAGTAAGTAATTATCATGGAAACAATTGTGGAAAAACAGAAACAACAAAAAAATTAAGAAAATAGTCGCATTAATAATGTACAAAAATCCCACCAAAAATTTGTCGCCAACCCGGATTTCTCAGGGGGTCCTATAGATATTGCACGGTCAAACAAGTGATTTTTTGGTGGTAAGCGGGTACGGAAAGTGGTAGGATGATAAAAATTTGTACCCTGTGGTTATTTCAGATTTAGAATCGAATGGCATTCACAGATTTTTGATAACTTTTTTGGTTTTTCCCGTAGGCCTAAAATCGAGGGGGGTCCTATAGATATTGCACGCACTGTAGTCTACATATTATATAGAAAACTTTTAAGTTTGTAAACGCCTACTGCGCAGTCCTGCGGCGGCTGCTAAAGTAGCCTATTGACGTCGCCACTTTACACTCTTCCTCATTCAATTATACGAACCCTGTTCAGGTGGTAGTGCACGTTATTACTCAGGGAATTTTCGGCGAATCGCCGTTGTAAACCGAAATATCACAAGCGAATTTGAACAAAACAAAATATTGAGTTACCGTGCATACTTTGATAGCCAACATGCCGTTCAGAGATGAGCGGAAGTGGAATTTTTAGTTACGGAAGACGAAAGACGGAATACGGAATAACATTTTTTTACGGAACACGGAAGACGGAAGACGGAACAGAAAAAACTACGGAAGACGGAAGCAGACAAATTTTACGAATTTCGTAAAACAGGCTCATAGAGTTGGAAAAAAGCCAAAAGTGATAAATATCGTAAAAGCTGTGTATCTGGAGCGAGCACTGATACTCAAGTCCTCCCCGTTCACGAATTTAGAACGGCCGGATGGATCAACGACATACAATCGTCCCGAGATCAGGAAGCTAGTTCTCACTCACTTCTCCAATCTGTACGCAGCGACGACGCGAGAGCCACGATCCAGATACACCCATCCAGATGACCCGGAAATTCTCCAACATGAGGTCGAACATGCAATAGTCACCTCAAAGACGAACATTTCGCCAGGACCGGATGAGATTACATTTCTACAACTAAAGCTGGGAAATGAGAGCATAGCTCCTCATCTCACAGCCGCACTGAATCAAGTCCTAACGAACGGGAGAACATCGGAAGACTGGAAGACGGTGAAGATTTATCTCCTTCCCAAGACCACGAAACCGAAGAAATTGAAAGATTATCGTCCGGTTGCATTGTCTTAAATCGTCTCAAAACTTCACGAAAATCCTTACGAGAAGGATCACCGCGAAAAGCAAAGATTACCTTGAGAATCACAAGCAGGATTCAGACGTGGAAGATGATGCGCAGACAACATTCAAGTCGTCTCGCAGATGTGGGTAAAATGCATCGAATTCAAGATTCCTCTCGTAGCGGTTTTCCTGGATTTTACGTGTGCTTTCGACAATGTTAATGAGCTAAACGTTCTAAACAAGAAGATGAAGTTCAAGATCCAAAGAGGAGTACGTCAAGGGGATTCGTCGTCTCCACTACTCTTCGCGCTGGCTCTTCAGGCGATCTTGGATGAGCTAGACCCAGCACCTTGTGAGGATGATAAGACCGGAATCGACATCAATGGAGTATCAATTCACCGTTTGAATTTGCAAACGACGTTGTTTTATTCGCGAACTCTGTGAAAGAGGCAGAAGATAGAGCAAATCGGATTGCAATGGGATTTCCCAAGTACGGCCAAGATAAATACCGTAAACGCTGTGTAAGAACGGCACCTTTGATATACAGTGCCGTGCATAAGTATACGAACCGGGGTGATTTTGACTGTAACTCAACTTCGGATGATCCGATCGACCCCAAACTTTCAGAGATTGAGAAAAACGCTTAAAAAATGAGCGAAGCAGTTCAAGACTTCAAAATCGGTTATCTGGGCGACTTTGAACACTCCAAACCGATCTAAAGCTACGGGAAGACCTTTAAAAACATCATCAGGAGACGACAGAATCATTGTCAGAATGAGCAAGAAAAATCCCCGGCTGACCAACACGGATATCAACTCAGAGCTGAAGGACCAATATGGAGTTCAGGATAGTTTTTTGAACATTTCTCAGAAAATTTCAGTTGACATGGCTTCCAGGTGTCCAAGGACACTGTCAAAAGACGTCTGCGCAACGCTGGACTCTTCAGAAGGGGCCCAGTGAACAAGCCAATGATTCCGGAGAAGAACCGTTCAGCTCGACTGAAGTAGGCAAAGGCAAAGGCAAAGTAGGCATTCCTTCTTTTTTTCACGTTGGAAGTTGCGACACTTGCTGCCATGGTCAACAACCGTAAAAGAGAAAAGACATCACGATCGTCTTCGGATAAAACGGCGCAAACACTTCTAAAATCGACGGAATTTCTCAACCTGCTGAAATCCGCCATAACAGAAGCAGTGTCAGCAGTCCTGGAAGATTTCAAGGTCGACCTACACAAGTCCATAATGGAAATGAACACGAAGATGAGAGATCTAGAGGAATTGGTCGCCGTCCAACAAAAACGGCTTGAAAGCGTGGAGGCTGCCATGAAGGAAGTAAAAGAGAAGAAAGAAGACCTGGCAGAGATAAAGGAAAGACGCAGATCGATAGTAGCTATTGGAGTTCCAGAGGCAACATGTTCGTCGATGTTCGAGAGAAGTGCCGCCGACATCAATGCAGTCCACGAGCTCTTCAAATGCGTGGATGCCACATCACCGCCGATAACAGTCTATCGGCTCGGTCGTCAGAGGGAGGATGGTAAACCACGATTGCTAAAGATTGTTTTGTCAAGTACGTTTGCGCAGCGGGACGTCCTTAAAAAGGCGCACAAGCTAAAATCATTTCGCACCACTGATGGTCGGCCTATTTTTCTCCGACCGTCCATGTCGCGTGAAGAATTGGTGCAATACCACGACAACCGCCGCAAGAACTATGCCAACAAATCACTCGCAACGAACGCTAACGCCACGCCGCTGCAAATACGAAAGGACACGCCAACGAATATTTTCACGGATCCAAAAAACTAATTTCGCCCGAATCTCACCGACAATCACAAGTAGCGCCGCCTCAACTTCGCCTTCTCGAACAGGTCTACTGATAGGAATAACGTACTTTTGATCATGATTATAAATCGGGAACCACTTTATTTTTGTCAGATTACCTTCTCGGATGAGTAAAAATTTAACCTCGACGGCCCTGATGGATACAAGTCATACTGGCATGACCTCCGTAAGGATCGCCTTGTCTTCTCCAAAAGGAACTTTGGAGGTGGATCTCTTATGCTCTGGGGAGCCTTCTCGACCTCGATCTGGCGTTTGTAACTTGTTGGATGAACACTTGGGACTATCAAGAAGTCCTGCAGGACCATCTACTTTGATTCCGCCGTCGTTTCAGTCGTCGTCAGTTCATTTTCCAGCAGGATAATGCGGCTATCCACGTCAGTCGCTCGACTATGGATTGGTTTAGGGCAAAGAACGTCGGCGTTTTGCTATGGCCAGCATGTTCGCCCGAATTGAACCCTATGGAGAATGCCTGGAAAAAATTATAGACGGTTGGAGACCTCAATACGGCTATTCTCGACAAGTAAAAGCTTCTGGAGCACGAATTCAAGAAAAAAGACACCCAATACCTTCCAACTCTTATCTAATCTATGCCAAATGGTATTTTTGATGTTATCCCTTCAAATGGTGCTGCCATCAAATATTAAATTGTTTTTGTTTTTGCGTTTCTGTTGCTTTTATTGGGGTGACCGTATAAATGTGAAACGCTTGCAAATGACCGTTTTTCAGTCAGAGTTCGCTAGATCGGACATTTTTTCAGATATCACCGTAAAATTCATTTTGGGTATGTAATTTGATGCCCTGAATCCGATTTTTAAGTCTTCGGGTACAAATTTTCATCAATTGCCACGTGACACTCAAAAATAAGGGTGAACGTATAAATGTGAAACGCACTGTATTATCAGTAGGCATTCCATGCGGGAAAAATTTTGACCGCCCGGCCCACCCGTTGCCCGCGACCACCCGTCGACCGTCCGCATTTTGCCCGCATGCATTTGCGCGTCACTGTGTTTGCGGACTTTTGCGATTTCGACCGAAAAAATGTATTTATAATTGAAACAAAACAAAAAGATAATTCAATAAAACAAATGTATTACTCAAAATCCTACAAATCAAGTATAAATTCAATATTTTTCGATAAAATCTGGATTATGGTTACTTCGACCTCTGTAAAAACTCTTCCGAGATGGGAAAAGGCTCTCTCGCGGATAGATTTACTCGAGAGCACGCTAAAATACCGTCATCAATTTTCGCAAGATGAGGAAAAAAACGGTTTTCTTCACAAAAAATTATAAAATAAATGCGATCATTGAATCAGGCTCAGAAAGAGGACGATCGGCCAATTCACCACACGGATTGCGCTAAAACCTTTCAACTATCGATCGGATGCGTTCGAGAGCGTAGAAATGTCAGTTCTAAAGATGATTCTCATTTTCGTGTTTCCATTGGCATGTGGAAGTATTTTTTTCATTTCCGTCAATTTTTTTTCCGTTCTTCGCCCCTTAAACAGTAGAATTCGTCGATTTTCTTGACGTCCGCTAATCTTCCATTCCTAAAACAAAACCCAGTTAGTAATCCAATTTTTCAATAGGAAAATAATCGTTTAGAAACACATAATTGCATTATTCTATTCACAAAAATAAAAAAAGATCCGTGTTTATTGCTTCGGTTAACTATTGGACGCAAACACCGCTACGCGCAATTGCACATGCGGGGAAAACGGGCAAAGCGGGCAAACTTTGCCCGGACGGTCGGCGGACCACCGTATTTTGCCCACCGCTCATGGAGAGCCTAATTATTGTCGGATTAATCGAGAACCGACACTGTGTACCGGCGCGGGAACTTGAAATTGGATTAAATAGGCCACACCCCCAAAACGTAATTGCCACACACTTTTTCCTGCAAAGCCGCCGCGCGCTTTTACCCCTGTTATCGGATTTGTTTTTCTCTTGTCGCTCTTCAATAAATTGTTTTATTTTTCGAATATTTGTATTTTTTTAACTGAATTTAACCATAATTTGCACAATTGAGCCTTTTTTACCACCATAATGGCAAAAAAAAGTGCGAAATTGTTTTACCTCTTTTTTTTATTTTTACGTCCCAATCTAATTTACAGATATTTAAAGGTAAGATTTTTGTGTTGAGCAACTAAAATTCAAAAAGTTTAATTGCAGATCCTACTCGACAGACGTGCGGAGCCCAAGGAACAATCAATGGAAACTGCGTTTGGCTGAATGGCCAGAGAAAGTAAGTTTTTACGGCTTTGAAAACTCATGGATTATAAAAAAATAATTGCTTGTCAGTCATAAAAAAAACAGAAAATTATAATTGTTTGCAACGGTTATTTGGAATTTTTGATTTCCCATAAATTCATTCTTCAAAAAAAATACCCGTCGCGAGCATTGTAATTTTGGGCAAACAATAAGTTCCCACTAATGATTTCCTTTTTTTATAATTGGCTACCTTTTTCAAAAAAGAATGATAGAAAGAATAAAAATTTGATATTCCTGACAGCAAAGTGGCAATGCCAGCTTCCTTTGCGTAAAATTAATTTTTTAAATATAAGAACCGCTTGTTCTTGTAATCCAATTATTTAATTTCCAGATCCGAGGCAGGCACTCCCAGACGACGAAGATGATGCGGCTTCGGATTTCTCAAAGAAATTTTTGATAATTTCGTGCTATTTTGAATAAAAAATCATGCATTCATACAATTATTATTAATTTTCTAATTTTAAATTAAAAAATAAGAAATTGTTATTTCTTGTTATTTAAATAATACAAGAAACAACTTTTTTAAGTAAAAATAGTTTATTGCACATGAAATTCAACAAATTAAATGGATTTTTTACTTTTAATCGACTAGACAATGGATTGGCGATGACGATGACGACGACGAATCTGTCGTTTTGGCGCTGAAAAAAAAAATAATATTCAGAAATATGCTCTGAGAATTTTAATATTTTAATTTTAATACAAAGCAAAACCAACTGGCAGTTTCACTTCGTAGGTTTTTCGTTCAATGTAATGGATAATGGATAAAATTTTCCAAAAAAAATGCTGGCTCGCTGAAGAATGCGGACGAAAAACGAAATTTCACACGATATATGTACATTTCAAGTGAAAAAGGGTCAAAATTACAGCAAACAATCCTTTCCCACTGATTATTTCCTCAGTTTTGTCATTTGCTACCTTTTAAAAACATTTTATGGCAATTTTTTCTGTCTTCAAGAATCTTTTCTTACCAGAATGTAATTAAAAATTTGGAAATTTATAATTTTCGGTCAATATACGAGCATCATTCTTTTTGGAAAAAGGTAGCCAATTATAAAAAAAAGAAATCATTAGTGGGAACTTATTGTTTGCCCAAAATTACAATGCTCGCGACGGGTATTTTTTTTGAAGAATGAATTTATGGGAAATCAAAAATTCCAAATAACCGTTGCAAACAATTATAATTTTCTGTTTTTTTAATGACTGACAAGCAGTTATTTTTTTATAATCCATGAGTTTTCAAAGCCGTAAAAACTTACTTTCTCTGGCCATTCAGCCAAACGCAGTTTCCATTGATTGTTCCTTGGGCTCCACACGTATGTCGAGTAGGATCTGCAATTAAAATTTTTGAATTTTAGTCGCTCAACACAAAAATCTTACCTTTAAATATCTGTAAATCAGATTGGGACGTAAAAAGAAAAAAAAGAGAGGTAAAAAAAAGAGGTAAAACAATTTCGCACTTTTTTTTTGCCATTATGGTGGTAAAAAAGGCTCAATTGTGCAAATTATGGTTAAATTCAGTTAAAAAAATACAAATATTCGAAAAATAAAACAATTTATTGAAGAGCGACAAGAGAAAAAAAATCCGATAACAAGGGTAAAAGCGCGCGGCGGCTTTGCAGGAAAAAGTGTGTGGCAATTACGTTTTGGGGGTGTGGCCTATTTAATCCAATTTCAAGTTCCCGCGCCGGTACACCGTGTCGGTTCTCGATTAATCCGACAATATCAGCACACTGCGCCCACCAGATTCCCTGATCTTCTATCACTTTGCCACGTCGTTAATCGCAATTTTGAGGATGTGCAATATATGACAATGTTGTTCCGGATTTACATCCAGGGTGTCGCGGAATAAATTAGCTAATAATTATTCCACGACTTCTTTCAACTAATTATAGTCTATCACCTATTTTTACAACACAAAACAATAATAAATACTCACCAAATCACCAAATCGAGACAGTTAGAGTAAAATACAGTACAAAATACAATAATCAATAAAAACCCTCTCGCTGTCTCGCGCACTCTCTCGTCGCTCCTGCGGCGGCCGGCGGCCGCTCCTACAGCGTCGCGGCCACGTCCGCGCCTGCTGTAGCAGCCGCGCCCTGCTGGACTTTGAGAATGTACCGCGCCCGCGAAAGCGGGCCTAAAATAATTAACGTGTCGACTCGACATGGCCCCAGGCCATTCGTCGTCTCGAAACACGGTACCGATAGGTCGCAAGACCACAAAACTATAGGCTTCCGAGCCACAACATAAACCGTCCTTTCAGAGACTTTTTTCTTCTTGTTTTCCTTCGTTTCTTCACGCAGCTCCATTGCACGACACTACTACAAGAGCTTCATTCGGCGAATACGTTGGATTTTATATTTTAATATTTCCTTTCCGTTCTTCTTTTTTTATCTATAAACAGAGATGCCCCAGTGCTACATGCAAAGTTGTAGCACACCACAAGGGGTAGAAAAGGTTTTTCCAAAGTTTCCTTTTCTCCAATAAATGGTTCTCTGCGAAGACACCGTGTTATCAATACATCCTATCGCACAAATATGGCGTGAATAGGGGAGTCTCCATCCTCCCTTTACTATTCCGCACATGGTGCATCAACCGGGTGCAAATCGATTTTTTTGCTATAAATTCGACACAATTCCAATAAATATCTTACCACACCCACACAAGACAGCTGAGACGCGCTTCCGGATGTGATCGGCACTGTTGGCGGCTCGGTTGGCTGGTTCGACGTCATGGCACGGATTCGAGGAAGATTGGTTGGCTGATTGGCGTCATGGAGCGGATTCTTGGCGGCTCGGTTGGCTGTTCGGCGTCATGGAGCGGTTTCGTGGCGGATCGGTTGGCTGATTGGCGTCATGGAGCAGATTCTTGGCGGCTCGGTTGGCTGTGCGATGTCATGGAGCAGATTCGTGGCAGATCGGCTGGCTCGTTTGGCGTCGTGGAGCGGATTCGTGGCGTCTCGGCTGGCTGGGTTGGCGGTGTGGCACAGCTGGTTTGGCGTCGTGAAGCAGCTTGTTGGTGGTATGTGGCGGCTGGTTTGGACAATACTATAATTTTCGAAGCAAATTAGCAAATTTATCGATATTGCGAACCCAAGATGGAACAATACACGCGATAGGACTCAAAATTCGAGACGACACCCAAAACCAATACTAAATGGTAAACAATCCGAAAATTTTGCCGGCGTAACCCATTCGTTAGGGGTGAGTGGCAGGCGCCAGCGAAACAAAAAATTTGCAATACAATAGCCATCGGGGCACAAAGAAAAATTCAAAACAACCCCGCATCTAAAAAATCAGCACTGAATTTTTTTTTTCACGTGCTGAAAATTCCCGTTTCAACTCCTTTTGCGGCCGTATCGCCAGTCGGGCTGGTAGAGAGTGGCAGGCGGACGCGAAAGACGCGATAAATTTTTGAATTTTCAAAAATAATATGCGAGAAAATAACCCGATTGACGAGTAGTGATCTAAATCCAAAAACAAAACAAACTAGTCGACAAAGAGAAAATCCTGACTCATGTCAAAAATATGTGTCGGGATGGTACCAATAAACCAAAAGAGCCGACAACAACCAAGAAGGCAACAAAACGTCAAGATCAGAGCCAAAAATACAGATTGCTGATCAACCATCAGCGTGCTCTATTCCGGTTACCACCAGAACTACAATAAATATTCTCATTCTAACGATACATTATTTTTCAGGTCCAAAAGTTTTTCAATAAGAAACAAACAATATTCAATAGAACATTTTGTTCAACAACTAATACAACGAGAAATAAACGAAATAAATTCTTTATTCGATACAAAACAATACTGGTAGAGTTCACTACTCGATCAATAAAAATCTAAATGGTTTAACAAAAACCACATCACTGAACCACTGAACCACGAAAAACAACTTTCAACGACAAAAAGCCACAAATCTGACAAATACTCGACAAAACAATTGCAAAGACAATTGCACAACAAAAACGATAGTGGCAAAACGAAATTTTTTTTACTAAACACTTAAGGGAGGACATTCGCAGCCTTTAAAAACTACCCTACCATACTAAACACTATAAGGGAGGACAATCGCAGCCTTTAAAAACTACCCTACCATACTAAACACTATAAGGGAGGACAATCGCAGCCTTTAAACACTACCCTACCATACTAAACACTATAAGGGAGGACAATCGCAGCCTTTAAAAACTACCCTACCATACTAAACACTATGAGGGAGGACAATCGCAGCCTTTAAAAACTACCCTACCAAACTAAACACTGAGGGAGGACAATCGCAGCCTTTAAAAACTACCCTACCAAACTAAACACTGAGGGAGGACAATCGCAGCCTTTAAAAATTACCCTAACTGAGCTCAAAAACCGGAACTTAACAAAAATAAAGATTTCAGTGCACGGAATCTTACAAACCCACAACAACCAAACAATAGAGAGAAACTATGACAAAACAATCACGGTAGAACAAAACTATTCTCAGAATCGAGCAAAAATCGTTATCTGCATGAGAAAACGGACTAAAACAAAACTTCGACTAAAATTCTCAAGGCTCAGAGCACAGACAGGCAATTTTGCATAAGCCCTGTTAAGTGCTGTCTGAACGAGATACTTTACAAGCGAAATTTTTTTTTGTCTTCGGTGACATCAAGGCCAGGTGATCACAAACATCTCTATCCATTATTCTATACTCGTGAAATTCTCTCAAAACTACTGTACAAAAAGACGAAACGTAGCCGTCGCATTTCAGGTTCAACCCAACTGGTAATTAGCGACGGTCAGTACACCGCTGACAAGCCATCTGAAACTATGATGAACAAAAAAACGAAAAAATCTATAACGAAAGAAACGCCTAGACACATCAAACTCGATAACTATATTGATGTATTGGAATCATAACATACAAGAAATCTATAACAAGATCACAGAAAAATCCGATATGCTCACAATGTAGCGAAAGAACAAGAACTTCAAGAAACCTCAACTTCCATCTAAATCATCGTCCACAACATAGGGATGAACTTCAGTAAATAGTGAATAAATACAAAAACCAACATTTCAAGAGCGAAACTGTACAATGCGTCGCAGATTTGGCCCAGACTATAATTATGAGAAAGTTCAACTGCTCATATTCAGCGATACCTAAAAGGCACTTTGCAACAACTTCGCGATTGCGCTTTGAATTTAACAACAAAATCAATAACGAAAATGAAAAGTTCAAAATCCAAAGTGAAACCTAGATCAAAAGTGCTACCCATTCCACGTTTAGAACTAATGGGAATCAATATGTCGGTTATCGCAGAAATAACAGACCAGAGCACGCTTTCGAAACATTTTCCACCAAAAACATTTTTCAGACCCCTTTATTGGGTTTAATAATAAGAAAAAAAAAATTTTTCAAAACATTTGTAGACAAGTCAAAAATACACGAAAATCCATATTTCTAAAACAAAAAACTTGAAAACGACATTCCGACACTGCCCGACTGATCAAAACCAAGTCGACATTGTCTCACGAGGATCAACAATTGCAAAACTTATGGGCAATAAACACTGGAAAGATGGACCGGTATTTGTAAAACTACCGCGAACGGAATGGCCAATTCGGCTACAAGGTACCATTAGCTACTCAAAGGAGTCATCAGAACTCATCAAAAAAGAAGTAGAATGGCAGAAACAAGGAAAACCAAAAGCATTAAAGAAAGCGACCGTGCAAACAGTGTCGCCCATAGATCAAGACCCTAAATCCATTGTACGATACCAAACCGTCAGGTCATTCGACAAACTGACAACCACTATGGAAATGGTTTTACGATAACGAATTTCCAGACAAAAAGTGTAACAAGCTCACTATCATTAAACTACAGTTGATAGAAAAATCCGAAAAACAAAAAATTAAATAAAATAAACAAAAGAAAACCAGATCAAAACAAAGAAAAGTGATTCGAGAATATACAATATCAAATCACTATCAAAACCGAAAGATACGAGAAAGCTTTCCACCAAAAAGTTTAAAGTTTTTCAAACTAGACTACCTTCTGAAAGCAAATATCCAACATATCTGGTAAAAAACCATACACTCGCCGATTTAATTGCACGCGACGTCCACAAGGAAACGCCCATCTGGCACCTAAACACATAACTGGCACAGTCTTTCAAAAATACTGAACTCCAAAATTAGGTACAGTAATCAGAAAAATGACGCAACAAGGCGATAGGTTCTAAAAAGCCAACAGGACACCCGTTCAAATATCTAAATTTCAAACTACTTCCGATATGTAGAAATATTCCAGCACCACGATTTTCTCATGTCGGTCTATAATATTTCGGGTCGATACTTTACACGAACGTTAGAGGCAAATTAGTCTCAGAAAACTCAACAATAACGTACCTAAAAACTATGAAACAATATTTGGACAGACGAAAAGTACCCAAAAGTATTATGTGTGGCAATGCGCCAGAATTAAAATTGAACAAGTAATTATTGATGTTGACGCAACTTTCTCAGCCGACCAATAACTAAAAATTCAGCAAATCCAGAATATCCAATAGCATAGAGACCGATAAATTTTCTCATTCTGAATGTATGTTTAACCATACCCGACAATAGTAATGCCATACAAGAAATGACTACAGAAGGTCAAGCACAAAATCTTACAAGAGAATATTAAAACGGGCTCAACAAACTATTTCTAAAACTTTGGAATATTTGGAATACACAGTATTCACGGACTTCCTTTCAAGTAATCCAAAACAAAAGCGACATAACCACTGTACACACTGTACACATTAACAAAGCCAAAAGAGGCAAATTGGTCTTAATCCACACTAAAAATGGCTAGACACAAATTATCTATATCCGAAATAGCTAAACTAGAGCAATCCGCAGATAGAAAAAAAGGTCGGTTTATAGTCGGCGAATACATCATCAACCTCGCTCTACTGCAAAATTCCTGTAAAACCGTGTTGCACTTGCAAGATTAACTCGAATTCTAGTTTTTATACTTCTTTTTAACGGAAAATGACGTATCCACGACGAATTGCAGGTAAAATTTGATTTTTCGCTTCAAAACAAACGCACTACACTGTTGAAAATTGAAAAGTGCCGTAGAGCGAGGCTGATGATGCATTCGCCGATTATACGTTAACATCAAAAAGCGGACAAATCACCGCGTGAAGACCACTCAATCAAACGACAACTACAAAATTCTGACACAGAAACAACAATTCAGAACCAAGAACGAAACAAAAGCAGTTCCCACACTAGGGAGCAAATTCCACGAAAAGCGAAACAGCCGATAGACTATAACCGGATGAATAGAAGGGTTCTTCTTTTTGCCGGGGGGAGTGTCGCGGAATAAATTAGCTAATAATTATTCCACGACTTCTTTCAACTAATTATAGTCTATCACCTATTTTTACAACACAAAACAATAATAAATACTCACCAAATCACCAAATCGAGACAGTTAGAGTAAAATACAGTACAAAATACAATAATCAATAAAAACCCTCTCGCTGTCTCGCGCACTCTCTCGTCGCTCCTGCGGCGGCCGGCGGCCGCTCCTACAGCGTCGCGGCCACGTCCGCGCCTGCTGTAGCAGCCGCGCCCTGCTGGACTTTGAGAATGTACCGCGCCCGCGAAAGCGGGCCTAAAATAATTAACGTGTCGACTCGACATGGCCCCAGGCCATTCGTCGTCTCGAAACACGGTACCGATAGGTCGCAAGACCACAAAACTATAGGCTTCCGAGCCACAACATAAACCGTCCTTTCAGAGACTTTTTTCTTCTTGTTTTCCTTCGTTTCTTCACGCAGCTCCATTGCACGACACTACTACAAGAGCTTCATTCGGCGAATACGTTGGATTTTATATTTTAATATTTCCTTTCCGTTCTTCTTTTTTTATCTATAAACAGAGATGCCCCAGTGCTACATGCAAAGTTGTAGCACACCACAAGGGGTAGAAAAGGTTTTTCCAAAGTTTCCTTTTCTCCAATAAATGGTTCTCTGCGAAGACACCGTGTTATCAATACATCCTATCGCACAAATATGGCGTGAATAGGGGAGTCTCCATCCTCCCTTTACTATTCCGCACACAGGGCGTCAAGTATCGGAGGATTGTTAATGAAGTTGTGTGATCGTCTATAACTTTTTGGTGATATTTTTATATATACATTTTCAAATAAGGAAAAAAAACATGAAATAAATCGATATAATTTCAAAAATAAAAACGAAAACAAAATCAATTTCGAAATCGAAATCGCAAGAAACCAAATAAATAAAGTTCAGCCGACTTCACAGATCACTAGTTTGTTTTTGTTTTCACGTCGCCTCCCGTCGTCCAAAAACGAAAAATTAAATACGAGATTTTCTGAGAACATGCGTGCACCAAGATTTATCACTGCAAGAACCCAAAATTAGCAATAAAATCTAACATTAATAAAATATAAACTGAAAAATAAAACCGTAGAGCATTGCGGCGATCTTACTTATCCGTTTATCAGTGCCAGTGACCAGAAAAATAGAGACCAAGACGAGAATCAGAAAAAGTTGAGCGATAATTGGCACGATTCGGAGCATCAGAAACGGATGGCGCTCCGTGAGCTCATTGAGTCGCTGCTCTAGCGCATCTTCGACGGGCGGTACGAGTTTTTGCGTGCTTTTGGAAGGATTTCTGGGGGAATTTTGATTTTTTGGGGTTTCTTTTGACTAAATCTCACAATTGCAGATCCTCTTCGAGTTCCGGCTCGTAGAAGGCAGTGTTCATCAGTCCAATACTCTGGAAAAAAAAAACATTTTCAAGAATTTGAAAATTTCTAACCGTTGTCGTTGAACTTGTCGTCGTCTGCTTTCGGACACTGATTTCTTTGTCCTTCAACAGCTGCATCGGGGATGACACCGTTTGCCGAACCATTTTTGAATCGTACGAGTTGGAGTTGGAAAAATCGCTGAAAATCGGGAAAAAAAGTTGTTAAAAAAATCAATAAACCTTTTCGCTTTTATTGTGTTTTCAATCGACTTGCGACATGAGAACGCGAAACTCCGCCCACTTATTTGTGCGCGACCACGCGAACAAACACAGTGCTATTTGTAGAAGAGACGCAGACAGAACGATGTTTGCGGACTTGAATTGCGTTTTCATGTCGCAAGTCGATTCAAAACACAATATGTTACTTTTTTCCAATTTTTTGTATTTTTCAAAGGATATTTCAATATGAAGTTGTGGCGGAAGCGTTAAAGGGTATATTCAAAAAGAGTCCCCCCCCTAATTCAAGTAGAGCCCCCCAAAAGAGACCTTAGAAAAACCCCCCCACCAAGCCCCACTTATTCAATAATAGATCCCCACTAGATACTCCAATCACAGCTGGGGGCTCATTCAAAATCAGTCCCCCACTATTGAAAATCAGTCCCCCACCATTCAAAATCAGTCCCCCATCATTCAAAATGCATCCCCCATCATTCAAAATCAGTCCCCCACCATTCAAAATCAGTCCTCCATCATTCAAAATGCATCCCCCATCATTCAAAATCAGTCCCCCACCATTCAAAATCAGTCCACCACCATTCAAAATCAGTCCACCATCATTCAAAATCAGTCCCCCACCATTTAAAATCAGTCCCCCATCATTCAAAATCAGTCCCCCACCATTCAAAATGCATCCCCCATCATTCAAAAGCAGTCCCCCACCATTCAAAATCAGTCCACCATCATTCAAAATCAGTCCCCCACCATTTAAAATCAGTCCCCCATCATTCAAAATCAGTCCCCCACCATTCAAAATGCATCCCCCATCATTCAAAATCAATCCCCCACCATTCAAAATCAGTCCACCATCATTCAAAATCAGTCCCCCACCATTCAAAATGCATCCCCCATCATTCAAAATCAGTCCCCCACCATTTAAAATCAGTCCCCTACCATCTAATACTCGTCCCAGGGTTTTAAATTTTCTAAGCCATATTTTAGCAGAAGTATCCAATTAACCAGTAGCAAATATTTGGACGCAACCAAATAATAAGAGCTCCCCCCCTCTAGAGCCCCCCATTCAAAATTCCTCTTCCACCAAGATAGTTTTTTCTGTGGATTAAAGAAAAGGCCCCCATTTTGTCGTCAAATAAAATGCATTCGCATTAAAGAAGAGCCCCCCACTTTTGCGTCATTTTGAATGTATATGAAGATTACCGTTCTCTGGGCGAAATCCTAAAATTTTTTATTTATTTTTTCAAGTTTTAAACTATTTTCCAGCGTTTTTTTTTAAATTATTTTTTTCTTTTTTATATGTAAAATTATTTATAATTATTTATTCGCGTTTTTTTAGGTGGAAAATGCAACTCGGTGATATCAAATCTCTGAATGATATAACTACCCATTTTCCGACTGAAAAGGACGTTGTGCACTTGTTTATGGACTGCAATCTGTTAAAAAAAGAAGCAAAATGTGAAAAATGCGGTAAACAAATGGCACTACGAAGCCGCGGATCATCATACGAGGTATGCATTTTTTAAACCATTAAAATCAGATTTTTTGCATTTCAGTGGCGATGCCGTTTATCCAAATCAAAAGATTGCTCCAGCAAAACCATCAAAACAGGAAGCTTTTTTCAAAATACAAAGCTCACTTTGACTCAAGCTCTCAAAGTGATGGTTATGTGGATTCAAAAGTACAGCTCGGGACAGATCAGTGCTGAAGTCGGGATTTCCCAACAAACTGTCTGTGATTGGCGGAATTTCCTGAGAGAGCTCTGTGTCGAAATCGAAAAAGATTATGAGAAAATTGGAGGACAAAACCACATTTGCGAAATCGACGAAACGAACGTACATTGCAGAAAGTATGGAGTTGGAAAAGGATTGAAGGAAGACTGGGTTCTTGGAGGTAGAGTGCTATACTTATTCTCACACCGTATTTTTCTATCTATAGGTATCGATCGGGAAAATGGAAGAGTTTTTGCTCAACGAGTACCAAACAGAACCGCCTCTACGCTCGTACCACTACTTCAAACGAAGATCGAAAAGAATAGTATTGTCTATTCGGATGAGTGGAAAAGTTACAGTCAGCTCAAGAAGTATTTCGCTGGTCACTACACTGTTCAACACAAAACGCAATTTGTAAAGTGAGCATTTTTTATACATACGTTTCAAGAAAAAGGTATTTTCAGTCTGATTGGTAGTAGAGCAGTGTGTACAAACGGGATCGAATCTCTTTGGTCGAGACTGAAAAAGCCATTCAAGATCTCCAATGGAACGAGCTCTGCACTTCTGGATTCTTATATTTCAGAATTCGTAGTCAGGGAGAATGAAAAAGACGAATTCTACACAAAAGTATTGGAGAAGTTGCAAGTGATCCTTTGATTCTTCTTTCTTTTTTATTTTTTTTCTGTTCTTTCTTTACTGTCTCTGATTTTATTCTTATGTTTCCGTTATGTTTCTTTTTATAAATGTTTTGTTGTTTAAAAATAGTCTGAAAACTTTGTTTGGTTGCGTCCAAATATGCTACTGATTTCATTGGATAATTCTGCTAAAAAGTCTTAGAAAATTTATAACCATGGGACGAGTATTGGGCGACTGATTTTGAATGGTGGGGGACTGATTTTGAATGGTGGGGGACTGATTTTGAATGGTGGGGGACTGATTTTGAATGGTGGGGGACTGATTTTGAATGATGGGGGATGCATTTTGAATGGTGGGGGACTGATTTTGAATGGGGGGCTCTAGAGGGGGGGGAGCTCTTTTTTAAGAATACCAGGTTCTTAAAAAACAACCCCCCACTTTACACTTGTGGGGGTTGATTTTTGAATAAAGGCGTTCAAATATAGCCCCCCGGCGTCAGGTAGAAACCCCCACCCATTTAGTACTAAGTGGGGGGATCTTCTAAGGTAGATTACAACGTGGGGGGCTCTGTTGAGGTGGGGGGGCTTTTTTGAATTATCCCGCGTTAAATATTAATTGAACAAAAAAAATAAATTTTAAATATAAAAAACACTTAAAAATCAGAAATCGCTTCGAGACCCGCTGCACAAAATCATGGCATGTGCCTTTAAGAGTACTGTAATTGATTGATTAGCGCCGATTTGTTTTTTCGGAGTTTTGAATATTTTTTGATTTTACCATTAAATTTAATTTAATTTTGAAAAAAACACACACATTTTCGTTGCAGATGGAAGACCAAAACATGTCAATGGGCGCAGCGGTGTGTCGAATCTGCATGTGCGGCGAAACTTCCATCCCATATCTCGGAAAACAGGCCGGCGAGCCGCTAATCTCACCCTGCCGATGCTCCGGCACAATGGGCCTCTACCATCGAAGCTGCCTGGAGCACTGGCTCACGCTCACCAAGACGAAAAACTGTGAAATTTGCAAGTTTTCGTTTAAAATTACCCAGTGCGTTGGTTCCAGGTGCAATCAATTTGTTAACTGCGTTTTTTAATTCAGAAAATCGCGAAATTTCATCGACTACATCCGCCAGCGTGGCTACGAGAAGCGACGCAACGATCCCGACAATCGAAATCCGTTCGTCGACATCTCCTTCGTGCTCGTCATCACTCCGTTAGCCTGTATTGCCTTGTTTTTGTGCATTCGGGGCGCGGCTCTTGCCGGACAAAAGTGGGTGATGAAAGTGGGCTCTTTTGATGATATTTTTTAAGATATCACTTTGCGTTTGAGAATCGGGAAAGCGAGGATAACGGCCGTAATTTGGAGATTCGGAACGAGACTTCGATGGGTAAATAAAAAAGAGAAAAAAAACTGACTAAAAAAGCGCTGCGCGTTTTTTTTTCACTCTGAACTTCGATAGTTTCAGAAACGCGGCAAGGTAGTCGCGATTTCCTGTAAAAAACATTTTTTTCGCTATTTTTACCGATTCTTTCAATTTTGGTTGGTTTTTTTGTTATTATTTCCAGTTTATCGACGTTTTATGTAAATTGGCACTTGCTGTTTGTGTTTGCGTACTGGCGTTGCGTACGCATTTATTTACAAAGCTCCGCCTCGTTTTTTAATCATTTTTAAATTAATTATTGATTTTAGATTGATAAATATCACGTTTAAATGGAAATTGGAAGAAAGAAACATTCGATAAAAAGGAAAATGCCGGATAATGCAAAAATCGATAAAAATCTTCCATCTTCGCCGATTTGTGACTAATTATTCCGTGTTTTTTAAAATTTATTTTTGATTTTTGATTGAAAAAAATAAAAAAGTACCGGGCGAGTGTCAATTTGAATGAAACGATGATAGTTTTTTGGTTGGAACTCACAATCAGTGTTTGCGGACTCGCACTGTCAACAGTAATTTTTGCATTTTTGAATTTTTTGCATATATCAAAAATGTAACACTTCACAAAAAAACTTTCGAAAAAAAAATGAGCGGGGCTTGCGAAATTACGGTCATCAGAAAGAGTCCGCAAGCACCAAGTGCCAAGAGAAAGGTATTCAGGCTCCGGGACGTTTCAAAACCGGGGCCTTTAAAAACCAGACGTTTCAAAACCGGGCATTTCAAAACCAAAGGTTTTAAAACCGAGGCGTTTCAAAACCATGTTAACACGGATGGGACCGAAATCGGGCCTATATTCAAAACTACTTGCTAGTCAACCGCAAATTTAATGTTTTCGTGGTTTTCAATACAACTCTATTGTATTTTTTCTTCCTATGTTAAAACGGTTTTGAAACGTCTCGGTTTTGAAATGTCCGGAGCTTTATAGAATAGACCAAAAAAGAGGAAAATAGCAAAACATTGGTCGGAAACTCGGAAAATCCTTCAATTGACCTAAAATTTTGGGAAGCAATGTCAAGAATACTCCTGCAAATGCTAAGAAAGTTTTGGACCGAAATTTCGATTTTTCTGAAATTTTAATTTCCATATTTTGGTCGAAAATTTTCTGAACATGGCCGGGAGTATTTTTGTCATTATTTCCCAAAGTTTCAGGCCAATCGGAACATTCTCCAAGTTTTCCCCTATTTTTTGCAGTTTTTCATTTTTTCGCGTTTTGCACCGGATAAAAAACTGTTTTTCGTGGTTTTTTCCTTATACAGAATTGAGAAAAAACTACGAACAACTATTCGTGCCGAGAACGGCCGATGAATTAATTCAATGCGCTTTTAAGTTTCAACCGAATTCCTCATTGAAAATTAAAGATGCTTTACATTTTTAACATAGGGTCTCGACGCGATGGGTTTTTTTTCCCTGAAAACAACCTGCATAGGGAAAACCCCCGAAAAATGGTTTTTTCATGTGCTGAATAGGTCCATTATAATTTTATTTTTTTGGCACTCGGTGTTGCTGTCAACATTAATTTTTGCATATTGTCGGCCCACCGAAATGGTCAAACGCGCTCCGCTGAACTCAACGCTATGCGATTTTCATTTTGGTCTCCAAATTATTTCATTTCACGTTGAATTTACACGTGAAATGAAATAATTTGGAGACCAAAATGAAAATCGTATAGGGCTGAGTTCAGCGGAGCGCGTTTGACCGTTTTGGCGGGCCGACAATACACGCAAAAATGTGGGCGGGGCTTGCGAAATTTCGGTCAACATAAGCAGTCCGCAAACACCAGGTTCTAATATAAATAGCAGCAGCCGCCGCAGGACTGCGCAGCAGGCTTGTTTTCATTATTTTTAATTCAATTTTCTTTAAATATTTTCCAATATTTAGAATTCGCATTATTTGTATTCGTGGCTGTGATACTATTCTTCGTATACAACATCTTTCTGCTAGTTATGCTAATGACGCACATCACACAGTACAAGACGTGGCAAATGAAAAATATGATCTTGTTTGTGGTCGATCAGCTTGACGCGGAACAGTCGATGCACTATAATCCGCATTGGAACAAGTGTCAGATGGGGTGGAAAGCAAAAGTTGTGGAATTTTGGGTAATTTTGAATATTTATATTTTCGCACATGTTTATTTTTGTTTGTTTTATTTACAGAGAAAAATGCGAGGACAAACATCGTCACGAACCGTTACCCTGGAAATTGAGCGATCCAATGGGGTAGGTTTTGTAACTTTTATTGCTTTTTTATCGCATGGCTCCAATTTTTTTTTCCAATTTTCAGATACTAATCGAGCCCATCGTTGGAATTTCGCCAACACCCAATCAGGACGCCACGTCACGTCAATTGACGCTATCACCGATCGGACTTGACGATTTGCCATCCGGCTCAGCGTCACCATTGAGCCACCATAGAGATTCTCGCAGTATTGGAATGAGAAGTGATTACAAACAAGAAAACTTTAAACAAATAAATATTACAGAAACTCAATCAGTCTACTCGGTGTGCTCTTCGTTTGGAAACGGCATTCTCAGATGCTCCACACCAGTCGTCTCTTCTTCTTCATCTTCATCCAACTTGGTTTCTAGCTTCAAAGCAGATTGCTCTTACGCGAACGCCTCCAGTCACGAAGACGTGCAAAATACCGTGACCGCCGACGCGCAAAGAGGTAGATTCCACGTGGAAAGACTCGATACACCGCGCTTCTAGATCTGTACATATATATATTTATTGACTTTCTTTTTTTGAGTTTTGTACATATTTATATACATTTACGGGCACATTTTCCGATATTTCGACAAATTACTAACTTTTCATGTTTTATGATTACGTACTAGTGTGCAATTTAAAAAAGATAAAGTTTTTTTTACTATAAAACCGTATTTGAGTGAATTAAAAAATGTACGTACAGTATTGGTCAAAAAGAATGCGCGTTTCGATTTTTTCTGTTCGAAATGACAAATTTGGAGTGTGTGCCACGAACTCTGAAAGTGCACTACTAATTTAAAAATGTTTGTGTTGAACCTTCCAACCTAGGACTATATTTTACTAGTTAATAACATTTTCGTATGACTACTTTCAAAGGTAATGTAGATCGCAGAAGCGATAATCCTCAAAAATTGAGGCAATTTGTGCACATTTTGCAACAATTTTTGAGGAGTATCGCTTCTGCAATCTACAGTACCTTTGAAAGTAGTTACAGGGTGCGTCAAAATTACGTGCACTACTTCAAACGCGCATCATGACAAAAGTGGAAGTCCAAAACACATGAAAATCAACAGAAAGTTTATTCAATAGTTTAGAAATATAATGCCAAAAGATTATTAATTTCGGCCTTTTTTGGCGGCAATGACAGAACGAAGACGTCGTGGGTAAGATTCCACCGTGGCACGGAGGTACTCAATTTGTCCCATTCTTCGACGAAAGTCTTCTCTGAAAGCTTCCAGACTAGAATGGGGTCTTGCACATACTATATTTTGAAGCACTCTCCAGACTCTCCATATCCGGACACGATACAGGCCATCTATCCTTCTTTATGAACGCCGGCAAGTGGGCTTTGCACCAGTCCTGGGTGTACTTTTCCGTGTGAGGAGACGCTCCGTCTTCCTGGTATAGAAAAATGATGCAATAATGAAAATAAACATTGAATATTGTGCGCACGAAAAGTGCATCAGCACGCGTTGCCATAGCGTGAAAGTTTAGTGCACGTAATTTTGACGCACCCTGTATATGAAAATGTTATCAACTATTGTCGGCCCGCCAAAATGGTCAAACGCGCTCCGCTGAACTCAACGCTATGCGATTTTCATTTTGGTTTTTAAAACATTTCATTCCGCGTATAAATTCAACGGGAAATGAAATAATTTGGAGACCAAAATGAAAATCGCATAGCGTTGAGTTCAGCGGAGCGCGTTTGACCATTTTGGCGGGCTGACAATAGTAAAATGTAGTCCTAGGTTGGAAGGCTCAACACAAACATTTTTAAATTAATAGTGCACTTTCAGAGTTCGTGACACACTTTCAAAGTCGGTCATTTTGAACAGAAAGCAGCGATACGCGCATTCTTTTTGGCCAGTACTGTATTATTACGAAGCCTCCTCAACGCAATGAAAATCGTGTTTCCTAGCGGATGGTCCATGGGTTTGTTGTGGATGATCTTTTGGTCAAAAAATCGCCCTAGAATATCAGACGTATGGCTATCATGTATATTTCAACTATGAGAAGCTTTTTGTTAAAAACAGAACGAAAACTTACCGAGTTTTGATTTTGACCACTCTGATCATTGGCACAACCAACCATGTTTTGCTTTTTTCTTAATTTAAATCAAATTTTTGGGTTAGTAAATGGAAAGAACCATCATCTAGCCAAACACTGATACTTTAAATTTTTCCTAGATTTTTGCTACAGGAGGATGATCCTTTTCATTCTCCCCCGTGAGCAGCCCCCTCAGCGCAATGGAAATGTCGTCTCCCAGCGGATGGTCCAAGGATTTCTGCGGATGGTCTATCGACCAAAAAATCGTTTCAGAAAAGCTGTCAGGCGATTATTTAGCTTACCTCAACAGTTAGAAACTGTTTAAAAAAGAAAAAATTGAAAAATTTGGAAAACTGGCTGAGTTGGGATTTTAAACACCCTCTTGCGAGAAGATGGTCTATGGAAAAAATGCCGTTAGCTGAGGGGGCTGAATGAACCTGAATAGGCCCATCCCATAAAATCTTAAATTATCCACAAAAAAGTTATAAAAATTGAGGAAAGATATGTAGACTCGTGTTTTAAATAGGAAATTTGTGTCACGGATATGGTTGAATTTTTTCCAAAAAAAAAAAAAACGATTTTTCGTACCAAATTTCGACAGAAAAACTTTTTTTTCCGACGGAAACGAAATTATTTTCAGAAATCATATTGTTTCGGAACGGAATCGGAAATTTTTTCGGAAGTGAAACTGCCTCAGAACCGGAATCGGAAATTTCCTACTTTTCGGAAATTTTCGAGAAAACCTGTTCTGGACTACCTCTGACACAATTTTCATCAAAATCTCAAAGCCCGTCCAAAATGATTTACAGTACCCTGTAGTAAGATATACAATTTCATTTTTTTGACTATAACTTTTGAACGGAGTGGATTAGGATTCTGGAAATTTGCATGGACATGTTCCGTAATGTTATTGTCAAGTCCTCAAAATATATTTAATCAACTTTGAAAATTTCCGATTTTTTCAAATATTTAAGATGTCAAAATTTTCGACTCAAAAAATGTGATTTTTTCTCAGATCTGCCAGAGCTCTACATTTGTTATCGAAATAAAGTATTCGAACTAAAATTATGATTTTAGTCAAGTTCGGGTTCATCGGACCATTTTAAGCTGAGTTACAACATTTGAGTGTCAATGTCCAACGGGCAAGTCAACTTTGACACTAATAACACATTTAAGGAAAGTAAACAAAACCAAAGAAAATTAAGGAAAATTGTATTAAAACGTCAAAAAACAACGTTTAATAGATTTTGCTTGGATTTTTTTGATTTTCAATAAAAGTGACATCCGACTTGCTCATTGCACGTTGACACTCAAAGTTTTGTAACACAGCTGAAAATGGTCCGATGAACCCGAACTTAACTAAAATCATAATTTTAGTTCGAATACTTTATTTCGATAACAAATGTAGAGCTCTGGCAGATCTGAGAAAAAATCACATTTTTTGAGTCGAAAATTTTGACATCTTAAATATTTGAAAAATCGGAAATTTTCAAAGTTGATTAAATCTATATTGGAAGCTTGAAAATAACATTACAGAACATGCCAATGCAAATTTCCAGAATTATAATCCTCTCCGTTCAAAAGTTATAGTCAAAAAAGTGAAATTGTATATTGTTGGCCCGCCAAAATGGTGAAACGCGCTCCGCTGGACTCAACACTATGCGATTTTTAATTTGGTCTCCAAATTATTTCATTTCACGTTGAATTTACACGTGAAATGAAATAATTTACAAACCGAAATGAAAATCGCATAGCGTTGAGTTCAGCGGAGCGCGTTTCACCATTTTGGCGGACCGACATTATCTTACTACACGGTATTGTACCTTATGAGAAGGATATGAAAACGGCCTTATATATTTTCAGGATGACATGCAATTTTTAAAAACTGAGCTTCAAAAAGTGGTCCACGTGCTGACGTCATTTGATGAATATGAAAGTGAGCTCCGCCTTGGAACTCTTCAGTGGTCCCCGCCTCATAAATGCGACATGTTCTGGACGGAGAACGCGCACAAACTCACGGACAATTGTCACGAATTGTTGAAATTGTTGATTGCGATGCTCGAAAAGAGCAACGATCCATTGGTGCTCGGTGTGGCTGCTCATGATATTGGAGAGTTTGTCAGGTATTCCCAAAAAAATAAAAGTCTATAAATAGAGACCGCAACATGGGTGGGCGGGGCGAGTGAAATTTTTCTCAACGGATTCGTTTCGCCAACTTTATCGTCATGTACTGCGGCTCCTGGATATTGGATCGATAAAAAATTTATACTTTCTTATGTAATCGACTGCCTAGAACACGTTGGTAATATTCATTTTTCCTTTAAAGAGATCAGAAGATAAGGTCCGTAGCGCATGTTTTTATGATTGATATCGATCGATTTTGATATGCTGAATCTTTAAAAAAAAGAAAAATCAAAAATTCGTTCGTGCAAACATCATGAAAATTTCAGTGAAATTAGCACAATTTTTCAGAGATGACCTATGTTTTTTATAATTTAACAAGCCTGCGGCTTGTGGCGACTAAGTCGCCTACGTCAAATATTTAATTGTGTTTTCAATCGACTTGCGACATGAGAACGCGAGACTCCGCCCACTTTTTTCTGCGCGACCACGCGATCACAGTGATATTTAAAGAGGCGCAGACAGAACGGTGAATGCAGACTTGACTTGCGTTTTCATGTCGCAAGTCGATTGAAAACACAATATTTCTAGTAATGACAATGCCATTTGTTGTGGAATCTCTGCAATTAGTTTTTTTTTTATTCCATCAATAAAAATAGGAGGTCATCGCTGATAATTTTTCTCAAATTTTAGTTGAAGTTTGACGGGCTGTACCAAAAAATGGCAAAGTAAAAAATCGAATTTTATTTTAAAAATGGATTCAATAATAAATGTAATAAATAATAAATGAGCAAAAAAAAACAAAGAAAAGTATTTAAGAAAGAAAAAATAAAATCTCGTAAATCGACACAAGTCTCTGCGGAGGAGACGCAGGGACGCGAGAGTAGAGTAGCGCGCGAAAATTCGCTTTTGAAAAATAATTCAAAAACGTAGCCTCCAACACGCCGTGCCCGGCAGTGAAAAATGCAATGCGCCTTTAATTTTCAATGTGATTTCGGTTAAAATTTAAAGGCGCATCCGATTTTTTCATCGGCCGGTCTCGACACGACAAGTTGTTTACTTCAAAAAACCTCCGACTACTGTAGTTTTTTGTCTTTTTTTCTCAATTCTGCATAGGGAAAAAAACCACGAAAAATGGTTTTTTTTCCTCTGCTGAATAGGTCCATTAAAAACAAATGTCACGTCGATCGGGAGTTTGAACGTGAAATATCTACCCTTTTTATGTCTTTTTTTTATTTCGAAAAACATTTTCCCCGTTTGATGAGCAGCTTTTAAAATATTTCTACTCACCCTCTTACTCCCTCGGTCACCGGCTCCGCAACGTTTCAAAACCAGTCATTTCAAAACCAAGTGTATTTTTCGAAAAATTCCTCCATAATTTTCGGGCAGTTCTATTCCGGATCACCAATTTTCAGATACTTGAAATAGCGGAAATGGAACGGAAAAAAAGTAATTTGGACCACCAAAGAACTTGAAACTGGGTCTCTCGCTTATAAAATAAACGCGCTAACCACTTGACCACCAAACAAGGGCGAAAGACGCAGAAAAAAGGCATACAAATAGCGTGTGAGAAGGAGAGAGTGAAAGAGAAGCCGGCTTAAAACGGGATGAGACGCAGACATAAAAAGCATCAAAACAGCGTATATAACGGAAACACGGCGTGTTGAAGAGTACATCGTGAAAATGCGCTCCACTGCTCACATAGATTTGAGGAAACGCGGTTGTTACAGATTTGAAACGGTTTGGATTTTCAAAAACGAGGCGCTGGCGGAATACGTTTTCTGCATACAATAAATAGAAAAATGTTGTTTAAATATTTAGAATCATGCAAAAGATATTAACCCATAAGAAAAAAATATATAAAAAAATTGCTGCGGCGCCGCAGTAACGACGTTTTGAATACGCCATTTCGCGCAATTTTTTCTTGAGTGACGTGGCAAATTTCCCGCGAAATTTAAAATTTAATTTTCATGTTCCTCTCAACACCCCGTGCGGAAAGAATCATATTTTGGAACCGGGAATTTCACATTCATTTGGAGTGATATTCAGAAAAAAAAGGAAAACTTTGGCCACTCTCTCAATTCTCTGCACTCTTTAGTCGTGGCCGCGTCCTCCACTTTACAAAAGCAACGAATTTGCAGTGCTCCGTTTTGAAAATATGATTCCACATTTGCCAACGCGATATGCCCTCATTCCTATCCTAGGGCACCGATCACGCCGACAATAAGTAATATTTACGTCTATATTATAAAATTGAAAAAAAATAAAAATAAAAACTGACATTTGCGTGAACTTTTCTTTTTTGAACTGATCTTATCTGATCACCACGTGTCACCTTTCAAATGAGAGTTGGATAAACAACTTTTATTCATTGAACTGTGATTCTTCTGGAGCTGTCTTCTGCTGCTGTTCAAAGAAAGAACAAGTAAGTGTGTACTGTCGGCCCGCCAAAATGGTCAAACGCGCTCCGCTGAACTCAACGCTATGCGATTTTTATTTTGGTTTCCAAATTATTTCATTTCACGTATAAATTCAACGTCAAATGAAATATATTGGAAACCAAAATGAAATTAGAAAAACCCCGTTAATATTTTAATATTTTCAGTGAAGCGACGCGATCCCCGAGACCCGTCAAAAGTGAAGAACAAAGTTGAAGAGTCCATTTCGGAAACAGGTGAGCAAGATCTTCGCCCAGTGTTTGTTTATGCGTGGGTCGTCGTGGATCCACACGTACCTCGTGGAGGGCGCATGGATCAACATTCGATTAAAAGATTAAGGGGAACATTCGATTGCGTCTTTTTATCCACTTTCAGTGTTTTTTTGAAAGGAGTCGAAAATGAAAAGAGGACTTTAGAACTGCGCGGTTTAGAATGGCTGCAATCTATTTCTCGTATTTGTAATAATTTTGTGATAGTTATTCTAATCTTTGAAATGATCGCAAATAGGGGAGTAGGGAACATTCGATTAAAACCCCCCGCAGCGTTGTGATATAGGCCCCCAGCATAAACATTGGAAGAGCCCCGTTGTGATATAAACCCCCCACTGATATAACTCCCCGCTTTTCAATGGGCGGGGGGGGGGGGGTTATTCTAATACACGTGGGCTCCTGTCGTGTAGGGGGTTATATTGCAATTTTCCCTGGTAATAAAATAAGAGGCGCAGGGAAATCGTGTTCTGAACCGCAAAGATGGTCTACGAGTTGATCACAATTTTCATACAATGAAACTGATTTCAGACCAACCGCTGTTGCGTACTCCACCGAATCTGAGCGACTCCAGTCCTACCGAAAAGGAAAAATGCAATTTGCTCACGGGATCGATGGATGACGAGGATTCTGGTACGTCTTGTGAAGCCACTGGCCACACCCCCACTGATATAACCCCCCCCCCCCGCTTTTCAAAAAAAAACATTTTAATACAATAAAACCGATTTCAGACCAACCGCTGTTGCGTACTCCACCGAATCTGAGCGACTCCAGTCCTACCGAAAAGGAAAAATGCAATTTGCTCACGGGATCGATGGATGACGAGGATTCTGGTACGTCTTGTGAAGCCACTGGCCACACCCCCACTGATATAACCCCCCCCCCCACCGCTTTTCAAAAAAAAAACATTTTAATACAATAAAACCGATTTCAGACCAACCGCTGTTGCGTACTCCACCGAATCTGAGCGACTCCAGTCCTACCGAAAAGGAAAAATGCAATTTGCTCACGGGAACGATGGATGACGAGGATTCTGGTACGTCTTGTGAAGCCACTGGCCACACCCCCCACTGATATAACCCCCCCCCCCCCCGCTTTTCAAAAAAAAACATTTTCATACAATAAAACTGATTTCAGACCAACCGCTGTTGCGTACCCCTCCGAATCTGAGCGACTCCAGTCCTACCGAAAAGGCAAAATGCAAATTGCTCACGGAAACGACGGATGACGAGGATTCTGGTACGTCTTGTGAAGCCACTGGCCACACCCCCCACTGATATAACCCCCCCCCCCCCCCGCTTTTCAAAAAAAAACATTTTCATACAATAAAACTGATTTCAGACCAACCGCTGTTGCGTACCCCTCCGAATCTGAGCGACTCCAGTCCTACCGAAAAGGCAAAATGCAAATTGCTCACGGAAACGACGGATGACGAGGATTCTGGTACGTCTTGTGAAGCCACTGGCCACACCCCCCACTGATATAACCCCCCCCCCCGCTTTTCAAAAAAAAACATTTTCATACAATAAAACTGATTTCAGACCAACCGCTGTTGCGTACCCCTCCGAATCTGAGCGACTCCAGTCCTACCGAAAAGGCAAAATGCAAATTGCTCACGGAAACGACGGATGACGAGGATTCTGGTACGTCTTGTGAAGCCACTGGCCAGGAAATGTACCAAAAATTACTTCCCTAGTCAGAAAAAACAAATAGGGATCAATGTGTAAAAATAGAAAATAATCGTTTCCGGAAAAAAATTAAACTTAAAAATACTTTAAAATGCGTTTTAACAGTCTGAAATTCATATGTTCCAAAAAGTGGGCGAGAGAGTGCCGAGGAACGAGTATCAAGGTTTCCCCATCTACGAGTTGATCAGAATTTTCATAAAATGAAACTGATTTCAGGCCAACTGCTGTTACGTACTCAATCGACTCAGAGCCACTCCAGTCTACCGAAAATTGGCGAAAACGGATATCTCATGGAGTTGACGGATGACGAGGATTTAGGTACGTCCCGTGAAGCCACTGGCAACAAGTTTAAATTTAAAAAATAACTTTCCCTGTCTATCGAAGATTCCGAGAGATTTGAATATACATTCCCACCAGGGGTGGGACAAAAAAAACTTTCTTTCTCTCCAAAAAAATTACCAAAAAAACAACAAAAAAAATTCAAAAAAAGTACGTATTTCTGCCATTTAAAAAGAAAATTTCCAAGTTTTCGTTCAAAATTAAAATCTTTTGTCAATTCGGAGCATATACTGAATGAGTTTTTGCCCAAAAACCGGAACTTTCTTTCGCCTCCGTGTCTCTAAAAAATATTTTTTTGCCTGCGGCGCATCATCGAAAAAAAAATCAAAGAAATTTTTTGTCTCACTTTCACCATCGAAAAAAATATCAAAAAAATTTTTTGTCTCATCCAAAAAAAAAACCCGAAAAAACAAAAAAAAATCGAAAAAAACAATTTTTTTTTTGGTCCCACCCCTGATTCCCACTCAATTTTTGGGGGCTTTGAAGAAATTTTTAAAGCCCCCGCTTTTCAATGGGTGGGAGTGGTATTCCACATGAAGGGCTTATGTCGTGTGGGGGCTATATCAGAATTTTCAAACTATTAAACTAATTTCAGAAAAAAGTTTGTTACGCACTCGATCGTGCCTGAGCGACTCCAGTCCTTCGGAAAATGAAAGTAGCGAAATGGTCACGGAAAAGATGGATGACGAAGATTCTGGTACGTCTTGTGAAGGCACTGGGGTATTATTACAGAATAGGCACTCACATCTATCAAAAAATGTACCTATTTGAGAAAATCCTATTCTTTCAGTTTTGTTGGTACCTTTACAATAGCGTGGGTGGTTTTCTATATTGTTGTGGGTGGCTATACTGGAATTTTCCCGCCACTGGAAAATAAGGCCATTAATCAAAGGCGACATCGGATTTAGGGGTCATCAGGGGGCATCGCTATCTTGGGGGGCAAACAGTCGGCTATCTTGGGTGCTTCGTGATTTTAACAAAAAGAATCGGAGAAATATATAATAACTTTGCATAAATGTGTCTGATTTTTTAAACCGGCCAAAAAAAATGCTCGTTTTGCTGCTTTCTGTTCGAAATGACCAATTTTGAGTGTGTGCCACGAACTCTGAAAGTGCACTACTAAAAATGTTTTTGTTGAACTTTTCAACCTAGGACTACATTTTACTAGTTGATAACTTTTTCGTATGACTACTTTCAAAGGTACTGTATATTGCAGAAGCGATATTCCTCAAATATCGATGCAATTTGTATAGAAATGCATATATTTTTTAGATATTTCTTATTTCTGCGATCTACAGTCAGGGATGTGCGTGAAATTATTCACGGATCCGTGAAAACGTGAAATTCACGGCTTTGAAGAACCGTGAAATTCGTGAAAAAAACAAATTTTCAAAAATGGATCAAAGTACTGTGTTCTCAATATTATTCATCACTGAGAGTTCCATCGCTCGAAGATGCAATAGAGTTGCATCATCAAAAAATGAAACATCGCACACTTTTTTCACACAAAAATTCAAAATGAACTAAAATTCAACATTGGCGTGAAAAAAAGTGGGCGGTGTTTAAGTGATGCAACTCGATTGAAAACACAATATTGTCAACTTCGTGGATTTCATTTTCGTCGCCAAATTATTTCAATTCTTGTGTAAAATCAACGTGAAATGAAATAATTTGGCGACGAAAATGAAATCCACGAAGTACTGAGTTTCGTAGAGCGCATTTGCTTTTTTCGCGAATCGATAACAAGAAAATAAAAATTCATAACATTGAAAAAAAAAATAAACATAGTTTTCAATGACATCCGTAATTCTTAACATTTTTTGTTCGCATTCTGAAGAGCATTTCTCAAAATGCATCCAAAATGTTTCGATATGATTTTTTCGGAATTATCCATCTCTGCTAGTTGCACCGGTCGCACACAGACCGTGCACTGCGGACTTTCCTGCGTTTCGTCTGGCGCACGGCGTGTTGAAGAGTACATCCGAACTTTTCTTTTTTTTTCTTTGTTTTCTTGTTAAAAATATAATTTCAACATGACGAAAGCGAGGATATGTCAAAAAATCAGTTCATGAGTTCTGATTATCGACGTCTGCCGGATGGTGGCCGTAGTTTGAAAGCCGCAAAATTTGATAAGAACTTATTGGAGTGAATTCAAAATCATATTATCCATCTATGAGAGTTCCACCGCTCGCACACGGACCGTACACTGCGAACTTTCCCGTACATTGTCTTGCGTCTCTCAAGTTCTCACGTAGAAAATACGTATTCCGCCGTTGGCCTAGCGCTGCATGGCCTAGGTTCCGATAGGGTCCCAGTGGAAATTTCAGGGATTAATAATTGAAAAGAGAAGAATAGAGACAGCAGAAAAATTATTAAAAAAATTGTTTAAAGTGTATTGTTTGGAACACATCTTTCGGGGGTACTACGGTATAGAACTTGCACGGAATAGAACTGATACGGAATAGAACTGCGCGGAATAGAACCGGCTGAAATGGAGCTGTACTAAAAAACAACTGCACTAATTAGAACTCAGGGCCTCACAATGTACAACGAAATAATTCTTCGAGTTGTTCGAGCGGTTCTGGGTCGGTACAGCTCAATTTCAGATGGTTCTATCCCTCGAATTTCTATTCCGTAGCATTTCTATTCCGTTTGAGTTCTATACCGTAGTACCCCAGTCGCCGAACGGCTGGTTTGATGAAAGCTTTTTCATAAAAATGATTCCTTTAAAAGTTGTTTCTTCCTTTATCATGCTTCGAAAATTAGAAGGACACCCTATAATTGAAGGACACTCTATATTAGAAGGACATCATTTGAGGGGGGTTGAGAATAGAAGGACATGTCCTTCTATTAGAGGTTTTACGGTATTTCATTTTCGACATTTGTGGGTCATAAAAGCATTCTTTTTTCTTTTCCAAACATGCTGCTGATTTCACCATTAAATAGTTCTGATTCGGAAAGAGGTGGGTGGCTATAATTGAATACGCTGGGATGGTGGTTTATATCCCACAGCAGGCATATGTGGTCGTGGGTCACCGGCACCAAACAGGTCACCAAGCTACGCCCCGCGTCTTCCCTGTGCAAAACATAAGGGCCATCAGAACCAGTGAGGTGTCGGTCCACAAGAGGACGTATAACCGGCAGCCGCGCTTAGCGTGGTAAGAAAATGCGGTTAGAGAAATCTGAAGGCCCGGAGGGACAGCTATGGAGGAAGGCTCTGTTAGGATTGATTAAGAATGTTCCCCCTGATGTCTTCTGAATCCGATGCTTTTTTTTGAGCCAACAAAAAAAACGTATTGCCCATGGCTCCCTATTAAAAAAATAATAAGAAATTGTTTGTTTCGCTCGCATTATCAAATGAAAAAACAAAATGTTTTGTTCCACCCAAAAAAATACCTGAAAAAACAAAAAAAAATTGAAAAACAATTTTTTTTGGTCCCACCCCTGGTGGGGGCTCTACGAGTTGATTAGAAATTTCATACAGTTAAACTAATTTCAGGCCAACTGAGCGACACCAGTCCTACAAAAAAAAGGTGCGAAACGCTCATGGAAACGACGGATGCTGTTACGTCCAGTGAAGCCAATGGCTACTACAAGTTTAAAGTATTCGGTTATTTACTTATTTTGCTAGCCATTGGAGTTTTTATATCCTTCCATTCGTGGTTCTCCAAGTCTGAAAATGAGCCAAGCAAGAATCTGAATACTCTCAATACATCCGAGGAAAAAACGGCCTCTCTAGCTCGTATGATGAATGCGATTGCACTGCAGAATGAATTTAATGACGGATCAGTAAGGATGAAAGAGGTTATGGCTGAAGCATTAGATGTGAGAAATTCGACTCTGCTCGATCGCATCGATGAAAAGGACTCCCGTGTCGCTGGTAAGGCTGTGAAGACAGTTGATTTGATAACTGCTCGACCAGCACAGACGATCAATAAAACCACCGAAAAGTTGAGCAACGTTTTGTTTCTTGGCGACTCTACTTCACACTCGTCTTCAATCAGCCAAATGTTCTCCTCTTTGAATGATTTCAACATTGATTTGAGCTCAATATCATCTTCAGTTGGTCGATCAGTCCAGATGCTGAATAATCTCTCCCAGGAGATTAATTCTCCTAATCCGAAGTTCGATATGGCTTTTGATCACTTTTCAACTTTCCAATCGCTGATGGGATATATACATGGTACATTATTACCTGATTTAAAGGCCAAAAACATCGCTATCCAGAATTTCGAAACTTTAAAGGATTTGCGGTCATTCGTCGTTGATTTCGAACAGTACCAGCTAGTGACAAACGGAACATTTCTCAACAATCTGAAAACAAGTTTGAACAGTTTATTGTCATCAATCTCTACGATCAAGTCATGGCTGGATGCGAAGAACAAACATCATGCCATTAAGATGCTAGATGACATAAACACAATACTTGCACCAAGCGTCTTCGGATATGATAAGAATTTGCTTATTGGATTTCCTAATGGATCTAAAGATTTGGCAACGCTGTTCGAGAACCTCCAAGAAAATTGGATCAAAAGAGTTTTAAATGGAGGAAAGTCTGTGAGTGAGTTGGTACGAGTCTTCGGACCTATGACGAAGTTTCAAAGCCAGCTTAGCTCACTAGAACAAATATGGATGAAATCGGACAGAGAAACTTACGCGAATACAACCCGGAAAAGTCTGATTTCTTTGAGAATCATTAATAAAGCCAACCCAGTGGACGTATCGGACTCGTTGTCTAAGGTGAACGACACTTTTGTGAACTTGGGATCAATTGCCGATGTGAACTCCATAGTCTTGGATGAGTTCAATCAACTTTTGAACTCTTCGGAGCCTTTCACAAGTTTCAAAAACCAGTTGGCAGGTTTTCTCGACGCGCCTGAAGTCGCTCAGTTTTCGACACAAGAATTGATTAAGTTTTTATCAACATACGGAGACCAGAACACTCAAAAAGGAAAATTCGACATGTTGAAAAACAATTTGGATATACCAAAATATTCACAGAATCTCGAATTCTTCCAAAACCAGTTGGATCTTCTCGTAAGCGCTAAAAATGCAACCACAGGATACTTTAAAACGATTGTCGAATTCAACAGCACTATCACTTTCGCCAACATTCGAAGCTTAATAGAAATTCTTCAAAAAGTTAAGTCTGAAATTACGGCAATAGAAAACCTCGTCGAACTGTTAAATTCCTTATGTATATTTTCGGAAAAAGAACGTAAGATTATCGATGGAATTTCAAATTTTTTGGTTACGGTGAAATCCAAAATGAACGAATCAAAGTTGTTAGAAGAAAGTCTACAACTGGAAATGAAAGAAACAGGATTTTTGCATCGGCTATCAGGATTTTCTTCTGCTCGTAATTTGACGTCTCAACTGGCGTACACCGAACGTACTTTGCATTTTTTTCAAAGGAAGGACCTGAAGCAGGATTTTCAAAACTTGGCAACCAATGGCGAAAAATTGGTGGAGTTCATTGAAAGTCTCCCAGCCAATGAGAAACAACAAGTTGGTTCTGGATGGAGCAATATCTCCTCTTTATACAAATCTCTGTCTAGCCTTTTGCCAGTAATCAAATCTCTTCCTTCGAATTCAACTCTCCCTGAAAGCAATTTGACGTCGTTTGGAAAATCGTTATTCTTTCTTGACGCTAATAAAATTCCGGAATTTAACTTCTCATCGATGGTTTCCTCAATTAATTATTTGAAATCATCAAGGGTCGGACAGTCAGAAAAGGTTTTAAACGCCGAGCAAAGTCTCATCAAGCTGGAAGGATTACAATACGCTTCCATGCGTCAAAATGGCACACTCGGGACGTTACTAGGACAAGCAGACAACTTTTTCACAAGTTTCTTCTCAGAAAAACCTGATGAGATGAGCTGGTGGTAAATCATTTCCAAGTTAAGCTAACTTTTAAAAAATATTTCTTTCAGGTTAATCGTTTGGATTGTCTCCGGCGTTTTGGTGGTCGTTGTCGCGGGCCCCGTCTTGGTGTGGCTATGTTGCTACAAAAGTTTTCCTTCACTGCGTCCAAAACCAGTAAGCCCAACTCCAAGCGAAAAAAGTATAAGTGGAGGTATAAAATTAGTTAATGGTTCCTTTTTCAATGTTTTTTTTTTTCATTTTTTCAGACGAGTGTGATCCACTAATACCAAATACCGCCGAAAGCGCTACCGACAGTTCTACCGACAACGAAATAACCGCGGAATCTGGGAGTTTCGAGAGTTCAGTACATGACGAGAAGGAAACGAAGACGTTGGAAGAGAAAGAATTAAAGGAGGGAACGGAAAGAAAAAGTAAAAAGGAAAGCGAAAAGACGAAAAAGAAAAACAAGGAAAAAGGTGTCGTAGAAGAACAAGAAAAGCCGAATAAGCAAAATGAGCAAAGAGTAATGACGGATGAAGAAATCCTCAAAATTATATTGGAACGGCGAGCTATGTATATTCCAGTGAACGTCAGACCAAACGAAATAGGAGAGGACGAAGATGAGAATACGAGAAGACGTATGGCAGAATATCCACCGGCGCCTATAGTCGAGCGGCCCATCGAAAAGAATGCTGTTAAACCAGACGGAGAAGCTTACAGAGTGTTCGAAGAATTTGAGCCTGAGCCGCCTATTGACTATGATCCAGACAATTCTGACGATCTTCGCTCAATTAACACCAACACGCTTTCCACTCAATCGGATTCTACTCAGTACCATTCTGAAACTACCGATAGTTACTCACAGGCTTCCTTCACCGATTCTATGGATTCAATGGACAGAACTGCTTCCCTAAGTGATGAGGATGAATATGATCGGATGACTGTATTGGATACACCTCTCCTTACTATGCTCGGACAAAAAGGCTTAGAAGAGGCACGCGACCAATTTCTAATTGAGTATTATTATGGGCTTGAGTGCGAGCAATTCTTGACAAAAGCTTATCTGGAGTGGAAAGAGAAGATGAGGAATGAGGCGGCGGTGGAGAGACGACGGAAACAACGTGAGGAGGAGCACGAAGAGTTTTTGATAGAAAAGGAGAAGATAGTTGCCCGTACTAAGAAATATAGGGAGGAGATGGCAAGAACGCAGCCAGAAATCGATAGAAGACGTGCCATTAACAAAGCAATAGCAGATGCGTGGTTCGCGGAAATGGCAATAAAAGAGGCTGCATACGAAGAGGCAAAAGCAAAGAGAACACCTTGTGAGTCCTCATTTTTTATATTTCACTACTATTAATGTTATTTATTTCAGTGGAAATGGCTACGTGTTACGTCGATGAAAGTTACGAGATGGATGTCCCTACGGAGAAAAGGATTGTTGCATTGGGCTACGAGCAAGCCGAACCAATCGATAACTACATTCAGTCTCATTTTCAAGACAAATTTGAGCATAAATATCGCACTCAACCACCGGAATACACCCACGATTGGTGTCGGGTGCGGATGACCAAAGACTTTTGGGACGATTGCGACTTTTACGATGCTGCGTGGATGTATCCGTATGAGTTTGTTTTCCATAAGATTATGGACAAGTATAAGAATAAACTGATTGTGGCCAGTGCACCAGCGTTCGTGTATCCGTGCGGAATTCTGTGGCACTGGATATACGAAACAAACGTCAAATTTTTCATTCATCTCAACGAGGATTGGGAAAGTGAGTGATCAGGGTTGATTTGAGAAAAGATTTCATTCATAATTCAGGTAACTTTCATTATTCGATTCAATTCTACCCGGACAAAGCGGGCGAGGTGGGTTGGTACAATCGAAACAAATATCGTCACTACAAGGTGAAATGCTTGAGTGTTGTTGATGTTTACGATGAATACGGACAGGAATATGTGCTTGAGATCACTCTTTACCAGTATGTTCTTCTCGTAATGCTATATTTAAAGTGACATTTTGTTTTCAGCTGTCTACAGCGCATGCCAACAAAACGAATGCTGATGCTCCGCATGTTCGACTGGGAAAAGCGGAATGCTCCAATGTACTGGGAAAACTACGTACTGATTGCCGAACGACTTAAGCAAGCGTCAGAAAAGTTCCCGGCCGTTGTGATGAGTCTTCTGGGATCGGGTCGAGCTGGCACTTTGATTATCGCTCTGCAGGCGGCTGTCATTGCACCGTTGGACGATGATGTGGGCATTCACAATAGTGTGCATGGTGGAAGAGCTAGCAAGAGATGTTGCCTAACTGATGCCAATCAAGTCTACTTCTGGCGTTTCGTTCATTATGAGTTGTTGTTCAACGTGAGTTTACAGTTTATTACAGTCTGTTCAAAAATAACATTTATATTTTCAGTGGTTCCCTCCACTTCGAAAGTATCGCGTTAAAATGGAATTCCGCTCCAACATGTACGCTTCCTTTGTCATAGAACAGCGTCGGGAATTTCTCGACAATCGTTGGCCACGCTGGCTCTTTCGTCGTTTGTGGAATTTGGAAAAAGACATTTTTGAGCACAGTCATTATTTCAACGAGTGGCATCACTGGTGGAATGTGGAAAGAAAATTGGTCAGACGGCGTAGATTTGTTCTGCCTGATCTACACCCATGTATTGAACCAAACCCAGCAAACGAATCGTTTCCAATGAACAGACGTGTAGAACCAATCCGTCGGAAACGCCTACGTATCGGTGACCCGCCACGCGATCCGAACCGCCCAAAGCGCAGTGTGTTGCCGTCCGAAATGATGGCGATGCAACAATCTCAGTGTTATGGAATCAACTTTTATGACCGCATCTTCGATCCTGCGTCAATTCCCGAACGAGCGAAAGGGCAAATGGTCTGGAAAAGAACAGAGGAGTTGGGCAAGGTAGGAAAAGGTTCAAAGCCTCTTAGTTCGATGTATGATGGAATGGGAAGATGCCGTGAGATGGAGGATGCACGTGACGCTACGGAAAGATTCGAGGAGAAATATGGCGACAAATAACTTGATTTTTAACCTACCGATTAAATTAGATGAATATGTTTTTGAAAAATACCAAACGCCTTGCTGCATTGAAAACGTATCTTTGTAATTTTTTTTTCTTTTAATCTTTTTTATATCGTCAATAGTCTATACAGTTTTTCTATATAATATACAGTGCGTGCAATATCTATAGGACCCCCTCGATTTTAGGCCTACGGGAAAAACCAAAAAAAGTTATCAAAAATCTGTGAATGCCATTCGATTCTAAATCTGAAATAACCCCAGGGTACACATTTTTATCATCCTACCACTTTCCATACCCGCTTACCACCAAAAAATCACTTATTTGGCCGTGCAATATCTATAGGACCCCCTGAGAAATTCGGGTTGGCGACCAATTTTTGGTGGGGTTTTCGTTCATTAATTCGACTATTTTCTTTATTTTTTGTTTCTTTTTCTTTTTTTTCATAAAAACTATTCATTCTATCAGATTCCCAACTTTAATTATTAAATTTTTATAACACAGCGCAAATTCAATCAGATCTACAAATTTGGGTATCGGAAAGTGTATGGATGTGCCTGAAATTGGTCGTGGATACGTCATTTTCCGTTGAAAATAAGTATAAAAACTAGAATTCGAGTTAATCTTGCAATTGGAACACTGTTTTACAGGCATTTTGCAGTAGAGCGAGGTTGAATATGTATTCGCCGACTATAGCTGTCTAAATTTACCGTAATCTTGTTTGTTTCAAGAGTTAGAAGCCCAGGTAAAGTGATACTAAGCCTAAATTCACCTATTCCTAAAATGATGCATGCCCAACCAGTCACTTGTAATTTGCTTGTCACTTCTCACCTCTTCTGAGCAAGCTTAGCTCAATGTGATGCAACACCTTCACTTTATGAAATTCCCAGTTTTGTTAGGAAGAGCAAGACTGCTTGCCGTAACTACCTCAACGGTCTCCTGAATTATGGTAGGCAATCGAAGTAGCACAAAGGGAAGACAGAGAAAAGTCACGGCTCGAGAAGAACGTTACATTCTTCGCGTGTTGCCAAATTCCCCGAAAAGCCTCAGAAAAGTACAAGGAGAGTTAGATCTCAATGTCTGCAAGTCGACCATTCGGAATGTCATGAAGAGAAGCGGAATCATCGTCCGTCAAAAAATGGTCAAAGTACTGGAAATGATGCCACATCACAAAACAACTCGACTATGCCCAACAGTATATTTGAAGTCATTCAAACCGATGCTGACAAAACTTCCCCTGTCATTTTCCTTGTTTTGAACTTTTGTACAGAGATATATGTGCTCAATAAACCTATTCTTGCTTCTACGTGCTCATTACTACCGGTTAGATGTTAATGAAGCTACAGATTTTTCGAAAGTAAGTAATTATCATGGAAACAATTGTGGAAAAACAGAAACAACAAAAAAATTAAGAAAATAGTCGCATTAATAATGTACAAAAATCCCACCAAAAATTTGTCGCCAACCCGGATTTCTCAGGGGGTCCTATAGATATTGCACGGTCAAACAAGTGATTTTTTGGTGGTAAGCGGGTACGGAAAGTGGTAGGATGATAAAAATTTGTACCCTGTGGTTATTTCAGATTTAGAATCGAATGGCATTCACAGATTTTTGATAACTTTTTTGGTTTTTCCCGTAGGCCTAAAATCGAGGGGGGTCCTATAGATATTGCACGCACTGTAGTCTACATATTATATAGAAAACTTTTAAGTTTGTAAACGCCTACTGCGCAGTCCTGCGGCGGCTGCTAAAGTAGCCTATTGACGTCGCCACTTTACACTCTTCCTCATTCAATTATACGAACCCTGTTCAGGTGGTAGTGCACGTTATTACTCAGGGAATTTTCGGCGAATCGCCGTTGTAAACCGAAATATCACAAGCGAATTTGAACAAAACAAAATATTGAGTTACCGTGCATACTTTGATAGCCAACATGCCGTTCAGAGATGAGCGGAAGTGGAATTTTTAGTTACGGAAGACGAAAGACGGAATACGGAATAACATTTTTTTACGGAACACGGAAGACGGAAGACGGAACAGAAAAAACTACGGAAGACGGAAGCAGACAAATTTTACGAATTTCGTAAAACAGGCTCATAGAGTTGGAAAAAAGCCAAAAGTGATAAATATCGTAAAAGCTGTGTATCTGGAGCGAGCACTGATACTCAAGTCCTCCCCGTTCACGAATTTAGAACGGCCGGATGGATCAACGACATACAATCGTCCCGAGATCAGGAAGCTAGTTCTCACTCACTTCTCCAATCTGTACGCAGCGACGACGCGAGAGCCACGATCCAGATACACCCATCCAGATGACCCGGAAATTCTCCAACATGAGGTCGAACATGCAATAGTCACCTCAAAGACGAACATTTCGCCAGGACCGGATGAGATTACATTTCTACAACTAAAGCTGGGAAATGAGAGCATAGCTCCTCATCTCACAGCCGCACTGAATCAAGTCCTAACGAACGGGAGAACATCGGAAGACTGGAAGACGGTGAAGATTTATCTCCTTCCCAAGACCACGAAACCGAAGAAATTGAAAGATTATCGTCCGGTTGCATTGTCTTAAATCGTCTCAAAACTTCACGAAAATCCTTACGAGAAGGATCACCGCGAAAAGCAAAGATTACCTTGAGAATCACAAGCAGGATTCAGACGTGGAAGATGATGCGCAGACAACATTCAAGTCGTCTCGCAGATGTGGGTAAAATGCATCGAATTCAAGATTCCTCTCGTAGCGGTTTTCCTGGATTTTACGTGTGCTTTCGACAATGTTAATGAGCTAAACGTTCTAAACAAGAAGATGAAGTTCAAGATCCAAAGAGGAGTACGTCAAGGGGATTCGTCGTCTCCACTACTCTTCGCGCTGGCTCTTCAGGCGATCTTGGATGAGCTAGACCCAGCACCTTGTGAGGATGATAAGACCGGAATCGACATCAATGGAGTATCAATTCACCGTTTGAATTTGCAAACGACGTTGTTTTATTCGCGAACTCTGTGAAAGAGGCAGAAGATAGAGCAAATCGGATTGCAATGGGATTTCCCAAGTACGGCCAAGATAAATACCGTAAACGCTGTGTAAGAACGGCACCTTTGATATACAGTGCCGTGCATAAGTATACGAACCGGGGTGATTTTGACTGTAACTCAACTTCGGATGATCCGATCGACCCCAAACTTTCAGAGATTGAGAAAAACGCTTAAAAAATGAGCGAAGCAGTTCAAGACTTCAAAATCGGTTATCTGGGCGACTTTGAACACTCCAAACCGATCTAAAGCTACGGGAAGACCTTTAAAAACATCATCAGGAGACGACAGAATCATTGTCAGAATGAGCAAGAAAAATCCCCGGCTGACCAACACGGATATCAACTCAGAGCTGAAGGACCAATATGGAGTTCAGGATAGTTTTTTGAACATTTCTCAGAAAATTTCAGTTGACATGGCTTCCAGGTGTCCAAGGACACTGTCAAAAGACGTCTGCGCAACGCTGGACTCTTCAGAAGGGGCCCAGTGAACAAGCCAATGATTCCGGAGAAGAACCGTTCAGCTCGACTGAAGTAGGCAAAGGCAAAGGCAAAGTAGGCATTCCTTCTTTTTTTCACGTTGGAAGTTGCGACACTTGCTGCCATGGTCAACAACCGTAAAAGAGAAAAGACATCACGATCGTCTTCGGATAAAACGGCGCAAACACTTCTAAAATCGACGGAATTTCTCAACCTGCTGAAATCCGCCATAACAGAAGCAGTGTCAGCAGTCCTGGAAGATTTCAAGGTCGACCTACACAAGTCCATAATGGAAATGAACACGAAGATGAGAGATCTAGAGGAATTGGTCGCCGTCCAACAAAAACGGCTTGAAAGCGTGGAGGCTGCCATGAAGGAAGTAAAAGAGAAGAAAGAAGACCTGGCAGAGATAAAGGAAAGACGCAGATCGATAGTAGCTATTGGAGTTCCAGAGGCAACATGTTCGTCGATGTTCGAGAGAAGTGCCGCCGACATCAATGCAGTCCACGAGCTCTTCAAATGCGTGGATGCCACATCACCGCCGATAACAGTCTATCGGCTCGGTCGTCAGAGGGAGGATGGTAAACCACGATTGCTAAAGATTGTTTTGTCAAGTACGTTTGCGCAGCGGGACGTCCTTAAAAAGGCGCACAAGCTAAAATCATTTCGCACCACTGATGGTCGGCCTATTTTTCTCCGACCGTCCATGTCGCGTGAAGAATTGGTGCAATACCACGACAACCGCCGCAAGAACTATGCCAACAAATCACTCGCAACGAACGCTAATGCCACGCCGCTGCAAATACGAAAGGACACGCCAACGAATATTTTCACGGATCCAAAAAACTAATTTCGCCCAGCACAGATAATTTAATTTTTTTCCCACATTCTCCTGATTTAATCCTTTCTATTCTAAGCGCAAACGTTCGGTCGCTTATGGGTCGTTTTGGGGCATCTACACTTCCGTCGAGTTTCTCCTCGGATTCGAGTTCATGGTGCAGTTGGACAACAAGGATAAGGTGCGAAAAGTTCAATTTCTTCACTTACAAATCACATGTTTTCCAGTTAATCCTATTGAAGAGCTTCTGCGTGAAAGCGTCATTGTTCGCGGGTGCGATGCGAGCGAAACGAGAGGGACGTGATCGCCTATTGACCGTAGACGGGCGAGACGTGTATCCGGATAATTTGAAGAGGTTGGAGGTTCTTAAAATCGATATAAAAAGTTTTTCTCTCACCAGACTGGAAAAGTTTCCGGAGGGGCTTCTTCATCGTATCCGGAGCCTGTTGGTTTGTCGATTGATCGAGTTGAAGGTGACCAGCGAGGAGTTTGCGCTCTTGAATGTGATATTATGCTGTAATCCGGGTATGTTTATCGATATGTTTTAGTTGTTTTTCTTCAATTCAAAAGTTCCCGTTCCCATTTCCAGCCGTCACCGGTCTCTCCGAATCCGCTCAATCCATTCTGACACTCTGGCAAAAAAAGTGCAGCTCACACCTGTTCCAGTATTGTCAGTACTACAGTGCGTTTCACATTTATACGGTCACCCTTATTTTTGAGTTCCACGTGGCAATCGATAAAATTTCGTACCCGGCTACTTAAAAATCGGATTCAGGGCATCAAATTACATACCCAAAATAATTTTTACAAATATATCTGAAAAACTGCCCGAACTAGGGCACTCTGACTGAAAAATGGTAATTTGCAAGCGTTTCACATTTATACGGTCACCTCAATAAAATCCGAAATTTCTATTTCCATTTGAGACCAATCGGCTTTAAATGAGTTATTCGTCTTTAAATTAAGAGTATGAAACATTATATCTTCGTTTTCTTTTCTTTATTCATTTGTGTACGATGCCACGATGTATTTTGCTATCGGATGCCAAAAAAAGCTTCAATTCGGGCTTGTAAAACTGCGGGATGGTCGAACCGAAAGGTTTCCCGTCATATGAATTGTTACAAAGACTGTGTGAATTGTTTTCTCTTGAATCCTAACGGAACCAAACACTCCAAGAAGACTGGTTAGAAGCCGAAGTTGGATACTTGATCCAAACGTACCATGTCGAGATCCGCATCCAACTCGATGAAATCGTTTAACGATCTCAAAAAAGGAACTGAATCTGAATGTGAGCAAGTCGACTGTTTGGAGAGCTCTTAAGGAAGATAAAAACCTCGTTCGCGAAGTTATGCGCCCTGCCCCGAATCTCACCGACAATCACAAGTAGCGCCGCCTCAACTTCGCCTTCTCGAACAGGTCTACTGATAGGAATAACGTACTTTTGATCATGATTATAAATCGGGAACCACTTTATTTTTGTCAGATTACCTTCTCGGATGAGTAAAAATTTAACCTCGACGGCCCTGATGGATACAAGTCATACTGGCATGACCTCCGTAAGGATCGCCTTGTCTTCTCCAAAAGGAACTTTGAAGGTGGATCTCTTATGCTCTGGGGAGCCTTCTCGACCTCGATCTGGCGTTTGTAACTTGTTGGATGAACACTTCGGACTATCAAGAAGTCCTGCAGGACCATCTACTTTGATTCCGCCGTCGTTTCAGTCGTCGTCAGTTCATTTTCCAGCAGGATAATGCGGCTATCCACGTCAGTCGCTCGACTATGGATTGGTTTAGGGCAAAGAACGTCGGCGTTTTGCTATGGCCAGCATGTTCGCCCGAATTGAACCCTATGGAGAATGCCTGGAAAAAATTATAGACGGTTGGAGACCTCAATACGGCTATTCTCGACAAGTAAAAGCTTCTGGAGCACGAATTCAAGAAAAAAGACACCCAATACCTTCCAAATCTTATCTAATCTATGCCAAATGGTATTTTTGATGTTATCCCTTCAAATGGTGCTGCCATCAAATATTAAATTGTTTTTGTTTTTGCGTTTTTGTTGCTTTTATTGGGGTGACCGTATAAATGTGAAACGCTTGCAAATGACCGTTTTTCAGTCAGAGTTCGCTAGATCGGACATTTTTTCAGATATCACCGTAAAATTCATTTTGGGTATGTAATTTGATGCCCTGAATCCGATTTTTAAGTCTTCGGGTACAAATTTTCATCAATTGCCACGTGACACTCAAAAATAAGGGTGAACGTATAAATGTGAAACGCACTGTATTATCAGTAGGCATTCCATGCGGGAAAAATTTTGACCGCCCGGCCCACCCGTTGCCCGCGACCACCCGTCGACCGTCCGCATTTTGCCCGCATGCATTTGCGCGTCACTGTGTTTGCGGACTTTTGCGATTTCGACCGAAAAAATGTATTTATAATTGAAACAAAACAAAAAGATAATTCAATAAAACAAATGTATTACTCAAAATCCTACAAATCAAGTATAAATTCAATATTTTTCGATAAAATCTGGATTATGGTTACTTCGACCTCTGTAAAAACTCTTCCGAGATGGGAAAAGGCTCTCTCGCGGATAGATTTACTCGAGAGCACGCTAAAATACCGTCATCAATTTTCGCAAGATGAGGAAAAAACGGTTTTCTTCACAAAAAATTATAAAATAAATGCGATCATTGAATCAGGCTCAGAAAGAGGACGATCGGCCAATTCACCACACGGATTGCGCTAAAACCTTTCAACTATCGATCGGATGCGTTCGAGAGCGTAGAAATGTCAGTTCTAAAGATGATTCTCATTTTCGTGTTTCCATTGGCATGTGGAAGTATTTTTTTCATTTCCGTCAATTTTTTTTCCGTTCTTCGCCCCTTAAACAGTAGAATTCGTCGATTTTCTTGACGTCCGCTAATCTTCCATTCCTAAAACAAAACCCAGTTAGTAATCCAATTTTTCAATAGGAAAATAATCGTTTAGAAACACATAATTGCATTATTCTATTCACAAAAATAAAAAAAGATCCGTGTTTATTGCTTCGGTTAACTATTGGACGCAAACACCGCTACGCGCAATTGCACATGCGGGGAAAACGGGCAAACTTTGCCCGGACGGTCGGCGGACCACCGTATTTTGCCCACCGCTCATGGAGAGCCTAATTATTGTCGGATTAATCGAGAACCGACACTGTGTACCGGCGCGGGAACTTGAAATTGGATTAAATAGGCCACACCCCCAAAACGTAATTGCCACACACTTTTTCCTGCAAAGCCGCCGCGCGCTTTTACCCCTGTTATCGGATTTGTTTTTCTCTTGTCGCTCTTCAATAAATTGTTTTATTTTTCGAATATTTGTATTTTTTTAACTGAATTTAACCATAATTTGCACAATTGAGCCTTTTTTACCACCATAATGGCAAAAAAAAGTGCGAAATTGTTTTACCTCTTTTTTTTACCTCTCTTTTTTTTATTTTTACGTCCCAATCTAATTTACAGATATTTAAAGGTAAGATTTTTGTGTTGAGCAACTAAAATTCAAAAAGTTTAATTGCAGATCCTACTCGACAGACGTGCGGAGCCCAAGGAACAATCAATGGAAACTGCGTTTGGCTGAATGGCCAGAGAAAGTAAGTTTTTACGGCTTTGAAAACTCATGGATTATAAAAAAATAATTGCTTGTCAGTCATAAAAAAAACAGAAAATTATAATTGTTTGCAACGGTTATTTGGAATTTTTGATTTCCCATAAATTCATTCTTCAAAAAAAATACCCGTCGCGAGCATTGTAATTTTGGGCAAACAATAAGTTCCCACTAATGATTTCCTTTTTTTATAATTGGCTACCTTTTTCAAAAAAGAATGATAGAAAGAATAAAAATTTGATATTCCTGACAGCAAAGTGGCAATGCCAGCTTCCTTTGCGTAAAATTAATTTTTTAAATATAAGAACCGCTTGTTCTTGTAATCCAATTATTTAATTTCCAGATCCGAGGCAGGCACTCCCAGACGACGAAGATGATGCGGCTTCGGATTTCTCAAAGAAATTTTTGATAATTTCGTGCTATTTTGAATAAAAAATCATGCATTCATACAATTATTATTAATTTTCTAATTTTAAATTAAAAAATAAGAAATTGTTATTTCTTGTTATTTAAATAATACAAGAAACAACTTTTTTAAGTAAAAATAGTTTATTGCACATGAAATTCAACAAATTAAATGGATTTTTTACTTTTAATCGACTAGACAATGGATTGGCGATGACGATGACGACGACGAATCTGTCGTTTTGGCGCTGAAAAAAAAATAATATTCAGAAATATGCTCTGAGAATTTTAATATTTTAATTTTAATACAAAGCAAAACCAACTGGCAGTTTCACTTCGTAGGTTTTTCGTTCAATGTAATGGATAATGGATAAAATTTTCCAAAAAAAATGCTGGCTCGCTGAAGAATGCGGACGAAAAACGAAATTTCACACGATATATGTACATTTCAAGTGAAAAAGGGTCAAAATTACAGCAAACAATCCTTTCCCACTGATTATTTCCTCAGTTTTGTCATTTGCTACCTTTTAAAAACATTTTATGGCAATTTTTTCTGTCTTCAAGAATCTTTTCTTACCAGAATGTAATTAAAAATTTGGAAATTTATAATTTTCGGTCAATATACGAGCATCATTCTTTTTGGAAAAAGGTAGCCAATTATAAAAAAAAGAAATCATTAGTGGGAACTTATTGTTTGCCCAAAATTACAATGCTCGCGACGGGTATTTTTTTTGAAGAATGAATTTATGGGAAATCAAAAATTCCAAATAACCGTTGCAAACAATTATAATTTTCTGTTTTTTTAATGACTGACAAGCAGTTATTTTTTTATAATCCATGAGTTTTCAAAGCCGTAAAAACTTACTTTCTCTGGCCATTCAGCCAAACGCAGTTTCCATTGATTGTTCCTTGGGCTCCACACGTATGTCGAGTAGGATCTGCAATTAAAATTTTTGAATTTTAGTCGCTCAACACAAAAATCTTACCTTTAAATATCTGTAAATCAGATTGGGACGTAAAAAGAAAAAAAAGAGAGGTAAAAAAAAGAGGTAAAACAATTTCGCACTTTTTTTTGCCATTATGGTGGTAAAAAAGGCTCAATTGTGCAAATTATGGTTAAATTCAGTTAAAAAAATACAAATATTCGAAAAATAAAACAATTTATTGAAGAGCGACAAGAGAAAAAAAATCCGATAACAAGGGTAAAAGCGCGCGGCGGCTTTGCAGGAAAAAGTGTGTGGCAATTACGTTTTGGGGGTGTGGCCTATTTAATCCAATTTCAAGTTCCCGCGCCGGTACACCGTGTCGGTTCTCGATTAATCCGACAATATCAGCACACTGCGCCCACCAGATTCCCTGATCTTCTATCACTTTGCCACGTCGTTAATCGCAATTTTGAGGATGTGCAATATATGACAATGTTGTTCCGGATTTACATCCAGGGCGTCAAGTATCGGAGGATTGTTAATGAAGTTGTGTGATCGTCTATAACTTTTTGGTGATATTTTTATATATACATTTTCAAATAAGGAAAAAAAAACATGAAATAAATCGATATAATTTCAAAAATAAAAACGAAAACAAAATCAATTTCGAAATCGAAATCGCAAGAAACCAAATAAATAAAGTTCAGCCGACTTCACAGATCACTAGTTTGTTTTTGTTTTCACGTCGCCTCCCGTCGTCCAAAAACGAAAAATTAAATACGAGATTTTCTGAGAACATGCGTGCACCAAGATTTATCACTGCAAGAACCCAAAATTAGCAATAAAATCTAACATTAATAAAATATAAACTGAAAAATAAAACCGTAGAGCATTGCGGCGATCTTACTTATCCGTTTATCAGTGCCAGTGACCAGAAAAATAGAGACCAAGACGAGAATCAGAAAAAGTTGAGCGATAATTGGCACGATTCGGAGCATCAGAAACGGATGGCGCTCCGTGAGCTCATTGAGTCGCTGCTCTAGCGCATCTTCGACGGGCGGTACGAGTTTTTGCGTGCTTTTGGAAGGATTTCTGGGGGAATTTTGATTTTTTGGGGTTTCTTTTGACTAAATCTCACAATTGCAGATCCTCTTCGAGTTCCGGCTCGTAGAAGGCAGTGTTCATCAGTCCAATACTCTGGAAAAAAAAAACATTTTCAAGAATTTGAAAATTTCTAACCGTTGTCGTTGAACTTGTCGTCGTCTGCTTTCGGACACTGATTTCTTTGTCCTTCAACAGCTGCATCGGGGATGACACCGTTTGCCGAACCATTTTTGAATCGTACGAGTTGGAGTTGGAAAAATCGCTGAAAATCGGGAAAAAAAGTTGTTAAAAAAATCAATAAACCTTTTCGCTTTTATTGTGTTTTCAATCGACTTGCGACATGAGAACGCGAAACTCCGCCCACTTATTTGTGCGCGACCACGCGAACAAACACAGTGCTATTTGTAGAAGAGACGCAGACAGAACGATGTTTGCGGACTTGAATTGCGTTTTCATGTCGCAAGTCGATTCAAAACACAATATGTTACTTTTTTCCAATTTTTTGTATTTTTCAAAGGATATTTCAATATGAAGTTGTGGCGGAAGCGTTAAATATTAATTGAACAAACAAAATAAATTTTAAATATAAAAAACACTTAAAAATCAGAAATCGCTTCGAGACCCGCTGCACAAAATCATGGCATGTGCCTTTAAGAGTACTGTAATTGATTGATTAGCGCCGATTTGTTTTTTCGGTGTTTTGAATATTTTTTGATTTTACCATTAAATTTAATTTAATTTTGAAAAAAACACACACATTTTCGTTGCAGATGGAAGACCAAAACATGTCAATGGGCGCAGCGGTGTGTCGAATCTGCATGTGCGGCGAAACTTCCATCCCATATCTCGGAAAACAGGCCGGCGAGCCGCTAATCTCACCCTGCCGATGCTCCGGCACAATGGGCCTCTACCATCGAAGCTGCCTGGAGCACTGGCTCACGCTCACCAAGACGAAAAACTGTGAAATTTGCAAGTTTTCGTTTAAAATTACCCAGTGCGTTGGTTCCAGGTGCAATCAATTTGTTAACTGCGTTTTTTAATTCAGAAAATCGCGAAATTTCATCGACTACATCCGCCAGCGTGGCTACGAGAAGCGACGCAACGATCCGGACAATCGAAATCCGTTCGTCGACATCTCCTTCGTGCTCGTCATCACTCCGTTAGCCTGTATTGCCTTGTTTTTGTGCATTCGGGGCGCGGCTCTTGCCGGACAAAAGTGGGTGATGAAAGTGGGCTCTTTTGATGATATTTTTTAAGATATCACTTTGCGTTTGAGAATCGGGAAAGCGAGGATAACGGCCGTAATTTGGAGATTCGGAACGAGACTTCGATGGGTAAATAAAAAAGAGAAAAAAAACTGACTAAAAAAGCGCTGCGCGTTTTTTTTTCACTCTGAACTTCGATAGTTTCAGAAACGCGGCAAGGTAGTCGCGATTTCCTGTAAAAAACATTTTTTTCGCTATTTTTACCGATTCTTTCAATTTTGGTTGGTTTTTTTGTTATTATTTCCAGTTTATCGACGTTTTATGTAAATTGGCACTTGCTGTTTGTGTTTGCGTACTGGCGTTGCGTACGCATTTATTTACAAAGCTCCGCCTCGTTTTTTAATCATTTTTAAATTAATTATTGATTTTAGATTGATAAATATCACGTTTAAATGGAAATTGGAAGAAAGAAACATTCGATAAAAAGGAAAATGCCGGATAATGCAAAAATCGATAAAAATCTTCCATCTTCGCCGATTTGTGACTAATTATTCCGTGTTTTTTAAAATTTATTTTTGATTTTTGATTGAAAAAAATAAAAAAGTACCGGGCGAGTGTCAATTTGAATGAAACGATGATAGTTTTTTGGTTGGAACTCACAATCAGTGTTTGCGGACTCGCACTGTCAACAGTAATTTTTGCATTTTTGAATTTTTTGCATATATCAAAAATGTAACACTTCACAAAAAAACTTTCGAAAAAAAAATGAGCGGGGCTTGCGAAATTACGGTCATCAGAAAGAGTCCGCAAGCACCAAGTGCCAAGAGAAAGGTATTCAGGCTCCGGGACGTTTCAAAACCGGGGCCTTTAAAAACCAGACGTTTCAAAACCGGGCATTTCAAAACCAAAGGTTTTAAAACCGAGGCGTTTCAAAACCATGTTAACACGGATGGGACCGAAATCGGGCCTATATTCAAAACTACTTGCTAGTCAACCGCAAATTTAATGTTTTCGTGGTTTTCAATACAACTCTATTGTATTTTTTCTTCCTATGTTAAAACGGTTTTGAAACGTCTCGGTTTTGAAATGTCCGGAGCTTTATAGAATAGACCAAAAAAGAGGAAAATAGCAAAACATTGGTCGGAAACTCGGAAAATCCTTCAATTGACCTAAAATTTTGGGAAGCAATGTCAAGAATACTCCTGCAAATGCTAAGAAAGTTTTGGACCGAAATTTCGATTTTTCTGAAATTTTAATTTCCATATTTTGGTCGAAAATTTTCTGAACATGGCCGGGAGTATTTTTGTCATTATTTCCCAAAGTTTCAGGCCAATCGGAACATTCTCCAAGTTTTCCCCTATTTTTTGCAGTTTTTCATTTTTTCGCGTTTTGCACCGGATAAAAAACTGTTTTTCGTGGTTTTTTCCTTATACAGAATTGAGAAAAAACTACGAACAACTATTCGTGCCGAGAACGGCCGATGAATTAATTCAATGCGCTTTTAAGTTTCAACCGAATTCCTCATTGAAAATTAAAGATGCTTTACATTTTTAACATAGGGTCTCGACGCGATGGGTTTTTTTTCCCTGAAAACAACCTGCATAGGGAAAACCCCCGAAAAATGGTTTTTTCATGTGCTGAATAGGTCCATTATAATTTTATTTTTTTGGCACTCGGTGTTGCTGTCAACATTAATTTTTGCATATTGTCGGCCCACCGAAATGGTCAAACGCGCTCCGCTGAACTCAACGCTATGCGATTTTCATTTTGGTCTCCAAATTATTTCATTTCACGTTGAATTTACACGTGAAATGAAATAATTTGGAGACCAAAATGAAAATCGTATAGGGCTGAGTTCAGCGGAGCGCGTTTGACCGTTTTGGCGGGCCGACAATACACGCAAAAATGTGGGCGGGGCTTGCGAAATTTCGGTCAACATAAGCAGTCCGCAAACACCAGGTTCTAATATAAATAGCAGCAGCCGCCGCAGGACTGCGCAGCAGGCTTGTTTTCATTATTTTTAATTCAATTTTCTTTAAATATTTTCCAATATTTAGAATTCGCATTATTTGTATTCGTGGCTGTGATACTATTCTTCGTATACAACATCTTTCTGCTAGTTATGCTAATGACGCACATCACACAGTACAAGACGTGGCAAATGAAAAATATGATCTTGTTTGTGGTCGATCAGCTTGACGCGGAACAGTCGATGCACTATAATCCGCATTGGAACAAGTGTCAGATGGGGTGGAAAGCAAAAGTTGTGGAATTTTGGGTAATTTTGAATATTTATATTTTCGCACATGTTTATTTTTGTTTGTTTTATTTACAGAGAAAAATGCGAGGACAAACATCGTCACGAACCGTTACCCTGGAAATTGAGCGATCCAATGGGGTAGGTTTTGTAACTTTTATTGCTTTTTTATCGCATGGCTCCAATTTTTTTTTCCAATTTTCAGATACTAATCGAGCCCATCGTTGGAATTTCGCCAACACCCAATCAGGACGCCACGTCACGTCAATTGACGCTATCACCGATCGGACTTGACGATTTGCCATCCGGCTCAGCGTCACCATTGAGCCACCATAGAGATTCTCGCAGTATTGGAATGAGAAGTGATTACAAACAAGAAAACTTTAAACAAATAAATATTACAGAAACTCAATCAGTCTACTCGGTGTGCTCTTCGTTTGGAAACGGCATTCTCAGATGCTCCACACCAGTCGTCTCTTCTTCTTCATCTTCATCCAACTTGGTTTCTAGCTTCAAAGCAGATTGCTCTTACGCGAACGCCTCCAGTCACGAAGACGTGCAAAATACCGTGACCGCCGACGCGCAAAGAGGTAGATTCCACGTGGAAAGACTCGATACACCGCGCTTCTAGATCTGTACATATATATATTTATTGACTTTCTTTTTTTGAGTTTTGTACATATTTATATACATTTACGGGCACATTTTCCGATATTTCGACAAATTACTAACTTTTCATGTTTTATGATTACGTACTAGTGTGCAATTTAAAAAAGATAAAGTTTTTTTTACTATAAAACCGTATTTGAGTGAATTAAAAAATGTACGTACAGTATTGGTCAAAAAGAATGCGCGTTTCGATTTTTTCTGTTCGAAATGACAAATTTGGAGTGTGTGCCACGAACTCTGAAAGTGCACTACTAATTTAAAAATGTTTGTGTTGAACCTTCCAACCTAGGACTATATTTTACTAGTTAATAACATTTTCGTATGACTACTTTCAAAGGTAATGTAGATCGCAGAAGCGATAATCCTCAAAAATTGAGGCAATTTGTGCACATTTTGCAACAATTTTTGAGGAGTATCGCTTCTGCAATCTACAGTACCTTTGAAAGTAGTTACAGGGTGCGTCAAAATTACGTGCACTACTTCAAACGCGCATCATGACAAAAGTGGAAGTCCAAAACACATGAAAATCAACAGAAAGTTTATTCAATAGTTTAGAAATATAATGCCAAAAGATTATTAATTTCGGCCTTTTTTGGCGGCAATGACAGAACGAAGACGTCGTGGGTAAGATTCCACCGTGGCACGGAGGTACTCAATTTGTCCCATTCTTCGACGAAAGTCTTCTCTGAAAGCTTCCAGACTAGAATGGGGTCTTGCACATACTATATTTTGAAGCACTCTCCAGACTCTCCATATCCGGACACGATACAGGCCATCTATCCTTCTTTATGAACGCCGGCAAGTGGGCTTTGCACCAGTCCTGGGTGTACTTTTCCGTGTGAGGAGACGCTCCGTCTTCCTGGTATAGAAAAATGATGCAATAATGAAAATAAACATTGAATATTGTGCGCACGAAAAGTGCATCAGCACGCGTTGCCATAGCGTGAAAGTTTAGTGCACGTAATTTTGACGCACCCTGTATATGAAAATGTTATCAACTATTGTCGGCCCGCCAAAATGGTCAAACGCGCTCCGCTGAACTCAACGCTATGCGATTTTCATTTTGGTTTTTAAAACATTTCATTCCGCGTATAAATTCAACGGGAAATGAAATAATTTGGAGACCAAAATGAAAATCGCATAGCGTTGAGTTCAGCGGAGCGCGTTTGACCATTTTGGCGGGCTGACAATAGTAAAATGTAGTCCTAGGTTGGAAGGCTCAACACAAACATTTTTAAATTAATAGTGCACTTTCAGAGTTCGTGACACACTTTCAAAGTCGGTCATTTTGAACAGAAAGCAGCGATACGCGCATTCTTTTTGGCCAGTACTGTATTATTACGAAGCCTCCTCAACGCAATGAAAATCGTGTTTCCTAGCGGATGGTCCATGGGTTTGTTGTGGATGATCTTTTGGTCAAAAAATCGCCCTAGAATATCAGACGTATGGCTATCATGTATATTTCAACTATGAGAAGCTTTTTGTTAAAAACAGAACGAAAACTTACCGAGTTTTGATTTTGACCACTCTGATCATTGGCACAACCAACCATGTTTTGCTTTTTTCTTAATTTAAATCAAATTTTTGGGTTAGTAAATGGAAAGAACCATCATCTAGCCAAACACTGATACTTTAAATTTTTCCTAGATTTTTGCTACAGGAGGATGATCCTTTTCATTCTCCCCCGTGAGCAGCCCCCTCAGCGCAATGGAAATGTCGTCTCCCAGCGGATGGTCCAAGGATTTCTGCGGATGGTCTATCGACCAAAAAATCGTTTCAGAAAAGCTGTCAGGCGATTATTTAGCTTACCTCAACAGTTAGAAACTGTTTAAAAAAGAAAAAATTGAAAAATTTGGAAAACTGGCTGAGTTGGGATTTTAAACACCCTCTTGCGAGAAGATGGTCTATGGAAAAAATGCCGTTAGCTGAGGGGGCTGAATGAACCTGAATAGGCCCATCCCATAAAATCTTAAATTATCCACAAAAAAGTTATAAAAATTGAGGAAAGATATGTAGACTCGTGTTTTAAATAGGAAATTTGTGTCACGGATATGGTTGAATTTTTTCCAAAAAAAAAAAAAACGATTTTTCGTACCAAATTTCGACAGAAAAACTTTTTTTTCCGACGGAAACGAAATTATTTTCAGAAATCATATTGTTTCGGAACGGAATCGGAAATTTTTTCGGAAGTGAAACTGCCTCAGAACCGGAATCGGAAATTTCCTACTTTTCGGAAATTTTCGAGAAAACCTGTTCTGGACTACCTCTGACACAATTTTCATCAAAATCTCAAAGCCCGTCCAAAATGATTTACAGTACCCTGTAGTAAGATATACAATTTCATTTTTTTGACTATAACTTTTGAACGGAGTGGATTAGGATTCTGGAAATTTGCATGGACATGTTCCGTAATGTTATTGTCAAGTCCTCAAAATATATTTAATCAACTTTGAAAATTTCCGATTTTTTCAAATATTTAAGATGTCAAAATTTTCGACTCAAAAAATGTGATTTTTTCTCAGATCTGCCAGAGCTCTACATTTGTTATCGAAATAAAGTATTCGAACTAAAATTATGATTTTAGTCAAGTTCGGGTTCATCGGACCATTTTAAGCTGAGTTACAACATTTGAGTGTCAATGTCCAACGGGCAAGTCAACTTTGACACTAATAACACATTTAAGGAAAGTAAACAAAACCAAAGAAAATTAAGGAAAATTGTATTAAAACGTCAAAAAACAACGTTTAATAGATTTTGCTTGGATTTTTTTGATTTTCAATAAAAGTGACATCCGACTTGCTCATTGCACGTTGACACTCAAAGTTTTGTAACACAGCTGAAAATGGTCCGATGAACCCGAACTTAACTAAAATCATAATTTTAGTTCGAATACTTTATTTCGATAACAAATGTAGAGCTCTGGCAGATCTGAGAAAAAATCACATTTTTTGAGTCGAAAATTTTGACATCTTAAATATTTGAAAAATCGGAAATTTTCAAAGTTGATTAAATCTATATTGGAAGCTTGAAAATAACATTACAGAACATGCCAATGCAAATTTCCAGAATTATAATCCTCTCCGTTCAAAAGTTATAGTCAAAAAAGTGAAATTGTATATTGTTGGCCCGCCAAAATGGTGAAACGCGCTCCGCTGGACTCAACACTATGCGATTTTTAATTTGGTCTCCAAATTATTTCATTTCACGTTGAATTTACACGTGAAATGAAATAATTTACAAACCGAAATGAAAATCGCATAGCGTTGAGTTCAGCGGAGCGCGTTTCACCATTTTGGCGGACCGACATTATCTTACTACACGGTATTGTACCTTATGAGAAGGATATGAAAACGGCCTTATATATTTTCAGGATGACATGCAATTTTTAAAAACTGAGCTTCAAAAAGTGGTCCACGTGCTGACGTCATTTGATGAATATGAAAGTGAGCTCCGCCTTGGAACTCTTCAGTGGTCCCCGCCTCATAAATGCGACATGTTCTGGACGGAGAACGCGCACAAACTCACGGACAATTGTCACGAATTGTTGAAATTGTTGATTGCGATGCTCGAAAAGAGCAACGATCCATTGGTGCTCGGTGTGGCTGCTCATGATATTGGAGAGTTTGTCAGGTATTCCCAAAAAAATAAAAGTCTATAAATAGAGACCGCAACATGGGTGGGCGGGGCGAGTGAAATTTTTCTCAACGGATTCGTTTCGCCAACTTTATCGTCATGTACTGCGGCTCCTGGATATTGGATCGATAAAAAATTTATACTTTCTTATGTAATCGACTGCCTAGAACACGTTGGTAATATTCATTTTTCCTTTAAAGAGATCAGAAGATAAGGTCCGTAGCGCATGTTTTTATGATTGATATCGATCGATTTTGATATGCTGAATCTTTAAAAAAAAGAAAAATCAAAAATTCGTTCGTGCAAACATCATGAAAATTTCAGTGAAATTAGCACAATTTTTCAGAGATGACCTATGTTTTTTATTATTTAACAAGCCTGCGGCTTGTGGCGACTAAGTCGCCTACGTCAAATATTTAATTGTGTTTTCAATCGACTTGCGACATGAGAACGCGAGACTCCGCCCACTTTTTTCTGCGCGACCACGCGATCACAGTGATATTTAAAGAGGCGCAGACAGAACGGTGAATGCAGACTTGACTTGCGTTTTCATGTCGCAAGTCGATTGAAAACACAATATTTCTAGTAATGACAATGCCATTTGTTGTGGAATCTCTGCAATTAGTTTTTTTTTATTCCATCAATAAAAATAGGAGGTCATCGCTGATAATTTTTCTCAAATTTTAGTTGAAGTTTGACGGGCTGTACCAAAAAATGGCAAAGTAAAAAATCGAATTTTATTTTAAAAATGGATTCAATAATAAATGTAATAAATAATAAATGAGCAAAAAAAAACAAAGAAAAGTATTTAAGAAAGAAAAAATAAAATCTCGTAAATCGACACAAGTCTCTGCGGAGGAGACGCAGGGACGCGAGAGTAGAGTAGCGCGCGAAAATTCGCTTTTGAAAAATAATTCAAAAACGTAGCCTCCAACACGCCGTGCCCGGCAGTGAAAAATGCAATGCGCCTTTAATTTTCAATGTGATTTCGGTTAAAATTTAAAGGCGCATCCGATTTTTTCATCGGCCGGTCTCGACACGACAAGTTGTTTACTTCAAAAAACCTCCGACTACTGTAGTTTTTTGTCTTTTTTTCTCAATTCTGCATAGGGAAAAAAACCACGAAAAATGGTTTTTTTTCCTCTGCTGAATAGGTCCATTAAAAACAAATGTCACGTCGATCGGGAGTTTGAACGTGAAATATCTACCCTTTTTATGTCTTTTTTTTATTTCGAAAAACATTTTCCCCGTTTGATGAGCAGCTTTTAAAATATTTCTACTCACCCTCTTACTCCCTCGGTCACCGGCTCCGCAACGTTTCAAAACCAGTCATTTCAAAACCAAGTGTATTTTTCGAAAAATTCCTCCATAATTTTCGGGCAGTTCTATTCCGGATCACCAATTTTCAGATACTTGAAATAGCGGAAATGGAACGGAAAAAAAGTAATTTGGACCACCAAAGAACTTGAAACTGGGTCTCTCGCTTATAAAATAAACGCGCTAACCACTTGACCACCAAACAAGGGCGAAAGACGCAGAAAAAAGGCATACAAATAGCGTGTGAGAAGGAGAGAGTGAAAGAGAAGCCGGCTTAAAACGGGATGAGACGCAGACATAAAAAGCATCAAAACAGCGTATATAACGGAAACACGGCGTGTTGAAGAGTACATCGTGAAAATGCGCTCCACTGCTCACATAGATTTGAGGAAACGCGGTTGTTACAGATTTGAAACGGTTTGGATTTTCAAAAACGAGGCGCTGGCGGAATACGTTTTCTGCATACAATAAATAGAAAAATGTTGTTTAAATATTTAGAATCATGCAAAAGATATTAACCCATAAGAAAAAAATATATAAAAAAATTGCTGCGGCGCCGCAGTAACGACGTTTTGAATACGCCATTTCGCGCAATTTTTTCTTGAGTGACGTGGCAAATTTCCCGCGAAATTTAAAATTTAATTTTCATGTTCCTCTCAACACCCCGTGCGGAAAGAATCATATTTTGGAACCGGGAATTTCACATTCATTTGGAGTGATATTCAGAAAAAAAAGGAAAACTTTGGCCACTCTCTCAATTCTCTGCACTCTTTAGTCGTGGCCGCGTCCTCCACTTTACAAAAGCAACGAATTTGCAGTGCTCCGTTTTGAAAATATGATTCCACATTTGCCAACGCGATATGCCCTCATTCCTATCCTAGGGCACCGATCACGCCGACAATAAGTAATATTTACGTCTATATTATAAAATTGAAAAAAAATAAAAATAAAAACTGACATTTGCGTGAACTTTTCTTTTTTGAACTGATCTTATCTGATCACCACGTGTCACCTTTCAAATGAGAGTTGGATAAACAACTTTTATTCATTGAACTGTGATTCTTCTGGAGCTGTCTTCTGCTGCTGTTCAAAGAAAGAACAAGTAAGTGTGTACTGTCGGCCCGCCAAAATGGTCAAACGCGCTCCGCTGAACTCAACGCTATGCGATTTTTATTTTGGTTTCCAAATTATTTCATTTCACGTATAAATTCAACGTCAAATGAAATATATTGGAAACCAAAATGAAATTAGAAAAACCCCGTTAATATTTTAATATTTTCAGTGAAGCGACGCGATCCCCGAGACCCGTCAAAAGTGAAGAACAAAGTTGAAGAGTCCATTTCGGAAACAGGTGAGCAAGATCTTCGCCCAGTGTTTGTTTATGCGTGGGTCGTCGTGGATCCACACGTACCTCGTGGAGGGCGCATGGATCAACATTCGATTAAAAGATTAAGGGGAACATTCGATTGCGTCTTTTTATCCACTTTCAGTGTTTTTTTGAAAGGAGTCGAAAATGAAAAGAGGACTTTAGAACTGCGCGGTTTAGAATGGCTGCAATCTATTTCTCGTATTTGTAATAATTTTGTGATAGTTATTCTAATCTTTGAAATGATCGCAAATAGGGGAGTAGGGAACATTCGATTAAAACCCCCCGCAGCGTTGTGATATAGGCCCCCAGCATAAACATTGGAAGAGCCCCGTTGTGATATAAACCCCCCACTGATATAACTCCCCGCTTTTCAATGGGCGGGGGGGGGGTTATTCTAATACACGTGGGCTCCTGTCGTGTAGGGGGTTATATTGCAATTTTCCCTGGTAATAAAATAAGAGGCGCAGGGAAATCGTGTTCTGAACCGCAAAGATGGTCTACGAGTTGATCACAATTTTCATACAATGAAACTGATTTCAGACCAACCGCTGTTGCGTACTCCACCGAATCTGAGCGACTCCAGTCCTACCGAAAAGGAAAAATGCAATTTGCTCACGGGATCGATGGATGACGAGGATTCTGGTACGTCTTGTGAAGCCACTGGCCACACCCCCACTGATATAACCCCCCCCCCCCCCCGCTTTTCAAAAAAAAACATTTTAATACAATAAAACCGATTTCAGACCAACCGCTGTTGCGTACTCCACCGAATCTGAGCGACTCCAGTCCTACCGAAAAGGAAAAATGCAATTTGCTCACGGGATCGATGGATGACGAGGATTCTGGTACGTCTTGTGAAGCCACTGGCCACACCCCCACTGATATAACCCCCCCCCCCCCCACCGCTTTTCAAAAAAAAACATTTTAATACAATAAAACCGATTTCAGACCAACCGCTGTTGCGTACTCCACCGAATCTGAGCGACTCCAGTCCTACCGAAAAGGAAAAATGCAATTTGCTCACGGGATCGATGGATGACGAGGATTCTGGTACGTCTTGTGAAGCCACTGGCCACACCCCCACTGATATAACCCCCCCCCCCCCCCCCCGCTTTTCAAAAAAAAACATTTTAATACAATAAAACCGATTTCAGACCAACCGCTGTTGCGTACTCCACCGAATCTGAGCGACTCCAGTCCTACCGAAAAGGAAAAATGCAATTTGCTAACGGAAACGACGGATGACGAGGATTCTGGTACGTATTGTGAAGCCACTGGCCACACCCCCCTCAGGTGTTTCATTTTGGGTTTATTTAGAAAAAAACCGGGTTAAAAAGGAGAAATTTTTAGATTGTAAAGTGACCTCTATAAATGACCAACTTTTCTAATCTAACCCCCTTTTTTCCCAAATCAACCCGAGTTTTCTAAACTAACCCCCCTTTTTCCTAAATCAACACGCAAATGTTCTAGTCTAACCCCCTTTTTTTCTAAATCAACCAGGAAATGTTCTAATCTAACTCCCTTTTTTCTAAATCAACCCGGAACTTTTCCAATCTAACCCCCTTTTTTTCCATATATATCCGAAATCGTTTGAATCAATACGGAATTTTTTAATATAAATTGAAATGGTTTTTTCAAATTCGGAGGAAAAATGAATTAAAATATTTTTATTCTACGACAAAATTGCGAACATGTACATTTTGAGATAATATAATGAGGTTAATAACAAAAAAGAATTGCGAACATGTACATTTTGAGATAATATAATGAGGTTAATAACAAAAAAGATAATGACGTATTTAAAAAACATGTGAAAAAATTAAAATATATGAAAACTACATTTAAAATGTATACTCAAAACAGCGGCTATCACAAGTCCCATATTGATGTTTGCGTGATTGCTCCTTTGAACCAAATTCTACGCTTGACTGTTCGTTCCACATGCACATCTGAAAATATAAATGTATAGGGGAATTGTCAATATAAAAGCAGCTACATTGGCGCGTTCCTACTAACTTTTGATAAGTAAAATCTTTGAATTTTTCTAGCTATAATGGATTCGTGGCGGAGTGACAATTTTTTCACGTTTTAATTCGAAAAAATGAATAAATAACTGAAGAAATGAACAGTTTTTGCGTTTCCCAGTTTCCCGTGAAATGTCACTCCGTCACGAATCCATTATATTGCTGTAATGGACCTATGCAGATAAATTTTCCAGCCATCTTATTCCTATGAAAACCTACATTATAATGCAGGTTAATGCAGGAGAATTAATTAAAATGAAGGTTTACATTGGAATAAAATGGCAGAAAAATTCATCTGCATAGGTCCATAACATTCTTTGATTAGGTACACCTTATTTACTGAAATAATCTACAAATTCTTAGCTTTTCTTTCGGTTTGTATCAGTAAAATAAAGAAGAAAGTACCAGTGGTGCACCGAATTGAAATTTTCAAACGCCGGAATAGCGGAGCGGGATGGGGTACAGCGGTATAGAACTCATACGAAATAGAACCGCAACGGAATAGAACTTCACGTAACAGAATAGAACTTCACGCAACAGAGATGAAGCTGTTCTGACAAAAAACAACTGCGCGAAATAGAACTCAATGATTAACAATTTTCAACGGAATACTTATTTTTCTAGCTTTTTTGTATCAGTTCAGCTTCAGTTCAGACAGTTCTATTAAGTTGTGGTTCTATTCCGTTTGAGTTATATACCATTGTACCCCGGACGGAATTCCCGTGCATCACTGGGTAGGCAAACGTCAATTTCACTTATTTAATTGCTCGATGTATAGGGGTTTTATATGTAGAAGATCTCACCGAAATAGATTCCGTGCTCACAAACTGCCCGCCTTTCCACGAATTGATCGAATGTTCCTTTGTCCTTCCGTTTTCGGCAACTTCCGTTTCGAATATCCATTCAAATCTGAAAATGAGAGAAATTGAACTATGGGCTGAAGAATAATTTCATCGCAATAACTATCACGGTAAACTTTAGGAAAAAAATCTACGGTATTCCATTTATCAAGAAATGTAACTTATTGGGAATGCGTTTTTACTTACGAGGAGCTGACAGATTTTCCGACGAGTCTTCGTGAAATATTCCGAAAATTTCGTACCATCCGAACATTTTGTGCTAGATTTTATCTGAAAATTCATCGAATTCAGATGATTGTAAACGAAAAATCGATAAATGTACCCATCTAATTGCAAAATTAGTATTTAAAAACATAACAATCAACATAATGTTACATGAAAAGAAAAAAAACACATAAAAATTAGAAAATAGAATGAGGAATCATCAAATTATGCGCAAAAATGTAAGTATTTGCTGACGCGTTTTGCGATACAGGTAAAAAAGGGGGTCTATATAAACCCGGAAATTTTCTAAATTAACCCGTAAATTCAAAAATCGCTACGGGTTTATATAGACCCCTTTTTAACACCGAAATTTCCCAATCAGATTGGAATTTTCCAATTTAACCAGAATTTTCCAAATTAACCCGGAAATTTTCCAGATAGATTTGAGTTTTCTAAATTAACCCAAAATGAAACACCTGAGCCACTGATATAACCCCCCCCCCCCCGCTTTTCAAAAAAAAAACATTTTCATACAATAAAACCGATTTCAGACCAACCGCTGTTGCGTACCCCTCCGAATCTGAGCGACTCCAGTCCTACCGAAAAGGCAAAATGCAAATTGCTCACGGAAACGACGGATGACGAGGATTCTGGTACGTCTTGTGAAGCCACTGGCCAGGAAATGTACCAAAAATTACTTCCCTAGTCAGAAAAAACAAATAGGGATCAATGTGTAAAAATAGAAAATAATCGTTTCCGGAAAAAAAATTAAACTTAAAAATACTTTAAAATGCGTTTTAACAGTCTGAAATTCATATGTTCCAAAAAGTGGGCGAGAGAGTGCCGAGGAACGAGTATCAAGGTTTCCCCATCTACGAGTTGATCAGAATTTTCATAAAATGAAACTGATTTCAGGCCAACTGCTGTTACGTACTCAATCGACTCAGAGCCACTCCAGTCTACCGAAAATTGGCGAAAACGGATATCTCATGGAGTTGACGGATGACGAGGAATTAGGTACGTTCCGTGAAGCCACTGGCAACAAGTTTAAATTAAAAAAATAACTTTCCCTGTCTATCGAAGATTCCGAGAGATTTGAATATACATTCCCACCAGGGGTGGGACAAAAAAAAACTTTCTTTGTCTCCAAAAAAATTACCAAAAAAACAACAAAAAAATCCAAAAAAAGTACGTATTTCTGCCATTTAAAAAGAAAATTTCCAAGTTTTTGTTCAAAATTTAAATCTTTTGTCATTTCGGAGCATATACTGAATGAGTTTTTGCCCAAAAACCGGAACTTTCTTTCGCCTCCGTGTCTCTAAAAAATATTTGTTTGCCTGCGGCGCATCATCAAAAAAAAAAAATTTTTAGTCTCACTCTTACCATCGAAAAAAAAATCAAAAATGTTTTGTCTCATCCAAAAAAAAACCCGAAAAAACAAAAAAAAATCGAAAAAAACAATTTTTTTTTTTGGTCCCACCCCTGATTCCCACTCAATTTTTGGGGGCTTTGAAGAAATTTTTAAAGCCCCCGGGAGTGGTATTCCACATGAGGGGCTTATGTCGTGTGCGGGGCTATATCAGAATTTTCAAACTATTAAACAATTTCAGAAAAAAGTTTGTTACGCACTCGATCGTGCCCGAGCGACTCCAGTCCTTCGGAAAATGAAAGTAGCGAAATGGTCACGGAAAAGATGGATGACGAAGATTCTGGTACGTCTTGTGAAGGCACTGGGGTATTATTACAGAATAGGCACCCACATCTATCAAAAAATGTACCTATTTGAGAAAATCCTATTCTTTCAGTTTTGTTGGTGCCTTTACAATAGAGTGTGTGTCTATATTGTTGTGGGTGGCTATACTGGAATTTTCCCGCCATTGGAAAATAAGCCCGATAATCCAAGGCGACATCGGATTTAGGGGTCATCAGGGGGCATCGCTATCTTGGGGGGCAAACAGTCGGCTATCTTGGGTGCTTCGTGATTTTAACAAAAAGAATCGGAGAAATATATAATAACTTTGCATAAATGTGTCTGATTTTTTAAACCGGCCAAAAAAAAATGCTCGTTTTGCTGCTTTCTGTTCGAAATGACCAATTTTGAGTGTGTGCCACGAACTCTGAAAGTGCACTACTAAAAATGTTTTTGTTGAACTTTTCAACCTAGGACTATATTTTACTAGTTGATAACTTTTTCGTATGACTACTTTCAAAGATACTGTATATCGCAGAAGCGATATTCCTCAAATATCGATGCAATTTGTATAGAAATGCATATATTTTTAGATATTTCTTATTTCTGCGATCTACAGTCAGGGATGTGCGTGAAATTATTCACGGATCCGTGAAAACGTGAAATTCACGGCTTTGAAGAACCGTGAAAAACCGTGAAATTCGTGAAAAAAACAAATTTTCAAAAATGGATCAAAGTACTGTGTTCTCAATATTATTCATCACTGAGAGTTCCATCGCTCGAAGATGCAATAGAGTTGCATCATCAAAAAATGAAACATCGCCCACTTTTTTCACACAAAAATTCAAAATGAACTAAAATTCAACATTGGCGTGAAAAAAAGTGGGCGGTGTTTAAGTGATGCAACTCGATTGAAAACACAATATTGTCAATTCGCGAAAAAAGCAAGTGCGCTCCACGAAACTTACTTCTACTTCGTGGATTTCATTTTCGTCGCCAAATTATTTCAATTCTTGTGTAAAATCAACGTGAAATGAAATAATTTGGCGACGAAAATGAAATCCACGAAGTACTGAGTTTCGTGGAGCGCATTTGCTTTTTTCGCGAATCGACAACAAGAAAATAAAAATTCATAACATTGAAAAAAAAAGAAACATAGTTTTCAATGACATCCGTAATTCTTAACATTTTTTGTTCGCATTCTGAAGAGCATTTCTCAAAATGCATCCAAAATGTTTCGATATGATTTTTTCGGAATTATCCATCTCTGCTAGTTGCATCGGTCGCACACAGACAGTGCACTGCGGACTTTCCTGCGTTTCGTCTGGCGTCTCTCAATCTTCAACGTAGAAAATGGTTACCGTAAAACCTATTATTGTTTTAAAAAAGTTGTCACCTGGCGAGAGGCGTGAATTCAAAAAATAGGCTCCGCCTTCTCGCCAAAATTGTTTTACAATTCTGCGCGCGCCAATTCGCAATCACGGTGCGCGCGATTTTCTGCGTCGAATTTTCGTCCAGTGCCTTTCAATTTCTCCTGGAAACCTGTATAAAAATTGTTATTTTGAAGCGAATTTTGTCAACTGTTGATTCAAAGTGAGTTTTTAATTTTCTTAATTGGGTAACGAAAATTCAACGCAGAAAATCGCGCGCACCGTGATTGCGAATTGGCGCGCGCAGAATTGCAAAAATATTTTGGCGAGAAGGCGGAGCCTATTTTTTGAATTCGCGCCTCTCGCCAGGTGACAACTTTTTTAAAACAATATAATAGAAAAACCCTTCATCCCTAAAATAGAAGGACAGTCCTAGGCTGCCAATAAAAAATAGAAGGATATTTTACTAACAAGGGAAGTCTTTTCACAAACCATATTGGAATTCTCTGAAACTTGGTGGGCTAATAGAACCTATCTCTGGCTACCGCGTCAAAAAAATTTAGCTGCCGAACTTCAAAAATAAGCTCAAAAAGTTGCTCCAAAGTTCCGGCTCCCCCCTCCGTCACTTCTCTCGTTTTTATCACGACCCTCCAGAGGTAAAAAAATCAACGAAAGGGAGGCGCAGTGGTACAGTGGGGGCAGCAGGAGAAAGGTTAAGGGTTCAAACCCTCTTGTGGTAAAATTTTTTTGATATTTTTTTTAAGTATGGGAAACAGGGCTGGGACCAAAAAAATGTTTAAAAAATTTTTAACTTTTTTTGATTTTTTTTTTGACAATGTGACGTAGGCAATACTTTTTTTTTTGGTTTTTTTGTAGAGTCGCGGAGGCGAAGAAGGTTTTTGGACGGGGCTATCCCAAGGCAGAACGTTCCCGCATCAGAACTGTCCCGAAGCAACCGTGAAACAGAAATTTTGTCTCACCTTCACCATCAAAAAATAAATTTTTTTCTCACCCAAAAAAACATATTTTTTTGGTCCCACCCCTGTTTCCCATACTTATAAAAAATATCAAAAAAATTTTACCACAAGAGGGTTTGAACCCGTGACCTTTCTCCTGCTGCCCCCACTCTACCACTGCGCCTCCCTTTCGTTGATTTTTTTACCTCTGGAGGGTCGTGATAAAAACGAGAGAAGTGACGGAGGGGGGAGCCTGAACTTTGGAGCAACTTTTTGAGCTTATTTTTGAAGTTCGGCAGCTAAATTTTTTTGACGCGGTAGCCAGAGATAGGTTCTATTAGCCCACCAAGTTTCAGAGAATTCCAACTAAGAACACCCCCGTTTTTGAAACTTATTCTTTTTTTTTCTTCGTTTTCTTGTTAAAAAATTAAAATTTCAACATGACGAAAGCGATGATGAAATTCGGAAACAAAAATGAAACATTCGAAATTCCGCCGAAAAATGGGAAGAGTAAATTACAAAATAGGAAATTTCCAACGGAACTGGGAAGATAATTTTTCATTTCCGAGAAAGCCTGTTCACTATGGAAAAACGCACTGGCGCGTGTTAAAAAAACAAATGACACAAAATCAGTTCATGAGTTCCGGATTATCGACGTCTGCCGGGTGGTGGCCGTCGTTTGAAAGACGCCGAATTTGATAAGAAACTATTGGAGTGAATTCAAAATCATAGAAAATAGAAGAATACTCAGGGAATTTTCGGCAAGTTGCCGTGAAAATCGGCAAGTTGCCGTATTTCCCGGCAACTTGCCGTTATTTCCGGCAACTTGCCGTTTTTCGCGGCAACTTGCCGATGACGAGGCATACCATTGCCGTTCGCTAGTATGTGTAATACCGTATTCATTCTATTTGTCCGGCATGCCGGCTTAATGTTTGAACCTCCTGCTTGGGTGCCGGGCAGTTAGAGTAAATATGACATATTTCATTTTCGACATTTGTGGGTCATAAAAGCATTCTTTTTTCTTTTCCAAACATGCTGCTGATTTCACCATTAAATAGTTCTGATTCGGAAAGAGGTGGGTGGCTATAATTGAATACGCTGGGATGGTGGTTTATATCCCACAGCAGGCATATGTGGTCGTGGGTCACCGGCACCAAACAGGTCACCAAGCTACGCCCCGCGTCTTCCCTGTGCAAAACATAAGGGCCATCAGAACCAGTGAGGTGTCGGTCCACAAGAGGACGTATAACCGGCAGCCGCGCTTAGCGTGGTAAGAAAATGCGGTTAGAGAAATCTGAAGGCCCGGAGGGACAGCTATGGAGGAAGGCTCTGTTAGGATTGATTAAGAATGTTCCCCCTGATGTCTTTTGAATCCGATGTCCCATTGAATTATCGGCCGGAAAGTAATCTGATGGTAGTGATATAAACCCGTACTGATATAACCCTCCACTTTTCAATGGGTGGGGGCTCTACGAGTTGATTAGAAATTTCATACAGTTAAACTAATTTCAGGCCAACTGAGCGACACCAGTCCTACAAAAAAAAGGTGCGAAACGCTCATGGAAACGACGGATGCTGGTACGTCCAGTGAAGCCAATGGCTACTACAAGTTTAAAGTATTCGGTTATTTACTTATTTTGCTAGCCATTGGAGTTTTTATATCCTTCCATTCGTGGTTCTCCAAGTCTGAAAATGAGCCAAGCAAGAATCTGAATACTCTCAATACATCCGAGGAAAAAACGGCCTCTCTAGCTCGTATGATGAATGCGATTGCACTGCAGAATGAATTTAATGACGGATCAGTAACGATGAAAGAGGTTATGGCTGAAGCATTAGATGTGAGAAATTCGACTCTGCTCGATAGTATCGATGAAAAGGACTCCCGTGTCGCTGGTAAAGCTGTGAAGACAGTTGATTTGATAACTGCTCGACCAGCACAGACGATCAATAAAACCACCGAAAAGTTGAAGAAAGTTTTGTTTCTTGGCGACTCTACTTCGCATTCATCTTCAATCAGCCAAATGTTCTCCTCTTTGAATGATTTCAATATTGATTTGGACACAATATCGTCTTCAGTTGGTACATTAGTCCAGAGCCTGAATAATCTCTCCCAGGAGATTAATTCTTCCAATCCGAAGTTCGATATGGCTGTTAAACACTTTTCAGCTTTCTATGGCCCATTCATTACTTTACATAATAAAAATGTAAAGGATTTAGAGAATAGTATGGACAATTTTAAAACTTTGGAGGATTTGCGGTCATTCGTCGTTGATTTCGAACAGTACCAGCTAGTGACAAACGGAACATTTCTCAACAATCTGAAAACAAGTTTGAACAGTTTATTGTCATCAATCTCTACGATCAAGTCATGGCTGGATGCGAAGAACAAACATCATGCCATTAAGATGTTAGATGACATAAACACAATACTTGCACCAAGCGTCTTCGGATATGATAAGAATTTGCTTATTGGATTTCCTAATGGATCTAAAGATTTGGCAACGCTGTTCGAGAACCTCCAAGAAAATTGGATCAAAAGAGTTTTAAATGGAGGAAAGTCTGTGAGTGAGTTGGTACGAGTCTTCGGACCTATGACGAAGTTTCAAAGCCAGCTTAGCTCACTAGAACAAATATGGATGAAATCGGACAGAGAAACTTACGCGAATACAACCCGGAAAAGTCTGATTTCTTTGAGAATCATTAATAAAGCCAACCCAGTGGACGTATCGGACTCGTTGTCTAAGGTGAACGACACTTTTGTGAACTTGGGATCAATTGCCGATGTGAACTCCATAGTCTTGGATGAGTTCAATCAACTTTTGAACTCTTCGGAGCCTTTCACAAGTTTCATAACTCAGCTGGCAGGTTTTCTCAACGCGCCTGAAGTCGCTCAGTTTTCGACACAAGAATTATATGACTTTTTATCACCTTACGGAAAGCTGAAAACTCAAAAAGAAAAATTCGACATGTTGAAAAACAATTTGGATATACCAAAATATTCACAGAATCTCGAATTCTTCCAAAACCAGTTGGATCTTCTCGAAAGCGCTAAAAATGCAACCACAGGATACTTTAAAACGATTGTCGAATTCAACAGCACTATCACGGATACGAACGTCGCCAACATTCGAAGCTTAATAGAAATTCCACAAACAGTTAAGTCTGAAATTACGGCAGTAGAAAACCTCGTCGAACTGTTAAATTCCTTATGTTTATTTTCCGAAAAAGAACGTAAGGTTATCGATGGAATTTCAATTTTTTTGGTTTCGGTAAAATCCAAAATGAACGAATCGAAGTTGTTAGAAGAAAGTCTACAACTGGAAATGAAAGAAACAGGATTTTTGCATCGGCTATCAGGATTTTCTTCTGCTCGTAATTTGACGTCTCAACTGGCGTACACCGAACGTACTTTGCATTTTTTTCAAAGGAAGGACCTGAAGCAGGATTTTCAAAACTTGGCAACCAATGGCGAAAAATTGGTGGAGTTCATTGAAAGTCTCCCAGCCAATGAGAAACAACAAGTTTGTTCTGGATGGAGCAATATCTCCTCTTTAAACAAATCTCTGTCTAGCCTTTTGCCAGTAATCAAATCTCTTCCTTCGAATTCAACTCTCCCTGAAAGCAATTTGACGTCGTTTGGGAAATCGTTATTCTTTCTTGACGCTAATAAAATTCCGGAATTTAACTTCTCATCGATGGTTTCCTCAATTAATTATTTGAAATCATCAAGGGTCGGACAGTCAGAAAAAGTTTTAAACGCCGAGCAAAGTCTCATCAAGCTGGAAGGATTACAATACGCTTCCATGCGTCAAAATGGCACACTCGGGACGTTACTAGGACAAGCAGACAACTTTTTCACAAGTTTCTTCTCAGAAAAACCTGATGAGATGAGCTGGTGGTAAATTATTTTCAAGTTAAGCTAACTTTAAAAAAGTTTCTTTCAGTTTAATCGTTTGGATTGTCTCCGGCGTTTTGGTGGTCGTTGTCGCGGGCCCCGTCTTGGTGTGGCTATGTTGCTACAAAAGTTTTCCTTCACTGCGTCCAAAACCAGTAAGCCCAACTCCAAGCGAAAAAAGTATAAGTGGAGGTATAAAATTAGTTAATGGTTCCTTTTTCAATGTTTTTTTTTTCATTTTTTCAGACGAGTGTGATCCACTAATACCAAATACCGCCGAAAGCGCTACCGACAGTTCTACCGACAACGAAATAACCGCGGAATCTGGGAGTTTCGAGAGTTCAGTACATGACGAGAAGGAAACGAAGACGTTGGAAGAGAAAGAATTAAAGGAGGGAACAGAAAGAAAAAGTAAAAAGGAAAGCGAAAAGACGAAAAAGAAAAACAAGGAAAAAGGTGTCGTAGAAGAACAAGAAAAGCCGAATAAGCAAAATGAGCAAAGAGTAATGACGGATGAAGAAATCCTCAAAATTATATTGGAACGGCGAGCTATGTATATTCCAGTGAACGTCAGACCAAACGAAATAGGAGAGGACGAAGATGAGAATACGAGAAGACGTATGGCAGAATATCCACCGGCGCCTATAGTCGAGCGGCCCATCGAAAAGAATGCTGTTAAACCAGACGGAGAAGCTTACAGAGTGTTCGAAGAATTTGAGCCTGAGCCGCCTATTGACTATGATCCAGACAATTCTGACGATCTTCGCTCAATTAACACCAACACGCTTTCCACTCAATCGGATTCTACTCAGTACCATTCTGAAACTACCGATAGTTACTCACAGGCTTCCTTCACCGATTCTATGGATTCAATGGACAGAACTGCTTCCCTAAGTGATGAGGATGAATATGATCGGATGACTGTATTGGATACACCTCTCCTTACTATGCTCGGACAAAAAGGCTTAGAAGAGGCACGCGACCAATTTCTAATTGAGTATTATTATGGGCTTGAGTGCGAGCAATTCTTGACAAAAGCTTATCTGGAGTGGAAAGAGAGGACGAGGAATGAGGCGGCGGTGGAGAGACGACGGAAACAACGTGAGGAGGAGCACGAAGAGTTTTTGATAGAAAAGGAGAAGATAGTTGCCCGTACTAAGAAATATAGGGAGGAGATGGCAAGAACGCAGCCAGAAATCGATAGAAGACGTGCCATTAACAAGGCAATAGCAGATGCGTGGTTCGCGGAAATGGCAATAAAAGAGGCTGCATACGAAGAGGCAAAAGCAAAGAGAACACCTTGTGAGTCCTCATTTTTTATATTTCACTACTATTAATGTTATTTATTTCAGTGGAAATGGCTACGTGTTACGTCGATGAAAGTTACGAGATGGATGTCCCTACGGAGAAAAGGATTGTTGCATTGGGCTACGAGCAAGCCGAACCAATCGATAACTACATTCAGTCTCATTTTCAAGACAAATTTGAGCATAAATATCGCACTCAACCACCGGAATACACCCACGATTGGTGTCGGGTGCGGATGACCAAAGACTTTTGGGACGATTGCGACTTTTACGATGCTGCGTGGATGTATCCGTATGAGTTTGTTTTCCATAAGATTATGGACAAGTATAAGAATAAACTGATTGTGGCCAGTGCACCAGCGTTCGTGTATCCGTGCGGAATTCTGTGGCACTGGATATACGAAACAAACGTCAAATTTTTCATTCATCTCAACGAGGATTGGGAAAGTGAGTGATCAGGGTTGATTTGAGAAAAGATTTCATTCATCATTCAGGTAACTTTCATTATTCGATTCAATTCTACCCGGACAAAGCGGGCGAGGTGGGTTGGTACAATCGAAACAAATATCGTCACTACAAGGTGAAATGCTTGAGTGTTGTTGATGTTTACGATGAATACGGACAGGAATATGTGCTTGAGATCACTCTTTACCAGTATGTTCTTCTCGTAATGCTATATTTAAAGTGACATTTTGTTTTCAGCTGTCTACAGCGCATGCCAACAAAACGAATGCTGATGCTCCGCATGTTCGACTGGGAAAAGCGGAATGCTCCAATGTACTGGGAAAACTACGTACTGATTGCCGAACGACTTAAGCAAGCGTCAGAAAAGTTCCCGGCCGTTGTGATGAGTCTTCTGGGATCGGGTCGAGCTGGCACTTTGATTATCGCTCTGCAGGCGGCTGTCATTGCACCGTTGGACGATGATGTGGGCATTCACAATAGTGTGCATGGTGGAAGAGCTAGCAAGAGATGTTGCCTAACTGATGCCAATCAAGTCTACTTCTGGCGTTTCGTTCATTATGAGTTGTTGTTCAACGTGAGTTTACAGTTTATTACAGTCTGTTCAAAAATAACATTTATATTTTCAGTGGTTCCCTCCACTTCGAAAGTATCGCGTTAAAATGGAATTCCGCTCCAACATGTACGCTTCCTTTGTCATAGAACAGCGTCGGGAATTTCTCGACAATCGTTGGCCACGCTGGCTCTTTCGTCGTTTGTGGAATTTGGAAAAAGACATTTTTGAGCATAGTCATTATTTCAACGAGTGGCATCACTGGTGGAATGTGGAGAGAAAATTGGTCAGACGGCGTAGATTTGTTCTGCCTGATCTACACCCATGTATTGAACCAAACCCAGCAAACGAATCGTTTCCAATGAACAGACGTGTAGAACCAATCCGTCGGAAACGCCTACGTATCGGTGACCCGCCACGCGATCCGAACCGCCCAAAGCGCAGTGTGTTGCCGTCCGAAATGATGGCGATGCAACAATCTCAGTGTTATGGAATCAACTTTTATGACCGCATCTTCGATCCTGCGTCAATTCCCGAACGAGCAAAAGGGCAAATGGTGTGGAAAAGAACAGAGGAGTTGGGCAAGGTAGGAAAAGGTTCAAAGCCTCTTAGTTCGATGTATGATGGAATGGGAAGATGCCGTGAGATGGAGGATGCACGTGACGCTACGGAAAGATTCGAGGAGAAATAGGGCGAAAAATAACTTGATTTTTAACCTACCGATTAAATTAGATGAATATGTTTTTGAAAAATACCAAACGCCTTGCTGCATTGAAAACGTATCTTTGTAATTTTTTTTTCTTTTAATCTTTTTTATATCGTCAATAGTCTATACAGTTTTTCTATATAATATACAGTGCGTGCAATATCTATAGGACCCCCCCTCGATTTTAGGCCTACGGGAAAAACCAAAAAAGTTATCAAAAATCTGTGAATGCCATTCGATTCTAAATCTGAAATAACCCCAGGGTACAAATTTTTATCATCCTATACCCGGTATAAAACGCTGAAAACTCGCTCCAAACGAACAAAAAATTTCGCATGCATTTGGAGTGAGGTTTAGAGAAATCAGAGCAAAACATCGGCCACGGCTCTCTCCATTTTCTGCACTCTGTCGTCGCCAACGTGGCCGCGTCCACCACTGTGCGAAGGGAGCGCGTTTGCAGCGCTCCGTACTGAGAATACCACTTTCCATACCCGCTTACCACCAAAAAATCACTTATTTGGCCGTGCAATATCTATAGGACCCCCTGAGAAATTCGGGTTGGCGACCAATTTTTGGTGGGGTTTTCGTTCATTAATTCGACTATTTTCTTTATTTTTTTGTTTCTTTTTCTTTTTTTTTCATAAAAACTATTCATTCTATCAGATTCCCGACTTTAATTATTAAATTTTTATAACACAGCGCAAAATCAATCAGATCTACAAATTTGGGTATCGGAAAGTGTATGGATGTGCCTGAAATTGGTCGTGGATACGTCATTTTCCGTTGAAAATAAGTATAAAAACTAGAATTCGAGTTAATCTTGCAATTGGAACACTGTTTTACAGGCATTTTGCAGTAGAGCGAGGTTGAAGATGTATTCGCCGACTATAGCTGTCTAAATTTACCGTAATCTTGTTTGTTTCAAGAGTTAGAAGCCCAGGTAAAGTGATACTAAGCCTAAATTCACCTATTCCTAAAATGATGCATGCCCAACCAGTCACTTGTAATTTGCTTGCCACTTCACACATCTTCTGAGCAAGCTTAGCTCAATGTGATGCAACACCTTCACTTTATGAAATTCCCAGTTTTGTTAGGAAGAGCAAGACTGCTTGCCGTAACTACCTCAACGGTCTCCTGAATTATGGTAGGCAATCGAAGTAGCACAAAGGGAAGACAGAGAAAAGTCACGGCTCGAGAAGAACGTTACATTCTTCGCGTGTTGTCAAATTCCCCGAAAAGCCTCAGAAAAGTACAAGGAGAGTTAGATCTCAATGTCTGCAAGTCGACCATTCGGAATGTCATGAAGGGAAGCGGAATCATCGTCCGTCAAAAAATGGTCAAAGTACTGGAAATGATGCCACATCACAAAACAACTCGTCTATGCCCAACAGTATATTTGAAGTCATTCAAACCGATGCTGACAAAACTTCCCCTGTCATTTTCCTTGTTTTGAACTTTTGTACAGAGATATATGTGCTCAATAAACCTATTCTTGCTTCTACGTGCTCATTACTACCGGTTAGATGTTAATGAAGCTACAGATTTTTCGAAAGTAAGTAATTATCATGGAAACAATTGTGGAAAAACAGAAACAACAAAAAAATTAAGAAAATAGTCGCATTAATGAACGAAAATCCCACCAAAAATTGGTAGCCAACCCGAATTTCTCAGGGGGTCCTATAGATATTGCACGGTCAAACAAGTGATTTTTTGGTGGTAAGCGGGTACGGAAAGTGGTAGGATGATAAAAATTTGTACCCTGTGGTTATTTCAGATTTAGAATCGAATGGCATTCACAGATTTTTGATAACTTTTTTTGGTTTTCGCCCGTAGGCCTTAAATCGAGGGGGGTCCTATAGATATTGCACGCACTGTAGTCTACATATTATATAGAAAACTTTTAAGTTTGTAAACGCCTACTGCGCAGTCCTGCGGCGGCTGCTAAAGTAGCCTATTGACGTCGCCACTTTACACTCTTCCTCATTCAATTATACGAACCCTGTTCCGGTGGTAGTGTACGTTATTACTCAGGGAATTTTCGGCGAATCGCCGTTGTAAACCGAAATATCACAAGCGAATTTGAACAAAACAAAATATTGAGTTACCGTGCCTACTTTGATAGCCAACATGCCGTTCAGAGATGAGCGGAAGTGAAATTTTTAGTTACGGAAGACGAAAGACGGAATACGGAATAACATTTTTTTACGGAACACGGAACACGGAAGACGGAAGACGGAACAGAAAAAACTACGGAAGACGGAAGCAGACAAATTTTACGAATTTCGTAAAACAGGCTCATAGAGTTGGAAAAAAGCCAAAAGTGATAAATATCGTAAAAGCTGTGTATCTGGAGCGAGCACTGATACTCAAGTCCTCCCCGTTCACGAATTTAGAACGGCCGGATGGATCAACGACATACAATCGTCCCGAGATCAGGAAGCTAGTTCTCACTCACTTCTCCAATCTGTACGCAGCGACGACGCGAGAGCCACGATCCAGATACACCCATCCAGATGAGCCGGAAATTCTCCAACCGAACACGCAATAGTCACCTCAAAGACGAACATTTCGCCAGGACCGGATGAGATTACATTTCTACAACTAAAGCTGGGAAATGAGAGCATAGCTCCTCATCTCACAGCCGCACTGAATCAAGTCCTAACGAACGGGAGAACATCGGAAGACTGGAAGACGGTGAAGATTTATCTCCTTCCCAAGACCACGAAACCGAAGAAATTGAAAGATTATCGTCCGGTTGCATTGTCTTAAATCGTCTCAAAACTTCACGAAAATCCTTACGAGAAGGATCACCGCGAAAAGCAAAGATTACCTTGAGAATCACAAGCAGGATTCAGACGTGGAAGATGATGCGCAGACAACATTCAAGTCGTCTCGCAGATGTGGGTAAAATGCATCGAATTCAAGATTCCTCTCGTAGCGGTTTTCCTGGATTTTACGTGTACTTTCGACAATGTTAATGAGCTAAACGTTCTGAACAAGAAGATGAAGTTCAAGATCAAAAGAGGAGTACGTCAAGGTGATTCGTCGTCTCCACTACTCTTCGCGCTGGCTCTTCAGGCGATCTTGGATGAGCTAGACCCAGCACCTTGTGAGGATGATAAGACCGGAATCGACATCAATGGAGTATCAATTCACCGTTTGGAATTTGCAAACGACGTTGTTTTATTCACGAACTCTGTGAAAGAGGCAGAAGATAGAGCAAATCGGATTGCAATGGGATGTCCCAAGTACGGCCAAGATAAATACCATAAACGCTGTGTAAGCACGGCACCTTTGATATAGAAGCGTTCTTTGATAGAATCACGGGACAATAAACCGCTTTGCCACGTGTCGCGATCGCAGCTCGTTGGGCTCTGACGCAAAAAAAAAAACAAATTTGAAAAAAGATAGTCGCCAGCACCCCATGTCGCGTTTAGACCTTGATTTGGGTGAAATTTCGAATCGAAATGACGCTATCGGAGCATCTTTCTGAGCGACGACCGGGTGGTTGATTTGAAATTCAAAAATGTTTGTAACTGCTCGTTCAATGTTTTTTCATTTCTCACTCCTCGTCCATGTCTCGCACCAATAAGTTATCGACAAAATGACGGTGATTCTGGGAAACCTGTTTCGTATTTTCTGAGAATAAGGAGATTGCAATATATGCCCTTTTTTGTTGATTCCAAATAAACAAAGCACTAATTGAAAATCTTGAAGAAATTCATCCAAGAAGCGCACACAAAAAACAACTGAACACGCTAAACATTTGAGATGAGCGGAAGAAAAATTTTCAGTTTCGGAAGACGGAATAGAACAATTTTTTCGGAAGACGGAAGCCGGAAGACGGAATTCCGCTCATCTCTGATGCCGTTATATATGTATTTAATTGAAAAAGTACAAAAGAAACAAAAAAACCACATATTATATCAGAAATTCAGAAATTCTATGCCAGAAGAGGAATTTTCTGACATTTAAAATTCATATTTCGCCGCCAATTTTGAACTTTTCCGACCGGTTCTGCGCTTAAAATGTTTGTCTCGGTCATGTCTACGAAACTTGAATCGAAAATTAAGGAAATATTCAGTCATTCGGCAGAAATTTTGAAAAAATATGATTTTCCTTCAGATATTACAACTTTTTGTATTTCGTCCTCATTTCTCCACCGATTTTATTGAGCGAGCTCGTAAATTATCGAAAATACCTATTTGGACAAAAGTTGAATCTAAAAACAACCAAAAATGTTATCTTTCTTAAATAGAAAATTTTAGATTAGTCTGTGTGTTTGTTTGTGTGTCTCACACACAAGTTTGCAGTCGACAAAACTCGATCCCGCGACCTTTCGATTGACGTACAAACATGCTAACCACTATACCACAAGGGTCACAAGAACTTGAAAGAAATAGGGAAAAGAAATCATTGCCATTTCTATTTAAAAAAAAAACAAAAATCAGTAAAAATAAATATTTGACGAAGGCGACTTAGTCGCCACAAGCTGCAAGCTTGTGATTGAAGAAAAAATTTAAGGAAACCACATTTTCAGTTGAAAATGAGCGCTCATCGGCGCACGCAAAGTGCGCCAACCTTCTGCACTTTCCCACTTTTGGAGGCAGTGCCACGCTCTATATTCGACGAGAAAATGCGGATTCCAGATACAGTATCAGATTGTGTTTTGCATGTGGCTGCTCACTTTTAATGAGCACGCTGCCGAGCTTGTGCTATCTGGAAATCTGGTTCAAACCATTGCGCAATTCTTGGAACTTGTCAGAAGGAGAAGGTGATTCGAATTGTGGTGGCCACGTTGCGAAACTTGTTGACATCGATTGAGGACAAGCATGTGAAGAAGTGGGGTGGTAAAAAGTAAAGAAATTTATATACAAGTGTGTTTTCAGACAAGCAGCTCTTCAAATGATACAAAATCGTATTCCGACTAAATTGGATCACCTCGAGAGTCGAAAATTTCAGGATACCGAGCTTATCGTGAGTGAGCGCTTATCGTAGTGGTCGAGCGTGCATCGTCAGATTCACAGAGCGCGTTCTTACCCCCGCTGCCATTTCGGATTTCGATTCACGAGATTCTGGACCAGGCTATCTCGGAAATAAAAATGTCTCTTCCGAGTTCCGTCGGAAATTTCCGATTTGTAATTTTCTCTTCCGATGTTCCGACGGAATTCCGAAATTTTTCATTTTTATTTCCGAATTTCCGTCGGAATTCCGACTTCCGATCGGAAAAATCGGAAATGAACCTCAGCCCCCTCAGCGCAATGGAAATGTCGTCTCCCAGCGGATGGTCCAAGGATTTCTGCGGATGGTCTATCGACCAAAAAATCGTTTCAGAAAAGCTGTCAGGCGATTATTTAGTTTACCTCAACAGTTAGGAACTGTTTAAAAAAGAAAAATTTGGAAAACTGACTGAGTTGGGATTTTAAACACCCTCTTGCGAGAAGATGGTCTATGGAAAAAATGCCGTTAGCTGAGGGGGCTGCCCCGTGAGAAGATGGTCTATGGAAAAAAAAACCGTTTTGGCGTGGCGGATACTACGCAAAGGCCCACCGTCCTTTAAAATGGCCGTTTTCCGAGGATAAATATCGGCACGATTTTTGACACAGTTGAATGAGTTCGACCGTAGCCCATTCAACGAGAGAGTACAATAAAAAAAGAGAGAGCACATCAGCTAACGCAATTTTTCCATAGACCACCTTCTCACAGGGGGAGAATGAAAAGGACCATCTTCCTATAGAAAAATTAAAAGTATCAGTGTTTGGCTAGATTATCGTTCTTTCCATTTACTAATCCAAAAATTGAATTAAAAACTAGAAAAAAAGCAACAAATGGTTGGTCGTGTTCTAGGGCGATTTTTTGACCAAAAAACCATCCGCAACAAACCCATAGATCATCCACTAACAATAAGAAACACGATTTTCAATGCGCTGAGGGGGCTTTGAGCCACTGTGAGCAGTGAGCGTGAGCAACAAAACCAAAAATTAAAACAATGGATTCTTATTTTCTCACACTCTCTTCTTGAATGGATTTGAGTACTCGTAAAAAAGTCAATTTTAATGGGCAAAATGTGAATTTGTTGACACCGAGTCAGGTGCACGATGATTTTTTTTTTCACAAACACCGCGTTGCAATTTTTTGTTTTCTCTAAAAAATGTTATTTTTTCTATATAGCGACAGGCACGTAGGCGATTTTACAATATACCGTAAATACTGTATTATAAGCCCATGGGCTTCTATTTTTCAAAGGGGTCTCCAGGGTGGGCTTATATTACAGGTGGGCTTCTAATACAGGTGGGCTTATATTACAGTATTTACGGTAAGTTGTTTAAAATTGCTGTTAGTCATCCAATATGGCACGGGGTGCTGGTGATTGCTCTGGTGAAAGTGTGCTCCGTTGAAAAAATATTGGCAGTGTGCCCATTTATCGTATTTCCTCTAATATAGGCGCATGCACTTCTATTTTTTTCATTTCTTCACAACTGCCGGGTATTACTTCCTGACCAAGCAGGCATGAGACGACCGAAGTTTGGTGTGGAAAACTCTAAATACCCGGCAGTTATGAAGAAATGAAAAAATAGAAGCGCATGCACCTATATTTGAGGAAATTCAGTAGGCGAATTCTCATTTTTTGAAATGAATTTTGAAGCAGACAGTGTGTAATCCACGAGACGCCTCACAGACGAGTTTTGGATTTTGACGTGAAAAACTATTTTGAAAAAAGGCCGTGAGTTTTGTGACAGTTAAATAGCCGTTGAAAATTTGGCATACTCCATGGAATTGACGGCTAACAGCCAAAATTTCCCTGACTATTCAAGTCCACATTGTACTGTGGAAAAGTAGTGCGCAGACATGAAAACGGCCTTATACACAAGAAATTAGGTTTGAAAAGACGAGGAATTGGGAAAATGAAAATATTAAGAAAGCAAAACAACGCGAAACGTATGGCATGCATTATCATTAGAGCGTAAACAACTCATTTTGGCCCGAGTTTTTTCCTGTTTTTATTTACGAATATATTGATAATGACAGATGTTGAGAACGCTGAAAAAAAAGTTTATACGAAACAAAGATGCAATTTTTGACAATGTTCTTTGTTATTCAAGATTGGTCATGAGGAAGAAGAGCATTTCGAGAATGAAGGTTGTACTGACATTCAAAGAATATTTTTCTTATTGTTGTTGTTTTTTTTTTCTTTTTTGTCATGTAGATTTCTATATAAAGAAGTAAATATTTAAATAACAGACAATGCAATGACGACTTTAATTGCAGATGAGTGCAATGAGCAAAACTACACCGGACACCGCTAAATACGAAGAAAATGGCCATTAGAAGTGAATTGTGACACCACACGAAGGAATAATAAATACTGATATTATATTCGAACTCAATAAATATATTTATTTATGGTTTTATCTTTTAAATCTACCATTATTTTTACAATGCTACCGTAGCCCTGTGCAAACATCCTAGAGATCAATTTGAAGAACTAAAGTTCTGTTTAAATTCTCAGGGAATTCTCGGCTATTAGCCGTCGAATTCGGCGCCCATACAAAATGCATTTGGCTATCGCCAAACTTGTGGCTATTATCGCCACTATATAGCGATCGCTTCTTACAACTATGCGGCTATCTGCCGGCTAATAGCGATATAGCTGCCTATTTACCCGTGTTATATGCGTTTGGCGCAATTCGATGGCTATTAGCGGTTTTCGATGGCGTTTCGCTTCAACTTCTTGCGCACTTTTTAATCAGGGGCGTATATGGCGGTAATTGTCAGCTATGTGGCTAATAGCCATTGAAAAAGGCTAGTAGCCATCGCATTCGGGGCGTTCGTCAAATAAAAAATGGCGAATAGCCATCGAATTCGGGACGTGCGCCAAATGCTATTTAAAAATTTCATATTTACGGTACTGTGTGACCTTTTATTTTTGTTATTAACGCGCTGGTTATGGACCTATTCACAAAACCGGAAAAAATAGAAAATTGCGGGAAAAATCGGAGAATGCTCCAATTGACCTGAAATTTTGGGAAATATTGGAAAAATCTTCCTGTACACGCTCAAAAAATTTTGGGCCAAAATATCGATTTTTTCTGAAAATTTTTAAAATCGATATTTTGGTCCAAAATTTTTTGAGCGTGTACAGGAGAATTTTTTTCAATATTTTCCAAAATTTCAGGTCAATCGGAGCATTATCCGATTTTTCCCGCAATTTTTTTCCGTTTTTTTCTTCTTTTTTTTCCGGTTTTGTGAATAGGTCCATTAATATAGTTCTTTCAAAAATTCAACCAGTTCAAGTTCGCAACATTTTTTTGTTGTTGCAGAATCTTGATGTTTGTCCGATTTTTTACTGCCTCAGTTCAGTTCAGTTCAATTCAGATATTTACTTTTAAAAAATGCTCAATTTTTCTTTTTCATTTTCAAGTTTTGAAACACAATAAAAAATAATTTAAAAAAAACGCCGCACCAAACTCTAAATTCTGAAAAAAAAAACACATCATTTATTTCCTCTGCAATACCAAATGTGCGTAATCTAATCAACCTCCTGGCGGGCGCAAGTGGTGATTTATTGAGTTGAATTTGACGCTTAAAATAGCGTGAGCTCATTCTTTCTCTCTCTTGCTTGTAACGTCAAGCAGGAGCGGAGCGGAGCAGAGCGAACAGGTGATTTTATAATGTCTGATCTCGACTTTGATTTGCAGTTCAGTTAGTCTCGACAATAAGTAGTGTTGCGCAGGATTTGTACTATGTATATCCTGATTTGATTTAGCTAGTCAAGTTTTTTGAGCTAGGAGAGCCAAAACTAGTGTTGGAGTGCAGCCCACGCCACAAAACCACTCAAAGCTGTTATCAAGCGACCTTTTCCTCAATTTTCTCTATTTTTCTTCATTTTTTCTACCCCGTGTAATTGTTGCCTGATAATTTATTATACATTATAAAAAACAACAACGTTTGTCATTCCGTTCAGCTGTTCTAGCATGACACCTCTGAACGTCTATGAGGCTGGCTTGTGTAGCGCAATTCCCACGATTATGAGACAATGTGAATACGATTCAATTTCGAGGAGCGGCATCTGCTATGAGGATTCTTGTTGTACAAGTGTTGAGGTAAGATATTGGTCGTAGCTGTCAAGATTTTATTTTATTTTTTATTTCAGACTGCCACGTCATGGCACTATCGATTGGCTCAAGCATCACACGTGGGATTTAGTGCCTGTGGGATTGTGCTGCTGTTTTGGTACGTTTTAAAGTTATCTTCGAAACACATGCTACCAGCTAATGTTCGGGTACTGGTCAATATTATGCTACTATTGATGTTGACCCATTCAGTGGACATGATCATTTTTCATGTGAGTTGTTGCTGTTCTGTAACATGCATATTTATAATTATCAACGGTTATCCGTTCAGATCTACCATATCGTTCAATCATTTCGAATCCCACCCGACAATCCCTGTTTTGTCCGAGAAAAAGTCTCATTTTGCGCCCCATTCCGCTACACGTTCTCCTTCTGCACCATGACCCTTGGCATATGCACCTACTGCATCTACATTGACCGTTTGGCATGTGCACTCTACAAAAACTACGCGAGACATCAAAAGTGGATACTAGCGTTGCTACTTGTTAAATTGGTACTGGTAACCACCATTTTCCGCCAAAACTATCCCGTTCATTTCAGACAGTGATATCAGTGTCTCTAGTGCTCTGGGTATACCGAAAAGAGGATCCCGACGCGTACGTGCTCTCCTGTATTAATGTGCCACCCAACTCAGCGCGTGATATGGCGTTGGCAACCGCCGTGATACTTCCGGTTAACATAGTCTGCTTCTTTCTCTCCATCGTGTTGTTTCGAGTTTTCAAGAAACGAGTGAAAGGGTGAGTTTTGGTTAATTGAGAATTTGAAAGTGCACTAGACATGAGGAAACTGTTAATTATAGAGAATTGACATAATTTATGTAGTGTCCTTTTCTTTTTGAATAGAAATTGGAGGGGAGAGTTCAGTTGGGCGAATGGACGACTATTGGATGATGATGCGTTTACTGTAATTATAGACTTTAAAGTATGAAAAAAGGACACAACGGACGCAAAACACAAAAGAACAAATATTCAACATCTTTCGAAACGACACTTAACATGAACACACGAAACCCGCCCGCCCACTTATTTGTGCGCGACTACGCAAACACAGTGCTATTTGAAGAGACGCAGACAAAAAAGGGATGATGTGCAACTCGTTTGAAAACACAATATGCTTAAATGCAAACCTACATTTCAATGCAGAGGCCGGATCCATGAAACTGGAAAACGACAGGAAAACCATTTTCCGGAAAATAAAATCTGAAAATTGATGGATTTTGTATGATGGTGGTGAGAGACGCAGAGAAACAGACGAACCAAATTTCCGGGAAATTTCGTTTCCTGTTTTATGGATCCTAGCTCAGATTTGAATAGGAATAAAATGACAGGAAAATCTATCTGCAAAAGCCCATTCTTCGTTAGAATACAAAACAACTGACAAGGGAGTTACATAAGGTTAGGAATTTTCCAGAATTTTCTGAAAAAAATTGGTTGAAACATGGCTTGAAGTATGGATTTTCAATCGTGAAAGCCATAGGGTGGAATTTTTCGATTTGGCTGAAAAAGCATCGGACAACTTTCAAAATCGCCGGATTTCAACCCTTGAAATTATTAATTCTAAAAAAAATCCTGCGATTCTAAAAGTTTCCGGACGTTTTTTTTTTCATCCAAATCGAAAATTTGCATTCTATGATTCTCACAATCGAATTCCATATCCAATTTCTAGAAAATTCTGGAAACCTAACCAAATGTAACTCTCTTTGGAGACGGAAATGAAATGACTTTTGGTTCGCATAATTCAATATGAAAGTTATGGAATATTGAATAAACGAATGGGGAACTTTCCCTAAAACTCCATCGTAACTTTTTGCTTTTTGAGCTCTAGTAGCCGCTTCGACATCACGCTTCACTTCACCGCCGCTGTCGACGTCGAGTCTTCGGAATTCCTCTACTACACAACGGGCGCGCAAGCGGCATTGATGACTCTTTTCTCCGTTTGCTCACTAGCAATGCGATTCTTCTACTACAAATTGCCCCGACCGATCGCGATCACCGTTGCAACACTGTCCTATGTGAGAGTCATATAAATGGGTATTAATAATTTTCTATGTTTTTTTTACAGATCTTCAGCATTAATAGCGTGATTATCCCGTGGGTGATGATGCGATTCGCCAAGAGCTCAAGTGTGCAGCGCAAGTCACGAATTTCGGGTCACGTGGCAATGAAAACTATGGGCATGGAGGGCGCGGACCACTATTTTGGGATGATGAAGTCGCAATGGGAGGTTTAAGAATCAATTTTAGTTGGATACCGGTATAAATGTAAACATTTATTTATAAATTATGTTCATATTTTACAATAAATGTACATACATATTTACATAAACATATTATCGATCCCTGAAAGTTCGGCCCGAACTCACAACCTTTTTCTCTCAAAAAATCAATCAATAGCGCGAGGAGAGGAAGCGCAAGCAAGCCTCTCCACAGCGTTTTTTGTTTCTTCTCTAAATCTCTCACTCTCTCGCGCAACATGTTTTACGGCCGCAGCGCGACGGGACCATCTCCACGGAACGACACTATGCGCCTTTAATATGTGCCGCGCATCTCAGCGCTTCACTGATTATTGTGACGTCCGTCTTCAGCAGCGCCTATGGTTGGCCACCTTTAACGCCGAAGATGACAGTTTTTGTCACCATTTTTAATTTTTTATTTTATATAAACTTTGTTTTAGCGCTAAACCGTTCATAACTTGCTTTTTTCAGCGCCATTTTATGTTATTAACCGATTTATAAAATTCTCTTTATTTTCGGCCCAGTGCTGACACGCTATTAACGTAATTATTGTCTCCTTTTTACACCGCTTATCTCAAAATTGTGGTTTTTCAACCCCCTTTTCAGCATCGCACACGATTCCTGGGAAGTCGAGGGTTCGAGGGGCTCCAATCCCCCAGACCATTGGAAACCTAGTCATCGCTACGAACATTTAAAGGTGCGCGCCGAAACTTTTGAAAAATTGAAAGACGAAACGCCGGTCAGTCCACAGTGCAGGTACCGCATGGGGGCTCCCCGACGATTCGAAACCCGTCAATTCGAAACCGCGACAAACAGACACCGTGCGCTTTCGCAACCCGTCGACTCGCAACCCCTACACTCTGAAACCCGACTTTTCGCAACCCGGCATTTCGCAACCACTTTTTCGGTTTTCAGATGTTCAGAAGTCTGAATTTTTTTTACATTTTTCACGTGACATATTTAATGAGTTGGAAAAAATTTGACCAGAGGCTCTTGCCAACCATGCAAACCTCCATGTTAAGTATTTATACGATTGATCTTTGCTGATTCAGTGTGATAACCGGTGAGTATAAAGTTAAGAAGTTTTTTTTTGCCGTTCACAAAGAATTTCTTCAAATGTAAATAGGTATTTCAGATTTGGTACAGAAGAAATATGAAAAATTTGATCGAAAATAAAATGATTCCTGAAGTATTTTACTATGTTTCATCCTATCGCAACTTACACTTACAGGATCAGAACTTCCTAGAGCTATTCGAGAAGCTATCAAACATTCTTCAAATGTGGAACTTCCCCCAAAGCATACTTATTTTATGTACATGTTGTTACTTTTTTATCTTGTCAAATATTGGTTGCGAAATGTCTTGTTGCGAAATGCCGGGTTGCGAAAACTCGGGTTGCGGAATGTCGTTGTTGCGAGCTGACGGGTTGCGAGAGCGCGCGGTTTTTATTTGTCGCGGTTTCGAATTGACGGGTTTCGAAAGGTCGCGGTATCAATATCGACGTGAGTGGCGAATTGACGCGGTTTCGAAGTGTCGGGTTTCGAATCGTCGGGGAGCCCGCATGGGGAACCGGTAGAACTTTCACGGATTTTCAATCAAGTTGTATCATCAAACATGAAACACCGCCCACTTTTTTGAGCGTAGCCACGCAATCATTCACAATGCTGTTTGGCAAAACGCAGAGAAAAGGTGAATGCGAAGCATGTTTTCATGAAGCAACTCAATTTGAATACACAATAAAATATTTAACACGTGTAGAATATTGAGCCAATTAATTTACAATAAAAACCGTTTCCTTCACTCCCACTGTGATTTCATCATGCCAAAGTAATTGTCAGCTCCCTCTTTTCCAACCGACTTTATCTTCACATGACTCAGAATCTTTGTCATCCGATTGCCAGTCACGCCCCTGACGTAGTTCACCATCACCGCTGGCACCGCACAGCAATAGACGCTGAACACCTGCAAAAGAAGGAAAAATTGAAGGAAACAAAGTACCGAGAGTTCTCACATAGGACAACGTGGCAAACGTCAAGTGCAACGGTCGCGGTGTGTCTTCGTAGAAAAAACGCATCGCAATCGAGAGCACGGGATAGATGACGATGAAGATTGCCTGTGTCCGTGTGACGACGTACAGGAACTTTGACGACTCGACGTCGACTACGGCGGTGAAGTGGAGGTTGATTTCGAAGCGACTTCTAGAAGAAATTTTGGATATTTTCGAGAAGCAGATTGCCGTTTAAAAATTAAATAAAGGAAGTTTGGCAAGCGCAATGTTTTTGGTTTTATGAACTCTTGATCTTTTAATGTTCGCGAATCGGAATAAATAACTTCTGGGAAGAGAAGAGAAGTGAAGAGACAACATAATTATAACGGAATATGGAACTCAATAGGAATTTTTCGAGGAAATTGTAAATTGCAAATTACAACTTAGAACTTAGAACTTAGAAACTACAACATGTACACTTTTTTATTCCGTGACAGAACATATCAACCTCCTGCTTATTATGCTCTCCAAAAAGTAAAATTCCAAGAACACTTGAGGCCGTATGCCCCTTTTTAAAGCCAAGTACCTACAGACAAATCCCCTTCGGATCGTCACTTACCGATGCACCCTTTTATTAAAATGTCGAAACATGACAACCGACAAAAAGCAGCAGACAATATTGATTGGAAACACGGCAGCGGTCACCATGGTCAAATCACCCATAGAATCCAATGGAATATTGAGACACGATAAGAGATACGAATCCGAGTCCTCTTCCCGGTAAACCCAAATTATGACGCCGGCGGAGACTACAAACTGAAAATAAAATAAATTTGTTTTCTCTTTTTTTTGTGCTGCGCTGTAAAAAAGAGACTCACCCATTTGACCACCAATGCCCACCTAATAATCTTTTGATATTGGACGTAATCTTTGAAGAGGGCTCGCAACAGGCGGTCGATGTAGATGCAGTACTGGCAAAACGCCAGACCAATTGTGCAAAACGAGTAGGTGTTGCGAAAGAAGGCGCAAAAGGAGACTTGCACACGCACAAAGCATGGATTTGCGGGTGTCACGAGGAACGAACGGTAGATGTGAAACATCTGGAGGAAGGAGAATAACGTTGGGAATTTTTGGCAATTTTCTGCCAAGTAGCTTTCCATTAGCTACCCATTAACTGCCGGAAATTCCCTTAGATAGGACCGCCTCACGGCGTTTTTGGAAATGAAATTTTGGGAGTCATCTCTCTCAAGTCTCTGCATCTCTAGTTTTACACACTGTTATACTCGGTATAAACCGCTGAAAATTCGCTCCAATCGAACAAAAAATTTTGTATGCATTTGGAGTGAGGTTTAGAGAAATCAGAGCAAAAAATCGGTCACGGCTCTCTCAATTTTCTGCACTCTCTCGTCGCCAACGTGGCCGCGTCCACCACTGTGCGAAGGGAGCGCGTTTGCAGAGCTCCGTACTGAGAATAGCTAAACCTCGCAGAATGCCATTGTGGAGACGAAGAGAAATGCGACAGAGCGAGTTTGCCTTAACGTAGGTTCTAACACGCTGTGCGCCTCGGTTTCGAACCACCAGGCAGAACCAGAAGAGCAAAAAAAAACTCGCAGAAACAAATTACACGTTCTTATCATTTTCTATACCACCACACCAATACAAATACTTTTTTTGGATGGATTTTCAATCATTATTGGACGAAATGTTCATTAAATAAATATTTAAAAGACGGTAAAGAATCATTCGACATAATCTAGACTTCTGGAGAGTGCAGGTGGATTAGTCAGTGCTGTCTGCGGTAATTTAGTCATGAATTTTCAAAGTCCTATTTCTCAGTCATTTTTCAACGTTTCCGGGCGGCCCAGCGCTTAAAATGTTCGTTTTAATCGTGGTTACAAAGCTATCTTGGAAGAAACATGAAAATTGAGACTCTTTAGTGAAAACCTGAAGTTTCAATGATTTTCAGCAAATACGCTAATAAATTGCGTGCGTTGGCACAGTTTCCAGTTTTTAGCGATTTTCTGTAAATAACTGTTTTTCAGAAATTTCAAGACACCAAATTAAATTTCCGTTTGCTTCATATATAGCTTAATAAACACGATTAAAACGAATATTTTAAACACCAGACCGCCCGAAAAAGTTAAAAAATGGCTGAGAAATAGGAATTTGAAAATTCAAGACTACATTCCCCGTTCTAGATGAAAACAAGATTTTAAAGAAAATTTTGATTTTTCTGCAATTTTTTGGATTTTTTACGAGCTATCTGGAAGCGTCTTAATTAAATTTGGCATATAATTTCGACAAAATTCATGATTTGATTGTAATAAATTCAGGGTTGTGTACCTCTTGGTTTGTATTCCCGAATCATTGAGATATTGTACCCCAAAAGTATGGTATCATTGCATTTATACCATCATTGTACCCTTCGAATTATGAGCCCGGAAATTCTCCGTTCTGGTAGCAGCGGTTTTGAAGAAAACAATGATAAATTAACCGTCATGACGTACATACTTTACACAAATAGCAGTGCATTCCAGACTTTCTCAGAATAATATTTACTGTTTAGTCCTGACTATGAGTCCAGATGACGTCGAATCGTACGTGTAATATTTCAAAAAAGGTTCCGCATTATTTAAAGAAAAATTTTCCGATTTTCTCAGTTATTGAACAGCCAAAAACATAGAAAATGATCTTGTGTTTTCAATCGACACCATTCTGTCTGCGTCTCTTCAAATACTATGGTCGCGCACAAATAAGTGGGCGGAGTTTCGCGTTCTCATGTCGCAAGTCGATTGAAAACACAATAGGATCATGGAAATTTCGCTCCGAGAGGTACCGTATTTACTCTATTCAACACGTTAATGTGGAATACTCGCTTTTAGAGCTGTGCGGTTTAGAACTCGATTTTTCTGAGCATTTTATTTTATTCCTGTCTTTTCATTCATTTCAAATATAATTGGAAAAACAGGGAATAAATAAAAAGCTCAGGAAAATGGAGTTCTAAACTGCGCAGTTCTAAAAGCGACTACCACCAAAAAATGGACAATTTTGGGGGAAAAATTTAATTTTCAAACGGTGAAAAGGTTCTATTCACTGCTCTTTTGTTAGAGGTTGCCTAGAGGGGACCTTTTAATAGAGTATTTACGGTATTTTTATCTGGGAATTTTTTGGTATATAATGGGTAGAGAGGCCGTTAATTGCTAAGAAAATGGAAACGGGATTTGGTAGTTCTGCTCGAGGCAGCTGATGGGCAGCTAATGGGCAGCTATTCGGCAACAAGGTCGTTAAGTTCCGGACCAATCGGCACGAGATTCGGCAGATCTGCCCAGAGCGGAGCTATTGGGCAGCTAGTCGGTAACTAGTCGGCAGCTGATGGGCAGCTAATAGGCAGCTATTGGACAGCTGCCAACAAATCGCCGCAACTCCAACTCACATGAATCGCAATCATATCAATCGAATGGGCGAACATCAGCCCGAGCATAATATTCATCAAGACACGAACGTTCTCCGGCAGCATAATCTTCGACGCGTATCGCCACGTGTAAATGCACATGATGACAAGGCCAATGGCGCTGAAAACGACGTGCGAGAGTTGCGCCAATCGGTAGTGCCAAGAGGTGGCGGTCTGTAATCAATCGCATTTTGAACATGGGTGGCCACGGCATGCTGGACCCTACGAAAGTGCAAACGCGCCCTGGCGCACTTTTGCGTGTTTCTCTGCGCCTCCATATATTTCTCTTGGAGTATTGCCAAAAATCTTTGGCGCCTTGCCAAATATGTTTTATTTTTGGCAAAATATGACGTTGTTCGCATTTTTATTTCCAATTTTCGTATTTTGTTTTTCAGAATTTAAATTAAATTAAAATTAACTGTTTTATTTACGAAAAAACCCGAATTAAAATCAATATTCCAACAAAAAAATGTATCACATTAATCTCAAAAACAACCATTTTAAAAACATAATTTTTTTAAATGAGAAACAAACAAAAAAATAATAAATGAGCAAAAAAAAAAACAAAGAAAAGTAAGAAAGAAACAATAAAATCTCGTAAATCGACACAAGTCTCTGCGGAGGAGACGCAGGGACGCGAGAGTAGAATAGCGCGCGAAAATTCGCTTTTGAAAAATAATTCAAAAACGTAGCCTCCAACACGCCGTGGTGGCAAACGAAGCCGCTAATTGCCGGGCAAACCGGAGCAGCTTTCCCTAACACAAAGCAACAAACCTCTAAACTCGTGCAACACGAGTCTTCATAACACGTGCCGTTCTTCGATATCCAATCGTTTAGACACTCTTTTTTGATCGTCGACACCACGGTGCACAGCTCGGACGCGAAAAAGTCCGATGCTTTCACCATACCTACGGCCAGATCGCTCATCTATGCGACGGCCGGATAAGCCAAAAAATGTTGAAAGTTGAGAAGTTGGGTTAACCGAAATGCTGTGTAAACAACAAAAAAAAACAAAAATTGTAGGGGCAGCAAGTTTTAATGATAGTGTGTTGGGTGCCCCCGAGAAAATGGGCGGAGCTAGTCAGACATTAAAAACGACAAAAAACGCTTTTCGCCTTGCACCTGCAAAGCGATTTCATCTGCCAGAGTGTGATTTTTGAGGTTAGAGGGGTAAAGTGTTTCCCTACTACTATGTATATAGATCAGAATATCACGTCAAAAGTGAGCGCGTAATTGCGTTGCAAGTTTTTTTGGTTTTTTTGGTTTTGTTGTTTCTATGTGCTCGTTGTGACGTTGTGACGTTGTCAGGAAGACGAAGAACAGTTATTTCATATTATTGTTTTAAAAAATTTGTCACCTGGCGAGAGGCGCGAACTTGAAAAATAGGCTCCGCCCCCTCGCCAAGATTTTTCTGCAATGGCTGCACCTCCGTTTGCAATTGCGCCGCGCGCGATTTTCTGCGTGGAATTTTCGTTCACTGTTGTTCATTTTTTTTTCCGCCAAACTTTTACAAAAATACATATTAAAACTAGTTTTGTCTTTTTTTATAATTTGTTAATTTATGAAATAAACAATTTTTTCGCTGGAAAACGATTTTCGGCATTCTTTTTCAGATTTTCCAGGTATTGTTTATAATTTGCCTGGCTATCGATTGAAAAATGTGTGAGTTTTAATTGTTAATATTTTTAAACTTTTTATAATAAAAATAATATTTTGCAGATGACCCAGACAACTTCATCGCCGAATAATGCGCAAAAACTGCCGACGACAAATGAAGAAAAAAATTATGTGAGATCAATATTGAGGTGAGCAACAATTAAGAACAGAAATAACAAAATTGTGAGAAAAAAAAATAAATGAAACGAAAATTAATTTCTAGTGTTCGCAATACGAATCAGAACGTTCAGAATCGTCTTCTTCATATTCACCATCGATGAACATGTTTCGAATCGCGCCGTCCGTATCGTTCAGCAATTCAAACTCGTCTGTCTCCTCGAGAAGGCGGTTTTCATCGAGGCCAAGATAAAAAATATATTTTCCAATATAAAATATAAATCTTCGATAAATTCTATGCTTTAATCAGAGGTCTGAAATTGTTGAAAAAATTACAGAATTTGGCTTGATTTATTATTTTTATGAACCTATGAAATACAATAGTAGCAAAATTCGTCTGCATAGGTACATAAAAAATTCCAAAAAAATCATTGAAAAACAATCATCCTTATATATAAAATTCCGTTTGGGTTTGTAACTGAGGATCTTTGTGTGTCTGTGTCAAAGGTGCATGGCGGGGTCGAACTCAGCACCCGCGGCCAAATAAAAGATAAACGTGCAAGCGTGCTACCGCCTGCGCCACACGGGACACGTTGGATGAACGCTCTCGAGGAGTAGATTTGTTCGCGGCTGGCAACATGCCGTTGCGTTCGGCTCTGGGTAGAGAAAAAGGTCTAATTGAAACCAGTTTAGAGATGAGAAAAGATCAAAAATAGTTTTTGATTCAGCCAGGCTTGTAATTTTATAAAAATTTGAAACAAATAAATAAAGCAAAAATTCGCGCAAAAATTCCTCGCAAAAATTGGGAAAATACGTTTAACTATGTTTTTTTTGTGAAGGTTTCGCGGAAAAAGTGAACAAAAATTCCAAGCAGAAAATCGCGCGCGGCGCAATTGCAAACGGAGGTGTAGCCATTGCAGAAAAATCTTGGCGAGGGGGCGGAGCCTATTTTTAAAATTCGCGCCTCTCGCCAGGTGACACAATTTTTAAAACAAAAATATGTTCGTTGGCACCACATGAAAGAGATGGTAAATAAATATACCGGTTTTTCTTTTTTGTTTGTTAGGTTTCCAACCACATAGATACATACATATTATCCAATCGGCCAGTTTTGTCATTCGTTTTGAAAACTAAAACCAACCGAAAAATGCCGAATTCCTTCCTTCTCTTCGCCCTCCTTCTCATCACCCTGGCCAGTGTCACCAACGCCGACTTTGCCTGCTTCTTTGGCGACTTTTTTTGCACCAGAGTGACTTGCAGTGTAAGTACATATTAATCAAGACCAATCACCTAATAATTGCTTCAGAGCTGCCAAGTGGCGACGTGTGTCACCGGCGATTGTGTTTGCACACTTTGCTCGTGACTTTTAAATTTTAATGCTATTTTGATGTGTTTAATGTGTCTAAATGATCAAAATAAAGAAGTTGCTTATCATTCACTCACTTATCGTTGCGCTTTTTAAACGGGAGGAGGACAGTGTTCAAAAACAAACCTGCCGTCTTCCGTTTCCGTCCGTTGAAAAAAAAAATGAGCGCTAAAATATTCTTATTGATGTTTCTGGCCACTTGTCTTTCTGTGACACTTGCCGAGTCCGATGAGGATTTGCCGGACAAGGAGGAGGAGATCGATTGCGTCAACTCGTGCGGAGAGACTGTCGATGAGTGGAAGGCGTGCGCGCAAAATTGTTATGGAGATTTTATGGGTGAGCATTATTGGTTTTTCAGCTGAGGCCATGCGCCACACGCTGCGGTTGCGTCGCGTGACAACCTCCTGCCTTAAAAATGCATTTCGAAAATTGTGAATTTGCATAAATTGTCACACTGCCAAGATCTTTCCGCGCGGAAATTGTTAAAAAAGAAATTATGGTCATTTTAAGAGCTTGCGCGATAAAATCGGTAGAGAAATAAAAAAGTTATACGCAATTTTCCGAAAATAACTGAAAATTCAAATTTTTTAAAACTTTCAGACTGAAAGTTTTAAATTTTCCAATATTTTTATAGATAGCTTTGTAAACACGACTAGAACGAAAATTTTGAGCGCCGGACCGCCCTTAAAAGTCGAAAAATGGCTGAGAATTAAGCATTTGAAAATTCAGGTTTAAATTCCCCATTCTGTTTGTCGCGCTTACATTTTTAATTTGGAATAAAATAGCGGAACACAGTGTCCCGGATTTGAAATGTGGGCGGAGCCTAATTTGCTGGTGCGTCAGCAAACTTTCATGGCGCACTTTCGGTGCTTGCGCAGTTTGCGACTCTCGAATTTTTTTATTGATTTTTTTATTTTTCTTTCAGTAAAACCTGTTTTTCTTTGTAAAATGTACAGGGTGGCCGATAAGTATAGGACGCTCGCTTTCAGCGTTCCCTGGCACGGTGCCAAGGGATATTTTCGAAAAATTTCGAAACTTTTCGAAAGTCCAGAGACTATATAAGTAAGCTTCTCAGTCATTTGTTCTCACTTCTCCATATCGCCGAGCTATGAAAAGTTCTCCTCATCGTCCTTCCATTGAACTCTTGTTCAAGAGAGGCCTCGGAAGTGCTGAGATCGCTCGACGCCTTCAAATTTCGTCTTCGACGGTTCGAAACGTTGTCGCTGCTATCAAAAAGCGAGGAGATGCTTCTGAAGTAAAAAAAAGCGGACGTCCACGTTCTGTCAACACCCGGAATACTCGTGCAATCATCAAGAAACGGATCATTCGAAATGATGGATTGAGTCTCAATAGGATGGCGTCACAGCTTGGAATTGCCCGATCCACTGTCCAATCGATTGTCAAGAACGACTTGAAGCTCAAAAGTTACAAACTACGTCGTGGACAGTACCTCTCGGACAAATCGAAAGCGATGCGACTCGAAAAATGCCGAAAATTACTCCAGCACTTTCAAGTGCGCCGCGTCTCTGACGTTATCTGGACAGACGAGAAGATCTTCACTATTGAACCTCTTCCCAACCGTCAAAACCAGAGACAGTTATTGTCAAAGGATGACAGCATGTCTCCGAAACGTCGTCTTGCCCATAACCGCCTTTTCCCGAAAAGTGTCATGGTTTGGGCCGGTATCACGGCAACCGGTAAAACTCCGTTGGTTTTCATTGAAAGAAATGTGAAAATCAACTCGGAGGTGTACCAAAAGATTGTGTTGATGGATAATTTGTTACCCTGGGTCACTCAGCACTTTGCTGGTGGTCCATTTATCCTTCAACAAGACTGGGCACCGTCCCATGGCTCGAGATCGACATTGGCCGTCTTGGAGGCGCATTTCCCTGGATTCCTGGACAAGAACTTGTGGCCTGCTTCCAGCCCGGATCTCAATCCGATGGATTTCAGCGTTTGGGGCATGTTGGAAGGGAAGATCGCGGGAAAAGTTTTTGCTACTGTCGATGACTTGAAGGCCGCTCTCGAGGTAGCATGGGCTTCGATCGACGACGGATACCTGCGGCGCACTGTCAATTCGGTGAAGAAACGTTTGAGAGCCTGTGTCAAAGCTCGTGGATCCAACTTCGAAATTCTCTTGTAAAATCAAATTTTCTGCTTATTTTTTGTTGTTTAATAAAGGTTGTTCTCGAAAAATCCTCAAATTGAAAAAATGGGAGCACTTTCAAAACGTCCTATACTTATCGGCCACCCTGTATGTATTGTATCTTTACTTACTTACTTGTGATACTTGTGAGGTTCGACCTCAGTTTCCATCCTGGATACTGCGAACCAAGCTGCGCCAAGTTACACGATCCCTTCCGACAGTGGACCATGCTCGTCTTGCCTCGAGTATGCCAATTCTTCGGCGGCCGTGCCCGAGGTTGCCCCTGAGGGCCTCATTGTGGATGAAGATTTTGATCGAATCCTTGATGTCGTCGGCCCATCTTTTCGGAGGACGACCGCGTGGTCGTGCTGATCCCCTAGGATCCCATTCTGATACTATCTTCGCCCATCTGTCGTATTTCATGCGTGATACGTGTCCTGCCCACTTCAGTTTTCTTCGTAAGACTTGCTTTTCCATGTCTGGTGGGTCACATCCGGCAATTTCGAACATGTTGCTAACCGCTCTCTGTAGTCTCTTCGTGTCTGCCTCCTTGGAAGTCCATGTCTCGCATCCATAAGTCATCGCTGGGATGACAGTTGTTGTGAGAAGTCTTATTCTTGTCTTCTGAGGAGACTGCAAGAGCTCCCGCCGAATGGCGTTGAAAGCAGCCCATCCCGCGCGAATCCTTCTAGCGACTTCTTCAGTGAGAGATCCGTCGTCCGCAAACGTTCTTCCGAGGTATTTGACCTTTTGGGAGATTTCAATCCTCGTGTTCAGAATATCGATATCTGATCTTGTGACGTACTTATTCATCAATATTTGCGTCTTGGACGGGTTTATATTGAGGCCGTACTTGGGACATCCCATTGCAATCCGATTTGCTCTATCTTCTGCCTCTTTCACAGAGCTCGCGAATAAAACAACGTCGTCTGCGAATTCCAAACGGTGAATTGATTCTCCATTGATGTCAATTCCGGTCTTATCATCCTCACAAGGTGCTGGGTCTAGCTCATCCAAGATCGCCTGAAGAGCCAGCGCGAAGAGTAGTGGAGACGACGAATCACCTTGACGTACTCCTCTTTTGATCTTGAACCTCATCTTCTTGTTCAGAACGTTCAGCTCTCCAATCGCCGAAGAGTTTGAGTTGTTTAAGGCCCGAATCACGTTTCTTCCGATTTGAAGATTGTTCAGGACTTGGGATATCTTCGTCCAATTAACGTTGTCGAAGGCACAAGTGAAATCCAGGAAGACCGCTACGAGCGGAATCTTGAATTCGGTGCACTTTTCCCACATCTGCGCGACGACTTGAATGTTGTCTGCGCATCCTCTTCCACGTCTGAATCCTGCTTGTGACTCTTCCAGGTAATCCTCGCTTTTGGCGGTGATCCTTCTCGTAAGGATTTTTGTGAAGAGTTTTGAGACGATTGAGGACAACGCAACCGGACGATAATCTTTCACTTTCTTCGGTTTCGTGGTCTTGGGAAGGAGAGAAATCTTCACCGTCTTCCAGTCTTCCGGTGTTCTCCCGTTCGTGAGGACTTGATTCAGTGCGGCTGTGAGATGAGGAGCTATGCTCTCAATTCCCAGCTTTAATTGTAGCATTGTAATCTGATCAGGTCCTGGCGAAATGTTCGTCTTTGAGGTGACTATTGCGTGTTCGACCTCATGTTGGAGAATTTCCGGCTCATCTGGATGGTTGTATCTGGATTGTGGCTCTCGCGTCGTCGCTGCGTACAGATTGGAGAAGTGAGTGAGAACTAGCTTCCTGATCTCGGGACGATTGTATGTCGTTGATCCATCCGGCCGTTCTAAATTCGTGAACGGGGAGGATTTGAGTGTCAGTGCTCGCTTCGTTTTCTTCAAGCTTCTTCCTTTCACCGCGGCTTCGAGACTTTTAACTTCTCGCCATTTGTCCAAATCATTTTCCAAAGATCTTCGAACTTCGTTGTTGATTTTCGCTAGATCCGCGTTCTTCGTCTGTCCGGCGTGTATCATCTGGAAGCGGGACATCATCATTTTCTTCGTTGCTTCGGAAATCCTGCTGAGTTGATGAGTTGCATGCGTAGCTGTGCTGGCAGCGCTCCTTATCGACTCCGTGAGTTCTTCATAGCATGTTGGTGGATTTTCCGTGAGCATTTCGGTGATGGTGTTCTTGAATCTGACGGGGTCCCATGATCTTTCGCCTCCAGCCCGCTTGGCCTTTGCGAACTTCCTCGACTTTTCCTTCTTCGCGGTTGAGCGGAATCTCGCGCGCAAAAGACGGTGGTCACTGCAGTTGAGATAATCACAGTATACTTCGCAGTCTACTGCAATTTCTCGCCTGTTCGTGAGAATGAAGTCGATTTCGTTCTTCGTTTTGCCGTTCGGACTGATCCATGTCCACTTCCGGTTGGGTCGTTTGGGGTAGATCGTGTTAAGTATTGAAACTCTGCTGGAGAACGCGAAGTTCACCAGCCGATCACCATTATCACTTCTTTGACCAGTTCCGTGTCCACCCACAAATGGAAGATCGTCTGAAGAGCATCCGACGACGGCGTTGAAGTCTCCGCAGATGATGATCGACGAGTCCCACTTCGATAGCCGTGTGTATACTTTCTTCAGATCCTTGTAGAACTTATCCGACTGGGTCTCATTAGCGGCCGAGGTGGGTGCATAGACGTTGATGACGTGGAGATGAGATCCATGAAAATCGAACGACGCCGTACTAATACGGTCCGACTCTCTCTTCGTTTCCACCAGACTATCGAGCCAGTCTTTGTGAATCCAAAAAGCCAGTCCTCCTTCGCGAGCTTCGCGTCTTGTGCAGATCAGTTCGGCTCCACTGGACAAGACCCATTCCCCTTCTTTTCTCTTCGTCTCTTGTAGGGCAATCACCTTGCAGCCGCTATTGACAGCTAGCAAGTCGAATGCCTCGGCCTTGGATTGATCGGATATCGATCTGACGTTGAGAGAGCCGATGTGGAAGTCGTTGCCTTTCCTTCTGTTCTTGGGGCCGTATGACGCTTCAGTAATTTCCGTATCCGTGGTGCTCCTTCCAAACATTTTCTTCCGACCAAGACAACTCGGCGAGCACCGTGGCCGAGCTGGTGAATTCCTGGACGGGTCCTTTACATTCTTTTGATTCAGCTTTTTAGTAAGTTTAGGTTTGTACTTCAGCAGGCTTACTAGGCCGGCGTGAAGCCCCTTCTTCACGAGTATCGGACACTACCGTGGCAAAGAGTGGATTTTGGCTACTGTGCCTAACAGTGGTGTCCAATTTCCCCTGTCGTAGGAGCACAGCATTGCCCAGTTTGCACCGCGAGGAGGTATCCAACAAGCAAACCTATCCAACAAGCAAACCAAATCTTCGAAATTCTCTTGTAAAATCAAATTTTCTGCTTATTTTTTGTTGTTTAATAAAGGTTGTTCTCGAAAAATCCTCAAATTGAAAAAATGGGAGCACTTTCAAAACGTCCTATACTTATCGGCCACCCTGTATGTATTGTATCTTTTAATACCATAAAATTGCCCAAACTTCAATTTTCGTAAAGATTTATCCTGCAAAAACACCAAAAAACTCAAAACGAATATTTCGAAATGGTGGCTGAACCAAATTCGACGTTCTTCGGCTTAAAAAATTTCTAAAGACCTCAGCTATAATTTCGTTAGAGCACATGTGGGAAAAATAAGAATTTATGCTTTTTTTTGCCCGCAAAACATAAAAAATGCGTAAAAATTTGAATTTCGCGCGAAAAAATCCAGTGGTGCGCGTTTGCTCGGCTCCGCCCACTTTTCAAATCCTGGACACCGTGCGGAAAAATAAAAAACGTCTGTTTATGTGGTTGTTTGTCTGTCTGTAAGCGCTCGAAATTCAAAATTTCCAAAAATTTTTTAAACAAATTAAACAATTTCGATGAAACTGGGAATTCAGGCCTGAATTTTCAAATTCCTATTTCTCAGCCATTTTTCAACTTTTCCTGGCGGTCTGGCGCTTAAAATATTTGTTTTTATTGTGTTTACAAAACTATCATAGAAATTCCTTTTGCTTTGAAATTTCTGAAATACTTGATGTTTCAGTCATTTTCAGAAAATCGATCATAACTTTCTTGTTTTTCAACCGATTTGATCGCGCAAGCTCTTAAAATGTGCGCAATTAATTTTTAAAAATTTTTAATGTTTGCAAAAAAACCGGTATAAAAGGGCTGTCCGTAAGCTCTCAAAATTCTAAAAATTTCGTAAAAGTCGCAGAAAATTCAAAAATGTTCGCTAAAACCTCATTTTTCCAGACGATTCCGACCGAACTTTCCTGGCGTGCGAAACCGATTGTGTCGAGCGCCTGTATCGACCAAATGTGGACGAATCACAGCTCGGCGACCTGGAAATTTGTGCAGAAGGGTGTATCGAGGCCTATCGTGGCGAAGTTTTAGCCAGTAATTGATCTGATATGGTTTTTTCTTGAACAAATGAATATTAAAAATCAATAATGACTAATAGCCATCGTACATGACAGAGAGCTATTATTGTAATGTCCGGGCTCGCCCGTCCACCTTTGCCGCGCACTACAAACACGCCAGCCCTCGACGCCTGCGTCTCACTGGTCTATGCACACATCTCGCCACTCGACTCTCGCGTTCTGCGTCTCGTCACCTCGTCTCCTGCCTGGTTTGGATTTTGCGCGTCTGATAATTATTTCATTTTCCCGCCAAATCAAGACGCGGGAAACCGTTCATGATTTGGCTATAAAATGCCGCATCTCGATCACTCCGGAGGACACTCTTGTCTATGCCACCTGGCCCTTGCTCGTGTTATCCTGTTGTAAGTTCCCCGTTGGTGTAGCTTGGGCTCGTGCCCTAATAAACCTTTTATGAGTGTAACCGAGCGAACTTTTCAGGCACAGAGCTTGCAAGCAATGAGACGCAGACTGAGATACAGTGTTGTCACGCGACGCAACCGCTGCGCGTGGTTGTGAGCGGCAAAAATGGATTAAAAAAAGGCAGCTGTCAGTACCGGGGCCTGTGCCACATCCCAAGCGGTTCTTTCCCATAGCATTGGTTGTTTCTGTTTCTGTTTTTCAAAAATGGCGAACACATAATAGGGATTATTATCTCCGCTCTCCTCGTCATCGTCGTCCTCCGATTTGTCATAAATTGTCACACTTTTTTTTTAATTGGTTGTTTTTTCTCTCTAAAAATGCTGGAAATTGCGATTCGCGTCGTTTCCATCAGCGCCATCATCACCACCATTGGCCTGATGTTTTGTGGGGTGTGAGTTCGAAATAAAAAAAACGCATTGTCCGATAATTACCCGAATTATGTACAGCCCGATTTGCCGGAAAATCAAAGCGCAGGGAAGGGTTGGCCATGTTTCCGGATTTCCGTTTATAACGGGTGTTTTGGTGTGAGTCGTGGGGTACAGGTGGAGAATTTGCCATTTTTTTTGTATTGCAGAAGTTGCTTCTGGTTGCGGTATGGTCTGCTGAAAGGCGATTGGGCGCTGACAGTCATCAATGCCGCCGCTTTTTTGTTCACTTTTTCCTACGCCATGTTCTTTTTGCACTATTCGAAGCCAAAGGTTACTTTTTTTTTGTTTTCGGCCCACGCGCTGCGCTGACTCTCAAGACGAGACGAGACGCAGACGAGTGACAGCGTTGGCACGCGACGCAGCCGCTGCGCCGCGCCTCGCGTTGGGCCTTGCTTTGGCAAGAAGCGTTCAAGCAAACATCCCGTTCAAAATCTCCTTTCCCAGCGCTTCTACATTCTTCAATTGCTCATCGTCTTGCTCTTGGTGTCCGCCATGATTTTATGGATTCACATCAAGCCTGACTTGGCGCTCCTCGGTGTCAAGACAATAATGGACTATCATTGTGATATTCCATTAGTCTTGACTTTATTCAAGCCCGACTTTGTCGGAATCAATCAATTTACCAACTGCGCGGACAATTTTCCCTTTATCCGCTTCACTGGATCAACTACTGCCGTCTCTCCAATTGCAAGCGTCTCTCTCATGCGCCTTTAACTTCTCCGAGAGGACTCCGAGGACCGACCGTAATTCACTCGCGCGGCGAGACCACCTGCGTCTCTTAGTGACCTCGCGTCGCCACGTCATGCGCGGCGCCACGAGAGAGGAGAGATCGCTGCTGCCGCCCACACACACAGCGCGGACGCCTACGCGTCTGCTCGTCTGCGTCTCACCCAATGGACTGCTGCTAGCCGTCACTCTCTAAGGAACAACTGGAATTGCTACCGACTGTTATTCTTGGAACCCACGGATTCTACTCAATGTATTGTAAGTCGTTAGAACCTTGTTTAGTAGTCGGCGTCCCTCCCCCTTCTTTCTAAGCGTAGGATTCTCTCCGGAGTCTCCAGCGGTAGCTGCCGCACGTCCCGTCGGTTATCGTATCAGAGGACGGCCGACACCTCGACCCCTCTCGCTTTCCGAGAGGTTCTTTCCTCGAGCCTTGCTCTTGGACCACGCCAGCTCTAGACTTGGGACTTTCGTCCTTCTTTACTTGTAACCACTGTATATTTGCTTTATTGAGATAAACTAATGTAATTAACATGTCCTCTTTGCGTGATAATTATCGTGAGCCTCTCGTTTATAATCAGGGAATAGTGGCTGTCACCGAGCCCTATACTATCTCCTTGACATGGTGCATCGACACTAGTCATGGAGATTCACTATATCCTTGACATGGTGCATCGAGCCGTTTGAATTTTTGCCTTGTTTTGCAAAAACGGACCCTCGGTGAAACAAAAAGCTCTCGGTATTCACGTCAAATGACTGTTTTTTCGTTAGATAGGCCGGCATATTGAACCTAAAAATTCTTTACTGCCCCGCCATAAAAATCAATAAATCGAATTAATTGGTCTGCTTCAACAAATGCGAACGATTTGGCCACGAGAACACAATGGAGGTGGTACTGTAGCGGAAGAATTACGTCATCAAATGGTGCAATTGTGCGCCGCTTGCATCACGGTGAGCGTCCGGCACTCTGGCCCCTCCCCATCTGCAGCACTATCTCTCCAATCAATAACGATCGGGAACTTCGCAAATCGTTTTCAACGTCAATTTCGCGGATTTTTTGGATATTTTTTCGACGAACCACTTCTTTCAAGTTTCACGCGAGTTTTTTATTTTTAAATTTGCCACTCTTGTTGCAATTTTCTAGAAAAAATTCCGTTAATCTCATTTTTCGTCAAAATTTACCCAATTCTCGCGTTTTATAAAAATCGCAACCAATTTCTATTTTCTTTTATTTTTCTACCAAATTTTTGCTCCATTCGTAATCCGTCTTACCAGCGGATGAAGTGGCATTCGAATCGTGAGCTTTCCGGTACCAAATTCTTCTCTTAATTTTGCAAATTATTTTAACTTTCCATCGTTTCGGTCTTTTTCGCTCGTTGAGCACCGATAAAAAATTAATTTGCCAAAATTCAGAACAATCCAGATCATGAGAAGAAACAACCTACTGAACCACCACCAACTGCGGGAAAATGGAGCGCAACCCAAGGAAAATCACTGTAACCACCCGCAACAACTCTCAATTGCCGTCGGCACTCCCGCTACGCCCACGAATACGCATATTATCCGTGCACCCGCCAATGCTTGATCAAATTGACACGAGATCGGATTCCGGAAACAAATAGGATCGGGAGGACTTCATCATTATCCTTGCGAACACAACAACCAAAACAAATGGAACCGGACGAAAATAATAAAAGTGAGCGATTTTTAAAATTTTCTCAAGCCGCCGGGACCATGCACAAGGATATCAATGCCATCGAGAAACAAGAAGACACAATTGTCGGAAGAAGTCGTCGTCCATCGTCAAAGCAATTCGGAACAACTGCGCTCCAAACCAAAAAGGCACCAAAATGACGAACAAACGTCACTGCAACATTTGCAGGAGTCAGCGTTGACTTGGTTACCGCTGCCTCCCAAATTTGCAACAAATCCCTCACAAGAAAGATCACGCACAACAAATGATGGGAAAAATCGAAAAATAATGGCACCAATGACGCAACAAATGAAATTGGAAAATGATTTTCACGACCATGCATGTTCTGCGCCAGGTGACACATATCAACCTACTGCAACCGCTATCTCAAAAGAACTGGCCGGCTTCTGAGACCCAACACCAAAACCATGTGCACCTACTGCGGCAGCAAGGAACACGGTCAAATCAGCTGCCAACACAAATTTTGAACTCGAGACAAATTTTGTGCAACCACTGCAGAAGAATTGGCCGGAAAATTGAGTCAACAAATGCCGGGACGAGCCAACTCGAGTCAACCAAGCAGAAAAAAGGAAGGATCAGCAACTGAATTCGACCAATCGATAAAAATTTTCTTATACTTTGTCACACAATGCTGTCACCAAATGCCACTCACGTGTACCCAATGTGCCAATATGGAACCAAATTATCAAGGTCACCATCACTCCAATTGGCCTAATCAACAAATATGCCCACCTCTGTACAACACGGTGGTCGTAGATTTCTACTACATCTGAAGGCATAAACTGTACAGTCTCTACGCCCATCAGACAACTTTTCTGAGAGCACGGCATACCGCAACCCAACCAGTGGATGGAAGGACTTCAGAAAGGAACGATTGTGAGCGGAAATGTGAGCAACTCGTGGCAACGGTACCCGTCCAAGGTACCGGTCGTGAGTTCTTATGTTTTTTGCATGGAATATTATTTATTCTTATCCGAAGGCTCTGCGTCGTCAAATGTTGTGCTAGCGCACACATTTAGATAATCACAGAGGCGAAGATTGGAGTAACTAATAAACCATTTTGTGAATTAGCGGTTAACAAAAAAAAAAAAAAAAATTTTTTTCATTTACATTTCAAAATAACCGGTAATTTGCAAACACAGTTGAAACTGGAAGGAGTTTCCAAACATTGGGAAAGGAGCGGCGCCCGCCTCACCTTTTCGAAAAAATTAAAAAAAAAAAAACCAATGCCACCAAACCCCCTAGCGAAGTTAGCAACTTAAGGGCAATAGTTAGTGTAGATTCCCAGGTAGGATCACCTATTAATAAGTAATTCTTTTTCACGTAAATACTCCTGATCAGTTTGTTCACGTATAAGTTTACTTGAAACGGGTTCACTATTACTAATCTAGCGCCCCAAAAAACTAACTTGTTGGTTACAACAGCGGGTCCCAGTCACATCACACGTGACACCTTTGCACTTTGACATTGCCATCTCACTGTGCGGACAGTTCATCAGCTAAGTATAAGACCAATTACCAAATTCATAAAAATTTCTCTTTAAACACCTTATTTTTCTATTGAGTTTTCTGGAAAAATAACTCCGCAACCAGTGGGCAAAAATAGTCTAGAAACTTCCACCTTTTCGTTATCCTTTCCAATGTCCCAAAAATTTCAAAAAAAAAAAAAAACAGCAACGATTCTGAACGACTTCAACACCTCCATACACGGATCACCTCTACGATCTCTACTGTACCTAATAATCGGAAACGAATGAAGAAATAGATGGCGAAAGTAAGCACACCAATGGCATCAGATTCACTTCAAAATGCTTTGCAAGCTCAACGAAACTTCAACTGGCATCACTCAATTGGCTTGGGCGCTGAGTCATCATCGCCTGTCAAAACGACGGCAACGATGCCTCAGCTCTCAACTACTGGTTTTGGCACTGGGTCTTCCTTGCCAGTCTCCAAGACAGCATGGACGCCCCAGCTCCGAACTACTGTGCAACATATTCATCTGCCAACGCAAAAACCACAACACAAATGGTTTGCAAACGGATTAGCATGGCAACCATAAGGAGTGGGGACGATTGAAATTGCCACCAACAACTGTGATTATTCACCCCCCTCATTGGAATTATTCAATGTCGCCAACAACCGTGTCCACCAACTCAACTGGAACCTTATGATAAATAACTGGACGCCTGGAAACAACGAAAGAAAAGGAGCAGAAGGACTCGGAGATAGGGGATATAAAGAAGAAAAAATTGGCAACTTACACACCGGCTGGCATTCAAGGACATACGAGCTCCTCACATCAGCGCATTCTAATGGTCCAAACAAATTACGAATCGCTCAATCATGCAACAGCCAAGACCCATCGCCCACATACAACGATGCGGCCCTTCACCAAACTGTCACCCCCCAAACTTCTCAACTCGCAGCTCACTGCAACAACTGCGATATTTGGGACCCCCGCCAACGTCGGCCTCAGCGAGGAAGATTCATGGAGTTGCAATGAAATGGATTGGAATCAATGTTGATAACTGCATCTACCTTACAATTCAAAAGGAATGCATCCTATAGGTTACTCCCACTTAAATGGCATAAGTTGAGCGCAGGACCATAGGACCGACACGTCTTCTTCTACGACAGGAGCAACGCAAAGCTCGGGAGACGTTAATAACATCGTCGTCCACGACGGTCGCAAACACCGTCCTACAATGGAGTACGGACCCAATGCTCCATCTCTCGCCGCAACGCGAGACACAACACTGCTCATTCGCCGCTACGCGAAACAACACTTCACTCGCCACACCGCGAGAACAACACAGTGCTAGCTCTTATTTCTGTACTAGTTGGCATTGACTTTTACAGCAATACGCGCTCACTCCTCTACCAAGCAACGATAATTTTGGCCTCACGGCCCAGAATTATTTGCTTACTTCTTTTACGCATTCTCTTTCGAAATTCTCCAAACTTTTGAAAGATGAACAATCATCATGCAGGAACCGACATGGTAACTCGGATACTCACTGGTTTTACTGCCAACTGCGACAACTACCACAAACTATGCCGTCTGTCACCGCCAACCAAGATATCACGTTACGACCTCAATTACCGACTTCCGACGAACAATCTAATGCTATCATACAACTGCTTTCGAACATCACGTATTCAACAAAAAGGCGTAGCGGAACAACTGATGGAAACGGTAACCTAAAAAAAAAAAAAACAAAAAAACCCTCCGCGGACAATGAAGCCGATCACGTGGCAGTAACCTACAACCATTCCTCCAATCTTTCAAACACATCACGGACAAAGTTAAGGAAACTGACCAATGCTCAACTCTACCACTGAAATCCGCGACAAAAGCCTTGCGCAAAAGATCGAATGGAATTAGGCTTCAAAAACACACCAAATGCTGATTTTTCAACAACACGATCTCCTGGAACATCATGACTGATCAAATCAGCGCCAACAACTGCAACTGATCGGCGCCAACAACTGCAACTGGACAGATATGTGTTCATCAAAACACGCCCCCAACATGAAAAGATTGTCTTCGCTGAGTTTTTGCACTTTTTGCAGTAAGCTCAGGGCATTCACTCTTTTCCTCAACTAATGACAAAACATTTGAATTGGACAACAACAACGACTTCTGATTGTCAAAGTGGACTACCCAAAACTGCTCACGCCAATAAGGTGTTTTTTTATTCATCAACAACTGTGGAGATTCGAAAGTCACCACTATCGAAAAAATGTCCAGCCATCAATTCTACCAAAAATTTGGATGCTTCAAAACAGTCCAGCACGCAAGTTACCAAATTCTCTAATGTATTCAACACAACAAAAAATTATACGGAGTTCTCCGGACGTGTTCTCGCCAATGCGCGAACAAGTCCTGAACAAATGACCACCAACAAAAATTGCGAAAAATTACTACAAGACAAGGACATTATCCCAAAATAAATCGACTTATTTTGAAATGTGGACTGGTTTTCGTCAAGGATTGGATCAACTGTTTTTCAAACTCTGGTACGTTTTTTATTCAAATATTGGATCGACTGCTATTTGGAACTCTGGATTTTAATCTCAAATTGGATCAACAACTTTCGGACAACTGGAAATTTTTGCGTCAACAATTGGATCAACTGCCTTCGCAACTTTAAAAAGTTTTTCGTCATGGATTGGATCGCTATCGAAACTATGGAAAGTTTTCACAAGGAACACTTCACAACACTGCAACAAGGATGATAAAAAAAAAACGAACTTCACTACCGTCTACAATCTGAACCAGGAAACAATTCTCAACAACTTTTTTAATTTCTAAACTATTTGGAACCTCTTCAACAACTTCAACCCCATCACCAACTGCGATAACCACTGTTACAACTACTATTTTTTTTCTTTCTTCACGACAACTTCAAAATTTCAACGACTTCGTTACCTACAACAACTGCAAAATTTTGAAAACTTCGTCACCTTCAACAACTTCAACAAATGTCATGCTTTCAGTGAGGTTGCTTATGTACCCTCACCGAACATACTATCATCTACAACAAATGCCTTCATTGAGGTTGCTTTGTACCCTCACTGAACATACGGAAATAACTGTCTTAATCTCCAACCCCAGCGTCAATCCGGGATTTCGTATGGACTAATACAACGGCAGCATAACATAAACATCTCAAGTCAACATCTACAAAGCTGCGTTGCACGACTCATCCGGATCGACTCTAGTTATGGAGATTCATGTCGCCCCCCCAGTGTCAAGACAATAATGGACTATCATTGTGATATTCCATTAGTCTTGACTTTATTCAAGCCCGACTTTGTCGGAATCAATCAATTTACCAACTGCGCGGACAATTTTCCCTTTATCCGCTTCACTGGATCAACTACTGCCGTCTCTCCAATTGCAAGCGTCTCTCTCATGCGCCTTTAACTTCTCCGAGAGGACTCCGAGGACCGACCGTAATTCACTCGCGCGGCGAGACCACCTGCGTCTCTTAGTGACCTCGCGTCGCCACGTCATGCGCGGCGCCACGAGAGAGGAGAGATCGCTGCTGCCGCCCACACACACAGCGCGGACGCCTACGCGTCTGCGTCTCACCCAATGGACTGCTGCTAGCCGTCACTCTCTAAGGAACAACTGGAATTGCTACCGACTGTTATTCTTGGAACCCACGGATTCTACTCAATGTATTGTAAGTCGTTAGAACCTTGTTTAGTAGTCGGCGTCCCTCCCCCTTCTTTCTAAGCGTAGGATTCTCTCCGGAGTCTCCAGCGGTAGCTGCCGCACGTCCCGTCGGTTATCGTATCAGAGGACGGCCGACACCTCGACCCCTCTCGCTTTCCGAGAGGTTCTTTCCTCGAGCCTTGCTCTTGGACCACGCCAGCTCTAGACTTGGGACTTTCGTCCTTCTTTACTTGTAACCACTGTATATTTGCTTTATTGAGATAAACTAATGTAATTAACATGTCCTCTTTGCGTGATAATTATCGTGAGCCTCTCGTTTATAATCAGGGAATAGTGGCTGTCACCGAGCCCTATACTATCTCCTTGACATGGTGCATCGACACTAGTCATGGAGATTCACTATATCCTTGACACTCGGACTTTTGTGCACTGCAATCAATATTGTCAACTTTGGCGCACCGTTGGCGGGTCTAGTAAGCTTTTCGGCCGCTACTTTCTTCTCGCACATCTGCGTCTCCTTTTATGCGCACGTTCAGCTAAACTTTGCCGCTCTCCATTGTGGAGACGCAGACATGCGATAGAGCGCGTTTGCCTTTACGCAGGGACTAGCAACTACATTTTTTATTCAACTACAAATTGTTCCAGAGTGTAGTCCTGAAGACCCGTGAAGTGTCCACACTACCCCTTCCACTGTGCTTTGTCCAATTTCTGGTCACCCTTCAATGGTGCATCTACGGAATTCTGGTCAACGATGTTTTTGTGGTGGTATATCTTACATAGAGCTTTTGGGGTGTAACTTTTGAGAGTGAAAAGCTGTTGGGACAAGCTTTGTGTCAAATTTTAAAATTTGGATTTTAAATTTTTTTTTTCAAAAAAAAAATCGACCAAAAAAATTTTTTTTTTTCAAAAATTTTAAAACTCTAGATTTAAGCTCAAAACAAAGTGTTGAAACTATAAACACAATTCCAGTTAAGTTTGGGTTCATTGGGCCATTTTCAGCAGAGTTACAACATTTTTTGCATCAGGAGCCCCACGGTCGACTTTGAATCTGACCAGACGACACTTTCTTTGAAAACCAACAAAGCCAAATGTAAAAATAATAAAACATGTACAAAAAAGAGTGAAAAAAACAATGTTTGTCTTACTGTAAGTACGCAAGCATTATATCTCACGACAAATTGCACATTTAAAAATTAAAAATTTTCAGGATTTTCAAAGTGATGTAACTCGACGGAAAATGGTCCGAGTAACGTAAACTTGAATGAAATTGTACTTTCAGTTCAAATACTTTTTTTTAATAACAAAATTTCGGTGAAAAAATTTTTGAAAAAATTTTTTTTTTTTGTGTTGAAAATTTTGAAATTTTTTTTTGCTCAAAAGGCTGTAACTCTGCTGAAAATGAACCGTTCAAGAGAAAATGAACTAAAATTTTACTTTTAGTTCAAACAACTTTTTTTAATAACAACAATTCGAAAGAAAAAATTATTTTTCGAGTTGAAAATTTTGAAAAAAAAAAAATTTATTTTTGAAAAATTAAAAATTAATTATTTTTTCAATTTTGACTGAAACTAAAGACCAATATTATTTTAATAACTTGCCAACAACAGCATGGAACCTTTTAAGTGTGAATTTTCTGATCCCCAAAACCCAACCCTGTCCGTTCGAAAAATAAGAGCACAAAATAAAAATTCCTTTTAAATTTTTTTTGTCCGGTTGAACATCTCTACTAACATTTTCAGGCTCCAAGCGCCACTGGAATGGCGATTTCGCTCATCCAACTCTCACTTTTTGTGGTTTTTCCAAAGAATTCCATCGAAGCGAGCCCGTTGGAACGTTTGACGGCGTGGTTCACCGGCAAGAGTTTGAAGATGGAGAACGAGGAGAAGACGGGGCGGATTAAATGTGTGGAAAGTGAAATGTTTTAAACAGTCTGTTACTTGTTTTCCATACTCTGTTTCCATCTTGTTAAACAATTTTTTTTCAAAATTCTCATTAAAAAAATTTTTTTTTTCCAATTTTTAAATTTTCACAGTTAAAATCATATTCTTAAAATAAAGTATTCAAACTAAAAATACAATTTCTGTTGAGTTTAGGTTGATTGAATCATTTTCAGCAGCGCTGAGTGTCATGGAAATTTGAAAAAGTGTGCACTTTGTCGTCAGATCTGATGCTTTTTCTTGGTGTCAATGATTTTCAATAAAAATGTCTTAATGAACGGTTCAACCTTTGATGGTGTATGCTAAATATTGTAAAATTTGTGAAAACGGGTGAAATTTCTTAAAATAATTCATTTATTAAACATTACACCATCACAAAAAAGCAGACATCACGCCTCATTGCACACCAACTTTTGAACTTGAGCGTCTGGCCGAAACACGCGGAACATTGTGATCATAAACTCTAGATCATTGAAATTGCGGTTTACCACGTGGCAAAGTGACAGGAGATCAGTGAATCGGGTGGGCGCGTGGCTCTGATAGCGCAGTTGACAGTACTGGAAGAGTGCAGAACTGTAGAGTTTGTGCTGTGTCGCCAGCACTTCCACGCCGCTTTTTGAGAGGGAGGAGAGGGCTGAAAATGCGATTTTTTTTTCATATTTTTTTAAAAAGATTTTATGTATTTATTATTATTATTATTATACTCCGCACGACATGCTGGACCCTACGAAAGAGCAAACGCGCCCTGGCGCACTTTTGCGTTTTTCTATTGCCAAAAATCTTTGGCGCCTTGCCAAATATGTTTTTTTATAACGTTGTTCGCATTTTTAGTCCCAATTTTCGTATTTTGTTTTTCAGAATTTAAATTAAATTAAAATTAACTGTTTTATTTACGAAAAAAACCGACTTAAAATCAATATTCCAACAAAAAAAATTATCACATTAATCTCAAAAACAACTATTTTAAAAACATAATTTTTCTAAAAGAGAAACAAAAAAAAACAAAGAAAAGTAAGAAAGAAACAATAAAATCTCGTAAATCGACACAAGTCTCTGCGGAGGAGACGCAGGGACGCGAGAGTAGAATAGCGCGCGAAAATTCGCTTTTGAAAAATAATTCAAAAACGTAGCCTCCAACACGCCGTGCTCCGTACAAGGCGGGCGCTGCAAATGTGAGAGCGTGGCCGATGTCTCACTCCAAATGAATACGCCGTGCGATTAGAGCGGATTTGCAGCGCTTTATACCACGCATATTACATACCTGGATTCGCAAAAAATATAACGAGTAACAGCACAAATTCCTCCTTGGTCACTTTCAACTCGGCGAACCGCTCGACCGTCTGAGCCCTGAGTCGCCAGAGCCGATGCGGTGTGAACGTGGGAATGAAGAGTAGGTCGTCGGGAAACACGTCTTGACCGTCCGGTGTCGTAAGTCCTTGTTTTTTGTTCTGCATCGCGTGGAACGCGAAAATCATTATGGTGGCTCGCAGGTAAAAGTGGCGGAGGAGGATCAGCTGAAAAATCGGTTATTTTTGTATTTTTGACGATGAAAACATGCTCAATTGGGAAAATTCGGCGCGAGGCTGAGAGAGTGCCAGACGAAATACAAATTTGTTTGCAGGCGCATTTCTTGTGCGGGAGACACATGGGGTTCTGACGATTCCTATAATGGATGTTGCCAGAATTCCCATTTTTTAAAAATGAATTTTTGAGGCAAACACGGTGTCCAGGATTTGAAAAGTGGGCGGAGCCGAGCAAACGCGCCCCACTGGATTTTTTCGCGCGAAGTTCAAATTTTGATGCATTTTTTATATTTTTCGGGAAAAAAAAGATAAATTCTTAATTTTTTCCCAAATATGCTCCAACGGAACGTTGAATTTGGTTCAGCCACCATTTCGAAATAATCGTTTTGAGTTTTTTGGTGTTTTTCAGGATAAATCTTTACGAAAATCGAAGTTTGGGCAATTTTAATGGTTTTAAAAGATACCATACATACATTTTACAAAGAAAAACAGGTTTTATTGAGAGAAAAATAATAAAATGAATAAAAATGCGAGAGTCGAAAAATGCGCAAGCACCGAAAGTGCGCCTTGCAAGTTTGCTGGCACGCCAGCAAATTAGGAAAAAATGCGGCAGTCGCCAGCTTTAGAAAACTTTAAAAAACAATTTTTTTGTTTTTTTTTTTGAAAATGCAAAAATAATAAAAAAAATCGAATTTTTCAATATTTCAATTTTTAATTTCTAAATTCCCTACTTTACCTTATCCTGCGCCTCCAGATGTTTCATAAATCCCAAATTTAGCAAAAACTTCACAACGGTGACGCAATTGATAAAAATCCAAGCGATATATGTCATTTCGTCATTTGGATTCTGAAAAAACCAACGAGTTCAATGGAGCGCAATTCCTTACCAACCCTTGCCACCATGCTCAACTTTTTCCCCTCCTCATCCGCGTTCTCGATGATCGCCTTCATGTCGGGATTGGCGAACAGAAAACTGGTCAAAAAGCCATTTTCACGGCTCGCATCCCGGTACATTAAGCCGTGGATCAGCTCGCTGAATCTGACGTTTTTGGCGTCACGAATAGAAATGTCCACGTGGCTAAAACCGAGCGTCATTCCCAGTCGCAGACATTGAGCCAAACGACACGATTTGCACTTGCGGTTGAAGTAGGTTAGCGTGCTACGGCTCTCGAAGCATTGCTCTTGTTTTTTGCACGAAAATTTCAACTTTTCCAGCATTGATCGTCGGAAGAACATTTTGCACGCGTCGCAGGCGATAATCTGAGGAGAATAAAGTGTTTGGAGAGGTCTGGCAGCGAAAAAGTGCGGAACATCGAAGCGTCGTACCAGTTGCTGCAAGTTGTGCGCCAGCAAAATGTAAAAAAATTGTATAAAATTGTTCCCTCCCGCCGCCAACAGTTGAAACGTGGCGAGACCCAACATTTGCTGACGCATAACTTGACACGCTGTCTCGCTACTTTACGAATCCATAAAAAACAGCGGTGGCCTAGTGGTGAGAGTTTGCGGACGCCAATCTGATCGTTGTGGGTTCGATCCCCCTCCGCGGTTATTATTATTTTTTTATTCTTTTGTATCTGCTCAGACTAAATCTTATGGGTTTTTGTTTCGAATACCACAAAAAAAATGACATTTGCGTGTTGGAGGAGAACGTTGAAAAACAAAAATTAAATGTCCTTTTTTTCGAACTACTTTAAATTCGTTAGTTTTATTTAAATCCTTCGGCAAGTAACTTTTATCCAGAAAGTTCAGCGGCAAAACGCCGGAAGCATGTGTGAAACCTTAAAAATGGGCGACCGGAGGGAGCTGGGCGGAAGCTTGCTTTGAATCTGTGGTTCAAAACAGAAAACAAAAAAAAGTGCACCAAAAGGTATTGAACCCAGGCCTCCAGATCGGCGATCGAAAATGTACACCACTAGACCATCAAAGTACACTTTCTTAGTGCCCGCGATGGGCGTTTATATGATCGGCGCCAAAGGAGGAGGTATGCAAGTGCGCTCCACTAGACGAGGTGTCAAATTCCGCCACTGTAAAACGAACAGATATGCTCCGTACTAAGCGCTTCCACTAACAATAAGCGCAGTGAGACGCAGAGAAAAAAAGCGCGTTCTCTCCATTTTCTGCACTCTCTCGTCGCCAACTTGGCCGCTTCATCCGCTGCGAATGGAGCGAATTTACAGCGCTTCGTACAAACTATGAGAATAGTATTATGCGTTCACTAAAAAACTGCGGAACATTGGAGCGTCGTAACTGAATTTCGCTCGTGAAAACACAATGAAAACCCAACAAGAATTGACCTACCCCATAATTGCGGCTACGAGCCGGTCGTCGGCAAACTTGGCATTGCAACGAGATTATCATCTCTATGGAGAAGTTTGTGTCGAAATGCTGCGTAAAGATTGTAAATACGCTCCGCTGAGCATGTTAATTTGCGAATGAAGTCATTAGCCTGAAAGAGAAACATGATGCGATTATGTATGTGTTTTCCGCCGGGTCGCAAAGAACATTTTCTCGTAAAATGTAAGCAGGAAGCGGAAGAAAAAAAAAAAAAAAAAACTTCAAAAACCAATAGTGTAGAGATCAAATTAAATGCATACAAGCCACGCGCAGCGGCTGCGTCGCGTGGCAGCGCTGTCTCTCGTCTGCGTCTCTTCTGCGTCTCACCTTGCCGCTTACACACTTTCTGCCTCAAAACCCGCAATAATTGGTACACTGCCAAGATGTTTTTCGCGGAGTACAACGGAGCGCACTTTTGTGAGGACAGCCTTCAACATCTTGTGCAAAGTATAGTACAGCTGTAATAAAAGTGCATTGAATATTTTCAGACAAGAAAAACTATGTATTATACTTCAGAACTTGTGCAGCGCAGACCCTACGTATGCGCCCTATCGCATGTCTGCGTCTCCATAGTGTAGAGCGTTTAGTTTTCTCACCGCGCGCCAAAATCGAGACGCAGAGACACGAGAAACTCCACGCCACGCAGCGCGATAGCATAAACCATGCAGCGACTTTTAAACAGTTTGAAACATGAAAAGGAATAATGCTAAGCACACATGCGGGGATTAGCCACGGCTAATACTTACTTGACAACTTTTGCGCTGATTCATTCTATTCGATAAGGAAATGCAAGCCTACGAAATGTGCTGCGAGTGTGAGTTGATCACCACCACCGTTCGGTTTTTCTTTCGTCTCGTTCGCACTTCACTGTTCAGAATGTACATGACCAGTCTGAAAAAAGGTGATCTGCCTCGCTGTACTTAAAAAAAAAAAATATCACTTGGCGTCTGGCCTCGCAAAAGTTTGCTCCCTTGAAATCAATCTTGGCAGTGTGCCAATTTATGCGAATGTTCCTTTTTCGGAAAGTGTACTGATATTCTTGTCCTGTGCCAAAAAAAAATAAAATCCGCAGGCCGACGGGCAGCTGGCCAGCGACTCTCGACGAAGAGACGCAGACAAGCAGCGTTCTTCCAATCAGCCGGCCAGCGCAGTGACGCAGACAAGCAGCGTGCTTTCTCTCAGTCGACCAGCGCATAGACACAGGCAAGCAGCGTGCTTTCTCTCAGCCTGCCAGCGCAGAGACGCAGACAAGCAGCGTGATTTCTCTCAGTCGACCAGCACAGAGACGCAGGCAAGCAGCGTTCTTTCTCTCAGTCGGCCAGCGCAGAGACGAAGACAAGCAGCGTGCTTTCTCTCAGTCTACCAGCGCAGAGACACAGACAAGCAGCGTGCTTTCTCTCAGTCGACCAGCGCAGAGACGCAGGCAATCAGCGTGCTTTCTCTCAGTCGACCAGCGCAGAGACGCAGACAAGCAGAGTGCTTTCTCTCAGTCGACCAGCGCAGAGACGCAGACAAGCAGCGCTTTTCCTCTCAGCCTGCCAGCACAGAGACGCAGACAAGCGGCGTGCTTTCTCTCAGTCGACCAGCGCAGAGACGCAGGCAAGCAGCGTGCTTTCTTTCAGTCGACCAGCGCAGAGACGCAGGCAAGCAGCGCGCTTTCTCTCGGTACCGCGTCGCGTACCTAGCGTTTGAAATAAAGGTAGTCACCAGCACCCCGAGCAACAGGAATACTTACCCATCCAACGTGTGAATACCCAACAATGACATTGAATTGAACGTAAATTGAAACCACGTGGCAGAATCCAAACGAGCAATGAAATTGAAATTTAACATATCAATGATATGTAGGAAGTTTTGAATAACGCTCTGAAAGCAAACGGCTATCAGACTTAAATATGTACAAATGTATTTACCTGCACAAAAAGTCTTACGGTTCTCTTTTGGCGTCTCGTTCTCTCGCCCCGACTGATCCCATCCACTCTTCCACGATAAAGCCTTATAAATGTGATAAAGTTAAACGTATTCGCCATCCCACTGATGCCAACAATTGTGTACAAAATGTGATCTCCTTTGAAGAGAACACACGACAAAGATTCTGGCCGCCATATTAGGATGTCAGCGTCATAAACCAGGCCGCAAATTTCTGAAGAATTTAATCGAGTTGCGACATGAGAACGCGAAATTACGGCCGCCCACATATTTGTGCGCGGCCACTCAAGCACTGTGCTTTTTGTAGAGACGCAGACAAAAAAGGGATAGTTGTATGTACATACCTGGCACAAAACCCATCAAGGTGAAGCCTGTGGAGACGAGAAACACAATTAGGATCACAAAATTTGCAAACTTAAACTCGTGCATTGGATAGGAAATCGCCGAACATCGATTCACCGCCACAAAAAAGTCAAAAAAAGCACCGGCAACATAGGCGCCAATTCCAGACGTTTGACCTATCAAAACGTTTGCAAGATGTGGGGTTTTATGATACGGTATTGATAAAGCGGTGAGAGGAAGTGCCCAGAACAGAAAAGCGGCACAAACAATGAGATTTGGTACGGTTTTTGCCAGACAGTACTTGAGAAATGCAGTTTTGGCTCGATTGAAGAGTTTGTAGAACAGGAAGCAGTTGATGAGGAAGCCAAAAAGGCTCATCTAGAATAAGTTTTATTCATTTATTTATTTTTAAGGCCGGATCCATGAAACTTTGAAATTTATGAACTTGGTATTATGGCGATGAGAGACGCAGAAAAAAAGACAAGCCCATTTTTCGGAAATTGCCTTTTCTGTTTCATGGATCCTAGCTCTGTTTATCAGCAACACGGTGTCCAGGATTTGCAATGTGGGCGGAGCCTAATTTGCTGGCGCGTCAGCAAACTTCCATGGCGCACTTTCGGTTGTATGTATTGTATCTTTTAATACCATAAAATTGCCCAAACTTCGCTTTTCGTAAAGATTTATCCTGCAAAAACACCAAAAAACTCAAAACGAATATTTCGAAATGGTGGCTGAACCAAATTCGACGTTCTTCGGCTTAAAAAATTTCTAAAGACCTCAGCTATAATTTCGTTAGAGCACATGTGGGAAACAATTAGGAATTTATGCTTTTTTCCCAAAAAACTTAAAAAATGCCTCAAAATTTGAATTTCGCGCGAAAAAATTCCAGTGGGGCGCGTTCGCTCGGCTCCGCCCACATTTCAAATCCTGGACACCGTGATCAATGAATAAGAAAACTCACAATAAACATCAATACAACAATGACCGTCACCGTCATCGTCACCATCTCAATTTAAATACCTAGCAATCTGAATTTTGCGCTCAAACAGTGAAAACTATGTATAACTATGGTGTAATCACCAGATGAACGAAAAATGCCTGTGTTTTGTGAAAGTATGCTTTCTAATTACACACTCCCCCAACGTTTCGCCGAACACGACCAAACTGACCAATATCAAAGAGAAGCGTGCCAACTTTCTGGGGAAAGATGCTTAAAATATACTCTTCGCACGAAAAATTTTTTCTGATTTTTGGCGAATTTTACAAAAAAAAAATAGAAGACCACGAGGAGTACACGATTTGGCGCGAAATTCAAACGCCATTTTTCATTTTCATCATTTTTCTCCGGTCTTTCTCGCATTTTTTTGCAATTGATGCGTGTTGATCACAAAAGTCACGATAAAACAAATCCGGAACAAAAATTCTCATATCTTCCATTTTTGTTCCTTTTCCTGCTCAATTCCGCATTAAATTCACTCTTTTATCTGTAAATTTTATATTTGAACAAAAAAATGTTCACAGGAAATCATTTAACGACAGCCGAATATCGATTTTTCGATATTTAGTACTAAAATGTATTTATCAATGTATTTATCATCTAAAAATTTAATAAACTATTAGAGCATGTTTTATCAAAAATCGATGATAAAAACGAGTAAAAATGCAAGAAAAACAAATATTTCTGGTGAAAATGGATGTTTCTAGAAGCCGCCGCCGCGGGTTTCCTAGGCCACGGCCATAATTTTTCGTGTACTCCTCGTGGCCTTCTATTTTTTTTTGTAAAAATCATAAAAAATCAGAGAATTTTTTTGTGCGATTTCAATGTGATATTCGTAAATCCCCCACCCAATAGTATATTTTAAGCCACTTTCCCCAAAAAGTTGGCACCCCCTTGTCTTTTTATTTTTTGCTAATTTTTTTTTTCATTTTGCTGGCGCACAACTTGCAGCAACGTGTCGCTACGTCACGAATCCATAATAGCAGCGACCAAAACACTAAGATTGAATATTAGGCCTTTTTTCTGATTTTTGCTCTAGTTTTGTTGAAATTACTGTTTTTACTTTGCAGTTTTGCCAACAATTTTGTTTTGAAAAACAAAGCAAAACTATCTAATTAACTGACAACATTTGATTAGCCGCCATATTCAGAGAAAACATGGAATCACAACTTGTTTTCTTTCTGACATTATGACTACAAACTACATTTTTTTGGTCGGTGCTCTTATTCTGTCATATTGGTCAGTGCGTAGACTACAAACTACATTATTTGAAATCACTTTTTGAATCAGTCACGCATTCAAAGTCATGGGTGGGACAAAAAAAATTTTCCACAAAAAAAAAAAACTTTTTTTTTGTCCTCAAAAAAAATACCAAAAAAAAAAAAAAACTTTTTTTGTTTCCAAAAAAAGTTACCGAAAAAAAAAAAAACTTTTTTTGCTCTTAAAAAATTAAAAAAAAACAACAAAAAAATTTTTTTGTCCTCAAAAAATTTACCAAAAAAACAAAAAAAGTACGTATTTCTGCTTGTTAAAAAGAAATTTTCCAAGTTTTTGTTGAAAATTAGAGGTTTTTGTCAATTCGGAGCTATACCGAATAAGTTTTTGCCCAAAAACCGGAACTTTTTTTGCCTCCGTGGCTCTAAAAAAATTTTTTGCCTGCGGCGGATCATCAGAAAAAAAAATTTTTTGTCTCACTCTTATGGGGTTATTCACAAAACCAGAAAAAAAGGAAGAAAACGGAAAAAAACTTCGGGAAAAATCGGAGAATGATCCGATTGACCTGAAATTTCGGGAAAAATTGGAAAAAATTCTCCTGTACACGCTAACAAAATTTTGGACCGAAATATCGATTTTAAAAATTTTCAGAAAAAAAATCGATAACTTTTAAAATCGATATTTCGGTCCAAAATTTTGTGAGCGTGTACAGGAGAATTTTTTTCCAATTTTTCCCGAAATTTCAGGTCAATCGGATCATTCTCCGATTTTTCCCGAAGTTTTTTTCCGTTTTCTTCCTTTTTTTCCGGTTTTGTGAATAACCCCATTACCATAAAAAAAAAACAAAAAAATTGTTGTCTCATCCAAAAAAAACCCGAAAAAACAAAATAAATCGAAAAAAAAAAATTTTTTTTTGGTCCCACCTCTGGTCTGGAGTGTCGACAAAAACCAATATGTATGTACATGACAATTATCGAAGAACATCATTTATTCAAAGAAAGTTGGTCAGACTCTCGAAATTAGACGTTATTTTGTACTACATATTGCTCGTCACCAACCCGTCGCCTCTTGTTTGAAAGTGTTGAAAACCTCGCCTAGCACAACTTGCAAGTGGTCGCACAGTAGGCCTTGCGTTGAGCGATCGTATAAAACGTGTTGGAGCAGAAGCCGTTGGTGGCCCAACTGGCGCAAACGCTGCTCGAGTCGGCAATGTACGAGGTGCAAGAGCCTCCGGTATTCGAAGAAGACGGAGAAGTAGCGGAAGCCGAAGGTGCACCAGTAGTAGATGGGCATCTGGCGCATGTCCTCTGACAGTACTGGTTCACAAAGTCTTGCATGCCAACAGTCATACAAATCGACGGATCGTTGGCGCAATCGACGACACCGTCCACACAACCGCCCTGGTTACAGAATCCGCAGGCCGACGGGCAGTCCTGAGCAATTATGGTTCTCCATTGTGACGATTGGCACTGCGCGTTGGTAATTGTTTGGCAGTTGAGACGAGGGACTTAATGGATGGAAAATGGGTTAGAGAGGTGTTAGGAGCTCGTAAACTCGACTCACACTGCACATTCGGACAATCGTACGCCTCGGTCTTACAGCACAAGCCGCACGTCTTTGGGCACGTCTTCAGCGCGGCAGTTTTCATGTCTGGTACCACTGGAGCCGGGGTGTCGGTGGCGGTCGTGAAGCAGGCGAATGGGCGGTCCGCGTCGTTTCCAGCCGCTGGATAAAGCGTGTTGGAAGCCGGGTAGAGCACTTGACACGACGCATCGGAAATGGCGTTGGAGCACGCGACGGCCGCCGGGGTGTAGACGAACTGAAGTCAGGTAGAATGCGGTGGATGCATATAGCCTCTCGTGAAGCGTAAACTCACCGCCGTGCCATTAAAAGTAGTGCAATTGAACTCTCCACTAATTGTGGCGCTAGCCTCTGGAACCACAAACGCCAGGACCACGAAGAAGATGAGGACCATTTTTTGTTCTGCCGAAGGAGCCCTGAAAGTAAAGTCCCCTGTGCACCCATTGTACTTTTATACCAATGCTCCGATCGTTTGAACAGATGGTGCCAAGAGCAGCAGCGATACAAAAAATTGTTCGACAGTTTAGTTGTACTCATGTTTTGTTGGTTTAGCTGAACTATTCGGGCATTTTTCGTGGTTTTGAACGTTTCAAACAAAATGGTGTCTGAAAAGGATAGTGTGCCATGAAGTTTGTTTGATCATCCCTTGCTCGTGCTCTGGTTTCATTTTTGATCCTGATCTATCGGATAAACTACCGTATAGCCCATGGGCCTGCAGGAAAGTTTGGCCGTTTTTGAATTCTCCTTGTCACGCCTCTCCCGTCGTCCAATGCGCCACCAAGTTGGTCGGACAATGAAACTATTTTTTCACTTGAAAATTTACTTTTTTGAGAAATTCGAATCATTATCTGATTATTCAGGATGAAACCATCATTTTAATCCAAAAACGAGGACTTTTTGTCAGAAAATGACCAAGCCTTAGGGTTTTAAAAAAGCGCCAGGTAGAAACAATTTTGTTGAAAGTCTATATTTGTCTCAAATGTTTCGTGATTCGTCATCTTTCTTTCTTTGTTTTTGTTTTGCTTTTTTTTGCTTCCCTGTTCTTTTCTTTCTTTCTTTCCTTTTTTAGTTTTTGATATTCCCATTCCCCCCTCCTTTTCCTCCTTTATCCCCCCACCACCCTACACCATCAAAAATGGATTTTCTCCACTTTGAAACCTCCTTCGGCCTCCATCTCCTTCAAGCCCACCATACCAATGAGTCCCTGATATTCTCCCCATTATCAATCGCCTCTGCTTTATCTGTGGTGCAATCCGACACGCAACCGATTTTCCACGGAGCCGCAGCGGATTCGGAGATTGTCAAACAATATTCATCGGTCTTGAGCCAAGTAAAAACAGAGAAGGGCCTCAGTTTGGTCAATCAGATTTTTAGCATGTAAGTTGGGGTTCTAAACCACATTTTTTAAATTATTTTCATTTATTTTTAGCAATCACTCTTTAATATCCCCGATTCTTGTTTCCGATCAGGCAGAACTTAATTATGAAATTGGGGACTCTGAAATACTCCTTATCAATTCAATATCCTTCACCGACGATTGGAAATTTCCCTTTGACAGCGCCAACACTGAGAATCAAATTTTCATCAAAGAAACTGGATCGGCAAGACGAATTCCGTTTTTAATGGATTATGGGAACAGTAGACTTTACAGCACGGATGATGATTTTGAAGTTCTTCAACTGGATTATGTGAATTGTGCTTTTAAATTTGTTATTTTTCTTTCAAAGCAGCGATCGGAAGCGTTGGAAGATTCGCTGGAGAAGTTAACAGCGGAGAGGGTCCAAAAGTTGTTGAAAAATGCCGAGTCAAAGGCTGTAAATGTGAGTTTGTTTAAATAGGATCATGATGAATGTCTGAAACCATAATTATGACATTAACCATAACCTTAACCATGACCTCAAGCGTGACATAAAACCATGACGTTAACCATGGCCATGACTATGACCTCAACCTGGAACTCAACCATGGTCCCAACCATGGTCTCAATCATGTACTTGACCATGACCATGACCATGACATTCACCTCAATCATGACCTCGACCTTGACTTCAGTCATGACATTAACCATGACATTAACCATGACCATGACAATAACCTCGATCCCAACCATGACCTTAACCACGATCATGACCATGACCATGTGCATAACCGTAACCTCAACCTCAACCTTGACCTTAACCATGACCTCAAGCGTGACATAAAACCATGAGATTAACCATGACCCCAACGAGGAATTCAACCATGGTCTCAACCACGGTCTCAATTATATACTTGACCTTAACCTTAACCATGATCATGACTTCAATCATGATCTCAACCATGACCTTCACCTAGACCACCAACTCGACCACCACTTCGACCTCAACAATGACCTTAACCACGATCATGATCAGGACCATGTTCATAACCGTAACCGTAACATCAACCTTGACCTTAACCATGACCATGACAATGACCATAAACATGACAATGACCATAAACATGACAATGACCATGACCATGACGTCAGCCATGATCTTACCCGTGACCTCAACCATGACCTCAACCATGACCTTAAATATGACGCTGACCTTCACCTAGACCACCACCTCGACCACCACTTCGACCTCATCCATTACCATGGCCCTAACCTTGACTTCAACCATGACCTTGACCTCAACCACGACCTCAACCACGACCTTAATCACGACCATGACCATGACCTCAACCTAGACCTCGACCTCGACTTTGACCTCAACATCGACCTCGACCTCGACGTCGACCTCAACATCGACCTCGACCTCGACCTCGACCTCGACCTCGACCTCGACCTCGACCTCGACCTCGACCTCGACCTCGACCTCGACCTCGACCTCGACCTCGACCTCGACCTCGACCTCGGATCATGACCATGACCATGTTCTTCTCGAGGTCACGATTCTGATCAAGGTTAAGTTCATGGTTATTCTATGGGTCAAGGCTGAACTCAAGATAGTTTTGGAGGCCATGGTCAAACTCTGGTTTATTCTGGAGGTCAAGGTTAACTTCATGGTTATTTTATGGGTCAAGGCTGGTCTTTCCTATGGTCAGGGTTAAACCCGAAATTCTTCTTGAGTTGGAGATTCTGCTCAAAATTGTTTTTGAGGTCAGGGTTAATCGCATGACTACTCTATAGGTCAAGGTTAACTCCGAGGTTCTTCTTGAGGTCATGGTAAAGTTCAGGTGTATTCTTCAGGTCAGGATTCAAAGAAAGGTTACTATTGAGGCCATGATTATTTCCAAGGTTGTTCTTCAGGTCGAGGTTAAACTCGAGGTAGTTTTGAAGGTCAAGTTTCAACTCAAAGTTATTCTTTAGATCAATACCAAACTCAAGGGCATACTTTAGGTCAATGTTAAACTAACGGTTTAAAAAATCTCAGTTGACCATGACCTTAACCATGTTCATGACCAGGCTTGTGCGAAAACGGGGTGCTCGAAAAAGTCGAAAACGAATTTTATTTTCGATTTTTTTTTTCGAAAATTCGAAATCTCGAAATTTTTTTCGGTTTTATTTTTCGAAAAAAAACTTTTCGACCTCCATTTTCGAGTTATTTTTTCGAAAATTCGAAAATAAATCGAAAACGATTTTCAAGCAAGCAGAACACGGATTTTAAATTCATCACTGGCACTGACGTCAGCTAAAACTTCAACTTCGCTAGAAATCCCGCATTTTTCATAAATAACATAAAAATTCTATTAATTGGCCATCCCTATTTGAATGCCACCTCTAATAGAATGTTTTTTTTTGTAAAAATATCAGAACTATTTTTAATTTTTTTTTTTTAGAAAATGAAATACGTAATTTCCAAATGACCTGCTCCCAAATTGTTCGAAAATTTCAAAAAAATTTGAAAAAAATTCCCGCTAAACTTTGCTCGGAACAATAGAGTGCCATGGCAATAGAGTTTTAATAGAGTTTTTACAGTAAGTTTTATTAATCTGTCTTCAGACTCTTTCGAAACAAACGAACCATGAATTTCAAATTCTAGAGGTGCGATCAAATAAATCACGCGCATCTTAAATCTAGGATCTAAATCAGCTAAAATTAGCTAAAATTTAGCTAAAATTGATCCAAGCATTAGGGAATCATTATTCTCGTGTTTTTCGAGCTCCTTTTCAGTTTTTCAGACAGCTTATTCATTACAATTTTTTTTTTCGATTTTTTCGAATTCTCTCGAAAAAATTCTCGTCGAAATTTTTTTTCGAAAAAAAAGGTCGAAAAAATTTTCGTAACATTTTTTTTTTCGAAAAAAAAAGTCGAAAAAATTTTCGTCGAAAATTTTTTTCGAAAAACTTTGAAAAAATCGAAAATTCGAAAATTTTCGTATTCGTTTTCGCACAAGCCTGTTCATGACCATGAACTTAACCATGACCTCGCCCATGACCATAACCTTGACCACGACCTTTTCAGATGAAAATTCCAAAATTCAAAATTGAAGAAGAAATCGATCTGAAGCAAACCCTCACCTCACTAGGAATGACTGAAATGTTCAGCACACCTGCGAGTTTTTCGGAAATCGCTGACACTTTTTCAATAAGTAAAGCTGTGCACAAAGCGAGTATTGAGGTGAATCACAGGGTTTTAAAGGGGAAAGGGGCGGGGCTTCAAGCTGTTCGGGCAAGAAAATTATAAAAATGATAATAACAATAGAAATGCATTCAGATCCATGAAAACGGAACACCGACGACTTTGACAAGACCCTCCCTGGCCAGTGATACGGTAGATTTCATTGCGAACCGCCCGTTTTTATTCGCAGTGATTTATGATGGACATCCATTGATTTTGGGCGTATTTCATGGTTGATTGTTTTCTTGAATAATATGTATGTACATAAATATCTATTTTTTTGTTTGGTATCTCACAAATAAATGCACGAATAGCTCAACAATGCCCTGCACCCGGAAGCCTCACCGGAGTGCTCACGTGATGATTAGGTAAGTCTATTCAAAAGAATGATAATTGTGATGGTTGTCATGGTGATACGCGTTGTGTCTGGAGGGAATTCACTCAGTTTTTCACAACATATGTACATACATATAAGTTTTGTTTTGAGTTGATATAACATTTTTTCTCTTTCTTTTTTTAAATGAATCCCTTTTCCAGCCATGAACCCGGACAAAGATCTCACCACTGCGGAGAAGAAAGACTTTCTCAAAACCTACGTCGACATGATGCAAACAAGAGCCTCCACCATGCTCCAAGGCTGGCGAAGCATGAACATTCGCAACGACCCCGAAGTCGCCAACTACATCCATCCGCTACTGGTGTCCGGTGACCAGGAGGCGATTTGCCAATTTGAGACGGCTGTCTTTGTGCACGGTGTCGATCCGAAGACGTACATGCGGCGCCAACAAACGATCACCTCGACGCTGACCGTCGAGCTCGGAAAGGAGATTATGGACAAGCCGACGGTGCTGGTGAACGAGCCGAATGGTGGAGGGGTGGCGGAGCATGATGGGTGTATTGCGTCAACATCGTTAGTTTGAATCTATTTTTTTTCATGTGCATACATACATACTGAAAACCGTTTCACTCAGGGACGCCCTTCGACACCGGAGTCCTGACATTAATTTGGAGCATCCGGGGCTGGCGATTGATTTTCTCCAGCAGAGACAGGCGGATGTTAAGCGATTGTCGCGTCGAGACCATTCCAAGCTGTCTGCATATCTTCGAAAGTGACGCATTTATTCAAAACTTTTTTGTTGTTGACCAAATAAATACTGAGAAATACGGTGAAAAAAACAGTGAATATAGGCTACACAGAATTGGTGACTAACAAAAAAAAAAAAACATCACCCGACATCACGGGGAAAACGGAACGGAAAAAAAAGAGTCAAAATATGAATCGAAAAGACATCAATATTGCTCCTGTGGCGGCTCAAACTGATGAGGTCGATAGGCGTGATAAAACTCGTCGGGATACTGGAAACTGCGCTCGCGTGTGCGCAACATGCGATTGCGACGCGCCGCAAACTGATCCGCGTGTGACACTTGCGGTTCCACGTCCTGGGAGAAACCGCGAAGCATTTGGGAGCGTCGTGAGGCTGCGTTGGTGGATGGTTGTTGGGTGGTGTAGTTGGCGGATTGGCGGGACGGAGAGTTGTGGGCGGATGTGCGGGTGAGTGGCGCGGTGTAGGCGGAGTGGACCTGGAAGTTTGTTGGGTTAGATTGCATCATGGCTGATGGGCAGGTTTTGGGCAGATAGTGGGCAGCTGTTGGGCAGCTGATGGGCAGCTAATGGGCAGCTAATGGGCAGCCAATCGGCAGATGATGGACAGCGGATGGGCAGGGAATGGGTAGCTAGTGGCAGGGAATTGGCAGCTAGTGGGCAGCCAATGGGCAGCTGTTGGGCAGCTGATGAGCAGGTAATGAACAGGGGATGGGCAGCTAGTGGCAGGGGATGAGCAGCTAGTGGGCAGCTAATGGGCAGGGAATGGGCAGCTGATGAGCAGCCAATGGGCAGCTAATGGGCAGCTAATGGGCAGCCAGTGAGCAGCTAATGGGCAGCGAGTGGGCAGCCAATGGTCAGCTAATGGGCAGGAAATGGGCAGCTAATGGGCAGCTAATGGGCAGATGATGGGCAGAGAATGGGCAGCGAATGGGCAGATAGTGGTCAGCCAATGGGCAGCTGATTGGCAGCTACTGGGCAGCTATTGGACAGCTGATGGGCAGCTAATAGGCAGCTAATGGGCAGCTGATGGGTAGCTAATGGGCAGCTGATGGGCAGCAAGTGGCATCAAATGGGCAGCTTATAGGCAGCTAATGAGCAGCTAATGAACAGGTCATGGGCAGTCAATGGGCAGATAGTGGGCAGCTGATGAGCAGCTGATGGGCAGCTACTGGGCAGCTATTGGACAGCCAATGGGCATCCACTGGGCAGCCACTGGGCAGCTAATGGGCCGCTAATGGACAGCTAATGGGCAGCTAGTGAGCATCTAATAGGCAGATAGTAAGCAGCTAATGGGCAGCCAGTGAGCAGCCAATCGGCAGATGATGGGCAGCTAATGAGCAGCTAATGGGCAGATGATGGGCAGCCAATGGGCAGATTATGGGAGCTTATGGGCAGCGATTGGACAGATGATGAACAGCTCATGAGCAGCTAGTGGGCAGATAGTGGGCAGCTGATGGGCAGCCATGGGGCAGGTGATTGGCAGCTGATGGACACCGGATGGGCAGCTAGTGGGCAGCTGCTGGGCCGTTAATGGGTAGCTAATGGGCAGCCAATAGGCAGCTGTTGGGCAGCAACTGGGCAGCTAATGGGCAGCCAGTGAGCAGCTAGTGGGCAGCCAGTAGGCAGCTGATGGGCAGCTGTTAGGCAGCTGTTGGGCAGCTGATGGGCAGCTGATGAGCAGCTAGTTAGCAGCTGATAGGCAGCTACTGGGCAGGTGATGGGCAGCTGATGGGCAGGTTTTGGGCAGATAGTGGGCAGCTGATGGGCAGGTTATGGGCGGATAGTGGGCAGCTAATGGGCAGGTGATGGGCAGACAATGGGCAGCCAATCGGCAGCTTAGGGGCAGACAGTGAGCAGCTAGTGGGCGGCTCATGGGCAGCGTCATTGAACAAGTAATAGACAGCGAGTAGCGGATGGGCAGCCAATGGGCAGCCATGGAGCAGGTGATTGGCAGCTAATGGGCAGCTAATGGGCAGTCAATGGGCAGCTGATGGGCAGCTTCTGGGCATCTCATGGGCAGCTAATAGGCAGCTGTTGGGCAGCTAATGAGCAGCAAATGGGCAGCTGTTGGGCAGCTGTTGGGCAGCTAGTGGGCAGATAGGGGGCAGCCATTGGACAGCTGGTAGGCAGGGAATAGGCAGATAAAGAGCAGCTAATGGGCAGCAAGTGGCAGATAATGGGCAGATAGTGAGCAGCTAATGGGCAGCTAATGGGCAGCTAATGGGCAGCTAATGGGCAGCTAATGGGCAGTCAATGGGCAGCTGTTGGGCAGCTAATGGGCAGCTGGTGGGCAGCTACTGGGCAGCGATTGGGCAGCTATTGGGCAGCTAATGGGCAGCCAATGGGCAGCTACTGTGCAGCTAATAGGCAGATATTGGGCAGCTAATGGGCAGCCAATGGGCAGATGATGAGCAGCTCATGAGCAGATAGTGGGCAGATAGTGGGCAGCTACTGGGCAGCTCAGCTAATGGGCAGCCAGTGAGCAGCTAATGAGCAGCTAATGGGAAGCTAATGAGCAGCTGATGGGCAGATAGTGGGCAGCTTATAGGCAGCTACTGAACAGCAATTGGGCAGCTATTGGGCAGCGATTGGGCATCTGATGGGCAGCTAAAAAGCAGATAGTGGGCAGCGTCATGGGACAAGTAATAGACAACGAGTGGCTAATGGGCAGCCAATGGGCAGCTACTGGGCAGCTAATAGGCAGCTATTGGGCAGCTAATGGGCAGCCAATGGGCAGATGATGAGCAGCTCATGAGCAGATAGTGGGCAGCTAATGGGCAGCTAATGGACAAATGATGGGCAGCTAATGGGCAGCTTGTGGGCAACTGATGGGCAGCCAATGGGCAGACGATGGGCAGCTACTGGGCAGCGATTAAGCAGCTATTGGGCAGCTAGAGGGCAGCTAATGGGCAGATGATGGGCAGCATAAAAAATCACCTGATAAAGAGCAATGTGACCGCAATTGCGAACACGAAGCCTCTCGCAAATGTCCAGGGCCTGAATGGTGTTGGACGGGTGCAGAATGCTACCGTACTCGCACATCAAAATATAGGCAAACGGGCGTTGCACACCGTTTTTGTGACTGAAAAAAATGCACTTTAATCTCATTCTAAAAACATTCCCACTTTGTCGGACACCGCATCAACGAGATGCGTCGCAAATTCCATCCCCGCGGCGAATGCTTGTAAATCTCGCGTGCGCCACTCCACTGTAGCCACGTCTTCTCCAGGGTGCCCTGCTGGACGGCGTCCTCGAGCAGTTTAAAGCCGATGACAATGTAGCCGGCGTGACGATGCGCTGGCAGACGATTCTCGCCAACGCTAGCCGTTTTTTGAATCGAGAACACTTCGTCGTAGCAGCCTGAAAAGTCAGAGAAGTGTTGTTGAGCTTTGAGGTTTTGGTGCGGGGGGGGGGGAGGCGATAACAACTAACAAGCAACCCTTGAGACTTTCACCTTGTCGATTCATCTTTTAGGCACCCCCCCCCCCCCCCACTTGAGCAAACACACACACACACACACACACACACACACACACACACACACACACACACACACACACACACACACACACACACACACACACACACACACACACACACACACACACACACACACACACACACACACACGGCTTCATCTTCTTTTTCTTCTTCGTATTTTTTGTCGCCTATTTTGAAGGGGATGGGGACAAAAAGTAGTAGTTCCTTCCCTGCCCAACGAACCGTAAAGACTGCCGTGGGTGGGCGAGCATTGGCGTGCCAGCTCCGAAATCTGCTTGATGCGATGCGTGTAGTCTTGGTTGCGAAACAGGGCAAAGTGCATGTACGGGAAGAGGGCTGCAAAAAAACAGGTCCATAGCCTGCGGGGGTTTCTCCGTGTACTTACGCTTCTTATCGATACACTTTAACAGAACGGCTTCCGCGAAATCCTTCTTCTCCTGAATAACGTGGCACTCACCGACCGCCTTCTCGTAAGCCGGGTCTTCTTGGGCGAATCTGGAAGGAAAAAAATAACAATGGTATAACTATAGTTTAGTTTAGTTGTGTTGAGCTTTCACACGTGTAATTTGAAACTTTTTGAGCCGAAATCACACTCTAATGGTTTACTATCCTCGCTCGCTCCTCCCACGCGGAAGTTTTAAAATTTGGTTTTGTGCTTTTGGCCCCCGGAGGCTTTAATTTTAAACACGAGCGAAATTCGATAGGTTAAGTGTTTCTGATCAACCAAGACCAACGACTACTGACAGTTGTATGTACATAAATATTCGCGAGGAAATTTGCGCTTCCGCATGCAAATTTGCGCAAACGAGTGGGAGGAATAGAAATTTTATTTCTCCCATTCATTTTGCAGCAGCAGCAGCAGCAAGTGGTCTTTTGCAGATTTGCACGCAATTTCTCAGGGTCAGACAAAGTGTTGGTCTTGCTCGAAATGAATTTTGGAAGCGGCGAGGCGAGGCGAGACGAGACGAGACGAGACGAGACGAGACGAGACGAGACGAGACGAGACGAGACGAGACGAGACGAGACGAGACGAGACGAGACGAGACGAGACGAGACGAGACGAGACGAGACGAGACGAGACGAGACGAGACGAGACGAGACGAGACGAGACGAGACGAGACGAGACGAGACGAGACGCAGACAAAAAACAGCGTTGGCACGCGATGCAACCGCAGCGCCGCCAGCACCCCGTGTTCCCTGCGTGTGGGCTAACGAGACGCAGACAAAAAACAGCGTTGACACGCGACGAAACCGCCCCCGCGACCTCCCCACTCACCCATAACTGCATCCAGGTTCACGTGATCCTCCGACGAATCCAATGAGAGCCGACAACTCGCTCATCTCGCCCTCTGACACATCGATGACTTCCTCGGACTTCTGCAACAACATGACATTTTTTCGGGGTCACTATGGATACCCCGAAACTCGACACCAACGGACCATGGAAGAACATCCGCACACAGTGGTTGGAGAGGTTAGCGACAGGCGGTGATAGTTCACGACCATGTTCATGGTGCTTTTAGAATGGCGCAGAAAACGTTTGGAATGCTCCGCTTCAAGAGGGGACCCAAGAAAGTGGGCGGAGCCTCTTCTCTTTTTTCTTTTCCGCAAGAGCCGGAGACGCAGACGCAGACCCAAAAAGATGCGCATGGGATGAGATGAGCCCTTTTAAGATGTGCGTTTATTGAAAGTCAAAACAAGGTGCACGTTTGGAGGCAACTACTAAAAACATCCGGTGCCTTCATTCTTCGCTCAATTCGCCCTTGAACACGCCAAAAATCTATTTTGTTGATGTGCGCGCCGCACCGCACCTGACCGCATCTTTGGGGACCAGAAGGAGAAGTACATGCTCAGACCCTGCTAGAGATGCCAATAATGACAATCTGCCATTTCTGACGGCTAATAGCCATATCGGGGTTTTCCTGCACACCCATTTTAGCCCCTTGGTCGATCTGGACTTTGCTCTGCTCTACTAGAACTTCCGGTGCAAAAAACAAGCTTTAATGGCTACAAGGGACACTCCTTTCACCCACAGATTACTATGAACTCTTCCCTGTTTTCTTAACACGCTCTATCGCTCTTGCGTGGATTACGGGGTGTCATTTTCCAATGTTTTTTATCGGGGAATTTTGGAGCAGATAATGGGCAAAGGATGGGCAGTTGATGGGCAGCTGTTGGGCAGCCAGTGGGCAGCTAATGGGCAGCCAATGGGCAGCTGGTGGGCAGGTGATGGGCAGCCAATGAGCAGCTAGCGGGCAGCCAGTGGGCAGCCAATGGGCAGCCAATGGGCAGCTGGTGGACAGCTAGTGGGCAGCTAATTAGCAGATAGTGAGCAGCTTGTGGGCAGCGTGTGCGCAGCTAATGAGCAGCTAATGGGCAGCTAGTGGGCAGCTATCGGGCAGCGTGTGGGCAGTTAGTGGGCAGCTATTGGGCAGCTAATGGGCAGCTGGTGGACAGCTAGTGGGCAGCTATCGGGCAGCTAATGGGCACCTAATGATCAGTTTGTCGGCAACGAGTGGGCAGCTAATGGGCAGCTAGTGGGCAGCTAATGGGCAGCTAGTGGGCAGCTAGTGGGCAGCTTGTGGGCAGCTATTGGGCATTGGGCATCTGGTAGGCAGCTATCGGGCATCTGGTGGACAGGTAGCGGGCAGCTAATGGGCAGCGTGTGGGCAGCTAATGATCAGCTAGTGGGCAGCTAGTGGGCAGCCAGTGGGCAGTCAATGGGCAGCTAGTTGGCAGCTATTGGGCAGCTTGTGGACAGCTATCCGGCAGCTATCGGGCAGCTAGTGGGCAGTTAGTGGGCAGCTAATGGGCAGCTGGTGGACAGCTAGCGGGCAGCTAATGGGCAGCCAGTGGGCAAATGATAGGCAGGTGATGGGCAGCTGGTTCGCAGCTGATGGGCAGTTAGTGGGCAGCTAATGGGCAGCTTGTGGACAGCTATCGGGCAGCGTGTGGGCAGTTAGTGGGCATCTAGTGAGCAGCTATTGGGCAGCTAGTGGGCAGCCAGTGGGCAGTCAATGGACAGCCAAAGAGCAGCTATCGGGCAGCTAATGGGTGGCTAGTGGGCAGCCAGTGGGCAGCTAGTTGGCAGCTAGTGCGCAGCTGATGGGCAGCGTGTGGGCAGCCAATGAGCAGCTAGTGGGCAGCTACTGGGCAGCTAATGGGCAGCTAATGGGCAGCTATTGATCAGGTTGTGGGCAACGAGTGGGCAGTCAGTGGGCAGCCAATGGTCAGATAATGGGCAGCCAGTGGGCAGCTAGTGAGCAGCTACTGGGCAGCTACTGGGCAGCTAATGTGCATCTAGTGAGCAGTCCATGGGCAGCCAATGAGCAGCTGAGGGGCAAATCCCTGGCTACGTGACCAAGAGCTATATTAAGGTCCGCTTTTCAACAATTTTCACCGTCCAGTATCCAACACATCCACAAATCCAAATCACCCATTGCTCACTCATCGTTTAGCCGACCAAATACACACTACTAATGCAAATGATGTGTATAGGCGGTGACACACACACACACACACACACACACAAAATGACCAAAACCAAAAGCAAATCTCCATTTTTCTCCCCGCTCTGCATTTGTCGACGACTACATACATACATACATCCGGTCTCTTTACTTTTTTACTTTTTCGTTGACCGTTCTATTTTTAGCCTATTTTTCTTATACTAGCCTCATTTTTCCGGAAATTTGCTCAAAATAAAAGGGAACGATAGAAAAAATGTAAAGTATGTACGTAAGTCAAAAATAAATGTCAACCCCGTATAGAAAAAGGGGAAATGAGAATGAAATTCGATAGCGAATGACGGCCGTTTTGTCGTTTTCGTTTTCGTTTTCGTTGTGGTTGTGACGAAAAAATGCCACAAAAGGCGAAACGGCGGTGAAACGCGCCCCGTCGCATTTCTCTGCGTCTTCACCAGGGTGTTCTACCGTAATGGAGACGCAGAGATGAGAGAGTTGGCAGTGTGCCAATTTATGCGAATTAGCCGTTTATGAAATGAATTTTCGTGGCATTGGGGGGATTTAAATGCGATACGTTTTGATCTACTTTTCGAAACGTTGGCGTGACGAGTTGTTGACGTTGTCCTCCGCCGCCCACCGCCCTCCTCCCACAAGTGTGAGAATGCGGAAATTTGACCGCAGCGAAAACAAAAGTGGTCGCCTGGAGCGAAAGGGGAACTAGATTTGGATTTTGCAAAAGTGCGATTTTAGGCCAAATTGGTGTTGAGCCAGTCTCAGGATCTCAGGAGAGTAGAGACAAAAAACAGGAATAAAAAAGAAGAAGAAAAGAATAAATTTACATTTATGTACATAATTCATCTGTCAGTTAAACTCATTTCAGAAAATTGATGTGCTTACAAGGCTCCGATAATCTAGAGGCTTTGCAGCAAGACCTCGGAGCGTCGTAACTAAATTGTTAGCTGGCTGGGTGGTCTAAAAATGTGTGGATGATCTAAAACTGAGTGGATGGTCTAAAACTGTGTGAGTGGTTTAAAGCTGTGTGGGTGGTCTAACGCTAGGTGGGTGGTCTAAAACTGGTGGGCTAAATCAGGATGGGTGGTCTAAAGCTGTGTGGATGGTCAGAAGCTGGATGGGTGGTATAAAGCTGGGAGGTCTAAATCTGGCTGGGTGGTCTCAAACTGGCTGGGAGGTCTAAATCTGGGTGGTCTAAAGCTGGATGGTCTAAAACAAAGTGGGTGGCCTAAAACAAGATGGTCTATAGCTGTATGGTCGTAAACTGGGTGGGTGGCCTAAAACTGAGTGGGCGGTCTAAAGGTGGGTGGATGGGCTAATGCTACACTAGTGAAACGCGGTGAATGCATATAATGTTCATATTTGGATCATATCGCGCATTTATGGATGAAACACTCTGAATATATGTATATAAAAATTAGACACTAAACGCATCCATCGCATTTCACATGTGTGGTTGGTCTAAAACTGTCTGGGTGGTCTAAAACTGAATGGGTGGTCTAATACTGAGTGGATGACCTAAAACTGAGTGTGCGGTCTAAAACTGGAAGGATGGCCAAACCTAAAGCTGCTCAGGTGAAATGCGGTGGATGCATATAGTATCCGTATTTGGATCGTATCGCGAATTCATAGATAATAGACTGTGGATTTGTATATAAAAGACACTATACGCATCCCCCGCATTTCACCTGTCTGGGAGGTCTAAAACTGAGTGGGTGACCTAGCACACCCTGTTTTTGAATAGCAAACAACTGAATTTCAAAGAACTTACACCCTACACCTCTCTTTTCATGCTCCACAAAACAAAGCCTCACCCAGTTCCAGAAACCTCAACAATTCAACCGAAAGATGGGTTAAAAAAACGCCGATCTGGTGGCGGAAATGAGGTGTCGTTGACAATCAAAGAGGAACTAGACGAGCCATACATATGTACATGCATTCGAAAATCAAGCAGCCGCCAACAAAAAAAAGAAAGGCAAGGGAAATGGAGCACACACCGCCGCGCCCACTTTGGCTCACCTGGATTTATGAACGTTCTCAAAACTTTATGAAATATTGAATTGGTGCGCCTAAAAGTGGAGTGGAGAAAAGGGGGGGGGGGTGGGGGGAAAGAGACCATAGAAAAAATTATAGGGTTGGTTGGTTGGCACAAGCAGATTGTCCTGTCCTGGTGGGTGGCAAGCGATCTACTTTTCATGGACCCAAAAAATGTGCATGAAATTTTGAACAGGACATCACATGACAACACAGCAGAGGACAGAAAAAAAAAGCAAAAAAGAGCAAAAAAGAGCAAAACAAAACAAAACGAAACGCGACTAAACTTTTTCTCATTCTATCCCTCTCGTTCCTTCCCCGCCAAATGGCAGAGAACAGAGCACCAGACACCCCGCCAAAACAAGAGCACGGAAAAGTGAGAAATGAAATGAATAAATAAATTAATGAGCTGAGACTCACCGGCAGTTTGACGGCAATCGCCGATTGCGTCGGCGGCGCGTCCCGAATACTGTCGTAGTGGGAAAAGTTGCGCGGCAAAGACGGTGTGCCAGAGCTCACACCGCTCGACAGCTCAATGTTCGAGCTGGATTTGAGCAGCTCGAACGAGTACTCGTCGCGACGCATTTTTCGCGGCATTATCCGACGTATGACGTCCATTGGTGGTAGACTGATAAGTATAAAATAATGAGAAAGAATACGTTGAAAGAAGCGAGAAAAAAAGAGAGAGAATACTGAATCGCGCTCTATCGCTCTCACTGTCTGCGTCTCGTCTCGTCCTGTCCTCACGAGTCGCGATAGAGCACTATTCAATAAATGGACGAACAGAGAAGAAAACTAAAGCGCCAAAGTGCAAACCTCAACTTTTCTATCTCATCTTTCCACTTTCCCGATCAGAAATCAGTGTTTTCTCACATTTCAGCTCATTGGGACCAACAAAAAATAGCAAAAAAACCTTCACTCTCATTCTATTGTCTATTAGAAAGAAACAACTGAACTTGTCTAGTTCCGTGGCGGAATCCCACGGGAGACTCAGCTTCAGAGATATTGAATTTGTAAAAATCAGTGCAAAAAAAAAAAGAAAAAAGTGAGTTCAATCTCTTTGCGCCAAAACTAAACGGAAAAGGGAAGAAAGAAAAAAAATAGAGGGGTGATTGGGTTTTGGAGGAATAAGAATGGGAGAAGAAAAGGAATAAGAAAAAGTGGAAATGACGGAGCAAAACGAAGATGAGGCCACTAGTGAGAAAGAAAAGAAGGAGAAAATAAGCAAAGTTTTGCGCTTTTTTTTCGCGAGAGACGACCTGGATGCTGAGATTAGTGGCCTAGAATTTCAAATTGGTGGCCTAGAATTTTGAATTGATGGCCTAGAATTCCCAATTGGTGGCCTAATTTTAAACTGGGTGGCCTAGAATATCAAATGGATGGTCTAAAAATTTAAACTGGAGCCTCGACTTGGTGGCCTAATTTTTAAACTTGGTGGCCTAGAATATCACGTTGGTGGCCTAGAATATCAATTTGGTGGTCTAGAATTTGAAACGTGCGGCCTAAAACTTTAAGTGGGTGGCCTAAAAATTCAAACTTGTGGCCTCAACTTGGTGGCCTAGAATATAAAGCTGGTGGCCTAGAACTTCAAATGGGTGACTTAGAAATTCAAATGGATGGCCTAGAGTTTCAAATTGCTGGCCTAGAAATTCAAATTGGTGGCCTTGAATGTTAATTTTGTGGGCTCGGCTTCGTTGCCTAGTTTCAAACTGGGTGGTCTAGATTTCAAACTGGGGGTCTAGAATTTTCAATTGGTGGCCTAGAATTTCAAATTGGTGGCCTAGAATTTAAATTCTGTGGCCTCAACTTGGTTGCCTAATTTTCAAACTTGGTGGCCTAGAATTTCGAGTTGGTGGCCTAGATTTTGAACTGGTGGCCTAGAAATTCAAATTGATAACCTAGAGTTTCGAATTGGTCGGTTAGAGTTTCAAATTGGTGGCCTAGAATTTTCAATTGGTGGCCTAAAATTTAAATTTCGTGGCCTCGACTTGGTGGTCTAAGTTTTAAACTGGGTGGTCTAGAATATCAAGTTGGTGACTTAGAATTTCAACATGGTGGCCTAGACTTTTTAATTGGTGGCCTAGAATATCGAGTTGGTGGCCTAGAATTTTAATTTAGCGGCCTGGAATTTCAAACTGGTTCCCTCGACTTGGTTGCCCAATTTTTAAACTGGGTGGTCTAGAAGTTTCAAATTGGTGGCCTAAAATTTAAATTTCGTGACCTTGACTTGGTGGCCTTAATTTAAAACTGGGTGGCCTATAATTAGAACTTGGTGGCCTAGAATATCAACTTGGTTGCCTAGAATTCCATCTACGCCAGAAAAAGTATATTAAAAAGGAATGTACGATGAGAAAAACCAAATTTGGAAAACTAAGAAAAAAAAAGAGCAGCGGCCTGGATTAGGGAATTCTCAACTCTCCACAGAGATCAAATTTCACAATGTTTTGTTTTTGTTTTCTAAACATTCAAAACTGCAAAAAAGAATCCAAAAATTTTTTCCCGTCATAAACGCCAACGTAAACAAAGAGTGAGAAATCATGAGACTTTCAGAAAAAAAAAAGAAAAGGACGTTTTAGAGCCACATGTCGCCACGACAGATGAGCATTTTTGTGTGTGTGTGTGTGTGTGCTTGAGAGGAACACACACACACACACACACACACACACACACACACACACACAAAAAAAGCGATTTAAAAAGTGATTTATTCATTCATTCATTGTCATCATCATTGCTGTTTTTATGCGTGTTTTTCCAATAACAATGGAGGGGAACGTTTGGAAAAAACAGTGGGGGGATAAAACAAAAGAAAGCAAAACTTGCGGGGACAATTTTGGTGGTCTAAAAACTACACTAATTAATTCCCCCCTCCCCCCTTCCACTTGGTGGCCTAGAATTTCCACTTGGTGGCCTAGAATTTCCACTTGGTGGCCTAGAATTTCAAATTGGTAGGTCTAGAATTAAAACTGGGTGGCCTCGACTTGATGGCCTAGGATTTTAGCCTGGTGGCCTATGATTTTCACATGGTGGCCTAGAATTTCACCCTGGTGGCCTAGAATTTTACCCTGGTGGCCTAGAATTTCCACTTGGTGGCCTAGAATTTCAAATTGGTAGATCTAGAATTAAAACTGGGTGGTATCGACTTGATGGCCTAGAATTTCCACTTGGTGGCCTATGATTTTCACATGGTGGCCTAGAATTTCACCCTGGTGGCCTAGAATTTCACCCTGGTGGCCTAGAATTTCCACTTGGTAGCCTAGAATTTTAAATTGGTAGATCTAGAATTAAAACTGGGTGGTATCGACTTGATGGCCTAGAATTTCCACTTGGTGGCCTATGATTTTCACATGGTGGCCTAGAATTTCACCCTGGTGGCCTAGAATTTCCACTTGGTAGCCTAGAATTTTAAATTGGTAGGTCTAGAATAAAAACTGGGTGGCCTCGACTTGATGGCCTAGGATTTTAGCCTGGTGGCCTATAATTTTTACTTGGTGGCCTAGAATTTCACCCTGGTGGCCTAGAATTTCCACTTGGTAGCCTAGAGTTTTAAATTGGTAGGTCTAGAATTAAAACTGGGTGGCCTTGACTTGATGGCCTAGGATTTCAGCCTGGTGGCCTATAATTTTCACTTGGTGGTCTAGAAATTGAACTGGGTGGTCTCGACTGGGTGGTCTAGAATTTCCATTAGACGGCCTAGCGTTTCCACTTGGTCTTCTAGAGTTTTACACTAATAGTATTTAAAAATTGGGTGGTCTGGAATTTAAATTGGGTGGTCTAGAGTTCAAACTGGGTGGCCTAAACTTGGTAGCCTAAAATCACACAAACTCATCTAAAATCAGCTCAATTTGAGCCACTCAGTGCTCGAATTCCATTCTTTTCAATTCCCCCCAAGATTAAAAAAAAAACCAAAAAAATGACAAATGTGGAGAACAACAACAGCGGAAAAAACAAAATTGGTTTTCTTTGTTTTTGCTGCTCCCTTATTTATTTATTATTGTTTTTTGGGAGGGTGGTTGGTGGGCGCGAAAATGTGAAGATCAATATTTGCCAACGGAGGGCCAAAACGGCCCAGCACACATTGTAAAGGATTTGGTGTTCATTTTTAATTATTATTTTTTTTTTTGAAAAATTAAAAAAAAAATGCAATTTTTTAAAAACCCGCCTCACCTGTTGTGGAAGTTGTGACAATCGCAGGCGCGACGACGGGAACAGTTCCATGGTTTGCTTTTCTTCTGAAGTTTTGCACAAATTAAATTAGGTTTTACTCAAAATAGAAGGAACGGAAAAAGGAATGTGTGTGTGTGTGCAAGAGAATTCAATGAATTGGAGGCGAGAAGCAGGAAAACAAAGCATTTATTGGCAAGAAATTGGTTGGGAAAACAAAAATACGTGTTTTTCAACTTTTTCCGTAATTTCCTGGTGGTGGCCTAGAAATTCAGGTTTTGGGTTTCTAGGCCATCTGGATTTTTTTTTGAATTCGAACTGATAAAGTATTGTTGTGGATTTTTTAGGCCATCAATCAATGTTCTCAGTCACAAAATCTAATATTGGTGGCCTAGAAATTCAGGTTTTGGGTTTCTAGGCCATCTGTACTAATTTTGGGTTGTGAAGTGACGGTGGAGAAAATTTTGTTTAGCTTCTCGAAAATGTAGATTTCAGCTCTTCAAAAAATGTGGAACTAGAATTTGTGGCCTAGAAATACTAAATTTAAATTTCTAGGCCACATAATCAAAAACTAAATAACGAAATTTCATGTGTTTACGAAATTGAAATTTAGTACTCGAGAATAGGTAAATTGGGGTTTCTAGATCATCAGCCTTTATAGTGAGTTAAAAAACTGAAAACTGGTGGCCTAGAAACTTCAATGTTTGGTTTTCTAGGCCATCTGAAAAAATTTCGAAGTCTAAACTTTAAGGTGGTCTGAAAACTTTGGTTAAGACAATTAAAAAATACATTGGTAGTCTAGAAATTAAATATTAAATTTTTTATGTCACTTGGTGGCCTAGAAATAATCAATTTTGGATTTCTAGGCCACAAAATCAAAAATTTCGCTGAAATTTCGTGATTTTCAAAAATTGAACCTTGGTAACTTCAAATCTGTAAATTTCGGTTTTTAGCTTGATAATGAGTGGCAAAATTCAATAATGGTGGCCTAGAAATTCAGGTTTTTGGTTTCTAGGCCACCGGTAGATATTTTGAGAATTCTAACTGAAAACTTAGTTTTTTGAGTTTTCTAGGTCATCAACTAACGTTCGGCGTCAGAAAAGCTAACAGTGGTGGCCTAGAATGTTCAATTTTGAATTCCTAGGCCATAAAATCAGAAAATTTTGAAATTGAAACTAGGCAGTGTGCAGGAGAATCCAATAAGGCGAAAAACAAAAAAATAAAACAATTATTGACAAAAAGATTAGCCGGGGAAACAGAAATACACGTTTTTCAACTTTTTTCCGTAATTTCCTGGTGGTGGCCTAGAAATTCAGGTTTTGGGTTTCTAGGTCATCTGGAATTTTTTTGCTGAATTTTAGAGTGGTTGTCTGAAAACGTCAATCTAGTGGTTAAAAAATTCAAATTTGAGCTTTTCAAAAATGTGGAACTTTAGGATTGGTGGCCTAGAAATACTCAATTTTGGATTTCTAGGCCACAAAATTCAAAAATTTCGTTAAAAATTCGGGGTTCGAACGAAATTGAAAATTGGTGATCTAGAACTGGTACACTCTGGTTTCTAAATTGTCAGTACTCACTATGAATTATAAAATTCAATGCTGGTGGCCTAGAAATTCAGGTTTTAGATTTCTAGGCCACCGGTGGATATTTTGAGAATTCTAACTGAAAACTTAGTTTTTTGAGTTTTCTAGGCTATCAACTAACGTTCGGCGTCACAAAAACTAATAGTGGTAGCCTAGAGTGTTTAATTCTGGATTCCTAGGCCATAAAATCAGAAAATGTTGAAATTGAAACCAGGCAGTGTGCAGGATAATGCAATAAGGCAAAAAACAAAAAAATAAAGAATTTTTTGGCAAAAATTAGCCGGGGAAACAAAAATACGCGTTTTTCAACTTTTTCCGTAATTTCCTGGTGGTGGCCTAGAAATTCAGGTTTTGGGTTTCTAGGCCATTTGGAATTTTTTTTTTGTTGAATTTGGAAGTGATTGTCTGAAAATGTCAATGTAATGGTCAAATTATTTTAATTTTAGGTCTTTAAACAGGTGGAACTAGAATTAGGGGCCTAGAAATAATCAATTTTGGGTTTCTAGGCCACAAAATTCCAAAATTTTCGTAAAAAATTCGGGGTTCGAACGAAATTGAAAATTGGTGATCTAGAACTGGTACATTCTGGTTTCTTAATCTTCAGTACTCACTATGGATTATAAAATTTAATGCTGGTGGCCTAGAAATTCAGGTTTTGGGTTTCTAGGCCACCGGTGGATATTTTGAGAATTCTAACTGAGAACTTAGTTTTTTGAGTTTTCTAGGCTATCAACAAACGTTCGGCGTCACAAAAACTAATAGTGGAACACTAGAATTAGGAGCCTAAAAATACTCAATTTTGGATTTCTAGGCCACAAAATTCAAAAATTTCGCTAAAATTTCATGATTTTTAGAAATTGAAACATAGTGGTCTAGAGTTTGTAAATTTGTGTTTAAAGATCATCAGTAATCAATTCGAGTTAAAAAACTGAAAACTGGTGGCCGAGAAACTTCAATGTTTGGTTTTCTAGGCCATCTGGAAATATCTCGAATTCTGAAGTTTAAGGTGCTCTGCAAACTTTGGTTAAGACGATTTAAACACACATTAGTTGTCTAGAAATTCATCAATTGGTTTTTTAATGTCATTTGGTGGCCTAGAAATAATCAATTTTGGGTTTCTAGGCCACAAAATTCAATAATTCCGTTAAAAATTCGTGATTTTTAGAAATTGAACCTTGGTAGCGTCGAATTGGTGACAATCGGTTTGTAGCTCAATGAGATAAATAATGAGTGGCAAAATACAATAATGGTGGCCTAGAAATTTGTATTTTCGTTTTCTAGGCCACCATCAGATTTTTTGAGAATTTTTACTAAAAACTTGTGGTTTTTGGGTTTTTAGGTCAATATTGAACAATTTCAAATTAGAAATTATAAATTGGTGACCTAGAAATAACAGGTTTGGATTTCTAGGCCACCAGTGGATTTTTTGAGAATTTGAACTAAAAACTTGTGATCTAAGGTTTTTCATGTCATTAACCAACGATTCAAGTAACGAATTTTAATATTGGTGGCCTAGAAAGTCACAACATGGTTTTCTAGGCCACAAAAAATTTTTGAAGGCCACCAATTTTTTTTCGAAATTTGTGGCCTAGAACCCCATTTTTGTGAGTTTCTAGGCACAACTGCAGTTCCAAAAGTGAATTGCGGTAAACTGATTAGCTAATTAGTGGGAAACGAGGAAATGGGAAAATGTGAGCGATTCCCAGAAGTGCAGAAAAGTTCCGCGTGCATGTTTGTCCGTAGTTTCTTATTTTTTTTTCTTCAAAAACTACTTGAACACTGCAAAAATAAGGGATTTATTATTAGTATTAGTAGCAGTTTTCTCCTCGTTTCCATGACAAAGCCACGCCCACTTCTTTTTTTTTTTCCTCGAGATGAAAAGAACAGGATGTACATATTTATGTGTCTTGGTACGTTTCCGAGTACAAAGGTTTTGAGGAAGTGGACGGAAAACTAAGAAGTGGTGAAAATAGTGTGAGAAATAAAAAAACAGTGAAAAATTTTTTTTTTTTTTTTGAAAATTTTGAAAAAAAAATTTTTTTTTTTGAAATTTTTGAAAAAAAAAATTTGTTTCTTTCTTTTTTTTTTACGTTTTCCATTGGTTTCAGTCACTCAAAATATCCTATTCCCTTCAAAAAAATTCTCAAAATTCCTCGGAAACGTTGACATTTTTAATGAATTTTATAAATAATGCAGAGCTTTAAACTTTTTTTTTTGAAAAATTAAATTTTGCCAATGTTAAAGCAAATAATGAAACAAAATAAAAAGACAAAACAAAAGAAAAAAACGGCGAATGAAAATAGATCCAATCTGGGAATAAAAGAGGAGAAAGGAAAAAAGAAAAAATGAAAAAAAAAAATCCTCTCAAACAGCAAAAATGGCACATGTGATGGACACCGATGAGCAGAAAAGAAGAAGAGAGGAGCACCAAGACAGGAAATGACAAAAAAACGGAGAAGAAATTGGGAAAATTAGGAAAAAAAACGAAAAAAAAATTTTTTGAGTTTTGGTAAATTTTTGAAAATAATTTTTTTTTTTGAAATTTTTTTTTCCAAATTTTTTTATTATTATTTTGGAAGAATAGGCGAACAGACAAACTAAAAAAAAGAAAGTTTAATAAACAGACAGACAAAAACAATAGAAAAATTAAAAAAAAAATAAATTTTTAAAAACTTTGAAAAAAATTTTTTTTTTTGAAAATTTTTTTTTCAGATTTTTTCAATTTTTTGAATGAACAGACAAACAGACAGGCAGTCAGAAATACAAATAGACAGTCAAATACAACCAGAAACTAAATGGCTTTATAGGAAATTCAAAAAAAAAATTGGCAAATTTTTAAAATGTTCGAAAAAAAAAATCTGAAAATATTCAAATTTTTCAAAAAAAAATTGTTTTTTCGAAAAATTCAGAGAGTAGGCTCAAAATAATAAAAAAAAAACAAAAGTTTCACGTACATATAGACAGACAGGCAGGCAGACAAAAAAAATTAAAAAAAATTAAAACAAATTAATTTTTAAACACTCTGAAAAAAAAATTTTTTTTTGACCTTTTTTTCAACAGATAAATAAAAATAATCGGAAAAAAATTAACTTTAAAAATTCTGAAAAAAAAATTTTTTAATTTTCAAAAAAAAATTTTTTTTCAATTTTTTCAATTTTTTGAATGAACAGACAAACAGACAGGCAGACAGGCAGATAGACAGATAAACGTCAAAACAAACCCAAAAACTGAATTAATTTATAAAAAATTAATTAAAAATTGGGAACTTTTTTTAAATTTTCGAAAAAAAAAAACAATTTTTTTTGGAATTAGAAAAAAATGTTTCCTAAACTTAAGGATTTGTTCTGACATAAAGAACTTTGCAAACAGACAGACAAACAAACAGACAGATAAACAAAAATTATCGGAAAAAAATTAACTTTAAAAATTCTGAAAAAAAAAATTCAAAAATTCTGAAAAAAAATTTCACAATTTTTTTTTAATGAACAGACAAACAGACATGCAGACAGAAATACAAATAGACCGTCAAATAAACCCAAAAACTAAATAAACTCATAGAAAATTGACAAATTTTTTAAAATCTTCTAAAATTTTCGAAAAAAAATTATGAATTTTTTCGAAAATTTTAAAAAACTAAAAAAAAATTTTTTTTTCGAAAACTTTAGAGAAAAGGCTCAAAATAAAATGAAAACAACACTTTTGCAGACATGTACACAACCAGACAGGCAGGCAAACAGACAAAAATGGAAAAAAAAAAATTAATTTTTAAAAATTCTGAAAAAAATAATTTTTTTTTTCATTTTTTGAAAATTTTGAATTTTTTTTTGAATGACAGATAAACAGACACACAAATAGACAGTCAAACAAACAAAACGCGTTAAAAAAAACAAGCAAACATTTGAAAATGGATCATAGGAATCCGATTTAATTTTGAAAAAAAATATTAAAAAACATTTTATTTTCAAAAAAAAAAATGTGTTTTTCTTCAAATTCTTAACAAAACATGTCTGAAATTTACAACTTCCAATCGAAAAACGCCAAGAAAAAATAAGAACGCCTCGTTTAACCTTAAAAATAACGAAAAAGGGTATTCACGGTATTGTGTTTCTACCTGGCAAATTTTCAAAACCCTAAGGCTCGGTCATTTTTTGACGAAAATACCTCGTTTTTAAATAAAAATGATTCTGTCATCCTGAATAATCAGACTATGATTCGAATTTCTCAAAAAAGTAAATTTTCGAGTGAAAAAATATAATTTTGGAACACGGGGGAGGCGTGGTATTTAACGAATATTGCTCTAATTGATGTCCCATGTTAGCCAGCAAAGTAGGCTAATGCGTGCGTTAAAAAAAAGTTGAAAAAGCAACCGCAAAAGCCTGAAAAGTCAAAAAACAACGACGACGGCTACTCGTAAAAGTATAATGTCGTTAAGCCGGCCCGGTCCGCCTTGCTTATTATTATTACTGGTTCCTCATTTCCTCTTCTTTTTCTTTTTCTTTTTCTTTTTTTTCACCAATTTGGTGTCTGAGGACGCTAAAGACATGAAAAATGAGCAAAAGTCGGTACTAGGAAATGAAAAAAAAAAGAAATGAGGATGAAGAATTAATTTGTCATTTTCTTTGTTTCGTGGCGCGAAAATTGAATTAAATTAAAAAATGCGGGAATTAGTGAAGCGGAAAGAAAAAAAGTTTTGAAATATTGAGAAAAAATTGTTCAGTTTGAACCGTTCAAATTGAGAATTTTTGAATTTTTGAAAAAAAATTTTAATTTTTTTTTCAAAATTTTTAGTTTTGACATAGACAAACAGACTGACAGACAAACAGACAGGTAGGCAAAAAAATGAAGAAAAATTGAAAAAATCTAAAAAAAAAAAACTTCAAATTCAAACATATAGACGCTTTGTAACAGTAAAATTTTCAAAATTCCAAAATTTCCCAAAATTCCAAAAAAGACGAACAAAAAACGAAAAACTAGTAGATTAACGATCTCGATGAATTAGTTATCGTCTCGAGTCGCTCTTCGTCGCCAAACGACGAAAATGTGACACGATGCGCTGTCGAGGAAAAACGAGCACAAGTCAAGTGGTTTTGGCGCCACTGGCCAATAAATTAGGGGTGTGGGGACACGTGTCGTCAATGAATAATTCCAAAAGGGTTGTTGACTGGAAAAGGATGTAATGTAATGTACTGGCAATGGAAAACAAAAACAAAACAAAACGGTGCGTGCAATGCACTGCACTCACTGCAACCTTGGCAGTGTTGTAAGCGACAAGACGCAGACGAGAAACAGCGTTGGCACGCGACGCAAGCGCATCGCTTTTTCTCGAAAACTGTTTCTTAGAATTTTCTGAAACTTTGCCACAAAGTTTTCCAGGAAATTCTTAATTTTTTGATAGCAATATTTTATACTGTTCATGACTTCATTTTCGAGAAAAATCCCAAAATATTGAAAAAAATTGAAAATTCCGGAAAAAAAAACGATTTTTCTCGAAAACCGTTTCTTAGAATTTTCTGAAACTTTGCCACAAAGTTTTCCAGGAAATTCTTTATTTTTTGATGACAATATTATATATTGTTCATGACTTCATTTTCGAGAAAAATCCCAAAATATTGAAAAAAATTGAAAATTCCGGAAAAAAACGATTTTTCTCGAAAACCGTATCTTAGAATTTTCTGAAACTTTGCCACAAAGTTTTCCAGGAAATTCTATATTTTTTGATGACAATATTATATATTGTTCATGACTTCATTTTCGCGAAAAATCCCAAAATATTGAAAAAAATTGAAAATTCCGGAAAAAAAAACGATTTTTCTCGAAAACCGTTACTTAGAATTTTCTGAAACTTTGCCACAAAGTTTTCCAGGAAATTCTATATTTTTTGATGACAATATTATATATTGTTCATGACTTCATTTTCGAGAAAAATCCCAAAATATTGAAAAAAAAAAAATTGAAAATTCCGGAAAAATACGATTTTTCTCGAAAACTGTTTCTTAGAATTTTTTGAAACTTTGCCACAAAGTTTTCCAGGAAATTCTTAATTTTTTGATAGCAATATTTTATACTGTTCATGACTTCATTTTCGAGAAAAATCGAAAATATTGAAAAAAATTGAAAATTCCGGAAAAAAAAATTAAAAAGAAAGAAAAGAAAAGTTTAGTTTTTCATTTTTATTTCCTCATTTCCTCCTCGTTCTCACATTCACATCACATGCATTTCAAAACGCATGTTTCAATAGTTTCTTGCATTTCTGGTTCACCATATCAAGACGTGACACCAAGGGGCTGGCAAAAGTTTTGGAAGTAATTTTTTTATTATTTTAATTTATTTCAAAATGAACCACTTCACTGGAGGAACATTCAATCGAAGAGTGATTAAAAATGTAAACAAAGAGTTGCCACGTGGGTTAAATCGACACCAACTCGTGCCAAAATTGATAATTATACAGCCACCACGTTCAAAATTCACGAGGGATCGATCCGTGAAGATTTTGAGAAACTTCACGCGGACGGTCATCCGATTCTGCAGACCGATCAAAAGTATGTAGTGTTTCAAAATGTGATGGAGCTCACCGATCGATCGTGCGTTCATATGGAGTTGAGGAATCCGACTAATAAGGTGAGTAGGTGGTGGCCACATGTTTAAAATCGCCCTAAATTGAAAAAAAAATGAATAGGGGCCTAGATTTTGGCTCTGTTCACCTAAAGTTTCAATTTCATGGTCAAAATATTTTTAAACGCTTCAAATCGGGGAAAACAATTATAAAGGCCTAGCTTCGGAGTCTTAACCTAGATTTTTACTTTTAAAATCAAGGAATCCAAAATCGTCCTGTTTTTTCAATTTTTAAGGGATTTTTAACTTTTTTGAGTTAATTTGTTGAAAAAATGAGTGAAATCGTCGAAAAAATGAATAATTTGCAATTTTTCTCGAAAATGACGTCATGAACAGTGTATAATATTGTTATCAAAAAATAGAAAAATTCTTGGAGAACTTTGTGGCAAAGTTTCAAAAATTTCTAAGAAGTCGTTTTCGAGAAAAAAAATTTTTTTTTTCCGGAAATTTTCACTTTTTTCAATATTTTGTAATTTTTCTCGAAAATTAAGTCATGAACAGTATATAATATTAGTATCAAAAAACAAAGAACTTTTTGGAAAACGTCGTGGCAAAGTTTCAAAGAATTCTAAGAAACAGTTTTCGAGAAAAATAATTTTTTCCGGAAATTTTCACTTTTTTCAATATTTTGTGATTTTTCTCGAAAATTAAGTCATGAACATTATATAATATTAGTATCAAAAAACAGAGAACTTTTTGAAGAACGTTGTGACAAAGTTTCGAAAAATTCTAAGAAACAGTTTACGAGAAAAATATTTTTTTTCCGGAAATTCGAACTTTTTTTGCAATACTTTGTTATTTTTTTTTTCAAAAATGAAGTCATGAACATTATATAATATTGTTATCAAAAAATAGAGAAATTCTTGGAAAACTTTGTGGCAAAGTTTCAGAAATTTCTAAGAAGTCGTTTTCGAGAAAAAAAAAATTTTTTTTCCGGAAATTTTCTCTTTTTTTTTTCGATATTTTGCATTTTTCTCGAAAATCAAGTCATGAACAGTATATAGTATTAGTATCAAAAAACAGATAACTTTTTGGAAAACGTTGTGACAAAGTTTCAGAAACTTCTAAGAAGTCGTTTTCGAGAAAAAAAATTTTTTTTTCGGAAATTTTCACTTTTTTCAATATTTTGTAAATTTTCTCGAAAATTAAGTCATGAACAGTAAATATAATTGTAATCGAAAAATACAGAATTTTCTGGAGAACGTTGTGGCAAAGTTTCAGAAAATTCTAAGAAACACTTTACGAGAAAAATAATTTTTTTCTGGAAATTTTCACTTTTTTCAATATTTTGTAATTTTTATCGAAAATGAAGTCATGAACATTATATAATATTGTTATCAAAAAATAATGAAATTTTTGGAGAACTTTGTGGCAAAGTTTCAGAAAATTCTAAGAAACATTTTTTGAGAAAAAAAATTTTTTGTCTAAAATTTTAATATTTCTTTCAATTTTTTGTAATTTTTATCCCAATTCATTTATTTTCTTGGCATAGAAACCCTAAATACCAAGTCGTGTACAGTCGCTCCGATGTTGGAAATGAATTTTCGCGGGTAATCTCTTTCAAGTCTGCGTCTCCACGCGTTTAGCTCACCTTCTATACGCGCCAAGCGTCTTAACTGAATTTCGCACGTGAACGCATAGGAATTTTGACAATAAACAGTGAGAATATAACGTTTCTAGAAATTTTCAAAAACATTCAGACCATAATCTTCAACATTCGAACTCCCGCCTCGCCAAACTTTTACGTGAAACCGCACGTGGGAATGCTCGAGCCGAACAAGAAGACAACACTGCATTTTACATTTCGCGGAGATTGCCACCGCGTGCCGTCCGACTACTGTTGGATCTACTCGATCTATCACATTGTGATCCCCGAGCGAAAACGCATTTGGATCCTTGACGACGAGTTTTCGACCGCCAACATTCGCGTGGTGTGGAACGAGTTGGGACGCGGTGAAATTGAGAACATTTTGCACTTGTCCTCGAAGTTTGATCCGAAATTTGTGAAGCGGTCGAAAGAGTGGAAGGAGTGCAAACGACATCGGATTCAGAAGAAGATTTATTTGAATGACACTGGAGAAGTTGGTGGGTGTTTTTTGCGTCTGCCTATTAGCTGCCAATAAGGCCAAGAAAAAAAAAGGGATTTTCAGCCAACGTGGAAGCCACCGTCCCGCTGGAAGAGGACGACTCAAAACCCGGAAAACAGGTTGGAAAACCAAAGTCCAGTGACGTGTCGATGGAAAGTGATTCGGTGCTGCCAAAGACTGCGGAAAGTTGATTTTACAAAAATAAATGCATTTATTCTCTCATTTATGACCAATCTCAATGCTCTCGTGCAACAACTTTTTACTATTGTACGTGCTCGGATAAAAGCATTGCAGGATGGTGTTCAAGTACTGCACATCCTCGAAACACTTGCCCATCACGTTGCTCAGCGACAATATCTCCTGGCAGCGACCCGGTCCGCGTTCGCCACGCGTCATTTTGCAGTATTTGAGCAGCGCGTTGCAGTACTTGCGCTGCTGCTCTGACACTATTTGTTGGGCATATTGAGAGACGTTGTACAGCGCTGAAATATTGATTTTTTAATATATTTTTGTTCTATTTTTGTGCCGATTTACCCGGGTTGCAAAACAAAATCACTGTCGCCAGTATATACTCCTCTGACGTGATCCTCAGGCCCGTCAACTTGCCCACCAACATTTTTTGCACCCGATCCACGTAATCTTTGCTGAACTCGGGGCGACTGCAAGCAACACAATGTGAACAATCATATACCCTGAACTCACTCCACAATACTTGTCGGTACCAGCTCGGTACCGTCCGGATTGATTAACAGGTCGCTGTTCTGGCTGGACGATCGAAATGCGGACGCGAGCAGATACGAGTTTAGCGCGAAATGGCGCAGCAGAATTTGCTTGTCCTCGTGGCGCAGCAGGCTCATGAAGTCGAGCGAGTTGAGGAATTCGATCGACGTCCAGATGCCGAAGAAGGACCATTGGGAGAGCACTTGGTCGGACTGCAACTTGGTGGGAATGGGTGAGACTGGCAGAGAGGGGATCTGGAAGATTAATTGTTAATTTGAAACTAGCTGCTCACTAGCTGCCCATTAGCTGCCCATTAGCTGCCAACTACCTGCCCATTAGCTGCCCACTAGCTGCCCACTAGCTGCCCATTAGCTGCCCACTAGCTGCCCATTAGCTGCCCATTAGCTGCCCACTAGCTGCCCACTAGCTGCCCATTAGCTGCCCATTAGCTGCCCATTAGCCGCCTACTAGCTGCCCATTGGTTGCCCATTAGCTGCCCACTAGCTGCCCATTAGCTGCCCATTAGCTGCCCATTAGCTGCCCACTAGCTGCCTACTAGCTGCCCATTAGCTGCCCACTAGCTGCCTACTAGCTGCCCATTAGCTGCCCACTAGCTGCCCACTAGATGCCCACTAGCTGCCCATTAGCTGCCCATTAACTACCCAATAGCTACCCATTAGCTGCCCACTAGCTGCCCACTAGCTACCCACTAGCTGCCCATTAGCTGCCAACTAGCTGCCCACTAGATGCCCATTAGCTGCCCATTGGCTGCCCATTGGTTGCCCATTAGCTGCCCATTAGCTGCCAACTACCTGCCCATTAGCTGCCCACTAGCTGCCCACTAGCTGCCCATTAGCTGCCCACTAGCTGCCCATTAGCTGCCCATTAGCTGCCCACTAGCTGCCCACTAGCTGCCCATTAGCTGCCCATTAGCTGCCCATTAGCCGCCTACTAGCTGCCCATTGGTTGCCCATTAGCTGCCCACTAGCTGCCCATTAGCTGCCCATTAGCTGCCCATTAGCTGCCCACTAGCTGCCTACTAGCTGCCCATTAGCTGCCCACTAGCTGCCTACTAGCTGCCCATTAGCTGCCCACTAGCTGCCCACTAGATGCCCACTAGCTGCCCATTAGCTGCCCATTAACTACCCAATAGCTACCCATTAGCTGCCCACTAGCTGCCCACTAGCTACCCACTAGCTGCCCATTAGCTGCCAACTAGCTGCCCACTAGATGCCCATTAGCTGCCCATTGGCTGCCCATTGGTTGCCCATTAGCTGCCCACTAGCTGCCCATTAGCTGCTCACTAGCTGCCAACTACCTGCCCACTAGCTGCCCACTAGCTGCCCAGTAGCTGCCCATCAGCTGCCCATTAGCTGCCCACTAGCTGCCCATTAGCTGCCCACTACGTGCCCACTAGCTGCCCATTGGCTGCCCACTAGCAGCTTATGATCTATCCACTAACTGCCCAGTAGCTGCCCACTAGCTGCCCACTAGCTGCCCATTAGCTGCCCACTAGCTGCCCACTAGATGCCCATTAGCTGCCCACTAGCTGCCCATTAACTACCCAATAGCTACCCATTAGCTGCCCACTAGCTGCCCTCTAGCTACCCACTAGCTGCCCATTAGCTGCCAACTAGCTGCCCACTAGATGCCCATTAGCTGCCCATTGGCTGCCCATTGGTTGCCCATTAGCTGCCCACTAGCTGCCCATTAGCTGCTCACTAGCTGCCAACTACCTGCCCACTAGCTGCCCACTAGCTGCCCAATAGCTGCCCATCAGCTGCCCATTAGCTGCCCACTAGCTGCCCATTAGCTGCCCACTACGTGCCCACTAGCTGCCCATTGGCTGCCCACTAGCAGCTTATGATCTATCCACTAACTGCCCAGTAGCTGCCAACTAGCTGCCCACTAGCTGCCCATTAGCTGCCCATCAGCTGCCCATTAGCTGCCCACTAGCTGCCCATTAACTGCCCATTAGCTGCCCACTAGCTGCCCATTAGCTGCCCATTAGCTGCCCATTAGCTGCCCACTAGCTGCCCACTAGCTGCCCACTAGCTGCCCACTAGCTGCCCATTAACTGCCCATTAGCTGCCCATTAGCTGCCCACTACCTGCCTATTAACTGCCCATTAGCTTCCCATTAGCTGCCCATTAGCTGCCCATTAGCTGCCCATTAGCTGCCCATTAGCTGCCCACTAGATGCCAACTAGCTGCCCATTAGCTGCCCACTAGCTGCCCATTAGCAACCCATTAGCAACCCATTAGCTGCCCACTAGCTGCCCATTAGCTGCCCATTAGCTGCCCATTAGCTGCCCACTAGCTGCCCACTGGTTGCCCACTAGCTGCCCACTACCTGCCTATTAACTGCCTAGTAGCTTCCCATTAGCTGCCCATTAGCTGCCCAACGGCTAATAACAATTTTTATGGCTAATAGCCATTTCCGGGCCGAAAATTCCATCCTAGACTTTAAATTGAAATGCCTCTGCTCACCCGTTCCACATTGGAAAACCCTCTAACCGACTTGCTGATCACATCGTGAATCGTCGGATCCTCGTCACTGCGCATCATTTCCGTGTTCACCGCCCGTCGCGAGTCCATTATCAGCAACGTCTTGATCATTCCGCACAACTCGCCGAGCGTTATCGATTTGTGATCGCCGCCGACGAGACTGCTCGACCCCTGTGGATGTGGATCCTCCTCTTCGGGACCGGTGTATCGCATGCCAACCTCCAGGCATCGTTGGAATCGACACGCGCGGCACTTTGGTCGTGATCCGGTTGATCCTAAAGTTTACTATTTTTTTGCAGGAAGACGGGCAGGCAGGCACGTAACACACCACATCCGATTATGTGTGGCGCTGTGGCGCGGCTTATCGACGTTTCGGATAGCGGGGTTTTGTGTCTTTAAAGATTTGCTCTGGGAATGTTTGGCTGTTAGCCATTGGCTAATAGCCATATAGCCTCCATATCGGGGAAAAAATAATGTTCGAAAAGCCGAAAAGGGTTATTCAAATTCAGAAGGTTGGGTTACTACTGGTTTGGCTATTAGCCGTTGAATTTTACGGCCAAATATCAATTTTCGACGGCTAACAGCCATATAGCTGCCTGAATGCGTCATATCCGTCCCAAAACAAGTTGGCATAAAGCAAAAAAGAATATCTGCTATTTTCAACGGCTATTAGCCGTTTCCAATGATGAATTGCAATTTTCATCGGCTAATAGCCAAATAGCCAAAATATGCCATATCCGTGCTAGGATCCAAAAAACAACAAAAAGAAGGCTATCTGCCATGTTTAATGGCTAATAGCCATGGTCGATGGCTGTTAGCCATTTTCCACGGCTATTAGCTGTGTAGCTGCCGAAATCCGCCATATCTGTGCTAATAAAGTTCCAAAAATCTGAATAAGGCTATCAGCGATATTTAATGGCTAATAGCCTTTTTCAACGGCTAGTAGCCATTTTCCACGGCCAATAGCCATTTTCAACGGCTATTAGCCATATAGCTGCCTAAATCCGTTATATCTGTGCTAACAAAGTTCCAAAAATCTGAATAAGGCTATCAGCCATGTTCGATGGCTATTAGCCGTTTTTAACGGGTAATCGCAATTTTCAACGGCTAATAGCCATTTTTTAATGGCTAATAGCCATAAAGCTGCCTAAATTCGTCATATCCGCGCCAAAATGATCTTGAAAAAACAAAAAAGGTTATCTGCAATGTTAGATGGCTGTTAGCCACTTTCTACGGCTAATAGCTATTTTCATTGGCTAACAGCCATTTTCCACGGCTATTAGCTATGTAGCTGCCAAAAACTGTTATATCTGTGCCAAAACGGACATTCAAAAAATCAAAAAGAGCTAGCCGCCATGTTTGATGGCTATTAGCCGTTTTTAACGGCTAATCGCAATTTTCAACGGCTAATAGCCATTTTCAATGGCTAATAGCCATAAAGCTGCCTAAATTCGTCATATCCGCGCCAAAATGATCTTGAAAAAACAAAAAATGGTTATCTGCAATGTTAGATTGCTGTTAGCCACTTTCTACGGCTAATAGCTATTTTCATTGGCTAACAGCCATTTAAACGGCTAATAGCCATTTTCAACGGCTATTAGCCATATAGCTGCCTAAATCCGTTATATCTGTGCTAACAAAGTTCCAAAAATCTGAATAAGGCTATCAGCTATGTTTGATGGATAATAGCCATTTTCAACGGCTAGTATCCATTTTCAACGGCTAATAGCCACTTTTTAATGGCTAATAGCCATAAAGCTGCCTAAATCCGCCATATCTGTCTCAAAACGTCAATTTTTTTTTCTTTTACTAGAAATCTACTATTTTGGCTATTAGCCGTCAAATTCAACGGTTAATAGCCGATTAAGTGCCAACTATGCGCCAGTAATGACTAGCAGCAATTTTTCAACATTTTAGCCCCGAAAACGGATTGGAAAAAAAAAACAAAATGGGCTGTTTGTCATTTTCAATGGCTAATAGCCATTTTCAAAGGCTAATAGCTATTTCACTTGGCTAATAGCCATTTCACTTGGCTAATAGCCCTAGTAAGATCAAAACAGACAAAAACACGATTTTTGAAGAAACGAAGGGATCAGATAAACGTGCGACTTAAACCTACCAATATCCTTGTAACAGGAATTTCTGCCACGGCACTGATAACACGGATGCGTCAGAATGACGCGTCGGAAGAACATTTTGCACGCATTGCACGAGAGCACCTGACAACAAGAATCATTCGTATATAAAAATGCCACCCCACCCCTACCTACACTCACCCCATAATTCAAACCGAACGCCTGCATATTGCACACGGAGCAGCGCGCCGACATGCTCGGCGCCACGTCGGAGAGCATCTGTGTGAGCAGAAAACACTGATCACATTCCGGAGAAATCGGCTTTGCGCGCGCGCCGCTAGGCGCCTCCCGACCCGATTTTTGCCACCAGCTCAGCTTATCCTATCATCCGCCCTTTTCCAGCTCATGGCTGTGTTGACTTGGTGTGAGCTGAAAAACAGAACAGCGTCGTTGGTGCACTTTTTGCATGCAGGACCTTTTCGCGGTGAATAACAATATTTTTCAGTGACCTTTTTTTGGGCTTAAGATGATCAGGTACGGCACCCCGGTGTTTCTACGTGGCGCATTTTTAAAACCCTAAGGCTCGGTCATTTTTTGACAAAAAGGGCTCGTTTTGAGATTAAAATGATGGTTTCATTCTGAATAATCAGATAATGGTTCGAATTTCTCAAAAAAGTACATTTTCGAGTGAAAAAATAATTTTATTATCCGAACAACTTGGTGGCGCATTGGAAGACGGGGGAGGCGTGTACGGTAGGAAATGACACGTAATAAAACGTACTGAAAAGTGGAAGAGCTTTTATAGTTTGTGCCGTAAATCAAATCTGCTTAGCAACAGATCAGCTTCATTTTTTTTTGGTGCAACTTTGAAAATTTTTGTTTTTTTTTTATTTTTTTTTATCAAAAAACGCCAAACCAAAACAAGGCCAAGTGCACATTCGATAATGGAAATTTTCTTTGTTTTTGTTTTTCCGTTTTGCTCGCCAAGTTGGACAACACTGGAACTTTTGCACACACACACACACACACCTCCGCACGTACTCACTCCCTAACTTACTCGAAATGAATGAATAAATGACAAAACAACGAAAAGTTGAAAAAAAAATGTAATGGAAAATTTTTGTTTTTCCGCAATTCCGATTTCGATTTCGATTCCGATTCCGATTCCCATCCAAAATTGATGTTCTCAAGGTGAACTACTCGGGCTAGCCGCCTGAAAATGATGGGAAAAATTAAATTTCAGGCTGTCTATGTTTGGGTTGCAGAGATGAGCGGAATTCCCTGTTTTGGACATGAAATTTCAGACGCCCATTTTCAAATTCTTGGTCATGCAATTCTAGGCCAGCATCTCTGCATTCTAGGCCATACAATTGGTAACCTAGGCCACGCAATCTTAGGCCACAAAATTGAAATTCCGAACCATTAGATGTTCGGCCAGCCTTGTCAAATTCTAGACCAGCATATTTGAGTCTTTGGCCACAAAATTCTAGGCCACAGAATGGACCTATTCACAGGTGAAATGCGGTGGATGCATATAGTGCCCGTATTAGGCTCTAGATATTTAATGAATCCGCGTCATTTGATTAACGTTTACACATTTTACTAATTCAGCCACAAAATCACGAAATTTGGAAAAAAAAAGCAGTCGCCAAATGTCGCAGGCTTGTTTATATATGTACATTCAATTTATTTATTTTAATGCAAAAAAATCAAAAGGACGACATGATTAAAATACGGACACTATATGCATCCACCGCATTTCACTTGTGTTCACAAAACCGGAAAAAAACGGAAAAATTGCGGAAAAAATCGGAAAATGCTCCGATTGGTCTGAAATTTTGGGAGAAATTGTCAAAAATGCTTCCGGACTTTCTCAGAAAATTTTGGATCAAAAAATCGATTTTAAAAATTTTCAGAAAAAAAATCGATAATTTTTAAAATCGATATTTAGGTCCAAAATTTTCTGCGCAAGTCCGGAAGAATTTTTGACAGTTTCTCCCAAAATTTCAGACCAATCGGAGCATTTTCCGAGTTTTCTCCCAGTTTTTTGTCATTTTTTCCGTTTTTCTACAGTACTTTGAATAGGTACATTATACCATTGAAATGCAATTTTGGGTCACACATTTTGAACCGACATTTTTGATTTCTTGACCATCTAGGCGACCACACGGTAATTCCCTAGCATGCAGTTCTAGACCCCTATTTTGAAATTTGTGATCATGAAATTTTAGGCCATAAAATGTAATTTTAAGCCACTAACTCAAAATTCCCCGTCATTCAATTTTTACCGATTTTTTTTTGGGATTTGAGGACATGAAAAGGCAATTCTACTATATAATTTAGGACATTAAACTAGAGTTCTATGCGATTTATTTCAAAATTGTTTCAACCCGGCGCATTTTTAAAACCCCTAAGGCTCGGTCATTTTCTGACAAAAAGGCTTCGTTCTTGGATTAAAATGCCGGTGTCATTCTGAATAATCAGACTATGATTCGAATTTCTCAAAAAAGTAAATTTTCGAGTGAAAAAATAATTTTATTATTTGACGAACTTGGTGGCGCATTGGACCCATAATCATAAAATCGAAACAAGCGGCTATGATTTCTGCCGCTTTTCACTTTTTGATTTTCAAAAAACAAACACATTTTTGAGCCCAAATTTCCCTTTTAATATCTAATTTTTTCTCGACATCATCCGTTAAAAAAGATCATTGAATCAAAATGAATATTGCAGTACTAGCTATCTAGACATGGCTCTTCTCCACTAATTCCAGATGATTGTCCCGTCGTTTGTATAATATTCTAGGAAAATGTGCTTGTCTAAATGACACATTTTTCAAAAAAAAAAAAAAAAAACAAGCCAACCTTTTACAAAATTGACAAAAAGGACAGGAAAGAACAGAGGAAACCAAATCTTTTTGACCTATTTGATATTTTGAGAGCAGCGTAAACCGATTGACTTGAAGCCAGTCAAAATAACTTTGAATGAAATGAAAAATATGCTCTTTTTTGAATCAGCTCAACTCGCCGCATTTCATTTCCAAAATCCGCTTTGTGACACATCACACAACCGGCAAACTTTTTTTTTTGTCAGGCACAAAAAGTGAACATTTAAACAATTGTTGATCAAACTACACTCATGTCGTCTGCAGGAAGGAAAAAAGTGAAGGAAGAATATATGTAAATGTACGAGTGATGGCGACGGATAATCTTGGGGAATTAGCGCGCGAGAAGTGTTGTTGACTTGGCTGGCCGCCAATTTGATCTACAATATTTTTGTTGGATGTCTGCCAGCTTCGGGGTGAACTTGGATTTGTTCTACGTCACCAAGGGAAAATTTTAGATCATGGAATGAGGTTTAAAGGTTTTAGGCCTTCAATAAGAAATTTAAAGCCGCAAAATTGTAATGCAAGCCTGCAAGCACCGAAACTAAAATTCAAGGTTAGCAAAATAAAATTCTGGACCACAAAATTGGGATTTTATGTTTTTGGCACTAAAGCTATGTTTATAGGCCACTAAATATGAATTCTAGGCCACCAAATTAGGTATATAGGTTTTAGGCTCTTAAATTAGAATTCTAGGCCACCAAAGTGAAATTCTAGGCCATAAAATTAAGATTCTGAGTTCTAGACTCTTAAACTAGAAATCAAGGTCACCAAAGTAAAATTCTGGGCTACAAAAAGAAGATTCTAGCGTTTAGGCACTCAAACTAAAATTCTAGGCAACCAAATTCAAATTCTAGGCCATAAAAAGAAGATTCTAGCGTTTAGGCTCTCAAACTATGTTTCTGGGTCACAAATTAAAAATTCTAGGCCACGAAATTGTGATGCTAAATTGTATGTTCTTAAATTAGAATTCTAGGCCACGAAAAAAAACTTTTAGGTCATAAAATTAATATTCTTTGTTTTAGGCACTCAAACTAAAATTTTAGGCCACCAAACAGAAATTCTAGGCCATAAAATTAAAATACTCGGCTTTAGGCATTAAAACTTAAATTCTAGGCCATTAAAGAGAAATTCTAGGCCATAAAATTAAGATTCTATCTTTCTTGTGCTTAAGCTGGAATTCTAATCCACCAAAGTGAAATTCTAGGCCACAAAATTGTGATTTAAGGTTGCAGGCCCTCAAACTAAACATCTAGGCCACCAAAATGGAATCCTAGGTCATAAAATTGGGAGTCTAGATCTTAGGCGCTCAAACTAGAAATCTAGGCCATTAAAGTGAAATTCTAGGCCATAAAAACAGATTTCTCGGTTTTAGGCTCTCAAACAGAAATTCTAGGCCACCAAAGTCAAATTCTAGGCCATAAAATTAAGATTCGCGATTCGAGGCTTTCAAACTAGAAATCTAGGCCACCAAAGGACAATTCTAGGCCATAAAAATGAAATTCTAAGTTTTAAGCAATCAAATTAAAATTCTAGGTCACCAAATTAAAATTCTAGGCTATAAAATTGAGATTCTATCTTTCTTGTGCTTAAGCTGGAATTCTAATCCACCAAAGTGAAATTCTAGGCCACAAAATTGTGATTTAAGGTTGCAGGCCCTCAAACTAAACATCTAGGCCACCAAAATGAAATCCTAGGTCATAAAATGAAAATTCTAGCGTTAAGGCCCTCAAACTAAATTTTTAGACCAACAAAAAGAGATCTCAAACTAAAATTCGAGCCCATAAATTAGTAATTCAGGTTTTAGGCTTTCCAACTAGAATTCTAGGCCACTGAAAGTAAAATCTAGGCCATAAAATTGGGAGTCTAGCGTTCAGGCTCTCAAACTATGTTTCTAGGCCACGAAAATGAAATTCTAGGCCATAAAATAAAGAATCTAGCGTTTAGGCTCTCGAACTAAAATTCTAGACCGCCAAAGGGTAATTCTAGGTTTTATGCTCTCAAACGGTAATTCTAGGCCACGAAAGTCAAATTCTAGGCCAAAAAAACAGGATTCTCGGTTTTAGGCTCTCAAATTGAAATTCTAGGACACCAAGTTAAAATCCCAGGGCATAAAATAGGATTCTAGCTTCCTGGCACTAAAGCTGAAATGCTAGGACACCAAATTAAAATTCTAGGCTATAAAATTGAGATTCTAGGTTTGAGGCTTACAAACCAAAATTCGAGGCAATCAAAATGAAATTCTAGGTCATGAAACTGAGACTCTAAGTTTTAGGCTCTCAAACTGTGTTTCTAGACCACCAAAGTGAAATTCTAGGCCACAAAATTGTGATTTAAGATTGCAGGCCCTCAAACGGAAATTCTAGGCCACTAAAGTCAAACTCTAGGCCATAAAAACATGATTCTAGGTTTTAGATCTTCAAACTAAAATTCTAGGCCACCAAATTAAAATTCTAGGCCATAAAAACAGGATTCTTGGTTTTAGGCTCTCAAATTGAAATTCTAGGACACCAAGTTAAAATCCTAGGCCATAAAATAGGATTCTAGCTTCCTGGCACTCAAACTGAAATGCTAGGCCACCAAAGTAAAAGTCTAGGCTATAAAAATAAAATTCTAAGTTTTAAGCAATCAAATTAAAATTCAAGGCCACCAAGTTGAAATCCTAGGCCATAAAAACAGGATTCTAGGTTTTAGATCTTCAAACTAAAATTCTAGACCATAAAATCAGGTTCATAGAGTTTAGGCATTTTGACTAAAATTCTAGGCCACCAAAGTGAAGTTGTAGGCCATAAAATGGAGATTCTAAATTTCTAGGCCACCAACTAGAAATTCTAGGCCATAAAAATTTTTTCCGATTTTTTGTTGAGTGGTCATAATGAATTCGGTCATAATGAATTCGGTCTTGATGAGGCTGTCAGTCTGTCTTAATTTCGTCTCTTTTTTCTCTCTCTCTCTCTCTCTCTCTATGAAAAAATAATGCGCAAGTATCAATTCTGAAGCCCCTATGGGACGGGCGGCGGCTAATGGAAAACAAGTAGAAGAAGCGGAAATTATGAAAACAAACGGCGCGATAAAGCGTTTGAGCGTTTTTATTATTACTATTGATTAAGGTGTAAAATGCCACAAACTGTGTTATTTTTAGCTTTTCTGTTCTTCCTGTAAGGTAACTCTCTGCAAATGAGCCGCACAATATCGTACTTTTAGCCCCGCCCACTCGGCCAATGAAATTGTCCAGAAAATGCTGATAGGCTATGATTGGAGGGTCCGACCGCCCGGTGTTAATTTGACTATTCCGGGTACTTTTTTGTAATTATTGTGTTTTCAATCGAGTTGCAAAATGAAAAAATGAAACCCCGCCCACTATATTTTAAGAGACACAGACAAAAAAGGGATAGATAGGTGACTCATGTTTTCGTGATGTGATGCAACTCGTTTAAAAACACTATGTAATTGATTTTTTTTTTGTTTGCCTTTTTATGCATTTATTTACAGGAAGCCACGGCGCGGTCATTGTCTACGTGAACATGTTGATTAGAAGGTATGTACTTTTGTTTCTTTTCCTCTTAGCTTCGAGCTTCCAGCATTTCAAAAATCGACGACGTCAACATGGAGTACAGCGTGCAAATGACGTTTCGAGAGGAATGGGTGGACGGGCGACTCGCGTACGGCTTTCCCGGCGACTCCACCCCGGAATTTGTGCTTTTGACGGCAGGCGAGCAGATTTGGATGCCCGATAGCTTTTTTCAGGTACTCTTGTCTTACATTAGAAGGGGTCGGCGCGAATTTTGACACAGCTGGGGTACGGTAACACTCATTTCAGCTGTGTCAAAACTCGTGTCAATACATCTAACACTTGAGAACGAAAAACAAGCGCACGAGCATTTGATCGATAAGCCGAACGTGCTGATCCGTGTGCACAAAGATGGCAGTATACTGTACTCTGTCCGCATCTCCATGGTCCTCTCCTGTCCAATGGATCTTCAACTGTACCCGATGGACGTGCAGACGTGTTATATTGACCTAGCCAGCTACGCTTATACGGATAAAGATATCGAGTATCGGTGGAAGAAGAGCAAGCCGGTGCAACTGAAGAATGGGCTGAACGATTCGTTGCCGAATTTTCTTTTGGATAAGGTACTTTGAGACGAGTGGTAACATGAAACCCCGCCCCCCCCCTTTTTTGTGCGCGACCACGCCACCCCAGTGCTATTTGAAGAGACGCAGACAAAAAAGGGATAGGGATACTTTTCCAGGTCTCCACCACCTTCTGCACCAGCAAAACCAACACTGGCACCTACTCTTGTCTGCGGACAGTTCTCGAGCTGAAAAGACAGTTCAGCTACTACCTCCTCCAGCTCTACATTCCGTCCACAATGCTGGTAATCGTCTCATGGTTCTCATTTTGGCTGGATCGCGGCGCAATCCCGGCTAGAGTCAGTCTCGGAGTGACCACCCTGTTAACAATGACTACACAGGCGTCCGGCATTAACGCCAACCTTCCGCCCGTCTCGTACACCAAGGCAGTCGACGTTTGGATCGGATCGTGTCTGTTTTTCATTTTTGCAGCGCTAATGGAGTTTGCCTGGGTCACTTATGTGTCGACACGCAGGTTTTATAAAAGTGAGTGTGTATACCTAGGGACCGCAACGTGTTTGACAAAAGTCCAAATTTTGACGAACTGGCGATTGGAATATGTTCCAACACTTGATAAAAATACGTTCCCAAATTTTTTCCGAAAAAAATTCAGTATGAGCCGAGTTACAGCCATTTTTGTGCGCTCCTCATTACTACTGATTTTCTCACAGCGAGTTGCCGCGGCGCGAAAAGGTGGGCGGGGTTTTCGCTGCATTCTTTCGGCGCACTTTGATTCGCACTCTATTTGCTCGGCTTCAAAGGGTGAATAATGTTGCGAAAAAGATCTAAAATGAGAAGAATGGGAAAACATATCGTTCTTATATTTAATTATCACTTAATTATCATAAATTTGTCGATTTAAAGAGTAAGAAATCGATTTCTAGAGGCTTTGAAAAAAATATGAGATTTTCACGATGGAAGTTTATTATTTTGCAAAATTGGGCTTATCTTTTTTGTAAATATCACTTTTTAATTGTTCTCAATACTTTTTGTCACTTTATTCTCAACTTTCAGACAAAATTTATGTAAATACAGGAAATTTCACCTTTTTCTTTCAATTTGAAGAAAAAATGAAAGAAATAAACGTAAATTTGTTCTAAAAATACGCAAAATAACATCCAATGAACAAAAAAACCATTTTACAATGAGAATTCATCATTAAACTTCGAAAAATTCCTGCGCAAAAAATTTTCAAACTGCACAAAAATCGAACCCGGGCCAAAATGTTTGCAAAGCATCCGCTCTAACCACTACACCACGCACCGCCTTCCCAACTGAACTCCTTTAGTCGTACACTACGCAGCAGTCTATCAAACTGTTTTGTCATGTTTTTAACAAGATTTTTTCACAAATTTCCATAAAAACTACTTTTGAAATGATACAAAACCGAATAAAAAAGTATGTTTGCAAATAGCGATTTTCGATTTTTTTTGAGTATCGATGCCAAATTTTGCGTAGAATTCGATGGTAATGAGAACTCCTGCGCTACGGCCTTGCGTAATACCGAAAAGGCGGAAAAACTACCAAATTTGTTGAGACTTGGGCTTTTGGATGAGAAAAAAACTAACTTAGAATCGCAGAAAGCGTCTGAAATTTTTATTAAAAACATAAAATGAAGTGTATTATGCAATTAAATAATAAAAAACATAGGTCATCGCTGAAATATTTTCACAAAATTTTGTGCTACTTTGACTGAAAATTTCAGAATGTTTGCAAGTACGAATTTTTGATTTTTTTTTTAAACGATTCAGCGTGTCAAGATCTATCGATATCATTCATAAAAACGTGCGCTACGGACCTGCGTAACACCATATTTTCCGTTTTTCTCGAATAGCTTCGAAAATTCCGACCGTTTCCCGTATTTTTCTCAAAAACTGAATTATTTGAAGAAAAATGAATATTACCATTGTGTTCTACGCAGTCGATTACATAAGAACATATAAAATTTTTATCGGTCCAATAGCCAGGAGCCGCAGTACAGGACGGTAAAGGTGGCGAAGCGAATCTAGTGAGAAAAATTTCACTCGCCCCGCCCACCCGCGTTGCGGTCTCTATGTATACCTATGCGCCTCGATGGGAGGGCCTACCATTTTTTATCTGCCATTATTGCTCGGTTACTATCTAAATATCAACTAACACATGTTATAAATTGTGTTCAAATGTATAAATATCATCCGAATTGCTGCTTGATAGCTGCCCGCACTACATACAGGATGCGGCAAAATTATTGCAACGGGATCAAAAAGAGTTTTTAAAGTCGCATTTTCATAATAAAGAAATCAAAGTTTGAATATCTAGAAAAATGGCTCCGCTACGTTTCGAAACCCGACGTTTCGAAACCGAGTGTATTTTTGAAGAAAAATCCTTCATAATTTTCGGGCAGTTCTATTCCGCCTCGCCAATTTTCAGATACATAAAACAGTGGCCTAATTGCGGCTTAATAAGAGCCAAATAGTAGCCAAATAGCAGCCAAAGAAGAGCAAAATAGCAGCCAAATAGCTGCCAAATAGCCGCCAAATAGCAGCCGAATAGCCGCCAAATAACAGCCAAATAGCCGCCAAAGAGCCGCCAAATAGCAGCCAAAAAGTCATCAAATGGCAGCCAAATAGCAGCCAGATAGGAGCCAAATAGCAGCCAAATATCAGCCAAATAGCAGCCAAATAGCAGCCAAATAAGAGCCAAATAGCAGCCAAATAGCAGCCAAATAGCCGCCAAATAGCAGCCAAACAGCATCCAAATAGCCGCCAAATAGCAGCCAAATAGCAGCCAAATAGTCGCCAATTAGCCGCCAAAGAGCCGCCAAATAGCAGCCAAATAAGAGCCAAAGAGCCCCCAAATAGCAGCCAAATAGCCGCCAAATAGCAGCCAAATAGGAGCCAAATAGCCCCCAAATAGCAGCCAAATAGCCGCCAAAAAGCCGCCAAATAGCCGCCAAATGGCAGCCAAATAAGAGCCAAATAGCAGCTAAATAAGAGCCAAATAGGAGCCAAATAGCAGCCAAATAGCAGCCAAATAGCCGCCAAAAAGCAGCAAAATAGCGGCCAAATAGCCGCCAAATAAGAGCCAAATAGCAGCTAAATAAGAGCCAAATAGGAGCCAAATAGCCGCCAAATAGCAGCCAAATAGCCGCCAAATAGCAGCCAAATAAGAGCCAAAGAGCCCCCAAATAGCAGCCAAATAGCCGCCAAATAAGAGCCAAATAGCAGCTAAATAAGAGCCAAATAGGAGCCAAATAGCAGCCAAATAGCAGCCAAATAGCCGCCAAAAAGCAGCAAAATAGCGGCCAAATAGCCGCCAAATAAGAGCCAAATAGCAGCTAAATAAGAGCCAATTAGGAGCCAAATAGCCGCCAAATAGCAGCCAAATAGCCGCCAAATAGCAGCCAAATAAGAGCCATAGAGCCCCCAAATAGCAGCCAAATAGCCGCCAAATAGCCGCCAAATAGCAGCCAAATAGGAGCCAAATAGCCCCCAAATAGCAGCCAAATAGCCGCCAAATAGCCGCCAAATAGCCGCCAAATGGCAGCCAAATAAGAGCCAAATAGCAGCTAAATAAGAGCCAAATAGGAGCCAAATAGGAGCCAAATAGGAGCCAAATAGGAGCCAATTAGCCCCCAAATAGCAGCCAAATAGCCGCCAAATAGCCGCCAAATAGCCGCCAAATGGCAGCCAAATAAGAGCCAAATAGCAGCTAAATAAGAGCCAAATAGGAGCCAAATAGCTGCCAAATAGCAGCCAAATGGCAGCCAAATAGCCGCCAAATAGCAGCTAAATAGGAGCCAAATAGCCGCCAAATAGCCGCCAAACAGCTGCCAAATAGCATTCGAATAGGACCCAAATAGCCGCCAAATAGCAGTCGAATAGGACCCAAATAGCCGCCAAATAGTAGCCAAATAGCAGCCAAATAGCAGCCAAATTGCAGCTAAAAAGGAGCCAAATAGAAGCCAAATAGCCGTCAAATAGCAGCCAAAAAGCAGCCAAATAGCCGCCAAATAAGAGCCAAATAGCAGCCAAATAGCAGCCAAATAGCCGCCAAATAGGAGCCAAATAGCAGCGAAAAAGCCGCCAAAAAGCAGCCAAATAGCCGCCAAATAAGAGCCAAAGAGCCGCCAAATAGCAGCCAAAAAGCCGCTAAACAGGAGCCAAATAGCAGCCAAATAGCAGCCAAAAAGCCGCTAAACAGGAGCCAAATAGCAGCCAAATAGCAGCCAAATAGCCGACAAATAGCAGCCAAAGCGGAGCAAGAAAAATCGTTAAAAATAACAAAATAGCATCAAAAAATGCGCCAAAACGGAATCTCAAACGACCCTAAAATAGCGTTGCAATATTTTCGCGCACCCTGAACAAACATAATTTTTGGTAAGATTCGAAACTTTCGATCAGGTCAGTACAGCTCTATTTCACGCATTTCAATTTTGCTACAATTCTATTGGGTTTTCAATCGACTTGCGACATGAGAACACGAGACCCCGCCCACTTTTTTGTGTGCGACCACGCGAACACAGTGATATTTGAAGAGACGCAGACAGGTAGCGCACAAATAAGTGGGCGGAGTCTTGCGTTCTCATGTCGCAAGTCGATTGAAAACACAATAGGTGCATTTTTGTCGCTGCTGTGCATCTCTATTCCCCCCTTCAATTAAAAAGTATACTCGGTATAAAACGCTGATAACTCGCTCCAATCGAACAAAGAATTTCGCATGCATTTGGAGAGAGGTTCAGAGAAATCAGAGCAAAACATCGGCCACGGCTCTCTTGATTTTCTGCACTCTCTCGTCGCAAACGCGGCCGCGTCCATCACTGTGCGAAGGGAGCGCGTTTGCAGCGCTCGGTACTGAGAATATCAAAAAAACCTTTTTTTTTCTTTCAGACAAGAAAAAAAACAAACGAGAAATCTCGCTGAAACTGATCGAAAACAAACATGCGACCATCGTGGTAAACAGGCCGATACTTCCATATTGTGATTTTGAAGAGGTGCGTTGATAAACACGATTAACCTAGACCACGCCCCCTAAAAAAAGGAGCGTTGTACAGATTAAATTTCAGGCCGGAGAAGTCAAAAACCGGCTGGAAAAGTTTCGCGTCATTCGCTGGATCCACCACCGGTTCGACGTCGATGACAATGCGAAATTGGCGGATTTGGTGTCAAGTAAATAACCGATTGTGTTTTGAAACGAGTTGCACATCATCATGAAAACATGAGTCGGATATGCTATCCCTTTTTCGTCTGCGTCTCTTCAAATAGTACTGTGATTGGGTGGTCGCGAACAAATAAGTGGGCGGGGCTGCAACTCGATTGAAAACACAATATTTTTGGGGATTTTACAATTAATATAAATCAATAAAATTGCGATTTCAGGAGCCCTATTTCCATTTTTCTTCGTCTGCTTCAATGTGCTCTATTGGACAAGCTACTCGTAATAAATAAATAAATATGTGCGAAAATTGTGATGTGATATTTGGACACCCTGTGTGGCCTCCAACTCGAAAAACTTTATTATTTATTTTTTTGTTGTTGTTGTCTATTAGGCCAAATCGGTCACTGAGTAGTAAAACGCCAATCCAACTTGGTGCCAATCGTCGGAAACTTGTGCAGCGGATCGGTCAACAGCTGCAAATCCGAAGTGACATTCTTGTACGCCGTCGTGTTGGCAAACGCTTTGCCCAGCTCGCTGTAGAAGTTCTTTTCGGTGCACTCGAAAAGGTTGTAGCACATGTAGTCGGCTCGCCAGAACAGCTCACCAACCTATTAAGAATAGTTAATAAATATTTATTTATGTAGAAGGCGCTCACCGTTGCCACATTGTCCATGTTGAAATAGCGGAATATCAGGGTGGACCGCATTAGAACTCTAATGTAGAATTTGACGATGGCGCGGTGTTTTAGATATGCGATTGATAGATTTCGAGCGAACTCTTTTTCGATCAATCGTCCATAGCTGTTGGAGACGGGTGTGGTGGAGCCAATGGTGGTGGAGCCATTGATGGGTTTTGGTGTTGTTGTGGAGCCAATGGTGGTGACGACGGTGGTGCCGTTTAGGAGACCAGTGGTGGTGCCGATTGTGCCGTTTATGAGGCCAGTGGTGGTCCCCACGGTGGTCCCCATGGTGGTCCCTATGGTGGTCCCCATGGTGGTCCCCATGGTGGTCCCCACGGTGGTCCCCACGGTACCATTTATGAGGCCAATGGTACCTCCCACAGTGACACCAATGGTGCCATTTATAAGACCAATCGTTGTGCCGTTCGCGGAGCCATTCATCGGTTTTGGAGTGGTCACGGTGGTCCCCACGGAGGTCCCCAAGGTGGTCCCCAAGGTGGTCCCCACACTGGTCCCCACTGGCAAACCAATAGTGGTACCATTAACAGACACTGGTTTGGGAGCAATGGTACTGACAACCGGGACCACCCAGTTTTTATCGATCCACTGGTTCAAAGCAGCGATCGAGCGATTAGTGCCGTTGATATTGTTCATGTCGTTTGTCAACTGAAAAAAAAAATCCATTTTTATTTTGTTTTTTGTTAAGGTGAACCCTTCAAGAAAACTTGCATCAGTGATCGCAGAAAACGGAATAAACGGGAATATCATCTGAAACGGCTTGGTGCTGAGCTGGTCCCACCCGCACCCCACATGGACCAGAACCAAGATCAGACATGGAGCGAACATTGTGTTGTGGTGGGTTGTGGAAAAACTGATATTTCGCACTCGTTTTATGCCATAGGCGGGTCGTCCAATCCGAGATAATCCGAGGCCGGGAAAACATTGTGACGACAGCGGAAATCGAAATTGACAAAAAATAAAATCAAATACAACTGTTTTTGTCTTGTTTGGTCAAAGACTAAACGCGCGCGCGCGTTTACTTCTGGGTTTGAGTAATTTCATGTTATACGCCATTATGCACGCGTTTTTGGGTTATTTGGGGATTATTCGATATGCAGGTGAGTTTAAACAAAAGATCAATGAATCAGCTTAACTTCTTGTCGTCATTGCAGCGACCAGTGTGCTTCACCAATTAAATTTTTGGCGATTAATCGATTAATCAATCGATTGATTAATCGACAATTAATCTAATAAAATTAGTCGGTTAATCGATTAATTTAGTCAACTAATTAATCGACTGAATTAACTCGAAGAAGTATTCTGTGGTACATTCTGATTCCCTGAGTTTTATTTCGTGCAGTTTTTTTTCAGCAAAGCTCCATTTCAGCCGGTTCTATTCCTGGCAGTTCTATTGCTGCCAAATAGCTGCTAAAAAGCTACCGAAAAGACGCCACATAGCTGCCAAACATCTGCCAAAAAGCTGGCGAACAGCCGCCAGATAACCGCCAAATAGCTGCCAAACAGCTGCCACATAACCGCCAGATAGCTGCCACATAACCGCCAGATAGCTGCCAAAAAGCCGCCACATAACTGCCAAATTGCCGCCAGATAGCTGCTAAAAAGCCGCCACATAACCGCCAGATAGCTGCCACATAACCGCCAGATAGCTGCTAAAAAGCCGCCAAGTAGCCGCCGAACAGCTGCCACATAACCGCCAGATAGCTGCCACATAACCGCCACATAGCTGCCAAAAACCCGTCCCAAAGGCTGCCAAAAAGCCGCCGAATATCTGCCAGATAGCTGCCAAAAAGTCGCCAGTTAGCCGCCAAGTAGACGTCAGATAGCTGCCAAAAAGCCGCTAAATAGGTGCCAAAAAGCCGCCACATATCTACCAGATAGCTGCCAAAAAGCCGCCAAATAGGTGCCAAAATGCCGCCACATATCTGCCAGATAGCTGCCACATAACCGCCAGATAGCTGCCAAAAAGCCGCCAAGTAGCCGCCAAACAGCTGGCACATAACCGCCAGATAGCTGGCACATAACCGCCAGATAGCTGCCAAAAACCCGTCCCATAGCTGCCAAAAAGCCGCCAAATAGGTGCCGAAAAGCCGCCCCATAACTGCCGAAAATACGCCACATAGCTGTCGAAAATACGCCAGGTAGCTGCCAAAAAGCCGCCAGATAGCCGCCAAAAAGCCGCCAGATAGCCGCCAAATAGTTTTCACACATCCGCCAGATAGCCGCTAAACAGCTGTCACATAACCGCCAGATAGCTGCCACATAACCGCCAGATAGCTGCCAAAAAGCCGCCAAGTAGCCGCCAAACAGCTGCCACATAACCGCCAGATAGCTGCCACATAACCGCCAGATAGCTGCCAAAAAGCCGCCACATAACTGCCAAATTGCCGCCAGATAGCTGCTAAAAAGCCGCCACATAGCTGCCAAATAGCTGCCAAAAATCCGCCAAACAGCTGCCACATAACCGCTAGATAGCTGCCACATAACCGCCAGATAGCTGCCAAACAGCCGCCAGATAGCTGCCAAAAAGCCGCCAGTTAGCCGCCAAGTAGACGCCAGATAGCTACTAAAAAGCCGCCAGATATCTGCCAAATAGCTGCCTCATAACCGCCAGATAGCTGCCAAAAAGCCGCCACATAACTGCCAAATAGCCGCCAGATAGCTGCCAAAAAGCCGCCAGATAGCCGCCAAATAGCTGCCACATAACCGCCAGATAGCTGCCAAATAGCTGCCAAATATCCGCCAAACAGCCGCCGCATAACCGCCAGATAGCTGCCACATAACCGCCAGATAGCTGCCACATAACCGCCAGATAGCTGCAAAAAAGCCGCCAAATAGGTGACAAAAAGCCGCCACATATCTGCCAGATAGCTGCCAAAAAGCCGCCAAATAGCTGCCACATAACCGCCAGATAGCTGCCAAAAAGCCGCCAAATAGCTGCCAAAAAGCCGCCAAATAGCTGCCAAAAAGCCGCCACATATCTGCCAGATAGCTGCCAAAAAGCCGCCAGATAGCCGCCAAATAGCAGCCACAAAACCGCCAGATAGCTGCCACATAACCGCCAGATAGCTGCCACATAACCGCCAGATAGCTGCCACATAACCGCCAGATAGCTGCCAAAAACCCGTCCCATAGCTGCCAAAAACCCGCCAAATAGGTGCCAAAATGCCGCCACATATCTGCCAGATAGCTACCAAATAGGTGCCAAAAAGCCGCTACATATCTGTCAGATAGCTGCTGAAAAGCCGCCGAATAGGTGCCAAAAAGCCGCCACATATCTGCCAGATAGCCGCCACATATCTGCCAGATAGCTGCCAAGAAGCCGCCAAATAGCTGCCACATAACCGCCAGATAGCTGCCACATAACCGCTAGATAGCTGCCAAAGTCCGCCAGATAGCCGCCAAGTAGACGCCAGATAGCGGCAAAAAAGCCGCTGAACAGGTGCCAAAAAGCCGCTACATATCTGCCAGATAGCTGCCAAAAAGCCGCCAGTTAGCCGCCAAGTAGGCGCCAGATAGCTGCCAAACACCCGCCCCATAGCTGCCAAAAATCCGCCAAACAGCTGCCACGAAACCGCTAGATAGCTGCCACATAACCGCCAGATAGCTGCCAAACAGCCGCCACATAACTGCCAAATAGCCGCCAGATAGCTGCTAAAAAGCCGCCAAATAGGTGCCAAAAAGCTGCCACATAACTGCCAAATAACTGCCAGATAGCTGCCAAAAAGCCGCCAAATATGTTCCAAAAAGCCGCCACATATCTGCCAGATAGCTGCCAAAAAGCCGCCAGTTAGCCGCCAAGTAGACGCCAGATAGCTGCCAAAAAGCCGCCAGATAGCAGCTAAAAAGCCGCCAAATAGCTTTCACATATCCGCCAAATAGCCGCCAAACAGCTGCCACATATCCGCCTGATAGCTGCCACATAACCGCTAGATAGCTGCCACATAGCCCCCAGATAGCTGTCGAAAAGCCGCCAGATAGCCGCCACATAGCTGCCGAAAGTCCGCCAGATAGCTGCCAAAAAGCCGCCAGATAGCGGCCAAGTAGACGCGCTATCGCTACCGGCTATACATACTTTCTTGTACTGACACTACACGGGTTCCGACGTTCGCTATAACTTGAATTTCTTTAATTTGAAAAAACCATATCGACGCTCCGAAATTACGAATTGCTTGTTGTTTAGCGAATGTTTCGTCGATTAATTTAATCGCGATTAATCGACCACGGGGTCGCCGAGGGAACATCGAGAAAGCGCGCTCCACTAGACAACCGTAATCTCCTAAATTAAGAATTGGCATCATGCCAAAAATCGTATATTTTCCGTTTTATCCTATTTTTTGAAGAAAAGTGGCATCATTTTTTCTAACGATTTTCTTTTTTATTTTTCCCTAAACCTCATCGTGCCATAATTTCCGGAAATCGCCGAATGGAGAACAAAGAGACATCTCATCAGAGAATGATAGAGAAAAAACAAAACATTAAAAAAAAAACAACTTTTATTTAAAAAAAAATAGAGTCGGGAAGATTTCGTGAACTTCGTGATTTTACTTGGTCTTCTGGTACTTGGGTGGCATTCTTTCATGAGCGTGGAGGTTCTTGAGCACATTCCTGAAAATATTGAGATTGAATAATTTCTAATGGGATTATTCACGAAACCAGAAAAATTGGCGAAAAAAATTCAGCGAAACTTCGGAGAACGCTCCGATCGGTCTGAAACTTTGACAGATTATTTAAAAAATACTCTCGGACGTTCTCAGAAAGTTTCAGACCAAAATATCGACTTTGAAAGTTTCCATTAAAAATCGATATTTTGGTCAGAAACTTTCTGAGAATGTCCGAGAGTATTTTTTAAATAATCTGTCAAGATTTCAGACCGATCGGAGCATTCTCCGAAGTTTCGCTGAATTTTTTTATATTTTGCTGGTTTCGTGAATATGTCGCAAAAACAAAAAATAACTCACCTTCTTGTAGAGCTTGTCGTAGGTGGCCTGGTCAAAACGGACAATATTGTGAAGCCTATCCCTGATATTTCCCTTCGACCACTTCTTCTTCTTGAACTTTCCTCCTCCCGATCATTGTTTCTTTTTGGATGGGGGAGCCTTGCCTCCCGGGTCCTTCTTTGGAGATGTTTTACCTAGAAAATCAATAATTAGCAAAAGTAAAAAATAAAAGTTCACAAAAAAGCGCATTAATTCAGTTTGAAAAAGAACGTGTCCAACTAGTGAAGAATCGATTCATGCGATGTTGAAAAAAAACACGGGCGGAGAAACAAAGTGGTCCCATGATATAGCATTGATAGTGAAGATGCACAGAGACTCCTCTTCTTCTCACCTTTCGCCTCTCTTCATTATCAATGATATATCATGAGAAACTTATCTCTCTGCGTGTGTTTTTTTCACATATCTCAACATCGCATGATTTAGAAAAAAAATTATAAATAATCCTAACAAAATCAAGCGGTAATGGAGTTTGAAAAATTAAAAATAAATAAAAACAACACATGAAAAACAAGAAATGAACGGCGCCGATTTCGCCACGTATCGAACACGTGGATGAGTCGCTACGCACTCAATTGGCCGCGTTCGCGGGGCGATCAAAATTTTTTCAGCGATGTTCCTTCGGCGACCCCGTGATCGACTATTCAATCGACTAAAACTGGAGAAAATTAATCGATTAATACACCGATTAATAATCGAAAAATCCATGAATCGGTGAAGCACACTGGCAGCGACCAAACTCATTTTTTACCTTCAAGGAATGAGCCAAATGAACCATTAGATAGTGCGCACGACTATCGTGGAATCAAAGAACGAAAGTCGAATTCCGAGAATTTTCAAAAGTTGGCGAACCAAACAACACATTAATTTTCTTTTCTTGTCTTTTTTTTTGTTCGAGCTTACTTTGCTCCAAAACAAATCAAAACAATCTTTGCGTGGATCGTCGGGGGATTGGAACGTGAGATTTCTTCCCCCAATTCTCCATATTTTTCAATTCGAGCAAATTTATTTCTATAAACACAAAAATGTCCGACGTCGCTAAAACGTCACATTCGATATGGAATGAAAATCCGACTCTGTATTATAGAATCAAACTGTGTTATTCCATAATTATCACACCAATCTATCCGTTCGCTCACTTTTGTGTGCTCAAAAAGTCACCGCAGAGTTTCACGTCGCTCAAGTGGATACTGTACTTTCATTTAGTTTGGTAGGGTTTGAACGCCCCGATTTTTCGCAGGTCGGAGCGATGTATCGCTCATGTACAATTAATAATTGCTTAGAAAATCAATTTTTTGTTGTTTTGCAGCATTTCAATCGAGTGGGTAACCAATGCGTTTTTAACCGATATTCTGGAATTTCAACCATCAGTTGTCATCCGGGCAGATGGTTTTTTCCGGCACTATTTTGACGGCGCCACGTTATACATTGCAAATACGGTGATAGAGCAAGGTAAATAGGTACACTTTGGGCAATTTTCCCCGATTGCCCACTAGCTGCCCATTAGCTGCTCATTAGCTGCCAATTAGCTGCCCAATAGCTGCCCATTAGCTGCCCATAAGCTGCCCATAAGCTGCCCATCAGCTGCTCATTAGCCGCCCTTAGATGCATTAGATGCCCAACTGCCCATTATCTGCCCATTAGCTGCCCATCAGCTGCCCATTAGCTGCCCATCAGCTGCCCATTAGCTGCCCATTAGCTGCCCATCAGCTGCTCATTATCTGCCCATTAGCTGCCCATCAGCTGCCCATAAGCTGCCCATCAGCTGCTCATTAGCTGCCCATTAGCTGCCCATTAGCTGCCCATCAGCTACCCATCAGCTGCCCATTAGCTGCCTATTAGCTGCCCATTAGCTGCCTATTAGCTGCCCAATAGCTGCCCATCAGCTGCCCATCAGATGCCGATTAGCTGCCCATCAGCTGCCCATCAGATGCCGATTAGCTGCCCATAAGTTGCCTATTAGCTGCCCATTAACTGCCCATTAGCTGCCCATTAGCTGCCCATTGGATGCCCATTAGCTGCCCATTAGCTGCCCATTAGCTGCCCATTAGCTGCCCATCAGATGCCCATTAGCTGCCCATCAGCTGCCCATCAGCTGCCCACTAGCTGTCCATTAGCTGCTCATTTGCTGCTCATTAGCTGCCCACTAGCTGCTCATCAGCTGCCCATTAGCTGCCCATCAGCTGCCCATTAACTGCCCATTAGATGCCCATCAGATGCCCATCAGCTGCCCATTAGCTGCCCACTAGCTGCCCATCAGCTGCCCATTAGATGCCCATTAGCTGCCCATTAGATGCCCATTAGCTGCCCATTAGCTGCCCATTAGCTGCCTATTAGCTGCCAATTAGCTGGCCATTAGCTGCTCATTAGCTGCCAATTAACTGCCCAATAGCTGCCCATCAGATGCCCATTAGCTGCCCATTAGCTGCTCATCAGCTGCCAATTAGCTGCCCAATAGCTGCCCATTAGCTGCCCATAAGCTGCCCATAAGCTGCCCATCAGCTGCTCATTAGCCGCCCATCAGCTGCCCATCAGCTGCCCATTAACTGCCCATTAGATGCCCATCAGATGCCCATCAGCTGCCCATTAGCTGCCCACTAGCTGCCCATCAGCTGCCCATTAGATGCCCATTAGCTGCCCATTAGATGCCCATTAGCTGCCCATTAGCTGCCCATTAGCTGCCCATTAGATGCCCACCAGCTGCCCATCAGATGCCCATTAGCTGCTCATTTGCTGCTCATTAGCTGCCCATTAGCCGCCCATCAGCTGCCCATTAGCTGCCCATTAGCCGCCCATCAGCTGCCCATCAGCTGCCCATTAGATGCCCATTAGCTGCTCATTAGCTGCCACATAGCTGCTCATTAGCTGCCCATTAGCTGCCCATTAGCTGCCCATCAGCTGCCCATCAGCTGCCCATTAGATGCCCATTAGCTGCTCATTAGCTGCCACATAGCTGCCCATCAGATGCCCATTAGCTGCCCATTAGCTGCTCATCAGCTGCCCATTAGATGCCCATCAGCTGCCCATTAGCTGCCCATTAGCCGCCCATCAGCTGCCCATCAGCTGCCCATTAGATGCCCATTAGCTGCTCATTAGCTGCCACATAGCTGCTCATTAGCTGCCCATTAGCTGCCCATTAGCTGCCCATCAGCTGCCCATCAGCTGCCCATTAGATGCCCATTAGCTGCTCATTAGCTGCCACATAGCTGCCCATCAGATGCCCATTAGCTGCCCATTAGCTGCTCATCAGCTGCCCATTAGATGCCCATTAGCTGCTCATTAGCTGCCACATAGCTGCCCATCAGATGCCCATTAGCTGCCCATTAGCTGTCCATTAGTTGCCCATTAGCTGCCCATTAGCCGCCCATTAGCTGCCCATTAGCTGCCCATCAGCTGCCCATCAGCTGCCCATTAGATGCCCATTAGCTGCTCATTAGCTGCCACATAGCTGCTCATTAGCTGCCCATTAGCTGCCCATTAGCTGCCCATCAGCTGCCCATCAGCTGCCCATTAGATGTTCATCAGCTGCTCATTAGCTGCCCATCAGCTGCTCATTAGCTGCCCATTAGCTGCTCATTAGCTGCCCATTAGCTGCCCATTAGCTGCCCATCAGCTGCCCATCAGCTGCCCATTAGATGCCCATTAGCTGCTCATTAGCTGCCACATAGCTGCCCATCAGATGCCCATTAGCTGCCCATTAGCTGTCCATTAGTTGCCCATTAGCTGCCCATTAGCCGCCCATTAGCTGCCCATTAGCTGCCCATAAGCTGCCAATTAGCTGCCTATTAGCTGCCCATAAGCTGCCCATCAGCTGCTCATTAGCTGCCCATCAGCTGCTCATTAGCTGCCCATCAGCTGCCCATCAGATACCCATTAGCTGCCCATTAGCTGTCCATTAGTTGCCCATTAGCTGCCCATTAGCCGCCCATTAGCTGCCCATTAGCTGCCCATAAGCTGCCAATTAGCTGCCTATTAGCTGCCCATAAGCTGCCCATCAGCTGCTCATTAGCTGCCCATCAGCTGCTCATTAGCTGCCCATCAGCTGCCCATCAGCTGCCCAAAAGCTGCCTATCACCTGCCCGTTAGCTGCCCATTAGCTGCTCATCAGCTGCCTATCAGCTGCCCATCAGCTGCTCATTAGCTGCCCATCAGCTGCTCATTAGCTGCCCATCAGCTGCCCAAAAGCTGCCTATCACCTGCCCGTTAGCTGCCCATTAGCTGCTCATCAGCTGCCTATCAGCTGCCCATTAGCCGCCCATCAGCTGCTCATTAGCTGCCCATCAGCTGCCCATCAGATGCTCATTAGCTGCCCATTAGCTGCCCATAAGCTGCCCATCAGCTGCCCATCAGATGCCCATTAGCTGCCCATTAGCTGCCCATTAGCTGCCAATTAGCTGCCCATTAGTTGCCCATTAGCTGCCCATTAGCTGCCCATAAGCTGCCCATAAGCTGCCCATAAGCTGCCCATCAGCTGCCCATTAGATGTCCATTAGCTGCCCATTGGATGCCCATTATCTGCCCATTAGCTGCCCAATAGCTGCCCATTAGCTGCCCATCAGCTGCTCATTAGCTGCCCATCAGCTGCCCATCAGCTGCCCAAAAGCTGCCTATCACCTGCCCGTTAGCTGCCCATTAGCTGCTCATCAGCTGCCTATCAGCTGCCCATTAGCTGCCCATCAGCTGCCCATTAGCTGCCAATTAGCCGCCCATCAGCTGCCCATAAACTGCCCATCAGATTCCCATTAGCTGCCCATTAGCTGCCCATAAGCTGCCCATCAGCTGCCCATTAGCTGCCCATCAGATGCCCATCAGATGCCCATCAGATGTTCATTAGCTGCCCATTAGCCGCCCATCAGCTGCCCATTAGCTGCCCATTAGCCGCCCATCAGCTGCCCATCAGCTGCCCATTAGCTGTTCATCAGCTGCCCATTAGCTGCCCATTAGATGCCCATCAGATGCCCATCAGATGCTCATTAGCTGCTCATCAGCTGCCCATTAGCTGCCCACTAGCTGCCCATCAGCTGCCCATTAGATGCCCATTAGCTGCCCATTAGCTGCCCCGAGGAGATCTACCAAATCCGCTGGCAATTTTCCATTCATTTTTTGGGCATAATTATCTTATTACAGTATCCGTGACCTCTGGATTATACCTGTTTTGTAGTCGGGTTCTTTTAATTGCCAACATGTATCAACCGTACCGTACCACTGCTCGCAACGTGTTCGAATTTTTCGTCTATTTCATATTGTCAGTTTTTGGACTCTGGGTGGTACCGGCTTTAGTGATTAATGTGCCGAATCAGGCGCAAGCAAAATTGGAGATAATTACGGTAAGTTTCGGTTTTTTTTTATTCGTCATCATCATCCCAGTTAAGTTGCAAGACGAAGAATTCTACCCGGACTGTCTCATGGAATCTTCTGTCGCGGTTATCAGTGCCGTGAACTCTTACCTCGGAGACTGGATCTCCCTGCTTATTGTCCTTAATTACCTGCTAATTGGCATACTTTTGCTAATCTCAGCACGGCTGGCATTTGCGATAATGGCACAGAAAAGCGCGACGAGCTCAGAGTTGACGAGAAGGATGCACAAAAAATTTAACACCAGGACACTTTTGCAGGCATGTTTTTTTCCTTCCTATTTTTTTTACTATTTATGGTCCACATTTCCAGGCCTTCGTACACATTTTCTTTTCCTGCATCCCATTTACTGTGCTCTATATAACAGTTTTCTTCAAAATCTACATCAACGGCATCAGTTTTGTGATCGATTTGTTGTCGGAGAACTATCCGACCGCGTGTGTCGTCACTTTGTTCTTGTATTATGATCCTTATCAGCAATTCTTGTTAAGCTTACTCAGGTGTAATAAACGGGTAGAGCCGCGGAGTTCGGTGATAACGACTACTGTGGAGTTTCGGAAAAAGGAGAAAGTTAATTGGTGATGGTGAATAATGAGAATAAAGTTGTTATGTATGTTGGTTTTTTTTTGAATTTTGTTGGAGTTAGCTGACTACACATTTTGGCTACAAACTACATTTTTTTACAAAAAAAAATTTTCCACAAAAAAAAAATTTTTGTCCCCCAAAAAATTACCAAAAAAAAAAATCCAAATAAAGTACGTATTTCTGGCAGTTAAAAAAAAATTTTCCAAGTTTTTGTTGAAAATTAGAGGTTTTTGTCAATTCGGAGCATATACCGAATACGTTTTTGCCCAAAAACCGGAACTTTTTTTCGCCTCCATGGCTCTAAAAAAAGTTTTTTTGCCTACGGCGCATCATCTAAAAAAAAAAAATTTTTGTCTCATCCAAAAAAAATCGAAAAAAATGTTTTTTTTGGTCCTACCCCTGCTCCAAATGCATGTTCGATTGGAGCGAGTTTTCAGCGTTTTATATCGAGTATATTAGTCACTGCCCACTCGGTCCCCTGGGCAAAACTGATAAAATCTACATTTTTCTCAAAGTGTATGTATAGTTTGAACTATGCGTCATTTCAATCGACAAATTTTGCAAAATTGCGAAATTATCCATGTATGCACAACCGCAGAAAATAAAAGCCAAAAACATTTGAGGAAAAGTCAGCGCCATGGACAATGAAGACGACGTCTATTATTGGTGAGTATTTTTATTGTGTTTTCAAACGAGTTGCAGCATGAAAACATGAGTCGGCTATGCTATGCTATCCTTTTTCTGTCTGCGTCTCTTCAAATAGCACTGTGATTGGGTGCGCGGGTTTTTAACAAATAAGTGGGCGGGCGGGTTTCGTGTTCTCATGTCGCAACTTGATTGAAAATACTATATTATCTTTCTTATATAGAACATTCAATGTTCTAAAATCGATATTTCGGCCCAAAATTTTCTGAGAAAGTCCGGAAGCATTTTTGACAGTTTCTCCCAAAATTTCAGACCGATCGGAGCATTTTCCAATTTTTCCCGCAATTTTTTTTTCCGTTTTTTCCGGTTTTGTGAACACAGGTGAAATGTGGTGGATGCATATAGTGTCCGTATTTTAATCATGTCGTCCTTTTGGTTCATTGGACGGTATATAATAATTTTTTTGTTTATTTTTCGCACTAAAATAAATAAATTGAATGTATGTATATACCCAAGCCTGCAACATTTGCCGACTTTGCTCCTGCTTTTTTTTCACTTTTATTACAATTTTTTTTACTGATTTTTGTACTTCAGCTCTTTCGAATTTCGTGCTTTTTGTGGCTCAATTAGTAAATGTGTAAACGTTAATGAAACGACGCGGATTCATTAAATATCTAGAGCCTAATTTACATAAATGCACGATATGATTCAAATACGGACACTATATGCATCCACCGCATTTCATCTTCAGGACCGCGCAAAACATTTTTGCGGGCGCATATGGTAGCCGGCAATAGAATTAGCAGAGGATGACAGCTTGGATTAGGATCTGAACATACAAAAAAAAATAACTGGAAAGAAAGTTTCAAGTGTTTATTATTTATTATGAATACGGAGCGCTTCAAATTCGCTTTCTTCGCACAGCGGCCACTTTGGGTCACTTCAAATGCATGCGAAATTCATTGTTCGATTGAAGCGAGTTTGCAGAGCTCAAAAAATGAAACCCCGCCCACACGCGGCCCCATAATTACATTGCTATTTGAAGAGACGCAGACATAAAAGGGATAGCACTCGTTTCAAAACACGATATTTTAGGACCAAAAACCAGCGCCCGCCAACCGAGCATGATCGCTATCAGAACACAGCTTGTCACTACACGATGAGCCACTTAAAAACCGAAGGCGCAATTATCAAAACGTACCACGTGGATTTTGGAGAAGGCCAATTGACAAAAAAGGCTCACAACGCTCTGGATGCCAGCCCATCCATGCGTCAAGACATTGAGCCATTTGTGAGATACTCGGTGAACAAAAAACGACGATGGGAGGCGCAGGCGGGTGTCGAGATACTTGGAGAGCTTCAAAAACTGTACCCGGGGTTTGATGTGGTGTTAATGGAGAGAGTGAGCATGCGCGCGTCGCCGTATTTTTGTGAGTTTTGCAATGATATTTTTATAATATAAATTTCCTTCATTTGGTTCAGGCACCTTCCGATTATTGAACTATTTCTTTTCCCGATTCAAAATTCTGCGCATCCATAAAACTGTGAACTGCCATGAGGAATATCCAGCTTATCAGTGCTCTTCAATCAGTTCAGTGTACGGCCAACCCATCAGGCACTTTTTGGCGACTTCAAAACAGGACGTGTTCCAACCAAAAGTCGCTGGAAGAACTACAATTGCTTATCATTTTATCACCCCTCCTGTGAACTATGAGGTGTTTCATAACAAAAGTTTTACTTCTCGAAGACGAAGGGAGCAAAGGGTATTGCATGGTGGATTGAAATGGTGGCGGAAAATGAGTGCAGTACACGAGGAAGACGTCGGAATTTCGGACGTTTTTGATTGTTCAGATTTGGATTCGGATTCAGATTCCGAAGGAGAAGAAAAAGGAGATAACGTGTTCTTAAAGCCGAGAAGATTGTGAGTACTTGTATTCTATTATTTAAAAACCTATTTTTAAAGTTTGTCTTATTTCAGCTACAATCTCGACAACCACATTGTGGAAAAGTTTGTTTTTGTGAAAAACAACAAAAAAATATCCTCTGATGTTTAATTATTGGCGAAATTCTGAAAATTAAAATTAGCAAGAAACGAACGCCAAAACACAAAATGTGGAAAAAAAAATTAAAAATCAGCAAGAAACCTGGCAACCGACCGCGTAAACAAACATCACACGCTCTGTGCAATATTGCGAAATTTTCTGACACTTTGTCGTTATAAAACGGGAAAGTTGCAGGGTAAAAATAGTTGGCTGTCAGTGATGGATGATCATAATCACGAGAAGGAATATTTTTGGTACGTTCTGATTTTTTTTTTCTTTTGCTTCTTTTTTTATGGCCCATATTATGGGGTTAAATATTCAAGAAATAGCTGAAACCAGCAAAAAATCATTAAAAAATTTGGGGAAAGCTCCGATTGCTTGAAAACTTGGGAAATAATAGAAAAAATACTTACGGAAATTCTCAGAAAATTTCAGACCAAAATATCGATTTTGAAAAATTTCAGAAAAAAATCGATAATTTTCAAAATCGATATTTTGGTCTGAACATTTCTGGGAATGTCCGGAAATATTTTTTCGCTAAACTTTTTGTTGGCTTCAGAATGGCCCTGTTTGCGTGGTCGCGCGCAAAAAAGTGGGCGGGGTTTCGTGTTTCGTGTTCTCATGCTGCAACTCGATTCAAAGCACAGCGTTTCAAACCCCTGGCTATTATTGTTTTAAAAAATTTGTCACCTGGCGAGAGGCGCGAATTCAAAAAATAGGCTCCGCCTCCTCGCCGAAATATTTTTGCAACTCTGCGCGCGCCAATTTGCAATCGCGGTGCGCGCGATTTTCCGCGTCGAATTTTTGTACAGTGCCTTTCAATTTCTCCTGGAAATCTTTATAAAAATTGTTATTTTGAAGCGAATTTAGCAACTTTTGATTTAAAGTGAGCTTTTGATTTTCTTAATTGGATATTTGTTAATAAGTAACGGAAATTCAACGCATAAAATCGCGCGCAGAGTTGCAAAAATATTTTGGCTAGGAGGCGGAGCCTATTTTTTGAATTCGCGCCTCTCGCCAGGATACAAATTTTTTAAAACAATAATACCACCTTTATTCGAAAAACCGAGTGTTTTGTGTGCAAACACCACGACGCCAAATTGCAGATGGGCAATTCAAAATTTTTTTTTTTTTGGAATTTTCAGGATGAAAAAATTCGAACAAAAAAAATCAACTTGGGTCAGCAACAGGAGTGGGACCAAAAAAAATGTTTTTTTTTTGGATTTTTTTTTGTTTTTTCGGGTTTTTTTTGAATGAGACAAAAAATGTTTTGATTTTTTTTTCGATGGTAAGAGTGAGACCAAAAAAATTTTTTTTAGAGCCACGGAGGCGAAAAAAAGTTCCGGTTTTTGGGCAAAAACTTATTCGGTATATGCTCCGAATTGAAAAAAACCTCTAGTTTTTAACAAAAACTTGGAAAATGTATTTTTAACTGGCAGAAATACGTACTTTTTTTTTGGAAAATTTTTTTTTGTCCTCCCTCTGGTCCGCAATTGCGCGTCGTTGTGTTCGCACAGGTGAGAACCGGTTTTTTGAAAGCGGTGGAAAAAAAATCGGTTTTCATCGATTTCCGCCATATCTGCGTGCAGCAACCAAAAAATGTAGTTTGGAGAAAACAAAACTGGGGAAAAAAACCTCAAAAATTTCTTGCATTCTATAGCACTTTCTGTACAAATCTTGTGCTGGTAGTTGTTCCTCGATTTTTGACATTTTCCCCCAGTTTTGCCTTCCCCCTCCCCTTGTCACATAACAAAATCACGGCGTGCTGGCCGGAACTGAGTACCTGCGTCTCTCCGGAGAGTGTTCGCTACAAAACAACAATGTCCTCGCACTCTGCGTCTCCTCTTCGTATCCGTTCAACGCAGAAAAATGAGACATGAGAACGCGAGACTCCGCCCAACTATTTGTGCGCGACTACGCGAACACAGTGATATTTGAAGAGACGCAGACAGGTAGCGCACAAATAAGTGGGCGGAGTCTCGCGTTCTCATGTCGCAAGCCGGATGAAAACACAATACGTTTCGGTCAAAATTTTTTCATTTCCAGGTCCAAAAACATTCGGCCATCTTTTGAAAAGGACGTTGATCGAAACACTGCCACCAACTACATCATGCGCCATCTCAAAACTGAAGGAGCAATTCTAAAAACCATTCACATCGCACCGAACACCGACACAAGTACAAAAAGTGATGACGTGGATTTGACGCCGTTTGTTAAATATTCAGTGAATAAAAGACGACGTTGGGAAGCAAAATCTTTGGACAAATTGGATCTTCTCAGGCATTTAAGTGCAATTCACCAGAACTCTGAACTTGTTTTATTGGATCGAGTCAACTTGTTCTCGGCGTTTAATTGTGAGTTTGGCTCTTTAGGAAAGTCTATATATAACTGCAATTTTCAGCCTTTTATCATCATTATCAATTCCCAATCCGCCAGCTCCATCAGCTGCACACCAGCGACGACAAATATCAGCATATTTGCATCAACTCGATTCTAGGACAACCCTTCAAAAATTTCCAATCAAATGAAAACAAAGAAGACAAAATTGTTGCATATCACTTTATCACACCGCCGAAAAGTTATGAGAACCTGCTAAAGAATCAGTTCTGTCCGGGAAGCAGTTCGGATCGATACTGGGGCTCGAGAACGTTGGCTCATGAGCGGAGACATTTGAATAAAGCAGAGACTATGATGGAGCTGAGATATGATGAATTTGACATTCTGGGTGGAGGAGAAATTGAAAATGTGACGGAAGAGTGTGAGAAGGATGATGTGGATGAGAACGAGTTGCCCAGGCAGTTGTGAGTTACAGTAGGATCATAATCTTATGTTATTGTGTTTTTAATCGACTTGCGTCTGTCTGCGTCTCTTCTACAAATAGCACTGAGTTTGTTTGCGTTGTCGCGAACAAAAAAGGCGCAAGTCGATTTAAAACTCAATAGGATTCTTTTTTTAATTTCAGCTACAATCTGGAGGATCATATTGTGGACAAATTTGACTTTGTGTTTGTGAAGCGAAGGAAATGTGGGAGAAAAATGAAAAAAATTAAATAATTTATTTTTTATTTTGATCTCTTGTAAGCAATAAAATATTTATCACAAATGCAGCAACCAAAAAAATTGGCATAAACATAGTCTAAGCACCTCGGTGTCCCGAACGGGAAAAGCGCCTCTAAAAATAACTGATGACGCATATCTCGTTCTCTCTCCCTCCGCATCGCAGGGCAGCTATTTTTTCAACGGGAATTTGTTTCTTTTTTTATTTTCAGCAAAACCAGACCACTTTTTGAAACTCTGTCATTAAAATAGAATTTTCAGATCGAATCCTTCGTTTTTATTACAAAAACACCACGATTGGTGCAGTATTGACGGAGGAGATGTATTTTAAAGAATTATAAGTAGGGACCACAACGTGTTTTTAAAAATTGATGTATTCTGAAATATTTATGTACCATTACATTCTACAGCCAATTCTAAGACTTTTGCCAGAAAATCATCCAAAAAGAGCTATTCGCTGTCGAGTTACAGCCGTTTTCATGCTCATTTTCAATGTACTGATTTTCTGCCCACTGGTGGGCGTGCACGCTTATTTGCAACATCGCTGCTGGGAAGACTCACAAAATTAATTATAAGGAATTTAAAAAAAAATTTCAGAAAATTCTCGCAAACATTTTAAGACCTCAACCAGCTCGAAACGTGCGAATTCGAATGTTTTTTCTCAAATTGTTTAACAAATTTTAAAATGCATCTCCTTCGTCAGTTTTGCACCAATCGTGGTGTTTTTGTAATAAAAACAAAGTATTTAATCTCAAAAATATATTTTAATGATCGATTTTCAAAAAGTGGTCTAGTTTTGTTGGAAATCAAAAAAGAAACAAATTCCAGGTTAAAAAAAAACTGCGCTGCAGAGGGGAGCACGGCGTGTTGAAAGCTACGTTGTTGAATTATTTTTCAAAAGCGAATTTTCGCGCGCTATTCTACTCTCGCGTCCCTGTGTCTCCTCCGCAGAGACTTGTGTCGATTTACGAGATTTTATTGTTTCTTTTTTACTTTTCTTTGTTATTTTTTTTCCTCATTTATTATTTTTTTTTGTTTCTCATTAAAAAAAATTATGTTTTTGAAATGGTTGTTTTTGAGATTAATGTGATAAATTTTTTTGTTGGAAAATTGATTTTAAGTCGGTTTTTTTCTTAATAAAAACAGTTAATTTTAATTTAATTTAAATTCTGAAAAAAAAAATACGAAAATTGGGACTAAAAATGCGAAAAACGTTATATTTATCCAAAAAAAAACATATCTGGCAAGGCGCCAAAGATTTTTGGCAATACTCCAAGAGAAAGATATGGAGGCGCAGAGAAAAACGCAAAAGTGCGCCAGGGCGCGTTTGCACTTTCGTAGGGTCAAGCATGCCGGGGGAGAGAGAACGAGAGTGCAGACAGTTGAAGACATTTTTCCACTTTGTGACTCCGTGGAAACTGTTTTATTTACAATTAGATTATAAAAACCTGAGAAACACGTTTTTCAATTTTCCAACTTTTCGGAAACACCATTTTGATGACCTGAGTGCGCAACGAACGATTTAAAGTCAAGTAGACCACACATGCCGAGCCTGCAAAAACAAAACTATCAATTTTAAGACGCAAAAACCCCTACCTGTGCACGTCTGCCATCCAATCTCAGCAACCACTCTGAGCCACTGTGGTGAATATAAAAATTGCATGTAGACGTACAAAAATGAGGTGATAGAGTGAAAAAAGCAGATAATAGAGGCTTGTAGCAACACGGCCTTTTGAGTTTTCGAAAGTTTACCGGAATTCTGAACCACTTTTCTGCGAAGTATGAACAAGGTCAAGTAGGAGTACAAAAGCAAGGTGATAACTATAAGCATTGCGTTATTAACTGGTTGGTTCAAATTTGTATAATAAGAAGAATCAAGCCCCAGTCCTGGATCAAAGAACCATGACATGAATTCCGGCCGGAAAACCGCGGGTTTCGTGAAAAATAAACCGTGAATAGGATACAGATACAACAGCGTCATGAACACGGACATTCTGGAGCTGTGGAAAATCCAATTTATGTTCAATCTGTAATTAATCTCCGCTATTCGACACACTGCCAACATGATGCAATTTATGGAGCAGCCAAGCCAAAAACCGAACGAGCTGGCGCCCACCAGGATCATAAAGCGCGGACAGTCGCAGAAGGTGATTCCGTGGAAACCAAAGTATCCGCTGATCTGGGAGTTTAGAAGAAGAGAAGGGATGTCGCAAAACGCTAATGCGATCATTATCTTGTATGCCGGAGCGGTGGCACGTCCGCTGGTGAGCATGGCAATTAGGCAAAGGATGTAGAGGGTCTGGAATTCGTGTTTTGTGGTTTGTTTTTTTTTGTTTGCAAATATATTTTTTGTGGTGCCATCATTGGTGCAGGCCTGACTATTTTTAAATTTACACTACCACCCCAGGGAACGTGTAGACAAAAAAGCTAATTATAGTCTGAGCACTGAGCAAAATTAACAAATGCTCATATTGTGTTTTCAATCGACTTGCGACATGAAAACGCAAGTCAATTCAAGTCCGCAAACACCGTTCTGTCTGCGTCTCTTCTACAAATAGCACTGTGTTTGTTTGCGTGGTCTCGCACAAATGAGTGGGCGGAGTTTCGTTTCGTTTCGTTTCGCGTTCTCATGTCGCAATTCGATTGTAAACACAATAGTCAAGTTTGTAGTTTTAGCAGCGATCAAAATTTGAGAGCAGCGAGACCCTGACAAAACCGTGGAAGACGGGAAAGACTGTGAAAAAAGCGCCAAAAATCGATAAAGAAGCAACGCCCTTCTTGCATACTCTAATGTAAGGCACACTGTAGAAACCGGGACCTGTACCTCGATTTTTTAACATTTTTATTTACCCAGTTTTTGTCTTCCCTTCCGGTTTCGGTTTTTCCTCTGTTTGGTCAGGGTCAGGGGTGGGACAAAAAAAATTTTCCACAAAAAAAAAAAATGTTTTTTGCCCTCAAAAAATTACCAAAAAAAAAAACTTTTTTTGTCTCCAAAAAAGTTAACGAAAAAAGAAAAACTTTTTTTGTCCCCCAAAAAAATTACCGAAAAAAAAAAATTTTTTTTGCTCTCAAAAAAATTAACAAAAAAACAAAAAAAAATTGTTGGCCTCAAAAAATTTACCAAAAAAACAAAAAAAAATTCCAAAAAAAGTACGTATTTCTGCCAGTTAAAAAGAAATTTTCCATGTTTTTGTTGAAAATTAGACGTTTTTGTTTGTCTCATCCAAAAAAAACCCGAAAAATCGAAAAAATGGAAAAAAAAACAATTTTTTTTTGGTCCCACCCCTGGTCAGGGGTAAGCAGCAACCAATTACACGCACATGTTGTGTTTTCAATCGACTTGCGACATGAAAACGCAAGTCAATTCAAGTCCGCAAACACCGTTCTGTCTGCGTCTCTTCTACAAATAGCACTGTGTTTGTTTGCGTGGTCGCGCACAAATGAGTGGGCGGAGTTTCGCGTTCTCATGTCGCAAGTCGATTGAAAACACAATTATTGCGGGTAAATGATAGGCATTCAAATTTTAATATCTGATGTGAGAAAAACCCATGACAAACCTACCACATAAACGAATCCACTCGTCATGAAATATGCTCCCAAAATTGGCCATTTAGTACGCTCCTCCTCTTTCATCGTCCAATTATCCGGACACGTGTAAAAATGTTCATTTAGCTGAAGTTTATTCATCAAAATATACGCCACAGACATGTGAAAGCTGGTTGGGGTAGACATTTGGAATATTTGGAAAAAAATGAATGATACGAACGGGGCATTTCGGGGAGGGACTGGTAATGAGAATAAAAGGTAAACATGCACGATAATTCCCCATAGTACTGAATGATCTTTTATAGTGTCGACCAAGGTCCATTTGAGCAACCAGACACTGCCACGGCATTTCGTATATTGCGCTCGCTATCCACCACCTCGTCCTGTAAATCCACAAAGCTGCACGCGAATGTGCCTGTCTTTTCGTCGGGCGCCAAGTACAGGCCGTGCGTTTCGCGGAACTTTTTGGAGAGCAAGATCTGGAGCACCGAGTTTCGGATAGTTCGGTTGAGGGTCAGATAGACGACACAGAAACATCCGTTGCTCCACTGCCATGAAAGTTGTCCGAGCAGGATGAGAGCGGGTGGCGAGTAGAAGAATTGCATGTAGACGTAAATGTAGGCGGCGGCGGCGTGGAATGAGCAGAGAATCACTGCTTGAAGGATTATCTGCAAAAAAATTTTTTGACCTTTCTTCTTTCCTTGCAGTAGCCACCCACCTGATTCTTACTTCTACACGCCCACATCGAACTCGTGTACGTGTTTTTAACAGCCAGGTGAACGCACAGATAGATGTATAACAAAGTGGTGGTCGCAGACACCACAAGATTGTTCATGGTGTGTGCAACACTATGATATATCGCTGGATCGTTGCCAATCTTTGGGTCAAAGAACCACGAGCTGAACTCGGCCGTGAACAGCAACGGCTTGGTGAACAGGCAAGAGTACGCCCAGTAGGAGAGCACAATTACCATCACAATTCGAAATTTCCATTTGTGGAATAAGAACGCCAAACAGAACTTTGCATTGCTCTCCACGCACCTGTCCACTGCCAGCAAAATGCACGCCGCGCAACCGCCCATCCAGGAGCCGGTTCCAATGGATCCGGTGATGTAGATGAAGAGAGGAAAGTGGCAAAATGTGACGCCAAGTAGATCAAAAACACCAGTGGTTACAGAATTTACGAATAAGGAGATCATATCGAAGACAGCGAGGACCATCATGATGTGGAATATGGGAGGGCGGGGTGATTTGGATTTAAGCATCACCACGAAGCACGGGATGTAGAGTGTCTGAAATATTGATTTTAAAAAGTCATGAAGTAGCATAACTTACAATAAGCACCACCCCGGATGCCAAAAAATAGCCGCCGAGCAGTGGTCGCTTGAAAACTTTCAGCGTCTCATTTCCAGGACAACTGTAAGCGTCGTACAGTGTGAACCAGTTGGTGATGACGTGGAAAAGAGACATTTGATAGTCAGACATGATTGCAAGAATAAGGGAAAAGTAAAAAAATTATAATAATGTGACTGTCTCTTAGGGATAGATTTTGTTTTCATTCCAGTTCGACCAAATTCATTCTTCGAAAGAAAGATCGAAAGAAAATAAAATTAGCTGGAAATAAAAAATTACTTTATAATCCCAATACACGTGGGTTGTGACAAAAATCAAAGACAGAGGGCCTCGTGACTGTTGTTGAATATGGAGCCAAGGTCTGGCGGCAACCAAATGTTCAAAAAATCATCATGACACCAGACGGCATAAAGATGAATATTCAAAGCTTTATCTCTGCGTGGTATCTGGGGAAAAAATCGCTGTAGACAATCCGATTCTGGGGTATCATTATAGACACAGATTACTGTTATTATGGTGCATACTTTGCGCTATTTATGAACGTTCTTCCGTGTACGTTCAGTGTCACCTTTTGGTCGCTGCTTAGGGTACAAACTACACTTTTGTGGAGGCTGCTTAGCAGGGGTGGGACAAAAAAAAGTTTTCCACAAAAAAAAAACTTTTTTTGTCCCCCAAAAAAAAATTTTTTTTTGCTTTTATGATACGTCCAAAGTAAAAAAAAAGCGCAAAAAAATAAGCGAAAAATGCGTCCAAACTAACTTTGTATTTGCGTCTTTTTTCTCTACAGTATACCGCAGAACCTGCAGATCAAACAAAAAAAAAAACAACTAAAAACATGTTTCAAGCAATCAAAAATGTAAACAAACATGTGAAATTCAAATTATTTGCTTCGCGCGTCGCTAACAATACGATGTGCAGGTTTGGCGGGATACTGTAGAGAAAAAAGACGCAAAAACAAAGTTACTTTGGACGCCTTTTTTTGCGCTTTTTTTTACTTTGGACGTACCATTAAAAAAATTCCAAAAAAATACGTTTTTCTGCCAGTTATTGTCGGCCCCCCCCCCATTTGGAGACCAAAATGAAAATTGCATAGCGTTGAGTTCAGCGGAGCGCGTTTGACTATTTGGCGGGCCGACAATAAAAAGAAATTTTCCAAGTTTTTGTTGAAAATTAGAGGTTTTTGTCAATTCGGAGCATATACCGAATAAGTATTTGCCCAAAAACCGGAACTTTTTTGCCTCCGTGGCTCTAAAAAAGATTTTTTGGACTCACTCTTACCATCGAAAAAACAATCAAAAAGTTTTTTGTCTCATCCAAAAAAAAACCCGAAAAAACAAAAAAAAAATCGAAAAAAAATTTTTTTTGGTCCCACCACTGCTGACTACAAACTTCATTTTTTGCACCCAAAATAGCCAAAGTATGGTGCAAAAAAAAACACACACACACAAAATCACCGTAATCACGCGGTGACCATTAGCCACAATTTCTTTTTCCACAAAAAAAAATTCTATAGAAAATCTCAAAATTATAGGGGTGTGGGCTTGTCGGCTACAAAAAATTAAAATAAATAGATGAGAAATTGTGGTAAATTGTCAGAAGTATTTGTCATTGTAGCTGTTAATTTATGTAGGACGGAACGGGATTTTTTTTTCATTTTGAACGTGCATACATACATATTTCCTGTGATAGTGGGCAATTTTTTTTCGGTCAGTAGATTTCATTAAAATTTCTGCTATTTTCTATTTCTAACTTGCTGATTCTATTGTGTTTTCAATCGAGTTGCGACATGAGAACGCGAAACGAAACTCCGCCCACTTATTTGTACGCGACCACGCAAACAAACACAGTGCTATTTGTAGAAGAGACGCAGACAAAAAAGGGATAGCATAGCCGACTCATGGGTTCTCGGACGTTTCGAAAGTGTGATGTTTCGAAAGTTTTTCTGCATTTTTTCGTCGCGGCGCTTGCTCAAAATCATTCTTTAAAGCCTTTTAAGAAAAATTCCATAAAAAGCTTTGAAAAAACAGATTTTGTGCCAACGCCGCGACTCGAAACGCCGCACTTTCGAAACGTCACACTTTCGAAACGTCCGAAAGCCGACTCATGTTCTCATACTGCAACTCGATTAAAAACACAATAAATTTCCACGCACTTTCCGCACTTTACTGTCCTTGTTTTCCTTGAAAATATGTACGTGGTAAGCCCCTTCCGAAAAATTTTTTTTTGTTCTCACTGCGGTGCATTGAATCACAAAAACCCCAAGCGGCAACTTGTTTATCACCCAAATCTGTCATAAAAATTATTCATTTGAGCATTAATCCCATCCTCTTGTCTATGCTCATGTCCTTAAGCTGAACAAAAGAAATAAAACAATTGGTTCTCACAATCAGCTTCCTTTTATTCCTTCCATTTCCTTTACATGTATTGTTTTTTTCAATCGACTTGCGACATGAGAACGCGTGACGTGACTCCGCCCACTTTTTTTCGCGCGACCACGCAAACACAGTTCGATTCGAAGAGAAGCAGAGAAAACATGTCTTTTTTTCTCTCGTTCTCATGCTGCAACTCGATTGAAAACACAATATGTACATATTAACTCTTTTTTTTTTATAAAGACAGAATGGCGAACCTCCAAATGACATTGTTCTACGTGGTGACTCACTCCTTCCAGCTGTTTCCGGAAACCTACGAGTGTCCGGAAGAGTTGAAGCAGAAGCGGTTTAAGCGTCCAATTTTGGGTGCCTATTTTTTGGCTTCTGGTGTTATATTGATTGTAAGTGGGGGTTTTTTTTGTATTAAATTTGTGGGCCTGTTGCCTTAGTCTTAGCCTAGAAGTATTTTGCTTATTGTTAGGCCTAGGAGCTTAGCCTTACTTGTAGGCTAGCCCGAATCAGAACGTTTCAGAATGGTTCTGATGCAGGACAGTTTTGATTCAGGGTAGCCCCTACCCACCCCCTCTTAAGGGCCACACTATTCAGTTTTCCAAGAAAGTTCAAATCCTCAGAGGGGAATAGGCCAGAGACTACGATTTGTCACATACCCAGAAACTAATAGAGGCAGAAAACACCACAACGTGTTTTATTAATTTCCTGATTACAAACCAAACAACATTCCATTCCAGGCGCTCTACATCCCGTGCATCATTGTAATCATCCGAACAAAATGCCGCGTGGCCGCATTCCAACTAATGCTCATCCTTGCCATTCTCGACGTTCTCTCCCTGTTTGTCAACTCTGTGACCACTGGCATTTTTGATCTACTCGGCGCCTCCTTCTGCCACTACCCACTCTTCACGTTCATCGTCGGATCCATCGGACTGGCGTCCTGGATGAGCGGATGTGTTGCGTGCATACTGCTGGCCATTGATCGTTGTGTGGAAATCAATCCGAGTTTTGTGCTGGGATTCTTGTTCTGGAAACCTGTCTTCAAGACGGTCATGGTGCTGATCATTGTTTATTGGGTGTACGGTCTGGGATTTTCCAATCCGATATTGTTCTCCGCCGAGTTGAGCTCGTGGTTTTTTGACCCCAAGATTGGCGCGGATGTGAGTTTGTCTTGAAAAATCTGAAAAAAAAATTTATTTTTGGGTCGAAAATTTTGGCATCTGAAATTTTTTGAAAAATTTGCAGTTTTTAAAAATGACAAAATCCATTTTTGGAGCTTGTCAAAAACATTACGGGGCAAATTCATACAAATTTTCAGAATCATAACCCTCTCCATTCAAAAGTTATACTTCCAACCTTTTGAACGATACTGTAAATTTTCAGCCATCGTTGTACCCAAATATTGAACACACTATCAACAATCTTTTCGTCTCGATTGCCAACACCTCACTGTATATTTACCTGTGCTATTATTTGATCTACAAGTTTGGATACTCAACGTCTATGTGGCTCTACAAGTCGAAGCAGCAGGTGAGCCGACCACGCTATCCCTTTTTTGTCTGTGTCTCTTCAAATAGCAATGTAATTATGGGGCCGCGTGTGGGTGGGGTTTCATTTTTTAATATCCTCGATATGAAGCTTTGCAAACTCGCTGCATTTGGAGTGTGGTTCAGAGAAATCAGAGGGAAACATAGCCAACATGACCTTTTGGTATTTTCAGATCCTAATCCAAGCAGTAATCCTCTGCTCATTCCACGCCGCCGCCGCCTACATTTACGTCTACATGCAATTCTTCCACTCACCACCCTGCCTGGTAATCATGGGACAAATCGCGTGGCAGTGGAGCAACGGATCCGTGTGCATCGTCTATCTGACACTGAATCGCACCATTCGCAACGCTGTCGTACGACTGTTGCTGTCGAAACGGACACGCGAGAAGTTCAAATTGCACATTGGGATTGACGAGCAGTTGAATAATGCGTCTGGCGGGTGTGCGTCGGCAAATGCGGTCGGAGCCGTCGTTATGGCCGGGAAACTTTTTAGCTGATGGTACAAAAAAAACCGTTCCTATTTGTATTAATTCGGAAAAAAATTGGTTTTTTTTTTCTCAGGCTGGCGTAAAGCTTTTAAACCCTAATAAACCTCTGCATATCTGCGTCTCTCGCCACGTGTATAACGACACTCCAGACACGCGCGGTTTAGCAGCCACGTTTTGTTGGCGTTTGCCGCAAGTTTTTTTTTTTTTTGGAGTTTTGTTTTTCGTGTAGGCTTGTTTTTGTTGTGCAGTTATTGATTTTTGTCAATAAATCCGTTCTATTTTCTCATATTTGGTTCGTATTGGAACCCGGGAATCTTTCGGAAAGAAAGATCCAACTCACTGTACAAAATTGCATCCCGTCCGGGTAAAGGACCGTCCGATGCCCGGGCAAAAAAAAAGCCCGCGCGAAATGTTTTATATTTCTTCAAAGTATTAATAAAAATGATAATTTAAAAAATGTTTATTAGTGAAAAAAATTCGGAGTCAACAATTCGATTGAAACTTGTTGTCTCGATCTTAAAAGGAATCTTGAATTATTATTTTATTTTTATTTTCCGCAAACCTCTTTATATTCGTGACCTTCTAATTTTTTTTGAATCCTCGCAACTTTTTGATTCCGCGAAATGCTGGAAAATGGCGATATTGATTTTCTTTTTTTTCCAATGGTTCCTCAATATTATTATCCTCAATACTTGACAAACAGCTTCTCTCCATTTTAATCATTTTCGACTTCCTAAAAATATTTTTTATTGTTGAAAGTACTAAAAAAACAATAAAAATCATGTTTAATACCATTGGGAATTCATTAAAAAATCGAAAATTGAATTACGTGCAATGTACCGTGACGGTGTGCCCAAACACCGTCACGTAAAATTGCAGACCGGGCAATGCGGACGCCCGGGATGGAAAACTTACCTATGTATCTGAGAGCAGCGACCAAAAAAGGAAGTTTGTAGTCTTATTGTTAGCAGCGATCAAACAAACACCAACAAACTTCCAGATATTTTGATACTTCACATCATATCCTACTCCACTTCCGATGCGTTTACAACTAGCACTTCCTCATTTTTTTCTCCTCACAAAAATGTTCTAACATTCAACTTTATTCTTTTTTTTTTCGTCCGTCTTTAGAATGTTTATAGAAAAAAAATAAGGGGGTATTCTTTGACGCGATGATGACAGTAAGAAAGCGATAGGGAAATAATGGGGGAGATGGACAAATGGTGTGAGAGAGAGAGAGAGAGGGAGAGAGAGAGAGGGAGGGTGAAAAAGAGAAATAAAACAAAATGAGATCCGAATAAATAAAGAACCGAATATTTTTTACTTTCTCCGTCCAAAGCTGATGATTTGCCGCTCATAGTCCTCTGCGCGTTTTCCGAACGGTAGAATCGGACGTTCGTAGTCAAGGACGGGAGTGCGTTTGCCGAATGCCATGATGTCGCGGTCATACTGTAAAATAACGGATTATTGTGTTTTCAATCGAGTTGCAACACGTGTGTTTTCATGATGCAACTTTTAGAACCACAAAATCTGAAAATATGTACCATGGATCTCTTGCCAAACGACATAATGTCACGGGAGAAGTCACGGGCGGTGTCGGCGCGCTTGCCAAACGCCATAATTTCACGCTCGTACTGTAAAACATTTAAATGAGAGAAATAGCTCCTAAAAAGGCGCCTACATTAGGTACCCGCTTGCCAAACGGCATGACACGCCGATCGTACAAATCGGCGACGAGGTCGGCGCTTCGTTTGCCGAACGACATGATGTCGCGCGAGAAGTCGTTGCGCTTCGCGTCCGCACCACGATCGGTGGCTCCTTGACAATAGGCCATCGCGACGACGACACAGAATATCTGGATGGATCGACGCATTGTTAACCCTGAAAATAGGGTTTTTAGGGTTTAGTAGCGTAAAAAAAAAGAATGAGAAATGAAAGAAAGAAAGAAAGGCGAACAAAATGGTGTGCCATCACTCACACACCCCACCAATCTCGCTGGGGGTAAAACAAAATGATGAATGTGAAGAAGAATGCCGTCTCACTTTTTAATGAGCTCATTTCTTGACATTTCGACGTTTGGGGCGGAGCCGAAAAACAAACCCCAGCCCCCAACTAATTAGGCGCTTCATTACGGTATCAGAGCAAAAACATTGTGACGTTGTATTCCCCTTTTCTTGGTTTCTCATCTTTAAGACCGACTCTGTCTTGAATCTCAATCTTGATAATGAGCAATAAGAAAATGATATCACAAGAAAGAATAGAGCACAAAACAAAGAACACAGTTTGACCACCAGAAAAAGATTTGGAAGATTTAAAAGTTTGTATGGTCCTTTTGGAGGCGTGGCGTGGCGCGGTGTGGCATGGCATGGCTTGGCATGGCGTGGACATAAGCCCCACCAAAAGTGTCAGATTTCTATGCGGGCGGACGGACAAAATACGGGCAAGACGTAAACGGAAAAAGGATGAAGTTACACTTTATTGGTTACTTTGCTCAGAATAAAAGAGCTGATTCTTTTTGTTGATTTGGTGGGCTCATTGGCTTTTGTTGGACAGTCACAGAAAACTCGAAAATTAACGACAACGATTTTTTCAAAGCCCGAGAACCTACAAACCGACAAACCCCTTTGCCCAACAAACAAACAAGGTTTGCCCATACGGTCTTAGACTGGGTTGACCGTCTATAGACTTTTGTTAGAATGCTAGTAGACAGTCCAGGCACATGTTCACAGCTCGAAATTCTTCAAAATGTGACCAAAAGGTGCAAACTTATCAATGATTCAACGTCACCCCGGGTGACGCACCACGCTCGCTCCATAATTACTTGTTTCCCGCCCCCCCCCCCCCCCCCCTCTCTCTCTCTCTCTCTGTCCAAAACGTCGGATAACTAAAAAAAAATAAATAATTGGACGCCTTGTATTTATTTTATGACAAAATTGGTCTTGGTCTTGGCCGCATTGAGATCAAAACAAAAGCGGGGTGGGTTGGGCGAAGAGGAGATCAAAAAGTGTTGTGGTGTTGTGTTGTGTCGAGTTGACAAATAAATGGATGAGCAATTTGGCAAAAGTAGGAGGGGAGGGGGCGGAAAAATTGAGAAATTGAGCAATAAATTCTAAGAGAGGAGCCAAATTCAATACGCCATCTCATCTCAAACCCTGAATGCGCGAAAGAGTTTGAGCCCTAAGGGCAAATGGATGGGTTTAAACTGGCACGCACAAGTGCGTTTGTTCTTTTGAGAAAAAACTCAAAAAAATTATTTAAATAAAAAAAAAAATAAATAAATAAAGTTCGAGGATAACTGGGAGCTCATGGTCAAACTCGTGGTCAAACTCGAGCATCTGAGTTTTGTTAGCAATCGGATTGATAATTGATTTAACTAAGTCACTATTGTGTTTGTGACATAATAAACCAAAAAAAAAAAGGTCCAGAATAACTGGGAGCTCATCGTCTTGAGAGGGACTAATGCGGTTAGACTGGCGCAAATAATTGTTTAACTCTTAAAAAAACCAACAGCAAAAAAATAAAACAAAAAAAGTTCGAGAATAACTGGGAGCTCATGGTCAAACTCGTGGTCAAACTCCAGCGTGTAATCCCTGATGAAGATTTGATTGAGGTTAAACTGGCAAGTGTGTTTGTCCGTTTGCGACACTAAAACCAAAAAAAAAAGTTCGAGAATAACTGGGAGATCATCGGTAAACTCGTGGTTAAGTCTATAGTACAATTTTAGATCGAGCTCCTGCGCCAGTGTGGTAATAACAAAAAAGTGAATTTCAAACAAGCACTAGCGCACTTGTCGGTTTTAAAAAAATTTGAAAATAACTGGGAGCTCATGGTCAAACTCTTGGTCAAGGTGATAGTCAAACTCCAGCCTGTGAGCCCTGAGAGGAACAGGGGTTAGACTAGCGCAAATATTTGTTTTATTATCAAGACAACCCAAAAAAAAAAAAAAAAAAAGTTCGAGAATAACTGGGAGCTCATGGTCAAACTCGTGGTGAAACTCGTAGTTGAAGTTACAGTCAAACCCCAGAGTGTGTACCACAAAAGAGAACAAATGAATTCAAACTGGCGCAAAAATAGAGTTTGTCCGTTTGTTGAAAAAATTCGAGAATAACTGGGATCTCGTGGTCAAGCTCATGGTCAAACTCATAGTTCAACTCACAGTCAAGCTCATGGTTGAACTCATAGTTAAACTCACAGTCAAGCTCATAGTCAAACTCAAGGTCAAATTCATCGTCAAACTCATAGTCAAGCTCATAGTCACGCTCATAGTCAAGCTCATGGTCAAGATCATAGTCAAACTCATGGTCAAACTCGTAGTCAAACTCATAGTCAATCTCATAGTCAAGCTCACAGTCAAGCTTATAGTCAAGCTCATGGTTAAACTCATAGTTAAACTCACAGTCAAGCTCATAGTCGAACTCATAGTCAATATCATAGTTAAAATCCTAGTCAAGCTCATAGGTAACCTCATAGTGGACCTCATAGTCAAGCTCATGGTTAAACTCATAGTTAAACTCACAGTCAAGCTCATAGTCAACTTCATAGTCAATCTCATCGTCGAACTCATAGTCAAGCTCATAGTGGACCTCATAGTCAAGCTCATGGTCAAACTCATAGTTAAACTCATAGTCAAGCTCATGGTCAAGATCATAGTCAAACTCATAGTTAAACTCACAGTCAAGCTCATAGTCAAACTCAAGGTCAAACTGATCGTCAAACTCAAGGTCAAACTGATCGTCAAACTCGTAGTCAAACTCATAGTCAAACTCATGGCCAAGCTCATGGTTAAGCTCATAGTCAAACTCATGGTTAAGCTCATAGTCAACTTCATAGTCAATCTCATTGTCAAACTCATAGTCAAGCTCATAGTGGACCTCATAGTCAAGCTCATGGTTAAACTCATAGTTAAACTCACAGTCAAGCTCATAGTCAAACTCAAGGTCAAACTAATCGTCAAACTCAAGGTCAAACTGATCGTCAAACTCGTAGTCAAACTCATAGTCAAACTCATAGTCAAGCTCATGGTTAAACTCATAGTTAAACTCACGGTCAAGCCCATAGTCAAACTCAAGGTCAAACTCATAGTCAAGCTCATAGTCAAACTCAAGGTCAAACTCATAGTCAAACTCATGGTCAAGTTCATAGTCAAGCTCATACCCAAGCTCATGGTCAAACTCATAGTTAAACTCATAGTCAAGCTCATGGTTAAACTCATAGTTAAACTCACAGTCAAGCTCATAGTCAAACTCATAGTCAAAAACATAGTCAAACACACATTCAAAAAAAAGGTGAAACTAATAGACAAACTCGGCGTTAACAAGATAATAAACCTCATGATCGAATTCTCGCGACAAACCTCCAATTTCACACAAAACGATTATCGCCCTAACGTGGCATTTCCGTCTGACGTCTTCTAAAACAAAAACTTGCACACACTCCGCCCTCACTTCAAATCCAATCAAAAGCCGTTTTCCCCTTTTTTTTCAAACTCGTGGTCACAAGATGCTGGTTTAGGGTTAGCAGGTCAATTTGCAAAGGGGGGGGGGGATAAGAGAGAGAAACTGAATTTTTTATTCACTTTTTATGGAAGAAGACATCAAAAAGTAATATTGTCACAAAAAGTTGTTAAGACGAGAGTTGCGTCGTGTCGCGTCGCGTCGCGCACTTTTTGATCAGACTCAACCCAGTGGTTCGCAGAAATATACATGTGTAATAAAGTGCATAGTTGCCAAAACGGCTAATTTTCGCGCGTTCTTTGAGCCAAAGGAGCAGATAAAATGCGATGGATGCATATAGTGTCCGTATTTGAAGCATATTGTCCATAAACGCCATATAATAACTGTTTTCATTTATTGCATTGAAAGAAAGAAATTATATACAAGCCTGCGACATTTGAGAACCATAATTCACGATATGCTTCAAATACGGACACTATATGCATCCCTCGCATTTATTTTTCTTGTGATCGTCAGGAACAGAAATTCCGCGATTTCCAGGTTAACGACTTGTTGTTGAGTGGGGTACACTCACCTTTTAGAGGCCACAAATATTAAATGAAATGCTCTACGTATTTTTTTTGAGCGTCCGCCAACTCAACTCAACAATTGAATGATGAAAGTGCATTTGTTATGCCACGCCCACACACAAACACACACGCTATTTATTTTTAGGTTTGAATTTCAAAAGTTTAATGTCTAAACAAATAACAAAAAAAATCCGAAATTTCGTGTACTACACGTGGAGAATCAACAATTTTTTTTCAAAAATTTCAAAAGAATTCGAAAAAATGGGTGTTTTCACGATGAAAATTTGAAAAGCCCTGCACATATTCTTTGTGGGCGCGGCCTAATTTTCACATAAAAATTTTGAGATTCCCCGTGTACTACACGTGGAAAATCACCACTTTTTGAAAAACTTCAAAAAAAAAAGGGCAAAAATCCAAAAAATCGGTGTTTTGTCAACAAAAGTTTGATGACCCAGCCCAGTTTTTGGGTAAGCGTGGCCTAGCTTTTTTATAATTTTTTAATAATTTTTTCCGTGTACTACACGTGGAAAATCACTAACTTTTTTCAAAAATTTCAAAAAAAAAAGGGTGAATATCCAAAAAATCGGTGTTTTGTTGATGAAAATTTAAAAAACACAGCGCGGTGTTTTGGGTAGGCGTGGCCTAGCTTTTTCATAAAAATTTTTAGTTTTTCATCCGTGTACTACACGTGGAAAATCACCATTTTTTGAAAAAAATATTAAAAAATGGGAAAAATCCAAAAAATCGGTGTTTCGAAAATTAAAATTTCAAACGGAAATCCCCGCTTCTTGGTGGGCCTGGCCTAGCTTTTCCATGAACATTTTCAATGTTTCATCCGTGTACTACACGTGGAAAATCACCATTTTTTGAAAAACTTCAAAAAAAATGGGAAAAAATCCAAAAAATCGGTGTTTTGTCAATAAAGCTTTGATGGCCCAGCCCAGTTTTTGGGTAGGCGTGGCCTAGCTTTTTCATAATTTTTATCAATTTTTTCTGTGTACTACACGTGGAGAATCACCATTTTTTCAAAAAAATATTGAAAAATGGGAAAAAATCCAAAAAATCGGTGTTTTCTTGATGAAAATTTAAAAAACACAGTGCGGTTTTTTGGTGGGCGTGGCCTAGTTTTTTCATGAAAATTTTCAGTTTTTCATCCGTGTACTACACGTGGAAAATCACCATTTTTTGAAAAAAATATTAAAAAATGGGAAAAAATCCAAAAAATCGGTGTTTTCACGATGAAAATTTTAAACGCTGGGCTAGCATTTTGGTGTGCGTGGCCTAACATTTTCACGAATTTTCAAAAACTTTGCCGTGTACTACACGTGGAAAATCACCATTTTTTCAAAAACTTCAAAAAAATGGATAAAAATCCAAAAAAGCGGTGTTTTTGAAGATGAAAACTTTCAAAGCCGGGCTAGCTTTTTTGGTGGGCGTCGCCTAGTTTTTTCATGAAAATGTTTAGTTTTTCATCCGTGTACTACACGTGGAAAATCACCATTTTTTGAAAAAAAAAATATTAAAAAATGGGAAAACAAATCCAAAAAATCGGTGTTTTCACGATGAAAAATTTTAAAGCCCTGCACACATTCTTTGTGGGCGTGGCCTAGCTTTTCAATAAATTTTATTAACTTTTTCCGTGTAATACACGTGGAAAATAAAAATTTTCTGTTGGCGAAATGCGGTGGATGCATATAGTGTCCGTATTGTAATAAAAACTTTTTATTTATTTACAAGCCTGCTGCGCACTGCTGTGCAGCGTTTTTAATGTAAATAATAAGCCTCAAATTTTTGCTAAAAATGTTCGAGGACCATCATTAAACTTTCAAAAAAAATTTTCCGTGTCCTACACACGGACAACATGTCAAAAGTCTGTAAATATGAAAAATAAAATAAGGAAGTTCAATTAGAGGCGGGCGCGTCGCGTCACCCTTTTGTTTTGTGTTATGGTTAAAATTAAAATTAGAAAAAGAAAAAAACAGAGATAAAGTTTTTTTTTTTTTTTTTTTTAATATTCAGATTCAGCCACATTAATACGTCAGAATGCACAAAAAAAGAAAAACGGGGAATAATGTTGTTGCACACCTCTCCCCCCAATGACGAACGATGCTCAATTAGGTGTGCTGGAAAAAACAATGGGTGGTGTCTTTTTTTTTTTTTTGCTGAGCTCCGGAGAAGAAGAGCACTCGTCCGCGGGTAATTACATTATAAAACACGGCCGCCGGAAATTGGAGGCAAAAATGAGTTATTTTTGCGTCTAGGCGGGCGGGCGTTCAAGACAAATTGTAGTAATATATGTATGGGTCAAGATTAAAAGGAGAGATTAAAAAATTGCATTTGTCAATCAATCAAGAATGATTTTTAAGTGAAAAAATAAAAAATGAGGCATCCACATGAATAATAGATTTTTCTGCTGTTTTACTACGAGTTCAGGTCATTTTTTTTATTTATTTTGGATCATTTTTTATGTTTTTCGGAAAAAAAAAGCATAAATTCTTAATTTTTTCCCAAATGTGCTCCAACTAAATTATAGCTGAGGTCTTTAGAAATTGTTTAAGCCTAAGAACGTCGAATTTGGTTCAGCCACCATTTCGAAATAATCTTTTTTAGCATTGCGGAGCTAAAAAGTGAGTTTTTGGTGTTTTTGCAGGATAAATCTTTACGAAAATCGAAGATTGGGCAATTTTATGGCATTAAAAGATACAATACATACATATTACAAAGAAAAATAATTAAATCAATAAAAAAATATGCGAGAGTCGAAAAATGCGCAAGCACCGAAAGTGCGCCATGCTAATTTGCTGGCGTGCCAGTAAACACCGTGTACAATATTTTAAAAATAAAAAAACACATTTTTACCGATAATTTGGATTTTTCTGAAATAATTTTCCACGTGTAGTACACGGAAATTTCTAATTTTTCAGAAAACAACGTTAATTAAAAGTTAAAATCAAAAAAATGCGAAAAAAAATTTTTTTTTTATTTTTCAGCGATTTTTTGGAATATTCCACTTGTAAAACACGGAATCTACAAATTTTTTAGCTTCAAAAAGCCCTTTTTTAATTCTGAATAACATCATAGATAAATTAAAAAAACGAAAAAACATAAATTTTTGCGAATTTTCGGATTTTTTTCGTAAAAATCAAAAAAAAAATTTTTTCTTGCAATTTTTGCGACTTTTTCACGTGTAGTACACGAGATTTACCCATTTTTTCAGCTGAAAACGTCTATTTTTAACATTTTGGACCAACCTTACCGGCAATATTTTAAAAATTAAAAAAAAACACACATTTTTACCGACTTTTTGAATTCTTAAAACTTTTCCACGTGTAGTACACGGAATCTTCTATTTTTTTTTTTGAATTTACAAAGTTTTTGAAAAATTTCAGTCATTTTTTAGGGTTTTCCACGCTAAAACTGTCTATTTTAGAAATTTTGAGTTTTTTAAAGACTTTTCCACGTGTAGTACACGAGATTTACCCACAGAAATATAAAAAAATACAAACCAAAAAACATTTCAGCGATTTTTTGAAACACGTTGTTTTGGCGATTTTTGAAACTTGCCATTGTTTGTTTGGTGTTGGTGTTTTACTAGAAAGCAAAGTGGGCGAGAAAAAAAAGACTAACGTGACCAAAATGGCAACATTATGGTGCCTAAACTGGCCCTCTGAGGGTTTAGATTTTTGTTCCTAGAAAAAAATGTCGAAAACACACGGAAAAAAACGTCACTCGGAAAAAAAAATGTTGGTGTTTTGTCTTAAATCTTAAATTAGAAAAATAAAGTGTAAAAAATTGTTTTCTCCGTTCCGAGTTTTCAAAAAAAAAAATCTTGAGACTTATTTCCGTTTTATAATTAACAAGAAATTTTGAGTGTTCTTTCTTTCTTTTATTCAATATAGTCTGAATCATTTTCCTGGAAATTGAAAATGAAAAAAAAGCGCGCGGCAGCTGCGATTAACTGTGCGCATACTGCAAAAGGGCGTGGTCAGCTTCTGCGTCAATATTTTTTTTGTTTTTTTAATTTCTAATCTGTATTGCATTTCCCCGAACAATTTTCAATCCGGTACAATTTTCGGTTGAATTTTCAAGGAAAACGAAACGAGAATACATGTAGCTGAGCCAACTATTTATTTACGAAAAACTACAAAAAATGAGGCAAATAAAGGAAAAAACTGGGCAAGAACCTTATATACCGCCCTGACACCCATTTAGACGGACCGTGATGGGTTTTTCAGCCCACGATGGGAAATAGTGTGAAAAAAGGGGAGACGCAGAGAAAATCCATTGAAAACGTGTCAATGAGCTGGGCGGCTAATGGAAAATCGTACAGTAGTGGGATGAGGGTGCTGCACCGATTTATGGAGTGCTGACGACTGCACTCACGAAAGTGCGCTCTATTAAAAGAATCTTGGCAGTGTGCCAAAATATGCGAATTCAGGCAGAAAGTGTGTAAGCGAAGAGACGCAGTGTTGCCACGCGCGCGACGCAACCGCAGCGCCTGGCGTCGGCGGCAAAAAATGGGCAGTTGCCAGCCAGCGGCGTTCCGTTATTCCGAACATGTGCAAAAAAAAGGGAAACTAAATTTCGATTAGTAATTGTTTTCGTTGGGCTTTGTGCAAAAAAAAAAAAGGTAAGAAAAACAGGTGAATAATAAAAACAGGAAAAAAATAATAAATAAGTTTCCCGGTGGCTCAATAATAGTATTTAACGATGAAAATTATAAGCTCTCGTGCTGAAATTGGCTTTAATTGAGCTCTCTGGCGTAGCAGCGAGCGGCTTAAAAACAAAATTGCCGCCAACGGTCACGCGCTGCGGCTGCGTCGCGTCGCCATGGATTTTTCCCGCGTGTTCAACAGAGCGCACTTTCGCGAAGGCAGCTGATTTCTTAATTTATTTATTTATTGAAAATTTAAAATTATCACATACACAAAATAAAATTAAATATTTACCTATTGTCGGCCCGCCAAAATGGACAAACGCGCTCCGCTGAACTCAACGATTTGCGATTTTCATTTTGGTTTCCAATATATTTCATTTTACGTTGGATTTATACGTGAAATGAAATTATTTGGAGGCCAAAATGAAAATTGCATAGCGTTGAGATCAGTGGAGCGCGTTTGACTATTTTGGCGGGCCGATAATACCTAAATATTTAACATTTCAAATACTTTTTCGCAATTTCCACAGCCTGATCATCAGTCGAAATTGGCAACTGTGACACCCCGTTGAGCACATTTGAGTAGAGCTCAGTGGTGCTGAAAAATGGGTTTTTTTTTTCATCGAATAGCAAAAAAATTGAGAAAAAAAATCGATGAATGCTCTAATATATGCAAATTCGCTGCAATCGCACAGTGAACTGCGTATGCTCTCTCAACTTTCTGCACTCTCTCGTCGCCAACGTGGAGCGGATTTACAGTTCCGCCCACTTTCGCTTCATTGGCGATTTTTTCAAATTTTACGCAGATTTTCATTATTTTTGATCACAAAATAGCAAAAAATAGTGGGAAATTAATGAAAATCTGGGCAAAACTCGAAAAAAAAACGCTAAAACCACCGAAAACATGGTTTCGGTCCGCAAACACCGAGTACATTATTTTTTAATGATTTTTTTTTTAATTTTAGACCGAAATAACGATTTTAAACATTTTAAAATATTTAAAAATCGATATTTTTTCGGTCCAAAATTTTATTTTTTGAAGTTTCAGGCAAATTTTTCCTATTTTGAGTGACTTACAAATATCTCTCTGCAAAACTGTTCACAGTGGTCACAATCAGCTTGCCCTTATTTTCGGCACGTTTCGCCAATTCGACGGCGGCGAACACGTTGGCGCCAGACGAAATTCCGCCCAAAATCGCCTCCTCTTCGCCGAGACGGCGTGCCATCGTCATCGCGTCGTCAGACTTGATTCGGAGAATTTCGGAGAACAGCGAGCGATCCACGTTGCCCGGCACGATGCCGGCACCGATGCCTGGACGGTGGAATTTTTTATGGAAAAAATAAAATAGCAAAAAATGCCTGAATAAATGTGTACCTTGAATCTTATGCGGTCCCCTGGGAAATCCGCTGAGCACAGAGCTCTCGAACGGCTCCACCGCGTAAATCCCGACATCCGCCTTCTTCTCCTTCAAAAATCGTCCGACTCCGGTGATGGTGCCACTCGAGCCGACGCCAAAACACACTATATCCACCTTTCCTTGGGTTTGTCGCCAAATTTCTGGACCGGTGGTGCGGTAATGGGCCGCCGGATTGGCCGGATTTGAGAATTGATCGAGACAATAGGCGTTCGGTAGGCTTGCTACGAGGTGCTCAACTTTGCGAACGACTCCTGGATGTCCTTCCGCTGGATCTGAGAGAATGCACTCGGCTCCGTAGGCGCGGAGCATTGCGCGACGTTCCACGCTCATCGTGGCAGGCATCACGAGAATCACTTTGTAGCTGAAATTTCGACACTTTTTCAGCAGGAAAAAAACGTAGGTGAACACATAATAAATACATATATTGTGTTTTCAATCGACTTGCGACATGAGAACGCGAAACGAAACTCCGCCCACTTATTTGTGCGCGACCACGCGAACAAACACAGTGCTATTTGTAGAAGAGACGCAGACAGAACGGTGTTTGCGGAATAACCCATTTTCCCCAATTCCTACCCTTTAATCTTTCCAATATGAGCCAAAGCGATGCCCAAATTTCCGCTAGTTCCCTCCACAAGAACCGTCTTTCCGGGCACAATTTTTCCCTCTTTTTCCGCCGCCTCCACCATCGATTTCGCAATCCGATCCTTGACGGAACACGACGGATTCAGATATTCGATTTTTACCGCTAAAATTTTTGATTTTAAAGATTTTTTTCAAAGCGACAATTCAAAGTACCAATTCTCGCATCCAATCCTTTTGTGATATTTCTGAGCAACACGAGCGGCGTTTCTCCGATCGTCTCGCCGCCATCGGTGACCATCAGTTCGCGGGACATTTTCTGAAAACCAAACCACGTGATAAAAAAGAGACAAAAATGATGAAACATTGGGTGATCGGTGCGTTGATAAGGAGTATTCGCGGAAAACTGATAAGAAAATGGGAAAAAATGAGAAATTTAAATTTACGCCGACTCGGGGCCGAGGATTTCGCAGCTGGCCTAGAAATCAAAAAGCGGAAATTCGAAAATTTTCACGGTTTGTGTTTGCGTACTTTTGAAAATTCAAACTTTCGAATTTTCAAAAGTACTTTTTTTTTTCAAAAGCCATGTCGCAACTTTTTTGTGTTTCCAATGAGGAAAATAAATAAAAAAAAAGAAAATTTTCAACAGTTTTTCAAAAAATCAGAAGTTCAGTAAATGCGCTCCACCGAACGAAACTCAAATTAGCGCGAACTATTATTTTTTGAATTCTCCCCTAATTATTTCACGTTTTCTTGAATAATTCGATATTTTCAACACGAAAAATATTAATGTTTTGTCAAAGTCATAAAAATTATCGATTTTTCAGTATTTCACTGATGAAATGTGTAATATTTTGAATTATCGGTGTTAAAAAATTAATAATAGGCGTTCAATAAATGAAAAAAAAGAAATGTTTCAAATATTTAGAAAATTAGCCATTTTTGGCTCGTAAAATAGGGAAACAAACAAAAATTATGAGAAAAAAAGCCATTGTGCGCAGTCCTTGCCAAAAGGGGCGTGTCTCCTTCTAACATTTTTAGCGTCAAATACAGCATTGTGTTTTCAATCGACTTGCGACATGAAAACGCAAGTCTCCATTCACCGTTCTGTCTTCGTCTCTTCAAATATATTACTCTCATCTCAGCTGATGCACATCCTTTTTAAAAAAATGGAAAAAATAACACAGTTGAATCAAGTGCGACCGTAACACATTCAAAGAGAGAGAGTGAGCGAAAACAAGAGACCACATTGCTCACTCTTATTCATCCCTCCCTCTTTCTCACACTCTCTCATACTGCGGCATTTATTCAAATTTGGCAAATTCGTGGCGAAACGCCGAGAATATTTGTGAGTTTTTCCCATTTTTTGAAAAATGATGTGCATGAGCTGAGACGAGAGTAATAACTATATTTGCGTGGTCGCGCACAAATAAGTAGGCGGAGTTTCGCGTTCTCATGTCGCAAGTCGATTGGAAACACCATAGCTGGCTGCTTAATTTTTTTTGGTTTTTTTAGGCTAACTTTCATGAAAAAGAAGGTGAAATTTAGCAAAAATTCGACAAGTTTTAGAGGTTCATTAAAAAAAAAGAAAAAAAAGTTGACGCCAATTTGGTGGAGCGCACTTATTGATCTCTAGATCGTGGCGCGGGTTTTGAAGACAAAACTACGGTTTTTAAACGCAAATTTGTCGTCGTTTTCCCCGCCCATAAGTACTATTCCACGAAATTCTTGCCTACACTTTTTATCGTTTTTTGTTTTCCTGCGTCTCCCGAGTGGACAGTATTCTCTCGCCGCCTACGTGACTTTTCCCGATTGCGTTCGAGTTCAAATGAGCGGTTTTCGTTCAAGTTGTTTTCAAACGTCACTTCTTCATCGATCATTGGCCACTTAATTGTCAACGTCTAGTCGCTCTTAATTGACGCTCGTTCCGTTGCAAAGCAAATATTATTATAACAATTATTTATTTATTTTTATTTGTTCATTTTTTGTTTTAATTATCTTCATTTTAGTATTATGCCTTTTCTTCAATTCATAGAACTTGAAAGCATTTCTACTTGGTCCTCTTGTCTAGCGCATGCTGAATAGCCCAAATGGACAACGGTCGCATGTAGCCGAGAGCTCTGTACATTCCATCAGAAGTGATCGCTTCCGGGGTCTGATATTGTAGTGGATAACGAGTCCAGATGGTGTTGAAGAGCCCTTCCGAGGTCTTGAATGCTTGCTCGTCCATTCCCTGGAAGAGAGAAAGTGTGCTCTAATGGTAATAGGAGAAGGAGGGAAAACTAACCTTTTCGATCATCATTGCGGATAGAGCATAAGTGATGCCAGCCCACACTTCTTCGCTCTGAATACTGGACCCGTCCACACTTTCGCTAGTTCTGAAAGTTTAATCGAATACGTTTTATCTATGTTGGTTTCAGTTACTCACAAAAATCCATTGACTGCTCCGCACTTTCCGTTATCGTGCATTTGCACATTGTACTTGAAAATTGTGTCGAGTGCAGACTTGATCATATCATCCTCAATTTTCACCTGCTCATCCATAGTTTTCAACGCCCAAAATCCGCAAAGCTGATCGGCCATAACTATTCGCGAGTTCTCAGAAAGTTCGTCAAATTTGAAAAACTTGCCATTCCACAGCTTCTTGATATAAGCCGCATAAGCCTCGTTGAGCTTCTCCTGGTGCTCTTCGCTCGGCGCGCCGGCCTGTTTGCACATTTCAATGTACGACGTCAATGCTCCAATCCAAAGCGATCCGCAATATGCACTAGTGCCGGTCATCTTCCAAACATCATACGTCTGATCAGCGAATCCGTCGTTCTCAATCATCCCGTCTTTGTCTTTATCCCAAGTGTTCAGTGCGTCTTGCACGATTTTCGAGCATTTTGCAAGGAAGAATTCGAGAATTCGTTCGCTGTGCGCCGTCTTCGAGGCAATCATCTTCCAATCGCGATAGCAACTGATGACGAACTTCAGGTTCAAATCTTTCCAACACGAGGTGTCGTGAAGAATGTAGGCGTTGGTGTGAATCCACGGGTCGGCCACTGAAAGTCGTTCTTGAATAAGGACACGGGTTAGGAGAGGTTAGTAGAAAAGAAAGTAATGGTTAAAGGAACTTACTTGGATGTCCCATATCGTGCGGAATGCGATCACCGCCTTTGATCAGCATTGCATCTCCGTCTGCCAGTGATGTGGCAGTGCTTTTGTCAACTCGGTCCACTTGATCGGCTGGAAATTGATTTACTATTTAGTATTGAGAGAACATTAGGCAATAGTGTAGGCGCAGACTGCGCCGGAACACGCTTTGCCTGATCCAGGTCAAAAAATCTGTAATAGACACAATGTTTGCAACAAATTAAATGTCGGGTTTAAGCTTGCACGCCTCTCATTTTGCCCAAACTTTGCAAGGCGTCAACAATTTGCACAATGCTTGCAATTGTCTCAAAGATGGTGCTAATTGTTTTTGGAGAACATGGCTTGCTAAACCCTATGTAAGGCAAAATCGCTCTATCGCATGTCTGCTTCTCCACAGTGGCGTTCTGTCAAGTTCTATTCTCACTAGGGAACCATTTATCTAATGCATGGACTCTGCCTTAACCGTTGACACAGTTCGAAAGAGGGACTTTTAAAAGGTATATTCCAGTTTTCAAAACCTGCTTACGCACTGCACCTTGCATGGGGAGACTAGATTCAAAATTCAGAGGAAATGGGCAATAGAGCGCACTTGCATCGCGTCTGCCTGCGTCTCTTATCTCGGCACACTCTCTCGCTCACTTTTTTTTGAAACAGATAATTAAAATACATTTTTCAGCATTTTCTCGTTCCCTTTTTTCAAAAATCGCTCTGTTGAATGGAAGTAAAAAATTTTAGAATGTTTTTAAAACCAAGTTTATTAAAATTAGCCAATAATTACTTGTACGGTGTCAATTTTTTGTTTTTCTTTCTTTTTTGCGGACAAAATGTAGCCATAGTTTTGAATTTTTGTGTTGAAATCTTTTTTTCGAGTCTAGGATCGTTCTGGAATACGGGATTCGACAAAAATTTCTAATTTTCAAAAAAGTTTTGGCACTTCAATCAACAATGAACAAGAAAAAAATTGAATTTGTATGTGATTTTAGCGATTTACATTAGAAAAATAATTGATATATCAGTTTTCAAGTTAAGCTAAAAAAAAGAAATGGGATAAAGTACTCGTCGCACAATTTTTCGTGAATTTTGCATTGCAATTGTACAATTATAGTTTCTCGCCAAACCAAAGGCTAGTTTTCGTTGAATGGCACGTGAAACTGTAAATTTCAGACAAAATAAATATTAATTGAAGGGGAAAAATAGAAAATATGAATTTTCGGATGAAAAAATGCCTGCGACAATATAAGAAAAACTAAAAATCGATAGGGTGCACGGAAGAATCGACCAATTTTCGATACATTTGATCTAAAAACACTCTAAAAAAAATTTGCTACCTTTTAACAGAGAGATATTTCCAAAAATGAAACGAGAAGATATTTTAAAATGCATTTTAATGCTCTGAAAAACATATTTTCAAAAAAAGTGAGCGAGAGAGTGTGCCGAGATACAAGACGCAGACGCGGTGCACGCGCGCTCTATTGACCAATTTCTCTGGTTTTTGAAGCGAGTCTCCCAATGCAAGGCGCAGTGTTACGAGACTTCTGAATATATGAAATTTCAGTCCAAAGTTTGACCATTTTTAGCATTGGTTTTAGCAAAAATAGCCTTTCACGAGCTATTTTTCTCGCCACGACCACCCCATTTCATAGGTTCCCTCATTATTCACTTCAAAACATGCGAGGGTGGCGCAGGTGGGAGTAGTTGCGTTTCTGAATATCGAGATGCTGGTTCGACCCCCCACGAAGTTATTGTTTTTTTTTTCTTTTTCTTTGGAACTTGGCTACGGACCTATTCAGCACAGATACATGAACAAATCGAAACGTTTTTTTTCCAAGTATGAACTGATTGGAATTTTTAGATGGGAGAATGAGTGCGAAAGCATCTGCCAAACTGGCCATAACCTTGATTACAGAAATTTCAGAAAACTTGAAATAATCCATGATATGATATGGAGAGAAAAGTTTCAAAATTGAATATGATTCTTATCATATCCAAAGTGTAAAAGGAAATATTTAACGCAAAAAAAAATTGTTTCCAAAAAACTTTATGAAAAATAATTTGAAAGGAAAAAAAAACAATAACTTCGTAGGGATCGAACCAGCATCTCAAAATTCCGAAACGCAAGTACTCCCACCTGCGCCACCCTGGCATGTTTTAAAGTGAACAATGAGGGCACCTATGAAATAGGGTGGTCGTGGCGAGAAAAATAGCTCGTGAAAGGCTATTTTTGCTAAAACCAATGCTAAAAATGGTCAAACTTTGGACTGAAATTTCATATATTCAGAAGTCTCGTAAGCAGGTTTTGAAAACTGGAATATACCTTTTAAAAGTCCCTCTTTCGAACTGTGTCAACGGTTAAGGCAGAGTCCATGCATTAGATAAATGGTTCCCTAGTCAGTACGGAACGCTGCAAATTCTCTCTCTTTGTAAAGTGGAGGAAGCGGCAACATTGGCGACGCGAGAGTGCAGAAAATTGAGAGAACGTGGCCGATGTTTACTCTAATTTTTCTAAATCTCACTCCAAATGCATTCGCAATTCAATGTTCGATTGGAGCGAGTTTTCACCGTTTTATACAGAGTATAAACGCGTGAAAAAAATAGAGACACAGGGACGCGACAGAGGGTCCGAATCGTTAGTACCCAACACGTCGCGCCGTGCTAGACTCTACGTAACAGCAAAATTGCCCTATTGCATGTCTTCATCTAGACGGTGGCGTTCTTCTACGTTCAACTAAATAAAATCGTGCAAAAATAGAGACACCGAGACGCAAAAAAAGCCTAACTCGCCGTGCGCCGTGACGAATGTCGAAATAACCCACCGAAATCCAACTGAATCGACATCTCAATCTGCGGCCAATTCTTCAAAAACGCCCAGCTCGAGTAGAAATGCACGTCATACGTGTTAATCATATAATACTCCCACGACTCCATATATCCGAATCTGCCGTACTCTTTGAAATGCGCTTCGGTCTCCTCGCTCATTAGCGCCTCGTCGTGTTTCCATTCAGGATCGTACTCAAACCACACCGCACTGCCGTCGACGACGTAGTAGAGTTCGTTAAAAAGTGCACTTTTATACCAGTCGGGCAGTTTCGGGTCACGAATAATAGGCGTTTGCCACGCTTCGATCTTCTTGCGCCACGGGTCAATGTTGTCAAGTCCGTGACGACAGATCGCCGCGGTGACTTGATGAGCGTCAGCGCCGTTGAAGAAGCGACAATATCGTCTAGTGTACAGTCGCTCGGCAGTTCCAAAATGTACCTCTGGCATGTACCAGACGAACGAAAATTGCACGTTGTGACTGCCATCGGGTGGTACAAAGAATGTGGAGCAGACACCGATGCCAAGCTCTTTGGGCTTTGGAGGCAATTGGTCGTAGGCTGTAATCTATTAACGTTTAATTAAGTCACTGAAATTTTAACTTACAGGAAAGGTGACCATAAACTTCTAAATCACTCCACAATCTTCCCCCTGTACCGTTCGGATCGAATAGACAAGTGGTCACCTTTGCACCATCCTTCTCTTCTGTTCCAATTCCATAGGTCACTGGCATCCCTTTTACTTTGTGTGCCAGTGTTCGGACCACCATAAATTCCTTTTGCACTTTTTCGCTTTGACACAGACCTTCATCGTTCCACATCTTCTTTCCCGTTCCATTACGGAAAGTCATTGTGATTGACACCTCGACTTCTTCGCCCGAGTCATTGAACACGTGAAAATCAAAAAGTGCCAGCGGCAGTGACGAGTCCGTATAGTCCCCGGGAATCACTGGAGACACCTGCTCTATGACCACGGTGATTCCTGAGTTGCCCAGCCGGAACTCTTGCCACGCTCTAGGGAATAGCCCCCTGTATCGGAGATCTTCCGCTGGCACTGTTTTGTCCCATTTCGGTAACACTGTAGCCGGAAATTGAGCGCATGTGAGAATCGACTGGTAGATGAGCTCACACGTCTTCTTTGAGTGTACCGATGCGATAAACTGGTTGGCTTTCAACACATCGGTTTGCTCTTTGATTCCCGGAATGATTGAAAAGCGATTGAATCCACCGCGATAGTCAGTTCCAATGGAACCGGAGCCGATTCCTCCGAGGGGAACACCTGAAATAGTGCAGGTGATGCAAATGCTGCAGAATCAAAACACCTGCTCCGCAAAGAGCCAAGATCAAAAGACCGATGCTAACCTAACCTGTGTAAGAGAAATGACGGAAGACGTTGAAGATGTCGATGAACGCCTCACGTCCGTTCCACCACTCCACAAACGTGTGAAGAGCAACTCTGGAATGAAAAATGTGATTATTGGAACACTCTAAAAACGTAACCGATTCACACCAAACTTTGGTTGTCTCATGCCCCTTGGGTGTTTGACATTTTTTTTGCCAAGTTTGGTGCAAATCGGTTCAGTATCAGCTGAGAAAACGCTGTGGACACAACATCTCACACGAATACAGACAGACTTCAACGCTCTCAAGTGGAAAGTCTGCAAACACCACAGGACATTTGAGAAAATGCAGATGTCATGTCACAAGTCAGTTTGTTTGAATTGCGTTCAAATCTTGGATTTTCCGCGTGAACTATTACTCTGCTGCCGTCTCCAAGAAACTGGAAAACGGCATTTTCCGGAAAATTACTATCTCTGTTTCTTTTCGTCCCTCACCATCGTCATACAAAATTCAGCAATTTTCAAATTTCGTCTTCCAGAAAACGGTTATCCTGTCATTTTCAAGTTTCTTGCATATGTCCTCTGAGGCCGGATCCATGAAACTGGAAAACGACAGGAAAACCGTTTTCCGAAAAACGAAAATTGGAAATTGATGAGTTTTGTATGAAGGTGGTGAGAAACGCAGAGAAACAGGCAAGCCCATTTCCCGGAAAATGCCGTTTCCTCTGTGAGGCCATATGCAAGAAACTGGAAAACGAGAGGAAAACAATATACCGGAAAACGAAGATTTTTATATGGTGCAGAGAAACAGATAGACCCCCGAACACACAATTTTTCAGTTTCTTGCATATGGCCTCTGACCGCCAAGAAAATAGAAACGTGCACCAGTACCTGAGAAAGAGCGGAATGAGCTTTATCGAATGCTTGAGTCTTGGAAAAAATGGTCGCGGATTAGGAAACTCAGGCACTCGGTCGCCTCTCGCCTTCCATCCGACATCTTCGAGCAGCGCGTCTCGCTGCTTTAACGTGCTCATTTTGAGCTGTAAATTTCAATGGAATTAAATAGAAACTTGTCTCTTCTCAAAATCTCATCTCCAGGGAGACGAGGAAGCATTTCCAAAAAAAAGAAGGAAAAAAAAAAGAAAAGAAATGAACTTTTTCAAAATATCTAACTCTCACGTTCGAGTGTGAAAAGACACAGATTGCGAGACGAATGGAAAGAGATGAGATCAAAAAACAAAAGGACAACATTTGGAAACACTGGAACATATGGAAATTGTGTCTTTGTGCGATAAGAATGCAAGAATTTACATAAATACATTTGACGCACACATCATTTCTTTCATGTGTTTTCTGATTTTTGGAGTGTTATCGCTCGGATCAGAAGAAAAGGGCAGTGTAGTTTTGTAGTTGTTGTGATAAGAGATGACTATCAAAACACACATTGACCTGCCCGTCTCGCAAAGTGGTGAATTTTGAAGAAGAAAAAATTCATTTTTTTTTGTGGAGAAATTCGATACTTTGACAACAAATATTGCCATTTTTGCCAAAATAAATAAGAAAATTTATCATTTTGCTGGTCCTTTGAGACTCGAAAAATTCATTGGAGAAAAAACATACATTTTTAAACGGAAAAAAATTTTCCAGATGAATGCGTTTTTTTTCCAAAACTTTTTTGTGGAAACTTCTTTTTTTTTCCTAGAAAACCTTGACATCGCAACTTACTTGATGCAGAGGCAGCGAAACTGATAAACAGATAAGAGAAATGTGGAAGAGACAATGCAATGGGTTATCAGTTTGTCGCAAATGTGATAAACAGATTGATCAAAAGATTGCGTGTGACGAAAGAGTTAAGCTGGGATGAGATAGGGATTCCCGAAAGCCGTTAATTTTTTATTTCCAAAAAAAATTTTGCTAATTTTTGATTGGCTTATCAGGAGTCGTGTTTCTCTTCTTTTTTTGTTGATAAAAAAGTGCGATAAAATTTTACCCAAAAATTTTTTCGGCAAGACACACTGATCAGTAGCAAAGACCACAGAAAACAATAATTTATATGTGTGTGTTTGTGTGTATTTTCCCTGTCTTGAGAAATACACATTTTTTTTGAATGACCAGAATGCAAAGCAGTACAATCCGAAAAAAATAAACGAAATTTATTTTTCTTCTTTCTCTGAATCTCATCAAAAATGCACTATTTTCTCGTATTCTCATCTATTTACTTAGGCGAATTGCTATTTTTACCGCCGGGAAAGTGCAGAATATTAGATTAGAAGGCGTCGGCTCGGCTGTATTGCGATGCGGCTGTCTGTTAATGTTCATATTCATGAAATTCCATTGAGTTTGTTTTCTTTGTTCTAGGCGTGGGAATGTCAAAAATTGGACGAGTTTGGGTCTGCGTCTGTGCAAATAAAAGTTTCAAACTAGAATGGATTATATCAATTTCAACGCAGAAGGAATGAATGGATGCGCAGAGAAAAAAAACAACATTTTTTGCTCAACTTTCTACCCGAAAATGACGTGAGAAGTGAAAATTTGATTTTTCTTGCGTGCTAGTGAAGAGAAAAAGCAAACGAGTACTTGGAAAGAAACATGGATAGAATAGAAGAGTAGGAAAAGAGGAAGTAGGAGGAGACGTGAAGACAGAAGGAAAAGTGCTCACAAGAAAAAGCACAAGACGAAGACGATGAGGAATATGAAGATGAAGATGATGAAGATGAGGATGCAATCCAATGCAATGCAATGTCGCGTGAGGGTGGCGGTCAGAAGGCCTGGAAATTCTGTGCTGTGATTCTCCGAGCTCTCTCTCTTGTGGAATGGGTAAACAAGAGGCGAAGGATTATGCCCTTTGTGGTGAGAAAAAACGGCTGTTTCGTCTGCTTCTGCTCTGCTGTAATGAGTCTTCCGTTTTCCTTCCACCCACTCCATCCAAACTCCATTCCTCCATCCCTCCTTTCTTCCAAACCATGAGTCAAAGGTCAGAGCACAACTTCACAGCTGTGCTCACAACGTCCTCCACGGCCTCAACTTGTCAGACATGAAATGCCGCTGTATAAAACCGGCTGCACCGGAAAGCTTTGCACTCACTTGTACCGTTCTCGATGAAGGTCCCAACGTTTCTCGTTCTACTTTTTGTCCCTGCTCTACGCGCCACTGTCAACGATACCACCCGGAAAATTGTGCAGGACGCGCTGTTCGACGCCCTGAACAGCGTGGACTCAGCCACCGGCTTGGAGCCGTCTGTACCCGACGGCGCAATTGTTTCGTCGCAAGTGGCGAACGCCGAGTCGAAGAAGTTGCAGTTTACCGGAGACGTGTTGGAGGTTGCCACTCAGTTTTTGGTAAAAAAGTATGGTGTGGGAATTTTGACGGACGCCAATGAAGTTTTAGCTGAGCTGAGCGCGCCGGAAAGTGCCTCGTTCTTATCTCAGCTCCGAACGAAGAGGCAGTCTAGTAGCGATTACTCTAATCCTCCTTCTGGCCAAGTGTGCCAAGGTCCACCAAAAAGCTGTTTTGACCCTGTGCATGACCGCATTCGATCGATTACCGGATACTGTAACAACAGGGACAAGGCCACCCAAGCTAACGCGGTGACACCGATTCGAAGACTTTTGGGAACTACTAGTTATTCTGATAGTAAGCCAGAGAACTCTCATCCAGAAAAAAATTTGTTTATAGGTCTCCAAGCTATTCGCAATGCTTCCGTCACTGGATCCCCTCTCCCGTCTACACGACTCATCTCTAATAAGCTTCATGATGAGGGCTCGACACCCAACTTTTCCCCGTCCGTAAATCATCTCCACATGCAAATTGGCCAGTTCATCGCGCACGACATCATTTTTATGCCATCGTCTGTTGGTAAGGGAAGAAAAATAACACCTTCACGTTTCTATGTACATATCTACCTACATATATTCCAGCAAAGGACGGCTCCAACTTAAACTGCACTTCTTGCTCATCGCCGACAACCGTGTCTACGAATTGTGCACCGATCCCGGCACCATCCGATGACAAATACTTTACCCCTGTCTCCAAGACAGAAGCCAGGTGTATACGTTTGACAAGAGCACTCAATGGACAGTCTGGATTTGGAGTGCGGACCCAGATCGACCAAAATACTCACTACCTTGATATGTCAGTGGTTTACGGATCTTCGGATTGTGAGGCTCAGAATGTGAGAAGCTTCTCTAATGGACTTTTGAAAACCTACACTGGAATGGGATATGCTCTTCCACCGCAGACAAAGAACGATACCAACTGCCAGTCCAAGAACCCGTACTATTGCTTTACCGTCGGAGATTTCAGAAATTGCTTGCATCCGGGACTTTTGCCGCGTAAGTTTTACCTGGCAGGCTTTGTATGTGCATAGTTAAAATTCCAGTGCACACCGTCTTCATCAAGGAGCACAATCGTCTTGCTGTCAAAGTGAAATCTGCTAGATCTTCGTGGAACGATGAACAAATCTACCAATTTGTCCGAAGCATTATGGTTGCTCAATGGCAGCACATTGTCTATAACGAGTACCTGCCGAAACTTCTCAGCGACAAGTACCTCACCGATTTCAAGCTAAAGACAATGAAGCCAGGAAGTGGATCTTTCCGTGGATACGACACCGGTATGAATGCAGCATTAAGCGGAGAATTTGCGGCGGCCGCTTTTCGGTTCGGACACAGCCAGTCTCGTCAAGACTTTGCCCGTCAAGACGCCACCAATAAAAGCTTGGGAGCTTATGATCTGGGGTACAATATATTCTACTCGGATCAGGTCTACCAGAAATCTTTGGGCGGCACCGAGACGATGCTGATGGGTTTGATCAAAACCGCAGCTATGCAAGTGGACCGTTACTTTTCCTTCCCGATTCGCAATCAGCTATTCGAAATTCGCGGGCAAAATGCTTCTGGAGTGGATCTTATTGCGGTGAACATCATGAGAGGGCGTGATGTGGGGCTTCTTCCATATGTCAAATACCGTGACATTGTGGGATTGCCTAAAGTTCAAAATTGGAACGACTTGGCTTCTACGTTTACCGCCGGCAATATTGCCGCGTTGAAAACTGTTTACGCGGACCCGGCTGATATCGACTTGTATTCTGGATTGGTCATGGAAACTCCAATTTCTGGGGGTCAGCTGGGCCCAACTGCTTCCTGGATCGTTGCCGAGCAGTTTAGAGCGCTGAAGACCGGCGATAGGTTCTATTATGAAAACCAGGTGCAAAATACAGTTGGATTCACGCAAGGTAAACTGAAACTGAAGTAAAATTTGAAAACAGTTAATATTAGATCAAATCGATGCGATTCGCCGTGTCAAACTTGCCAAAATCTTCTGCGAGAATACGGATATTATCACTAATATCAACGTGGACGTTTTTGATCTGTAAGTTCAATACACGTTGACATCGTGTTTTCAATCGACTTGCGACATGAAAACGCAAGTCAAGTCAATTCTGCATTCACCGTTCTGTCTGCGTCTCTTCTATAAATAGCACTGTGTTTGTTTGCGTGGTCGCGTACAAATGAGTGGGCGGAGTTTCGCGTTCTCATGTCTCAAGTTGCTTGAAAACACAATAAATACCATAATTTATTGAATTTTCACAGGAATAGCAATCAAGTGTCATGCTCGTCAATTCCGGACATTGACTTGAAGTGGTTTTTGTAGAAGACAATTAATACGTTTGAATGGAAAATTAAATAGAAAGAAATAAATAATTAAACGGGCTTACAACTACATATGGGTTTAGTTTTTCACCGCCAAATACATGATATTGATCGGGAAGTATGGTGTTTCTACCACCTGGACATATTCGAATCCACACTTGTTCAAAAGTTCCACCGCCCTTCTTTGACCCCACATGGCACCCATACACAACGCATCCGGTCGGTTGCTACCCACTGGAAGACAATGAAACATGGAGCATCCGTACATCAAAGCGGCCAATGGACCCATGGATTGACGATCCGTGAACACGTTCGATGTTCCGGTGACCTCTACCATTGCAAAGACAGCGCCAGGTTTGAGTACTCTATGGATTTCTTGAATGCACTGGAACAAATTATTCAACAACAAAAAAATTATGTGCTCCCTCACCAGGTCGGGTCTGCATTGATCGTGACAGGCGTCAAAGATCAGTACCAGGTCAAATGAGTCGGTCCACGTGGCCGGCATATTTCCGGCGTCGCACTCGACAAACTCGAGGTTATTAAACAGCTCGCCAGATTTTTTAGTCCTCTGTTTGGCAATCTTTATCGCCTCCTCTCCAATATCTAAGCCCACAAAACTGGCTTTTGGGTACTGCTCAGCCAACAACGATGAGTGGAACCCATTTCCACACCCTACATCCAACCCTCTGATCCCTCCGGCTTCCAGCTTTTCAACTATACCATTTCCAACAGCTGGCAACATATCGGGCACGACGTGCTTCTCATGAAGAGCCTTACTCAATTGGGACATGAAAGATTGGAATTCGGTAAACTCGCAATAGTCAAGACCATAAGGACCGTCTTCTTTGAAGCACGAGACTAGTTTATCAAGAGGTTGTATAAGAGTGATCATCATTCCATTGGTCACCAGTTCAAACGTGTCGTTGGTCAGGTCCTGGAACAAGAAAAGTTACGTACAAGAAAATAATGCATTAGCTATTATGTACATACTTCAATATTCTCTTCGGCGATCCAGAACTTTTCTTGCTCATTCACCTCCAGAATTCCACCGCACGATAGACAATTACACCATTCACGGATGTACCTGTCAAGGAAAATAATAAACAAGAGTTTTTTGAATAAGCCTATGTACCTCTCCTTACACCCAGCCGCCTTGGCTAGCTCTGATGGGAGAACCGGTGCGTCTTTGCTGGAAATCTGAGCGAGCACCTTGAACAAATTCAAACGCAGCCCAACGTTGACGGCGTTGGAGACCACGTTGGACACAACGAGATTCTGAAACGTATGAAGACCCCATAAAAAAGTAACAAGACGGTATTAGAATGGACTCACGAAAAGTTTCTCTTTCATGTTACTGGCCATGATTGGTGGGAATGATTGAGAACAACAGAAATTACTGATATATTTTATACGTGGTGATGATGATATCACAGACGGTGCAGGCAACGTGACTTTTGCCATCCGTATGAAAACAACAACGAGTGTGATAACGATTTAATGAAATTCGTGTTAAGTAAACAATTTGATAACGTTTGCAGACTAGACATTTTTATCTCTAAAAAGTCTATTATACTTTTCTGAAAACTTTTGGTGGAATGGAACTGAATAAAGCTTCATTAGACGAGAACAATAAAACAAAACACTTATCAAACATGAGTCAAACAGAATATTTAGTACAAAAAATACATGAAATGGTTGTAATAATGAGAAAAGGATGGCTATACAATATTCTCGTGAGTGTTCTATGGAATTTCTTACTGTAACATGTATTATGCACTTAAAGTCAAATTCTGAGACACATAAATGACACACGGTATCTGATCCCTTGTCTTAACTCTTCGATAAACGAAACGATTTCTCAATACCGGAAGGCAAAGAATGATTGCGAGTGGATCGGAAAATGGGAACACTGCCACGGATATAACGCCCAGTAGGTTGATAGTTCTGAATGGACCATAATAATTATAAGAAATGGAAGCTACCCGAAGGAAAACTGTTACGCATTGCTCAAAACAATCTTGTTAAAGATATGCACATAAAAGATTTAAAACTGATGTTCTATAAGCCTGGAACACTTTTATTGGAAACAATGTTTTCGAAACACGAAATTCTGCGGGTCATACGGGACAGTTCTGATTCGGGATAACCTTAAAATATGTATGTACATACCTTCCAAAATTAATCTGAAAAATCGGTGAGAGCCAAGCGAGGAAGCAGGGCACAAAACTGACAATTGTCGGAATCACCGTCTGGATTATCAGTGCATGAAGCATTCGTCGCTGAAGGCAAACTGTTCTGTAGCTAAGCGCTGTCCCGTGACTGTTCAGGAAAGACATGATCTGAAAAAATAGTTTAATAACAAACTGAACTTGTTTATTCTCAGCTGGTCTCTGGGGACTTACAGTTAAACTAAAAACTACATTCATACATTATTTGGTCGCTGCTCTCAGAAATTGAACTACATCGTTTTAAAAAATACGTACTTTGAATCCCAAAACCGCGCATATCAAAAGCGATACTCCAGACATTGTAATCAATATTGTTACAGTAATATACGATTGCGTTATGGTATTTGGAGAGCCTTCCTGTAAATAGGAAATGAGCAAAAATTCAACTACCACTATGGGGTCATTCACGAGAAAAATCCTATATTTCTAGCTTTTAAATACAATCTACACTACCGCTATCAACTACAAAGTCAAACAATTAAGTACAAAAAAATCAAGTTTACATTGTACATCAAAGAAAACATATTGACTTTCATCGAATCCGCGCCAAATTCTCGCCGAAGTTCTCTTTTCAAATATATTCGGAAATCGGTGGTTGGTTGGATCGATTTGACTACCTGAGTATAAACAATTGATAATTTACAAGGCTCATAGTCAATTGTTGCTAATTGCTCACCTTCGCCCATATCGCAAAGTATGCCGCAAAAAGTGATATGGCAAATGTGATGAAATGCGTAAAGTGCTCCCTGGTGTAGGAACTCCGGAGAATGAGAAAATAGCGATAGAGAAAGTGGCTGACGAGAACTGAATAACACGATGAAACCAAGCAACATCTTATCAACAACACGTTGTTGTTAAAGTTGGAGAGCTCGGCGAACCAGCCATCGATGACGAACGCGATGAATGAGAATCGGTATTCGTGGATGCCCTGGAAACGGGAGTTATGCTTCAGGATTTCGGGGTCACTTATTACAATCGGCACCAAAACATCAAACACTGAATAGACCAGATTGAAGAGTGCAAAGCCCAACAGCAGAAATTTATAGTTGCCGAACATGGTGCATCTTGCAGTAAATAGCAGGTAGACAAACATTGGATTCACGATAAACGACAGGACCCCGCAAATTTTCGGAATGTTGTAGTGTGCCCAACTAATGTACATTGTTCATGTAGAATAATAAGAAAACTGTAAACGGGATGGGGGGGGGGGGGAGGGGGCAGACATGAAAGATCCCTAGAGTTTGATGGCTTCTATGAAAAGGTGACTGGATGCGTAATTAGAACTGAGTGTGTGGCCGAGACACACAGAGACATGTCGTATCGTATTTTTTGTATTTCGAACTTTATTAGTGCTGTATCTACTCTTGCCACTCTTGGGAATTTACGTAGATTGGAAGGATGGAAAATTAAATTACTTTATGACACTCACCGGACAAAAAAACTGCGGGAAAAATCGGAGAATACTCCGATTGACCTGAAATTTTGGGAAATATTAGAAAAAATTCTCCTGTACACTCTCAAAAAATTTTGGACCAAAATATCGATTTTAAAAATTTTCAGAAAAAAAATCGATTATTTTTAAAATTGATATTTTGGTCCAAAATTTTTTGAGCGTGTACAGGAAAGTTTTTTACAATATTTCCGAAAATTTCAGGTCAATCGGAGCATTCTCCGATTTTTCCGGTTTTGTGAATAGGTCCATTAAAAATGCCGGCAAATATATATATTTTTTTTTCAAGTTTTTCATAGGAGAAACAAGACAATTCTGTTGATATTCTCTTGGAAAAATAACAAAAAATATACACTTGAAGGCCAAATTTAACAGAAAAAGGCCGACCCAACCCGAACCGGATGATCTGGACGAACCACGAACGAAGTTCGTCCTTAACCAGAATAATGTGAAGTAGGAACCACCGACACTATCACCGTCGGCATTCCACCTGTCCGAAACCAGCTCTGAAATCCCTTTCGATACGGAGCCACGAAATAAATAGTGACTATTGGATTGATCACCATCATCAATCCAATCGGCATCGTCATCAGGTTTTCCAAAAAATACGCGTTGAACGATTCGTTTTCGCTGACCAGCGCGTAGCAAGCAGTTGTGATTATGTTGATCATTAGTCCCATGGTTTGGACAAAAAGCACCTTAATTTGCATTATGTACATACATACATAGATTTCCCCAACAGACGGTTACTTTGAGAATGGACTTGTGAAGTTGTTTTAGATTCTCAGAAAATTGATATCCTCTGATGAACCTTTGAACCATGACGCGACAGACGATGAAGACTAATATCACTATCCATGGGAGATGTATCGATAATGTTGCCATCACTAAAAATAAAAAAACATGGCTTCAAGGAAATGGCTAAATACATGGCCGCTACGCACCGATTTGCGACGGGGAGTACAAATACAGTGCCGCATAATATGTCCAATTAGATCCAATTAATTCTGGACGAATCTTTACAACAGCCTCGTTTATTTCACTCATCGGATGCACAGACATGTAGTAAACCCATAGCTGAGTAAAAAAAAAACTTTAAGATTGAGAAACAATTATTATAAATTCAATCTTCTTGCCGGCTACCACAAGAGATCACGCGGAAAATCTAAGACCACACCCCCTCAGTTTTTTTTTTAATTTTCAACTGAATGCAATGAAAAAAAGTTGAGTGAGTGTTGTGACACGTGGCGTTCTCATTTCTCAAAATAACTGTGGTGTTTGCAGAATTTTCACGTGAAATCCTATGGTAACCGGCAAGAATATTGAATTGATAATATTAAACTTACAAAATACCAAAAGTGTAAAAAACTATAGCTGAAAACCATGAAACGCACTCTTTTCCGATCGAAACGGTCGAATGGCTGGGTGATAACCAGTAACCGGTAAACAACAGAAATTAGCAACATTATAAGGTTTAACAAGGTGGCTTGGACGTATATTGAGTACCCTGAAGCAACACTTGTTTTTCCATGTTTTAGAAAACACAACTCACAAAACATACAAAACTTGGCTCGCGGCTCCAAGTTTTCCGAGAAAAACTCACATACACCATGGAACATGAATAATACTTCAGAGTCTTGCGGGATTGGTCTGCAAATTCATGTTTTTCATTATTGGCAAAAACTACGAGTTCAAAGAAACCTAGCGGTCATAAAGAGTTGTGAGAATGCAGTGACGAGGTCGCAGAGAGTAGTTATCATTATTATGGCTCTGAAAAATGTAGTTTGTAGTTAAAGCAGCAACCACATGAATCTAGATGATGTCAAACTCACGAATATGTCTTTAACGACTCTGGCGTGTACTTTTTTATGATCACAAGGATGGATATATTGAATAAAATCGCGATTGGCCCCATAATACAATCGAAAACGCGGTGAAAGGTGTCAGACCAGTGGTCAAGCATTGATCCAGTCAAGAGTGGACAAATAAGTAATATTGAAGGTTGAGAGTCTGGGCGATGTTAGGGGTAAATAATTGCAGCTTATGTTAGGAATAAAAAATTTGAAAAATATTGAACTTTTGTGGTAAGGTTACTCATGTTTTGACTTTACGAAAAGGCTAATGCGCCCTATTGCATTCTCTGCGTCTCCACAGTGGCATACATCCAATTGGAGACGATTATGTGTTTTCAAACGAGTTGCATGATGAAAACGCAAGTCTGCGTCTCTTCAAATATCACTGTGTTCGCTTGGAGCTTCTCATTGAAAACACAATATAAATTGCTAAAACGGTGTTTCAAGAAATAAAAAAAAAGTTTATGCAGGTATTTGATAAGAAAATCATTTTAAAAAAAGAGAAAAGTTAATACATTTATTTATGTAGATTAGTTCATCCCCTTCTCAACGGCGTTGATCCAGATTTTATCGGCGGCTCGTTTTTCCAGATATCCCTTAACAATTATTATCTCATATGAGTACAACGTAGGTACAAACTTAGCTTGCTCCCCAGAAACACTTTGTGCCCGTTTTACCCACTTTCATAATTATACGTATGCTCACGCTCTTACCTTCAAATTCGGTCTATTCCACATTCTCTCGTGAAACGCCTTCAGCGCTGGGAACTTGACAAGAATCCCCTTGTCAAGCACATTATAAACGTCCAACTCTTCGAACAGGATGTAGTCGGCGTAGTTCGGTTTATCGCCAATGATATAGTCGCCCGGATGCGTATTGAAAAGCGCCTCCAATTTTTCCAGAGAAGCCGGAATGGTACTGTTGACGAGTTCATCACGGGTCTCGCCGAGGTCGTTAATGTAGCTAAAGTATTTCTGGCGGACGTCTCGGACACCCTCGAAGAACATGTCCAGAAAAGTTGCCTCTTGCTCATTGGATCCGTTTAGGTCTGAAATGAGTATAATGAAATTATTGTGTTTTCAAACGAGTTGCATCATGAAAACATGAGTCGGCTATGCTATAGTCGGCGAATACATCATCAACCTCGCTCTACTGCAAAACTCCTGTAAAATAGTGTTGCGCTTGCAAGATTAACTCGAATTCTAGTTTTTATTTCTCTTTTTAACGGAAAATGGCGTATCCACGACGAGTTGCAGTTAAAATTTGATTTTTCGCTTCAAAAAAGGCGCACTACATTATTGAAAATTGAAAAGTGCCGTAGAGCGAGGCTGATTATGTATTCGCCGAGTATAAGCTATCCCTTTTTTTGTCTGCGTCTCTCCTACAAATAGCACTGTGTTTGTTTGCGTAGTCGCGCGCACAAAAGTGGGCGGGATTTCATGTTTTCATGTTGCAACTGGATGATTGAAAACACAATAGTTTCGTTGTGTTGTCTCACTATGCTTTCTGGCCAGGTGTCTCATGATGGTTCCAGTTTGTACCAGCTCCTGTCCGTCAATTTTCAGGCACGGCATTTGACCGAAAATCTGCAATAAGAACACCATCACATCAAGCAACCCTCCTTCCATATATGTGCGTACCATAGAATCTTTGATCTGTCCCCACTCGGCGCTGAACGGAACAAAATTTTTCTCCTTGAATTCGATTGCATTGTCGATGAACAGCAGACGAATGTACTCACCGTATCCTAATAAAAAAGGATGAGAAAATTGGCTACGCATTCAAAAAAAAAAATTACCTCTAATCGAGAAATAGTGCAGTTGCGGGATAGTCATAATTTGCTTGTTTTGGTCTAGCAATAAAAGTGAACTCTAGACAGTCTTTTATACCCGCCAAAATTGTCGTCTGGTCCGGTCATTGTTGCGTTAAGAGCCGAGAGATTGTTAATTGTTGAGACGCAGAGAAAAAGGGCGGCGTGTTTTGCTGGCATGAGGACTGGAATTGAGTTGAAACGAACGGTGTTCTGGATCAACAGTGGTGGGGTGGTGAAGGGGTAAATAAATCAAAAAATTGTTGTTGAAAGAAACAAGAAAAACAATAATATTATTATTATTGCCTGCTATTTAAATACTTGCAAATTTTTGAACTGTTGGTCGGTCTTTTATTAGGTGGACTTTGATCTACACAGTCCAGGCCTTTAAAAACATAATCACAAAGTCATTCAACGAGAATTATGTGGAGTTTGAAACTATTGTCACTATCGTCGTCGGCTTCCCAACTGGTCCCGCCGGGAACCAGCTCCGAAACCCTTTTCGATACGGAGCCACGAAATAAATAGTGACCACCGGATTGATCACCATCATTAACACAAGCGGCATCATCATCAAATTTTCAAAAAAGTACACGTTCAACGACGCGCTTTGACTGACGAACACGTAGCAAGAGGTTGTGACTATGTTTAACATAAGACCGGTGGTTTGGACGAAAAGCACCTAAATTCCCTGATTTTAATTAGTTGGCACCAGAGGAACGGTTACTTTCATAATAGCCTTGTGAAGTTGTTTTAGATTGTCGGAAAACTGAAATCCTCTGAAATACATCTGCACTATGACACGGCAGATGATGAAAACTAGTATCACTATCCATGAGAGATGTATCGATAATGTTGCCATCACTAAAAATAAAAAAAACATGACTTTCAGATGATCGCTACCGGACAGCTACCCACCAATTTGTGACGGAGAGTTTAAATACAGAATCGCATAATATGTCCAGTTAGATCCAATTAATTCTGGACGAATCTTTCTGACCGCCTCGTTTATTTCACTCATCGGATGCAAGGACATGTAGTAAACCCACATCTGATTACTTCTACATTAAAAGGTTCAGTTGAACTGCTGGAACTCACAAAATACCAAAAGTGTAAAAAACTATAGCTGAAGACCACAAAACGCACTCTTTTCCGATCAAAATGATCAAATGGCTTGGTGATAATCAGTAATCGGTAAACAACAGAAGTGAACAACATTACAAGATTGAGCAAAGATACCTGGACGTATAATGCGTACCCTTAATTGAAAATTGCTGTTTGTACATACATAAGTTTACACTCACAAAACATACAAAACTTGGCCCGCAGCTCCAAGCTTTCTGAGAAAAGCTCACACACGCCCTGAATCATAATAAATACCTCAGATTCTTGGGGGATGAGTCTGAAACATTGTTTTGGGTTGTTATTGACAAAAAAGTTCGGATAAACCTAGCGGTCACAAAAATTTGGGAGATTGAAGTGATGAGATCGCAGAAAGTGATTATCCATATTATTGTTCTGTAAAAGTTTTAGTTTGTAGGTTAAGAAGCGGTCAAACTATTGGAATTTGGAAGTCCCTATCGATTTGGTTTTTCATTTTCTGGGTTTTTTTGTTTCCAAGATATTCACTTAATTTTCTTGAGACTATTTCAACATACAACATGCGCCGCTTCGGTAGCATCGTTCTTTGACCACAAAACTTTACCAAAAAAAATTAGTTTAAAAAAGCAAGTATAGCCAATTCAAAATTGGCTCCTAATTGGCAATTGGCGCGAAAACGGGAGTTATGGGTCTATTCACGGAAACCAGCAAAATATTCAAAAAATTTAGCAAAATTTCGGAGAATGCTCCGATCAGTCTGAAATTTCGGCAAAAAATGTCAAAATAATTTTTCGGCAAAAAAATGTCACCGGACATGTGCAGAAAATTTCAGACCAAAACATCGATTTTAAAAATTAATTTTTTTTTTGAAAATTTTCAAAATCGATATTTTGATCTGAAATTTTTTGCACACTTTTGGGAGTATTTTTGACATTTTTTGTCAAAATTTCAGACTGATCGGAGCATTCTCCGAATGTTCGCTGAAATTTTTTGCATATTTTGCTGGTTTCCGTAAATAGACCCATTAGCCAATAAAAAAAAACATTTCAAAAACTCACGAATAAGTCTTCAAAGACTCTGGCGTGTACTTTCTGATAATCACCAAAAGCGAAGCATTGGCTAAAAGCGCAATTGGCCCCACAACACAGTCGAAAATCAAGTGAAAGGTGTCAGACCAGTGGTCTAGCATTGGTCAAGAAAGGAGTAGTATCAAGGTATGAGTGTATGTACGATGCTTGTGGTAAACAAATAATTGCAGCTTACGAATGAAAACTTTTAAAACTTTAAACTTTAGCGGTAAGGTTGGTTATAATGCTCTTTTACTCTTTTCTCTGGAAATACTGATTTTTTCATGCACCTAATCCTATCACAAAACAAAAGTTCAGAAAGTGCGGACAGTCGCCCAGGCTCTGCGCCTCTTGCCACTTGTACAACGACACTCCAGACACGCGTGGTTTAGCAGCCACGTTTTGACTACCGGCGAGCCGCGCATATTTAGGTTTTGTTTTAGTTGGCATTTGCCGCCAGGTTGTTTTTGTTCTTACTTGTTAGTTTTTGTATTATCAGTACGGAGCGCTGCAAACGCGCTCCCTTCGCACAGTGGTGGACGCGGCCACGTTGGCGACGAGAGAGTGCAGAAAATTGAGAGAGCCGTGACCGATGTTTTTCTCTGATATCTCAAAACCTCACTCCAAATGCATGCGAAATTCTTTGTTCGATTGGAGCGAGTTTTCAGCGTTTTACACCGAGTATAGTAACTCTTTAATTCTAGTTTTTGGTTTTCTCAAGTACGTTTTTGTCAACAAATCTGTTTTATTTTTTCATATTTGGCTCATGTTTTCTTTTTTATTGCATTTTCTGCGCATATTTATTGAAAACCTTTCTTTCGGAAAGAAAGATCCAACTGGACAAAAAATTCGAACCCCCACCCCTCCCCCATCCATAAGCGATCATTCATCGTTTCATTAATTTTCCTGTTCCCAGCATTGTCTCCTCCCTAATTTCCTCCCGAAAAAGCGCCTCATAATAGCAAGGCGGCTTGCTTCCGTCTTCCCCTCCCGACGCTCATAACCAGCCGCATATCGGTGTTCAAGATCTAATAATGAAGGAATTTTCTACACTATCCCGCCCGCTCGCTCGCCCGCCCGTTTGTTGTTCTCCGTCCTCGTCTTGCCTCTCGACAATTTTCTGGCGTGTTTTTCTCGGTTTTTCGGGATGAAACCGTTACTACTTATTATCCTATTCTTGCCCGAATTTGTTTGGGCGGTGAAGCCGGTGTGGAGAACGCCCGTCTCGGAGCCGAATCCCAGTGTGGAGAGGAATGAGAGAAATCACTCGAATGTTGCTAAAGTGAGTTTTTTGTTGGTAATTCATTATTTATGTATCACCTAGTAAAAGTTTAAATAAACTTTTCTGCCAATGGCAATGCAAATGGGCTCCACTAAATGTAAATAAAGCTCCTGATTTTCAGCGCGCACAGCCCAACTACTACACTCGTCCGGAGCAAGTATCTATTCCGGACTACCGTCCTCCGTCACAGCGGATCCCACCACCTCAAATTCCACCCCACCAGATCACCTCGGGCGGTCACTTCCGCCCATTCGCCTGGGTAGGCCCGCAACCAAAAGCCGACAGTCCGCAAACCAGTTACTACAACCAGGCGCCCAACAAGGGCCAATTCCCGAATGGATTGCCTCCGTTGCCGCCGAACTGGCAACAGTATCCGGTTCAGATGATTTGGATTCCAGATAATGCGGTGCCAGGCGGAGGAAAAGTTCCACCCAATGCATATTATTCTGGACCGGTGGCGCCGCCAACAGCAACTGGAAGTTACGGGGTGTACGGTCCGGGTTCGGCAGCGCCGGTTTCCACTGAGGAGCCAATGAAGCCGTCAGCCAATCCCGAAAGCTATACAGGTTTGGCTATACAGTAGATTGTTTTCAAGTACTTCATTTTTATAGGAACAGTTGCGCACAGTCCATCTGCCAACCCAATAACAACCACCGTTCCATATGAGCCACAAAACCCTTACGGTGGACGGCAAACCACAAGTTCTTCATATGGCAAAGTACGTCACACACAAACCATTCCAAACCCTTATGAAGGATTCACTCAACCTTCTTACACACCAACTTACCACGAGAATGAAGAAGACGACGAGGAAAAAGAAAATACGTATTCTCCGTCTGCTGTGGTTTCATCTACTTCCCAATCATCAACCACGAGAAACCCAACAATTCGCCCGGGACCTCAAGAGTCAAGTGGTGGTGAAGAAACTACCACCACAAGAACTTCGCTTCCTTATGATGCGGATGAAACGATTTCTCCTAAAGTTCAGCTTCCGACTCGTCCGAACTCACCGCCTTTCGAAATGACCGAAAATCCATTTGAAGAAAACGCAAGCCCTAACACCGTACCTCCAGTGTTCCTGGGCTCTGAGGAGAATTTTGAAGAAGGACCTGAAGATATCAGTAATGCGACTCCATCCTCAGTGCCCTCTATAGAACACGATAGAGAAAGCCCTGGAGAAGGCCACAACTCCACTCCCACACCGCAAGAAGAAGAAAAAGAGATGATGAAAAACTTCTTCCCGCGACCAGTCACCTCTCAAGCCTACCAACCGCCAGCTCATCAACCAGAGGACTTTAGCAGCCATATCAATGTGAATTTCAAAAAGCCACCTGGAAATTGTGTGACACCACCGTGCCACGGCGTCGATACCGATAAAATATCTCTTTACAAACCGGATAGACAGGAAGAGGGTTCTGGTCCAACGTTAGTTATCAGTAATGCCGCGAAGGATGATGCATCAAGAGCTGGATACAAACCGCCCCCACCGCCATTGATCAACCCATACGTTCCACCAGCGCCACCTCCATATCCAGAGGAAGAGTATGCTACTCCGTACACTGTACCACCGGCAGGTAAACCGTTCCCGCCGTTTGTACCGCACGGACCAGCAACACACGGGTTTCAACCGAGTTCACCGAGCCCAAGTACAAGTACACTGCCACCGAGAAAGGAGTACCATGAGACTACGGTAAGATATTTATTTTTTCACAGTTGTGTTGGTTGTCCATCTTATTCATTTCACATTTATTTCATTCCAGTTCGAGACCATCATCCCAACCGCTCAAACCATATCGACCCGATACACTTCACCACCCCCAACCACCACACCTCGGCCAGTTCAATCGACGACCACCGAAGAGGATCATCCTGAATACGTGCCGCCGGCGATTGCCCACATGACTCCGTCCACGCCAAGTGAAAAAAGCCCACCGACCTATAGACCGCTCCATCCGGAAACAACAGCTGAGTCGGAAACGCCGTCTGTCGCACAAACTACAAGACCGACGACACCGGCCACGGTGACTCGAAACCCAGAGTTTCCAGCAAGACCATCGTCACCGTCACCAGGCGGCGGTGGAAATGTGCCACCGTTTGAGAGCTCTACTGCTGTGCCATTGACTGCTAGCACAGGCGGCTTGGTGACTGAAGTGGTGACAGAAGTCGTCACCGACCGAGAACGCACTGATTCAGGGTCTAGAGAAACTGAGTCCACGACTTTGCCTTTCTCAACTTCGGAAACGACCCGAAGCTCCATTCCCAGTACTCAGTGGTCTACGCCTGGCACATTTGGCACTTCTACTGCAAGAACTACCTCATCTTCTTCTCCTACCACACGATTCAAATTCCCTACTCTCATGACGTCAGAAACTATAAAGCCGTCAAAAGGTCCAACTCCACCGAATCAGAGCACGCCGGCGCCTTTCACACCTTCCGAAACTTCCAAGTTCACCTCTGCCACCACAACAGTCAGCGCGACTTTCCCAACCACCACCACCAGAGGACCTCCTGGCATTTTGCCAAATACCAATCCACCGCCACGTGTCAATCCGTACGCTCCACCAGAGGGTGCTCCAAGGGTGCCCAACAGGCTTATTGGTGAGGAATATGTTTTCTACGTACATAAATGATTTTTTTTTCTTGCAGGAAAGCCGAGAATTTTGTGCCTGGAAGATGGAATTAGCTTCGAGGTGAAAACTATTCTCCCGTTGAGCGGAGAGGTGTTTGCCAATGATAGAAAACGGATTCCCGAGTAAGTATAGGCTTTGGGGAACTTTGAGGGCATCTGTATACAATGATATTTTCAGGTGCCAAAAGACGTTCACCGAAGACGCAAACCCAAAAGTCTTCTTGCCCTTTGCCACGTGCGGAGTGAAGAACGTTGGCGAGCAGGTGGACAGTCGAGCGCAGTACCACATGCAACTGGTGCTCATTATTGATCAGGGCAACGGCACCAACACCCTGCAATCTTTCATGGCACAGTGTGTGCATCAGAAGATCAATTACAATAAGCAAGCACTGCCGAAGCGAATTGAGGAGGCGCTAGAAGAGTAAGTGCTACATATATTTTTTCATGAGGCAATGGGAACGCTTCTTTTGGGGGATTGTATTACTGCGTCCCAAAAACCAGTCAGACCCGCTTGCGACTCGGCTGTGGTCTCTCTGCAGGTAGCGGCTCTGAAAGGTTTTTCGCGACGCATTAATAGCGTAGTTCGTATGGCATCTAGGACCTATTTAATTTTCCGTCAAAATGTATATATTTTTTGAGGAAATTGGAAAGGTGGCCCGTTTTGTTCAATGCGGCCGGGTTCCAAATAAAAAATAGACAAAGAAGGACAATACAAACGACTTCATCGCCTAAAAAAAGAAAATGAAAGAAAAGCAATAAAAACCGAACAGAAAAAACAAACTAACACTCAAAACCTATGGGCCGCCCAGGAAATCAATCAATCCGCCCGTGGCACTATTAAACAATGAGCGAGACCGGAACAACGGGGTGTCGTTGCGTTGCGCTGGGTCGTGTTGGCCGTTGATGAGTTGGGTAGGCGAATTGCTCGGGGCACCTGGATAACCGAGCATTTTTTTGAAGGGAAACTAAAAATTTTCTGTCACTATACGAATATGATTTTTCAAAGGGTAAAAATGGATCAAATGATCAGTGGAATATGATAGTTCGCCGATAGTTTCGAAATTACCGTAAAACCTGTAATTGAAGTACATGTACTTCTATTTTTCAAACCCCCTAAATGGGTGTACTTCTAATACAGGTGTACTTCAATTAGAGGGTGTACTTCTATTTTTCAAAGGCCTTTCAGAAGAAAAATAACAAAAAAAAGACAATTCGAGAACGAGACAAAACCGGGGAAAGATTCGAAACCGGGGAAGACAAAACCAGGAAAAACATTTCCAAAGCCGAGAAAGAAGCCCCGCCCCATTGCAAACGTGCGGCACGGGTTTTGTACTAAAAGGGTTATACAATTCTAGGAAAACTGCGCCGCAGACATGCAAATTTTTCTCGGTTTTGGTAATTTTTCCCTCTGTCAGCTAACGGCATTTTTACCACACCATTTTCTCGCGATGTGGTGCTCAAAATCCCAACTCGATCAGTTTTCAAACTATCCCTGTCTTTTTTTAAATATTATCGGCCCGACACGTCGGCCAAACGGGGGGTACGACAAAATAGAAATAGGCGAAATAGAAATGCTACAAAATATAATTGCTACAAAAAAGAACTGGAAAAAATAGAACGGCTACAAAATAGAAATGAGCGGAATAGAACAGCGCGAAATAGAAATGTGACAAAATAGAAATGGGCGAAATAGAAATCGGTGCGATGGAGCGCGTTTGCATTATTCTCCGAATTTTCCGATTATTATAGGATTTTTCAGTAATTTTCAGATATTTTACGCTCTTAACAACATCGAAAATGAAGAAAGGTATAAAATCAATGCAGTTTCAGAAAAAAAAATGGAAAATCGGCGAAAAACTGAGCAATTGAAAAAATAATGCAAACGCGCTCCATCGCCAAAATTTGTTCTATTTTGTAGCATTTCTATTTCGCTCATTTCTATTTTGTAGCCGTTCTATTTCGTAGCATTTCTATTTCGCTCAGTTCTATTTTTTCCAGTTCTTTTTTGTAGCATTTCTATTTCGCCTATTTCTATTCTGTCGTACCCCCGTCAAACGCGCTCCGCTGAACTCAATACTACGTGGATTTCATTTTGGTTTCCAAATTATTTCATTTCACGTTGAATTTACACGTGAAATGAAAAAATTTGGAAACCAAAATGAAATCCACGTAGTATTGAGTTCAGCGGAGCGCGTTTGACCATTTTGGCGGGCCGACAATGGGTTCTATTGTGTTTTCAATCGACTTGCGACATGAGAACGCGAGACTCCGCCCACTTTTTTGTGCGCGACCACGCGAACACAGTGATATTTGAAGAGACGCAGACAGAACGGTGAATGCACACTTGCGGTTTCATGTCGCAAGTCGATTGAAAACACAATATTGTGCATTCGCGAAAACCGCAAGTGCGCTCCACAAAACTTAGTACTATGTGGATTTCATTTTCGTCGCCAAATTATTTCATTTTACGTTGAATTTACACGTGAAATGAAATAATTTGGCGACGAAAATGAAATCCACGTAGTACTAAGTTTTGTGGAGCGCACTTGCTTTCTTCGCGAATGGACAATAACTGTTGAGATAAGCTTAATAATCGTCTGTGGTCGATAGAGTCTTGGACCATCCGCTGGGAGGCGCCATTTCCATTGCGCTGAGGGAGCTGTTTCCCGATTTTGTCAGGGTCTCGAAAATTTGAAATCTCCGCTCGTCAATTAAAATGCCTCAAGCGTATTCCTCTATGAACGTGTTGAACACTTGTGTCGCGGGCATTCAAATGATTTTCAATTCAAAAATTCTATAAACCGATGAAAAACGGAAAAAAAAAGGTTTAAAAAATGGAATAAAAATTTTTTTCAAAATAATTAACACAATGATGTACCTCTATTAGAGGGTGTACTTCTATTTTTCAAATGCCTCTTGGGGGTGTACTTCTATTAGAGGTGTACTTCTAATACAGGTGTACTTCAATTACAGGTTTTACGGTATACGAAAAAATTGATTATAACTTTTAGGCCCAAATATGGGAAAAATCCACAAAACATATTGTGAAAAATAGCAAAATAATTGAAGCACGGTTGAAAAATTAAGAAAATGCATTCGAAAACCTAATGAAATTTTAAAAAAGCTCACAATTTTCATTGGGGTCAAAAAAATCAAAGAAAATAGGCGAATAGTTAAACGACATGGACGATAAAATGAATTTAAATTCATCGAAATTAATTTAGGATAACGATGCCGCTGCGAGACCCACTACAGTAGTCATGTTTAGTGGGGCGCGCTTGCAACCTTGGCTCGGTGTCTCCATATCGATTTTTGAATGTTGCGATGCGCTGGTCGGGTTTCGTGTGTAATAATGATGGGGAAACGTGAATTTCGGCACATTTTTTTTGGAAATTCATTAATTCCAGACTACGCTTGGTGCCGTCAAAGCTGGAACAGAAAGCGTCGATGCCAAACGTCCAAATGCAGATTGTGGTAGACGAGGGTCATCATAAACTTGGCGCCGAAGTTAGCGCGGCCGATATTGGAATGCCGCTTGCACTGAGATGGAGTATGGTGCCAGAGTCAGGTAGAAACCAATGTTGTGTCACTATTTTAACAGTTATCTTCTTCCAGACGCCTACGGAATGCACGTGCGCAACTGCAAAGTGGTGGATGCGGTCGGGCGAATCGATCACACGCTCATCGATGAGCAGGGCTGCTCGGCCGACTTGCAAATCATTGATCATCCACATTACGACACCTATCATGACACTGCGTCAGCGCACATGTGGGCGTTTAAGGTTCCAGACATGTCATCGTTGCAGATCAAGTGCGACATTTTAATCTGCTCGAACATTAAGTCGTCGATAACGAATACCACAAGTTGTGAGGATATTCCGTCGGTTTGTTTGTCTGTTGTTAAATTTTATTTAATTCTCCTCGTTCAGCCGCCGTTCTGCGCTGACGTTGTGACGTCACCACCCAACTCGATCCTCTCCGACGCTTCATCGTTCATCAAACATCGTCGTGCTTCTGCGACTTCTGAAATGGCGGAGATGGCTGAGATGGCATCCACACAGTCTGTAAGAACGTCTATTTGCTTGTCAACGACTTGCAAGCCTAACTTCGCCGGTAGGGGATGTTGGGGATAAGTAGTGATAATATTATTTTTTTTAGAAGAAGCCCGAGTGTGTATCAATATGCAATTGGCCACCACGTCCACCGGATTGTCAGTGGCGTTTTTACTTTTCGCAATATCCTTCCAAATTATTGCAAGAACAAAACGAGATTGAGTTGAAGAGCTTTGATAATTTATTTACATGTTTTTAATAATTTATTACTATTAAATGTGCAATAATTCTGTGTATAAAGATTTCCGTCAAATTAGTGATCTTAAACCAGCGCTCCAAAAACTTTTTTGTCCATTTTGAAAAATTCAAAACAAAAAAAAAAATTTTTTTTCCACCAAAAAAAAGTGTTTTTATCAACATTTTCAAAACTTCACATCTATTTTTTTTTAAGTTTTGATTAAAAAAAAAAAATTTTAGACAATTTTGGGTTGATTAAACCAATTTCAGCCGAGTTACTGCACTTTGACTATCATGGAAATTTGAAAAAGTGTGCATTTTGTCGTGAGATCTGATGTATGCGTAAATAGTTGCCGCAGCGTTACAGTAAAACAACAATTGTTTTTATGCTTGTTCTTGAGGTTTTAAAATTTTTTATTGTTTTAATTTCGTGGATTTTAATACCAATAAAAGTGCCATTTCAGCAATGTCCCCATTGAGGACCGTGGTACTCAAAGTGCTGTAAATTGGCTGAAAATCGTCCGATCAGCCTAAACTCCACTGGAATCTAAATTTTGGGTCTTATTCTTCATTGTTTAGTTCTGAAAGTTCTGGAAAAAAATTTTTTTGGGTTCGAAAATTTTGACAAAAACATTTTTTGAAAAAAAAATTTAAAAAAAAATTAAAGTTTTAAAATTGATTTAAATAACTATAGTAGCTTGTCAACAACATCTCGGAGCATTTGCACGCAAAGTTTCAGATTTTTAATCCTATCCGATCAAAAGTTATTGACAAAAACAATTTTTTTAATTTTTTTGCCCGTTACAGTAAACCGGGAAATTAATTTGTTCGAAAAAATAGATGCGAATCTTTGAAATTTAGTTTTAGACTTTTCATATAGTATTTTTGTGTCAATTTAGAATCTAAAATAAGCTGAAGTTTATTTTTTGTAAATTAAAAAAAAAATTTCAAAAATGAAAAAAAAATTTAATAAAAAAAAAAAAAAAAAAAAATTTTTCATTTTATGTTCTATTTTTAAAAGTTTTAATTAATTTATTTATCATCATCAACAGTAGAGTTTTATAACCCTCTCCAACCCCCTCCGAAACTACAAAAATCAAACACACAAAAAACCGACACACACATCGCTGATCTTTCGATTTCAAATAAAAACCAAAAGGTCAACAATACTTGAAAATTGTTACCTCCGCGTAAACACGTTGTAGAGTGTTGTGAAATGCGAGTTCCAGACCAGACCCTCTCTGACCTTTTGTTTATCGAATCGAGTTTTCTGGTTGAGTGAGGAGATGTTCAAACACCTGGGCTCGGCGGGTAGTTTGTTGAAATACACCCATTCATTTTTTGTTATTTAAGAAGGTACATACTGCACATAAATTTATAGGCGTCCAAGTTTGAAGATTTGAAAAATTCTATAGACTATAGACTATAGACTAACCTTTGCCGTCCTTTAATTTTCTTGTTTTGTCAGCAAATTTTTTTTTGTTGAAAAGTCGTTGCAGATTTCCGAATAACGCACTCTAATACGTTACTCTGACAGGCAAAACACCGTTTGGAGAGTGGTAGAATTTATAGAAAGTGCCAGAGCGCCTCTCTCATGATGACACAAACAGGAACGCGATTTTGATTTTGTTTTCCCTACTTTCACCCCCCCCCCCCCTCCCCCCAATTAAGTGTTATTTTTCGATAACATTGTTGTTTGTCGAACCGGACAGCCCGTGTATAAAAACACCTGCCTGTTCCATGTTTCTCAACTTTCAGCATGTCCTTTACGTCCCTGGTGGCCAATCAGCGCAAGTTTTTCCGCACTGGAGATACGAAATGTCTCGAGTTCCGGAAGAAACAACTTGTTGCGTTGAAGCAGATGCTTGTGGAGAATCGGGAGGATCTTACGAATGCCGTGTGGAAGGATTTGAGACGGGTAGGCTACTATAACCAAAATGTTTGTAACTTAATACCCTAAATTGCAGCGTCCCGAGGTTACCGATGCGCTCGAAATCGGTGCTAGTACGAGGGAAATCGATTTGTTCCTCAAAATGCTCGACCAATGGTCGCAATCCACTCCCGTCTCGAAACCCAACGAATACGACACACCTAGCATTGAGAAGGACCCGCTGGGAGTGGTGCTTGTGATTGCCACGTGGAACTATCCCATTAACATGGTTTTCCTGCCGCTTGTCGCCGCGTTGGCCGCCGGAAATACGGTGGTGTTGAAGACGGCGGATATGTCGGCGAATTGCGCCCAGCTTTTTGAGAAGCTCATCGAAAAGTATTTCGATCCGAAGGTTGTCACGGCGGTGGGTGGCGGGCGGAATGAGACGACCGAGGTTTTGAAAGAGCGGTTTGACCATATCATGTACACTGGATCACCGCCAGTGGCAAAGATTGTGATGACCGCCGCGGCGCAGCATTTGACACCGGTGACTTTGGAGCTGGGTGGGAAATGGTGAGTGCTTCAAAAAAAAACCATTACGAGGGAAGGAAATGCGCTGTCTCAGGGAGTTTTTGGCGTCGACATTTTGGTTGAATAGGGCAGAGAGCACGGGAACTGGCGACTGCCATCGCGAAAGGGAGAATGCGCCCTGTTGAATTTCCAAGCGCGTTGAAAACCATTGGCAAAGTTGCAAAAAACGAGGCTGAAAGCGTGTAAAACAACGAGACGCAGGCGAGAGACAGCATGTCCACGCGACGCAACCGCAGCGCGTTTGGCTGTGGCGCCAAACGAGCGTTTGAGTAAAAAGGCCGTTATCTTTCTTATATATAAAAACCCAGATCGGGATGTCTGTGCGCGTCCGCACTTGCCTTTTTGCAAGAAAATGCAGTGGACAAAACACGAACCCGTGACATTAGGATTTGTATTCAAGCGCACTACCGACTGAGCCACAGAGGACAGAAATCTTCCCAAAACAGTGTGCGTATAAATGAATCAGGAAGAGTGGAACGTAAAAAAAATTGATTTTGGCGACGAAGTCGCCATTAGGCTGCGTTAGCAGCCGCGCAGGACTGCTCAGCAGGCTTGTTAGTACAAATAAAAACATTTTGCTGCTCTTTTTGATCAGGGGTGGTCAAGATAAAAATAATCGTCGTTTTAAAAAACTGCGCAGTCAGATTGAAGAGAAAGAAGGAAAAAAATTGCGACCAGACTAGCTGTAAATGGTTTTTTAGAAATTCCCGCCAAAAGTGTCTTAATTTTTATTTGTATTGTACGTAGCATACGGGGCACTGACAAGTGTATTTTTTAAAAGGCATTTTTGCCGTAAAAACCACGCGCTGCGGTTGCGTAGCGTGGCAGCGTTCTCTCTTGTCTGCGTCTCGTCTCGTCTCGTCTCGTCTCACCTTTGCGAGGGCAAGCGTCAGCACCCCATGTACCACATTTTGTAGAATTTTCATAGCCGGGGACTTGTTTTTGCAGACGCTGGATACGAAGACCTGCTGTGCAACACATTATTCCCCGTTTTGGTACAAAGTAAATTCCACATTTTCAGCCCAGTTGTCGTGGAAAGTGACGCGAATATTGACCTGGCGGCGAAGCGAATCGCCTGGGGAAAGTGGTTGAATTGTGGACAGACTTGTTTGGCGCCCGACTACATTATGACTACCAGTGAGGTTAAACCAAAGGTTAGTCGCACCGCTTGCTAAACTCTACGTGATAGCAAACGCGCTCTATGGCATGTCTGCGTCTCCACAGTGGAGATCTGCCAATTTTAGATGAACGCGTGGGAAAATGGAGACGCAGAGATACAAAAGAGAAACAGCAACTCCAAAAAAGAGAAGCAAAACGTGGTTTTTTCAGCTCATCGAGGCATTCCGTAAGCATGTGCTGAATTTTTATGGTGAAAATCCGCAATCCAGCAAGGACTACTCGAGAGTCATCAATGCCAGACATTATGAGTAAGCTAAGGACTTTAGGCTGTCTGAGAGCAGTAAACCGAAAGTTCGCGGACTCCTCGATCAAAATAGAGGCCTACAGTCTGAAACTCCTTCTATTTTCAGCCGTCTCACCAAACTACTCTCCACCACCAAAGGAAAAACCCTTATCGGTGGCGGAAAGCCCGATCGCGACGACCTATACATCCCGCCCACAATTCTGGACGTGGAAAAGTCGGACGTGTTCTTGGAAGAGGAGATCTTCGGTCCCGTCCTTCCTGTCATCACCGTATCTTCGTTCTCAGAGGCACTAGATTATATTCAGGATAACGAAAAGCCGCTGGCGGCCTACTTGTTCACCGAGGACAAGGACAAAGTGAAGCGCTTTTTGAAAGAAACTTCGAGTGGAGGTGTCTCGATTAATGATATTATGGCGCATGTTGGAGGTGAGTTGCGTTGTTTATTGTGATTTCAGTCGGCTATCCCTTTTTCGCCTGCGTCTCTTCAAATAACACTGTATTTGCGTGGTCGCGCACATATAAGTGGGCGGGGTTTCGTGTGCGATTGAAAACACAAAAGTTCAGAAACAACTTAAAGAAATTTCCAGTCCCCTTCCTTCCGTTCGGCGGCGTTGGCTACTCGGGAATGGGCCGCTACAGTGGAAAATTCGGCTTCGACACTTTTACCCACGAAAAATCGGTGATGATGAGAGATATGGCTGGGGAGCATGTTCAAGAGTACGTTGAACCGTTTTTTTTTTTTTCAATTTGCATAATAATATATACATAATTCCTATTTTCAGACCACGCTACCCACCACACGATCATTAATTTTAAATCGTTTTTTTTTGTTCTGCATGTACATACATAAATAAATACAATTAACACAACAACAAAATAAAGATTCATAGTCTCAAAACGAAGTCAATTCTCGTGGAGGTGCAATCGGGTGAATCTCATTTCTTCCGCCCCATTTGCAGCCGATAATTCCTGAAATTTCTGGCCTTCCAATAAGTACTTATAACCACTATAAAACTCACTAGCAACCGCGTTCCGGTAACTTTTCACAAAAAAGAATATGGGCAACGGATCGACGACCGGGTACAGTGCATACACGAAAATCATCGAGTTGTTCAACAGAGCGCAGTCGATTTCGAAAAGTGGGCATAGAAAAATGATGGCAAACGGGAGAAATAATGAGAAAACGGGAATCAGTGTCTGAAAAACGATTTACGGTGTTTTAAAGAAGTGCCATTTAGTTCACGCTCTACCGAAGCGTATCGCTTTGCTTTAAAGAGACGCAGACAACAAAAGGCCCTGTGTCATCAATAGAGCGCTAGCTATACATATACCTGAGCAACGAGCGCCTTGTACAACTGCATTTGCAAATCCTTTCCATAATCGGACGTCGGAAACTCTTTAATTTTTGCCACACTTTTGATACCGGTGGCAATGACAATATTGAACGGAACCATCATTATGGCAATGTTTAACAGTACGCCTAAACCGCATTGATAACTGAAACGTGGCTCTCCGTTGTGGTCGGGTGGGAAGAATACGGCAGCAATGTAGGCCGTCTGATTGATGTCCATTCCGAAAGATGTGCGGATTGATTCTCTGGAATATAAGGTGAATAAGTGGGAAATCAGACAGACACCACGAAACAAAAACCCACTCGGATTCGAATTTTCCAAAACTGGAAAATTGTTATCCAGAAAATTCTTCTCTGTGTCTCTCACTCTCACCGGAAAACAGTTTTGCGGTCATTTTTCAGCTCATGATTTTGTCTTTTTACCTACTCGGGTGTATTTTGGTGTGGATAGACGGATTAGGGCAGGCGATAGTGGCTACTAACCGTAGGATATGGCTAATAGCCAGTATGGCACACAGTGAACGCTTATAATGTTTTTGAGTGACCCGCAGAGTTTTATCAGGGGTGGGAAAAAGTTTTTGAGTTCAAGAAAACAAATCCAGAAAAAAAAAACAATGTTTCAGCAAGTTTCCCCAGTTTTCCTTAAAATCAGATTTTTTGTTAATTCGGAACATATACAGCTCAAGTATTTATTTAAAAACAGCCTTTTTTGGACCCAACCACGGCGTATTGGAGGCTACGTTTTTGTATTATTTTTCAAAAGCGAATTTTCGCGCGCTAATCTACTCTCACGTCCCTGCGTCTCCTCCGCAGAGACTTGTGTCGATTTACGAGATTTTATTATTTCTTTATTAAATACTTTTCTTTGTTATTTTTTTCCCTTATTTATTATTTTTTTATGTTTCTCATCAAAAAAATTATCTTTTTGAAATAATTGTTTTTGAGAGTAATGTGATAATGTTTTTATTGGAAAATTGATTTTAAGTTGGTTTTTTCGTAAATAAAAACAGTTAATTTTAACTTAATTCAAATTCTGAAAAACAAAATACGAAAATTGGGACTAAAAATGCGAAAAACGTTATATTTAGCCAAAAAAAAAAAACATATCTGGCAAGGCACCAAAGATTTTTGGCAATACTCCAAGAGAAATATATGGAGGTGCAGAGAAAAAAGCAAAAGTGCGCCAGGGCGCGTTTGCACTTTCGTAGGGTACAGCATGCCGTGCCAACCCTGGTGGGGGTAGTTGAAAAGAACAGTCATTGGAAACGGCTAACAGCCATCAAATTTGGGGCTTGCGCTGCCAATCACTGTGTGTTGAAGCGTACATTTTTTCAAAAATAATAAAAAGTACGCAAATTGCCGTCACATGCGCTTTCAAATTATAACGTTACAGGTTTCTGTGCATGCGCCGAAACTTACGGCAATTCAAAAAACCTTTTCATTGAAAACGCATGAAACAATTTTGTTAATTTAACGAAAAACAAGCCTGGCTGAATCAAAAACTATTTTTGATCTTTTCTCATATCTAAACTGTTTTTTATTTGACCTTATATTCTACCCAGAGGCGAACGCAACGACATGTTGCCAGCCGCGAACAAATCTACTCCTCGAGAGCATTCATTCCACGTGTCCCGTGTGGCGCAGGCGGTTACACGCCTGCCCATCGAGTTTTTATTTGGCCGCGGGTGCTGAGTTCGCCCCCGCCATGCACCTTTGACACAGACACACAAAGATCCTCAGTTACAAACCCAAACGGAATTTTATATATAAGGATGATGCTTCTAATCGACTCATTAATTTTTTCTTATGCGGAAGAGCACAAAAAAAGGTAGAAAATCACGTAAATTTATTGATTAATGTGATATTTTCGAAACAGTGACCGTAACCATAAAACTTTCTTTCAAATGAGTAGTGCGAGGGGGCGCGTTTGCAGCGGTGCACCTTTCAACACGAGACCCCACGAAAAGGGGGGAAAGTGTTGAAACGCAGGAACGAAAAGGGGGGAAAATGGGCACAGTTGCCTGCAAAAGTGCCGCACGGTTTTTTCTGCATTTTTGGAGAATGAGAAATAGTGTTTTTTTTTTCTGCTTTGTTTTGCCTAAATTTAGTATTTTTGGGTATTTGAAATGCGGAGACAAAATAGAAACGATTAAAAAAGAAAAGGAGTGGAAAAGCTGCGAGATGTCCACAAAATTATTGATTTTAGTGAAAGTTAATATTTTTCGCGAAAATTCGGGTGATTTCGCATTAAAATAGGTGCTAAAAAGAAAGAATACATTGAAATACATTGTCATAAAATCATTTGAACTAAAAGCTTTCCAAATAAATGCTTTAGGAATTTTTAAAGCAGCGGGAGTTTTGAAAATTGGCGAATTTTAATTGAAATTTGGCATAATCACTGGGGTCTGAGAAGGGAATGAGTAAACGCGCCCGGACGCACAAACGCAACGCATCCAAATGAGGCCCAAAAAATAAAAAAGCGCGCGAAAAATTTCGCATTATCGGAGAGAAAAACCAACGAAAAATCGTGAAAATTACGAAATCCTATGCAAAATGTTTTCGCGCGCGTTGATTTTTCTCTCCGATAATGCGAAATTTTTCGCGCGATTTTTTTATTTTTTGGGCCTTATTTGGATGCGCTGCGTGTGTGCGTCCGGGCGTGCTTACTCACTCCCTCCTCATACCCCAGTGCATAATTAGGCAATTTTTCACAAAATATTACGAATTTATTTGTTATTAGTCATTTTAACAAAGAAATATCAACTAAATCGAAGAATTTTAGCAAAAAATCGAAGAAAAAGAGGAAAAATAATTTGGTGACGAAAATGAAAATCGCAAAGTACGAAGTTCAAAGGAGCGCACTTGCATTTGTCGCGAAAAGACAATAAATACCCAAAAACACTAAATTCAGGCAAAACAAAGCAGAAAAAAAAAACACAATTTCTCATTCTCCAAAAATGCAAAAAAACCGTGCGGCACTTTTGCAGGCAACTGTGCCCATTTTCCCCCCTTTTCGTTCCTGCGTTTCAACACTTTCCCCCTTTTTCGTGGTGTCTCTTCAACACACCGTGCTAATAGCCTTTCTCAAACAGTCAAAAATGTCCTGATTAATTTCCAGCTCACCTGATATATTCCGATGAAGTTGGGTTGTGGGAGAATATGATTAACGAGACAAGGGTCCAGGCGGTGCCACCTGCAATCGGAACCGCAAACCATAGCGGAAGAAAGTGCGAGTCAAAGTACTTGATTCGGCCGAGTCTGAAACTCGGTTAGTTTTGATCTAACATACATACATATCTCTGAAATACCTCACCTTTCCAGCGCAAAATATCGAAAAATGAAAAGCGTAGCAATTCCATAAATAATCACACCAAAGCATCCAGCCATCACACTAACCATCAAACTCGCCACGTGCACCGGTATTGATCGATCCTTCAGATCCATCATCATAAACAGCGCGGATTTGTGCGAGTGAAAAACCGGTTGCACAATTCCGTCCATCGTCGAGAAGAATATCGAGCAGCAGCAAAAGAACACCATCAAATGACGATAGTTGCCCATTTTGCCGGTGGATTTTGTCAATATCAGATAAATGAGCAAGGTGTTGATGAGAAAAGACAAAATGGAGGAGGTGAGTTGCACAGTGGTTTTTAGGCGGACAATGAAAATGGGCACCATCACTATCATTTTGAAGTTCTTTCTGCTTTTATGTTTTGCTCACACTTGGAAATTGCCAACTTGAAAAAAAAAATAAAAGAAAAAGAATAACAGAAAAATAATTATAGCTTCTTGCTCTCGAGAGAGCTAAAAACGAGGAACTTCTTTCACACTTTTACTAGAATATCGTCAACAAATAATCCAGAATATTACTGTAATTTGAATTTTCAAAACAGGTTTAGTAAGCTCCTCAAATTTGAAATGTTATTTTGTGTGAGTAGGTCAAAAAAAGTGGAGCAGGTGGATATGCGAAAATCGCCCTTTGAATTGCTTTGACTAGACGTATTAAAATGAAAATGCACTCGCAAAAAATTTGAAAAATTATTCCTGCTCGGAATATTTTATCGGTTCAATATTCTTGCCGGCTACAATATACTCCCGCTCAATTTTTTTAATAGACGCAGACATAACGAGACGACACGCCCGCTCACATTTTTGCACTGCGTTTTACTGCTTACTGTAACCGGCAAGAATATTGAATTGATAATAGCGATGCAAATTGCATATTCGCTTTACTACAAGTATCTTTCTGGCTCTGGGACGTTTCAAAACAAGACGTTTCAAAACTGGGACGTTTCAAAACTGGGACACTTCAAAGAGTCCCAGTTTTGAATAAGACTTCTCACAACAACTGTCATCCCAGCGATGACTTATGGATGCGAGACATGGACTTCCAAGGAGGCAGACACGAAGAGACTACAGAGAGCGGTTAGCAACATGTTCGAAATTGCCGGATGTGACCCACCAGACATGGAAAAGCAAGTCTTACGAAGAAAACTGAAGTGGGCAGGACACGTATCACGCATGAAATACGACAGATGGGCGAAGATAGTATCAGAATGGGATCCTAGGGGATCAGCACGACCACGCGGTCGTCCTCCGAAAAGATGGGCCGACGACATCAAGGATTCGATCAAAATCTTCATCCACAATGAGGCCCTCAGGGGCAACCTCGGGCACGGCCGCCGAAGAATTGGCATACTCGAGGCAAGACGAGCATGGTCCACTGTCGGAAGGGATCGTGTAACTTGGCGCAGCTTGGTTCGCAGTATCCAGGATGGAAACTGAGGTCGAACCTCACAAGTATCACAAGTAAGTAAGTATCTTTCTGGCTCTGGGACGTTTCAAAACAAGACGTTTCAAAACTGGGACGTTTCAAAACTGGGACACTTCAAAACTAGGACGGTTCAAAACTTTGAGTGCAATTGTGCGTCACGGTGTACGCACTAGTGACACCAGAACACACGCCATTAAATGTTTATTTTCGTTTTGTCATTGTTTTAAACTCTTTTCACGTACTATTCATTTTCTTTTTTCGTTTTGTCATTTTTTAACTCTCTTCACGCGTTTTCCTCTCGTTTCGCATTTTTTAAAATAAGTTTTTGCCGGTATTTAAATTTGGTCGAATTCGTCGAGCTCATGCTTTGTCTTTTGTTGAGTGCTTTACCGGTAAAACGCTTAAGTAAATTTTCCGAACCTTTACCGGTGATTTATTTTATTTAGAAAAACTTCAACCGCGTGTCTTGTATCGGCCAGGCTGAGCAACGGAATTTCACAAAACCGGTAAAAACTGCGCGAAAATTCGGAGAATGCTTAACCTGAACTTTCGGAAATTTATGGAAAAATGCTCAGAAAAATTTGAACCAAAATATTGATTTTTTCTAATACATTGTCATTTTTCTGCTTTACCGGTAAAGGTTCGTTAAATTTATCGGAAAATTTACTTAAGCGTTTTACCGGTAAAGCACTCAACAAAAGACAAAGCATGAGCTCGACGAATTTGACCAAATTTAAATACCGGCAAAAATTATTTTTAAAAAATGCGAAACGAGAGGAAAACGCGTGAAGAGAGTTAAAAAATGACAAAACGAAAAAAGAAAATGAATAGTACGTGAAAAGAGTTTAAAACAATGACAAAACGAAAATAAACATTTAATGTGCGTGTGTTCTGGTGTCACTAGTGCGTACACCGTGACGCACAATTGCACTCAAAGTTTTGAACCGTCCTAGTTTTGAAGTGGCAGGTTTTGAATCGTCCCAGTTTTGAAGTGTCCCAGTTTTGAAACGTCCAAGTTTTGAAACGTCTTGTTTTGAAACGTCCCAGAGCCATCTTTCTTATTTATAAAAACCCAGATGGGGATGTCTGTGCGCGTCCGCACTTGCCTTTTTGCAAGAAAATGCAGTGGACAAAACACGAACCCGTGACCTTAGGATTTGTATTCAAGCGCACTACCGACTGAGCCACAGAGGATAGAAAACTTCCAAAAACAGAGTGCGTATAAATGAATGAGGAAGAGTGGAACGCAAAAAAATAGAATGTGGCGACGAAGTCGCCAATAGGCTGCGTCAGCAGCCGCGCAGGACTGCGCAGCAGGCTTGTATTAAAATAAAAAGTTTCCCTGCGCAGCTTCGAGAACAATGAAGTTTTTGCTTTCGTCCAGACTCCGGAAACATGACACTCAAAAAAGGAAGACAAGATGAACCTTTCTTCACCAAACAATTCCGAGAAAAAGAACAACTCATCGTATTAATTTCCGCCCAGCAGAACTTTTAGATGTTCCTCACCCCACACCCCAAGAAAAAAAGAACTTCACTTACCACGTGTGACCACACGATGTGACCATGTACAGTACCGGACAAAAAGATATCATATTCTGGTTTTTGGAGTATAACTTTAGAATGGAGAGGCTTATGGTTCTGAAAATCTGTTTGAATCTGTCCCGTAATGTTTTTGACAAGCTCCAAAAATGAATTTGGTCATTTTTGAAAACTGCGGATTTTTCAAAAAATTTCAAATGCCAAAATTTTCGACCCAAAAATAATAAAAAAAAAAAGGATTTTCCAGGCTCGAAATTTATTTTTAAATTAAAGTTTCAAAACTAAAAGTATTATTTTAGTTGACTATGGGTCGATCGGACAATTTTCAGCTGACTTACAGCACTATCAAGGTCAAGGTATCAAGGTCCACATGGGTAAGTCAACTATAACTTTTATTGAGAATCACCAAACGGATCGACTTTTGTAACCTTTGTTGTTGTTGTTGTTGTTGTAATGGTAGACTGGATGCATATGGTATAGTTTTTTTTTTTGATTTTGTATGGCTTGTCAATTATCCGAACAAATTCCTCTCACGCAGAGGCGATAAAAACATGCCGATCAACCAGACGGTACAGCTGTATCTTTTCCTGTATTTCCTCGGTTGTTGGCGTCTTTTTCTTCTATCGCTGCGAGACTACGGCGTTGCTTTTGGCGCCAACTCACCAATTTTCAAGGCGGAGTAATTGTGATTCTGGTAAGGCTCGACCTCAGTTTAGTTTCCATCTTAGCTACTGCGCCAAGTTGCTTGTTTTGCCTCGAGTATGTCGATTCTTCTGCGGCGGTGCCAGAGGTTGCGCATTGGAGAAACAGTGATTAGTATAAAAACAATTGATGAATATTGTCGACCCGCCACGATGATCAAACGTTTTGATTGATTTTGGCTTTAGGCGCACATTTTTCGTAAAAGCTCTCTCTCACTCTTTTCCCCCCACATTTCCTTCCTCTGTCCAACTTGTTGTTTAACTTTCTCTCCTCTTTTATTCTCTAGACATCAATCATAAATAATTAACTCACGGGCTCTCATCACCAGACAGCCGTCAGCGCAAGTACTCGGAAGTTGGTGAGATTGGAAACTAGAACAACGTGATCAGATTTCAAAAAGTGTTGGAATTGTGATCTGATCAATACTGTTCTCGAAGGTTTATTTTTGGTTATTAAAAATCGTTTTAAAAAGTTTTAAAAAAGAGTTAGAACATATTGTGTTTTCAATTGACTTGCGACATGAGAAAGCGAGACTCCGCCCACTTATTTGTGCGCTACCACGCGAACACAGTGATATTTGAAGAGACGCAGACAGAACGGCACAAATAAGTGGGCGGAGTCTCGCATTCTCATATCGCAAGTCGATTCAAAACAAAATATATCGACTATGTAAATAAATCTTCAAGTTTGTCATGTGCACCGATATAAATATCACGATTAAAGGGGGTGCCAACTTTCTGGGGAAAGTTGCTTAAAATATACTTTTGGACTGAACTTGAACTATCTTGAACTATTCAGTCATAACAAACTATATTCTTCAAAAAACGTATTTTTTATTTTTCCAGCTCTTGCTCCGTTTCAGACGTGATAATATGACATTTAGGAGGATGATGATGATGATGAGACTGATTAAAGGGGGTGCCAACTTTCTGGGGAAAGTGGCTTAAAATATACTTTTGGGTGGGGGATTTACGAATATCACATCGAAATGGCACGAAAAAATTTTTCTGATTTTTGGCGAATTTTTCAAAAAAGATAGAAGACCACGAGGAGTACACGATTTGGCGCGAAATTCAAACGCCATTTTTATTTTTCATCATTTTTCTCTGGTCTTTCTCGCATTTTTTTGCATTAATCTTTGGGAAATAATTTACAAACATCATTTCGTGTTTTTAGGTATTGTCGGCCCGCCAAAATGGTCAAACGCGCTCAGCTGAACTCAATACTACGTGGATTTCATTTTGGTTTCCAAATTTTTTCATTTCACGTGTAAATTCAACGTAAAATAAAATAATTTGGAAACCAAAATGAAATCCACGTAGTATTGAGTTCAGCGGAGCGCGTTTGACCGACGTGGCGGGCCGATAATAGCAAATTGATGCGTGTTGATCACAAAAGTAATGATAAAACAAATTTGGAACAAAAATTCTCATACCTTCCATTTTTGTTCCTTTTCCTGCTTAATTCCGCATTAAATTCACTCATTTATCTGTAAATTTTATATTTGAACAAAAAATGTTCACAATAAATTATTTAAAACGTTGAATTGAACGACAGCCGAATATCGATTTTTCGATATTTAGTACTAAAATGTGTTTTCGCGAACATCTAAAAATTTAATAAGCGATTAGAGCATGTTTATCGAAAATCGATGATAAAAACGAGGGAAAATGCAAGAAAAATAAATATTTCTGGTGAAAATGAATCTTGCTAGAAGCCGCGGACGCGGGTTTCCTAGGCCACGGCCACGATTTTCGTGTACCCCTCGTGGTCTTCTATTTTTATTTGTAAAAATCATAAAAAATCAGAGAAAATTTTTTGTGCGATTTCAATGTGATATTCGTAAATCCCCCACCCAAGAGTATATTTTAAGCAACTTTCCCCAGAAAGTTGACACCTCCTTTAATCAGTTTCATCATCATCATCATCCTCATGAATGTCATATTATCACGTCCGAAACGGAGCAAGAGCTGGGAAAATAAAAAATACGTTTTTTGAAGAATATAGTTTGTTATGACTAAATAGTTCAAGAACAGACCAGACACGGGCGTTCCACGAAACAAAATATGAACCCGTAGCAATATCAATCTTTACCATTCCAAGAAAATGCAATGGTGGCGGCGTATCGTATTAATTTCCGCCTATCCAAAAAACGATTTACCGAAAAAAAAAGCCTTCATTCGTAACGTGTTCACATCCATGTACATCAACTGGGCGCATCACTACATTCCAAAGGTTGGCGGTGTTTGCTCTTTTTTCATAAACATTCTGTTTATCAAAATTGCAAAGGACGAACGCAAAGTTCGACTGGGCAACTACCGCTTTTTGCTGCTTTTTTTTGCGTTTTACAACTTGGTGTGCACGGCGAGCGATGCATTGGTGCCAATTGTGAGTTCGTTTGTTTGGATTTTGAACGATCTATGTACATATAATCAGTTTTACAGTGTGTACTTAATCATAAAAATGCGTTCTCGGTGTTTGTCGCCGATGGTTATTTTGAAAAGGTAGGTCTCCCGTGAGCAAGCAGATTATGTACATACTTGGCGTCTCAAATTCAACTTATTTAAGAAATCTTACTTGGGAACTCTTGTGTTAAGCATTCGATGCAGTTTGATTCCGGCCTCCTATGGAATTCTTCACTCGCACTTCATCTATCGATACATTGTTCTTTTTCAGTGAGTTTCTGACAAACAGGCAATATGAATATTTATTAATTGCAGTCGTAAGAAGGTAATGAAATATTTCATTCCATACGGCTTAGTTATGTCTATCACCTATTGTTTCTTATTATCCTCGCTTTGGTTTGTGGTAGGTTCTATTGACAGTACGGTGTGCTGCAAACCCGCTCCCTTCGAACAGTGGAGGACGCGGCCACATTGGCGACGAGTGAGTGCGGAAAACTGAGCGACCATACCCAATGGTTTGCTCGGATTTCTCTGAACCTCACTTCCACATGCATGCAAAATTGTTTTGTTCGATTGAAGCGAGTTCTCAGCGTTTTTTTACCGAGTATACAACAACGACAAACAAACTTTCTCAGCGATTTTTTCTGAGGACTCACGCTTTTCCCGCGGAGTCCTCAGAAAAAACCTCTCCATTTGCACACTCTCTCGCTAATATGAGAATACACCGACCCCTCATAGAGGCCTCGGAAAATTCGATCTCACCGATGCCTCGGAAAGATAAAACATGAACTGAGAATATCTCATCGAAAACTTTGGGTATCTGTTCAGAATTTTTATACGAAGTACGGAGCAGCGGAGAGATCGAAATTTTTCTGAGGCCTCCACGGGACAAGCGTGCTGAGTCCTATTGTGTTTTCAATAGAGTTGCAACATGAAAACACGAATCGGCTATCCCTTTTTTGTCTGCGTCTCTTAAAATAGCACTGGTCGCTGACAAATAAGTGGGCGGGGCGGGTTTCGTGTGTTCATGTCGTAACTCGCTTAAAAGATCAATAAAACAAATAATATTCCAGGCAAGCTATTTCTTTGTAATGGGCGAGGAGGAACGTAGGATTTATCTGGAATCAGGGTTTCGTGAAATTCTAAACGTGGACGTTCACGATCTAAACATTCTCATCGCTCTGTTCGACGAAGCGAGCCGAGAGACGGTGCATCAATCGTGGATTGGAATTATCATTGTCTCGTTGATCTCCATTGATTCTGTTCTTATCTACTTTATTTTTGGCTCGCTCATCATTATCAAGATCTACAAGAATGATTTGACGATGAACAAGAAGACGAGATACCTGCAGAAGCAGCTGATGAAGGCGCTGGCTGTGCAAGCATCAATCCCGATGCTCGTTTCGTTTTTACCATGTCTATGTGTATGGTATTTCCCGGTTTTAAAAATTGACATTGGTCAATGGATTTATTGGATCTCTTCTATTGCAATTTCATTTTTCCCTGCTCTCGATCCACTGTCTCTTTTTTATTTCATCCCGGCATTCCGTAAACGAGTCATCGAGATTTTACACGTGGGAGACGTTCAATCGGCGATTAGTGTGATAAGTGGAAGGAGTAGTAAGACTTCACAGACTTAGACCTATGCAGAGGGATTTTGTCCCTATGACCATATTGTAGAGTCCGGGCATGCCCAGTCCTACATCTTCTCTTGCCGTGCACTACAAACACGCCAACCTTCGACGCCTGCGTCTCGCTGGTCCACACACATGTCTCGTCGCCGCACCCTGACGTTCTGTGTCTCATCGCCTCGTCTGCCGTCTCGTCACGCGGGAAACCGTCCATGATTTGGCTATAAAAACCCTTTTTTCTCTCATTCGAGAGGTTTCTCGTTGTTTTGCTGCCCCACTTGCTTTTGGCCCATACTATTGTACTCGTCCCTCTTTCTTGCCCCCCGCTCAATTGTAAGTTATTATGTTTTCAATCGAGTTGCAGCATGAGAAAGAGAGATAAAAATACATGTTTTATCTGCTTCTCTTCGAACAGGAAAACGACAGGAAAGCCATTTTCCGGTAAATCATGTTTGTCAGAAAAACTTGCATTTTTCTACATTAAAATGCACGATTGCATAGGACAAAAACTCATCGGCATTCATAAATTAACCATTATCATTTTTATATAATGGATCCGTGGCGGAGTGACAATTTTTTCACGTTTTTATTCGAAAAAATGAACAAATAACTGAAGAAATGAAGAGATTTTTCGTCTCCCAGTTTCACGTGAAATGTTCCTCCGTCACGAATCCATTATAATAATCATTTTCTGTATTCAATGAATATAAATAAAACACAGTTTGGTATTATCAATTTCAGAAACTTCCACCGGGGCCGCATCGGAACTTAGGCCGTGCATAACAAGGCCAGCAGCGAAATACGTGTTTTCAGCGTGGAAAATTGAGAGACGCGAGACGAAAAGAGGGCAAGTCCGCAGTTCACGTTGCGTTTTCGAGAGATGGAACTTGCAGAGATAAGTAATAGTCAATTTTTCAATCCTAGTTACCCACCGGCTTCAATTTATTCGTGAAAACAAATATAATTTTTTAAAGCAAGTACATACATAAATATCGGTTTTCGAGTGAAACAATAAATTCATTATCCGACGAACTTGGTGGCGCATTGAACCACGGGGGAGGGGGAGACGTGGCACAGAGTCTTCAAAACGAAGTAATTTCTGGTGGCGGCGCCATATTGTGAATCTGATTTTCTCTTCCGCATTTACAGCAGAAAATATCTGGAATTCCAAATACTGGCCCCCACCACAACTTTCGAAAACTCACTAGCTACCGCATTTCGGTAATTTCTGACAAAAAAGAATATGGGCAACGGGTCGACAAGCGGGTACAGTGCATACACGAACATCATCGAGTTGGTCAACAGAGCGCAGTCGATTTCAAAAAGTGGCAACAAAAATACGCCACTAAACGGTAGAAACAAAGAGAGCACTGGGATCAGAGTCTGAAATTTCATCTTTCCGACTATCCTAATATAGTTTTATACCTGAGCAACGAGCGCCTTGTACAATTGCATTTGCAAATCCTTTCCGTAATCGGACGTAGGGAATTCATTAATTTTTTCAACACTTTTGATACCGGTAGTGATGACAATGTAAAATGGAACCAGCATTATCGCAATAATAAACAGCACGCCAATGCCGCATTGATAACTGAAACATGGATCTCCGTGGTAATCTGGTGGAAAGAATACGGCCGCAATGTAGGCGGTCTGGTTGATTTCCATTTCGAAGGATGTACGGATGGATTCCCTGGAATATAGAGTTTGTAGAAAAAATTGTAGTTTTACTTTGCGAGCAATTACATGGTATTTACAAATAATTTTGATATTTTCGACAAACCACTCAATTCTATTCGTGGCCGCATTTTTCTACCTAAAAAATTTCGGAAAATCGGGTATCGGCTTTTTATCCATTATTTTGAAATACAATAGTGTTTTAAGCAGAAAAATCTCATTCAATAACAACACAAAACACATTTGAAAATGACAGACTCTGCTCAAGACGCACAACCAATAACGCGCTCTACTGGATTGTCACGCGAAATTCAAATTTTAAGGCGTTTTTCATGCTTGTCCGGGAAAAAAAGCGTGAATTCTTTTTTTTTTCAAACGTGCTCCGACTGAATTATACCTGAGGTCTTAAGAAATTTTGAAAGCCTAAGAACGTAAAATTTGGTTAAGTCATAATTTCCAAATAATCGTTTTTAGCATCGCAGAGCTAAAAAAGTGAGTTTTGGTGTGTTTTTTTTTTCATTATAAATCTTTATGGTAATCGAGGTATAAGCCATTTTGTTGGTTATAATTCACTTTGATTATAGAAAAATTCAATAATTGCTTGAAAACCCTGGTTTATCGTCTGATGACGCTAATTTCTATTATTCTCTCAGATTTTATTTCTTCATGTACCCTAAACTCGTGTAGATAGGTCTGCCAATGGATAGGTCCGTCTCCAATTAGACGCACTCTCTCGTTTCTTTACCGAGCATTTCTCCAAGAAAGACACACTCTCTCGTTTCTCTGACCACGCTTGTTTACCAATAACTTTTGTACCAATAGTGTGGCCGACCGCTGAGAGAGAAGTGAGAGACAACAGGACAGAGAAGTCAGACAAAACGAGACAAAGCGGACCTATCTACACGAGTTTAGGGTAAATAAAACAAATTAAATAGAAAATAAATTAAATGTATCGATTTTCAACGATTGTTTTATTTTTTAAAATTAATCATGGATTTGTGGCGCAGTGAAACTGAAATTGGCGAAAAATTCCCGACGTGGAAAGTTTACTGGAAACGTGGGTATCCGATTTTTCGAAAAGAATTTTTGGTGGGAGAAATCAAATTTCCGATTTTTCGAAAAAAAAAAAATTCCGACCAAGCCACGGTGTCCCAGACGGGAAAAGCTCCGCTAGGAATAACTGCTGGCGCATCTCTCGTTCTCTCTCCCTCACCACCGCAGCGCAGCTATTTTTTCAACGGGAATTTGTTTCTTTTTTGATTTTCAGCAAAACTAGACCACTTTTTGAAAATCTGTCATTAAAATATATTCTTCAGGTCAAATGCTTCATTTTTATTACAAAAACACCACGATTGGTGAGGAATTGACGGAGGAGATGCATTTAAAAAAATAGTACAGAATTTTACTAAAAACTCAATTTTCTGCAACATAATAATGCATTTAAAATTTTTCCCTTGTGCAGAATTTTCTCGCGAACATTTTAATACCACGACCAGCTCGAAACGTGCGAATTCGGTTTTTTTCTCGATGTTTCAACATTTTAAAATGCATCTTCTCCGTCAATTCCGCACCAATCGTGGTGTTTTTGTAATAAAAATGAAGCATTTGACCTGAAGAATATATTTTAATGACAGATTTTCACAAAGTGTTCTAGTTTTGCTGAAAATAAAAAAAGAAACAAATTTCCGTTGAAAAAATAGCTGCGCTGCGGTGGTGAGGGAGAGAGAAGAGAGTGCAGACAGTTGAAGACATTTTTCCACTTTGGGACACCGCACGGCACACCAGCCTTCCAAATTTTTTTCTGGTTGGCGCATTTCGCGTGCACTGGCACGCCATGGTCGTACGGCCGTGTACTCCACGTGGAAAATGTGATTTGCGCAATAGCAGAATTTTTTTCCATTTTTATTTAAATATTTTTCACAAATTTTTAGGCATAACTATTCTGAAAATGAATAAAAATTGATAATTTATTAATTTCTATCTTTTTATTATGTGACAAGCCCGCTGCGCAGTCCTGCACGGCTGCTGACGCAGCCTATTGGCGACTTCGTCGCCACATTCTATTTTTTTACGTTCCACTCTTCCTCATTCATTTATACGCACTCTGTTTTGTGAAGAGGCGGACGTGCACAGACATCCCCATCTGTGTTTTTATATATAAGAAAGATTGCTCAATATTTTATCGTAGAAATCGTAGATGTTTTTCAAACCCCTAAGGCTCGGCCATTTCTGAATTTTTGTTGACGTCCAAGTGCTCGAAATGTTCGCAAGAAACTCCTCTATCGGCAAATGATATTCATTTTTCAAAAATATAATTATTCGAGTGAAATAATGCAAAAAACTGATTTTTCAGTTCAAAATTACATTCGCCGCTGGCGAATGATGCAATCGCGCACCACTGCGAAATTGCTGGCGCATTGGAAGGAGGGGGAGCCGTGCACCGTGCAAGCCTGTTTGAGACTTGCCTTATGTATTCGGATGAAGTGGGGTTGTTGGCGAAAAAGAAAAACACAACAAGGGTCCATGCAATGCCGCCAAAAATCGGAATCTGTAGCCAAAATGGGAGATAGTGTGAGTCAAAGTACTTTGTCCGGCCGAGTCTGAAATGGAAAAAGAAACTCGGTTCATTTTTGAAATTTAAAATTGAAATTTCTCTGCTCTCTTCTTCAAAATGGAGAAAAGTTAACACACCTTTTCCAAAAATTCGGAAAAAAATTTGCACGGCCACGGTGCTCGCCGAGTTGTCTTGGTCGGAAGAAAATATTCTGAAGGGGCACCAAGGATACGGAAAGTTTTTGAAGCGTCATACGGCCCCAAAAACAGACGAAAAGGCAACGATTTCCACATCGGCTCTATCAACGTCAGATCGATATCCGATCAATCCAAAGTCGAGGCATTCGACTTGCTAGCTGTCAATAGCGGTTGCAAGGTGATTTTCCTTCAAGAGACGAAGAGAAAAGAAGGCGAATAGGTCATGTCCAGCGGAGCCAAACTGATCTGCACAAGACGCGAAGCTCGCTGGAAAGTCTGGTGGAAACAAAAAGAGAGTCAGAACGTATCATCACGGCGACGTTCGAGATTCATGGATTTCTTCTCCACGTCATCAATGCCTATGCACCCAAATCGGCCGCCAATGAGTCCCAGTCGGATAAGTTCTACTAGTATCTGAGAAGAGTATACACACTACATATTATCCAAATGGGATTCTTCGACTATCGGGGACTTCAACGCCGTTGTAGGATGCTCTTCAGACAATTTGTGGGCGGACATGGAACTGGTCAAAGAAGCGAAAACGGAGATTGGCTGGTGAACTTTGCTTCAGCAGAGTTTCAATATTCAACACGATTTACCCCAAACGGCCCAACCAAAAATAGACATGGATCAGCCCGGGCGGAAAGACGAAGAGCAAAATCGATTTCATCCTGACGAACAGGCGAGAAAATGCAGCGGACTGCGAAGTATCCTGCGATTATCTCAACTGTAGACACTGACGTATAATGGATTCGTGGCGGAGTGACAATTCACGTGAAACTGGGAGACAAAAAATCTTTCATTTCTTCAGTTATTTCTTTATTTTTTCGAATAAAAACGTGAAAAAATTGTCACTCCGCCACGAATCCACTATATATCGACAGCACTAAGCAAGAGGTGAGTAAATGCGCTCCATTGAACGGCGCGAACTTGAAATCTTCCCCTGCCGTGCACCGTTATTTTTCTCTTTGCGCATCGATTTCTTCCTTGTCTCCCCGGAATTGTTAATTTTTTTTCTAAAAATATTTCATTTTTTTTTGCTTTTTTTGCCATAAACGCTTTGACAAATTATTTTTTTCGTTTTAAGCATTTATCGATGCACGGAAAGTGCAGCGGCAACAAAAGTATGAACGTGAGCAAAAAAAAAGGTGAGCAAATGTTACAGGGAGCCGATTAAACACTCAAAAGGATCAAAGTAAGCCTCCGCCCAGCTCCCTCCGGTCGCATGTTTGAAAATTATCACACATTCTTCCGGCGCATTGCCGCTGAACTTTCCGGACGAAAATAATTTCTGAATGAGATAAATATATCAAACAAATCAAAAGCGATGCAAAATCGCCAATAAAAACGAAACAAAAAATGTTAACATTTTTTAGTTAATTTTCAAACGGAAGCGGTAAAAATGGAATCGGGATAGGAAGAAATCAATGCGCAGAATGAAAAATAACAGCGCACGACAGTGGAAATTTCATATTCGCGCCACGCCATTCAATGGAGCGCATTTACTCACCTCTCGCTTAGTGCTGTCGATAAACGTCAGCGTCAACTGTAGTTACCACCGTCTTTTGCGCGCGAGATTTCGCTCAACCTCGGAAAAAAAAGAAATCGAGAAAGTTCGCAAAGGCCAAGCGATCACGTTGTGAAAGATCATGGGATCCCGTAAGATTCAAAAAGACCATCAACGAAATTCTCACGGAGAACCCGCCAACATCCTATGAGGAACAGAGCGAGTCGATAAGGAGCGATGTCAGCGTAGCTACGCTAGCAAAGCATCAACTCAGCAGGATTTCGGAAGAAACGAGGAATCTGATGATGTCTCGCTTCCATGCGATACATTCGGGTCAAACGAACGACGTTCATTTCGCGGCAATCAACAAGGAAGTTTGATGATCGTTGGAAAGTTATTGGATAAATGGCGAGAACTCAAAAGCCTCAAAGCTGCGATGACAGGAAAAAGTTTAAAGAAAACAAAACGGACACTTGCAGACATGTAAAAGCAAGTCTTACGAAGAAAACTGAAGTGGACAGGGCACGTATCACGCATGAAATACGACAGACGGGCGAAGATAGTATCAGAATGGGATCCTAGTGGATCAGCACGACCAAGCGGTCGTCCTCTGAAAAGATGGGCCGACGACATCACGGATTCGATCAAAATGTTCATCTACAATGAGGCCTTAAGGTGCAACCCCGGGCACAACCGCTGAAGAATTGGCATACTCGAGGCAAAACGAGCATGGTTCACTCTCAGGTATCGCGAGTCAAACTTTTCTGATCTCTTTTCAAACTTTTTCAAACCTTTTCATGTAACAAATAAGCAATGCTTCAAAAGGATTAAGTATGGCTTGAAAAAGTTTGAGGACGGCATGAAAAGGGTTGAAAAAGTTTAAAAGTTTGAAATTCTAAAATTGTTCCGATTTTGTTTCTCAAAAAGCCTGCTGCGCAGGCTAATGATGGCTGCTGAATCAGCATTATTGATTGTCGCCTTTCACTGTATTTCAAACTTTATTCCGGTAACAAAAAAATATACGTATAAAGGCAGTAAGATATAAGACAAAAAAATTCGCAAAGTAATTTCGGCGGATGTTGCCTGATGCTTCCTTGTGCTCGGTTGTTGTTTTTTTTTTCGTTGAAGAAGACGCCACCAGCCGATGTTGAGGAGCCCTGTAAATAATACATTTCAAACTTATCCGATCTCAGAAAACGATTTACTCCGCAAATCTCACACGGATGTATACTCGGCGAATGCATCATCAGCCTCGCTCTACGGTACTTTTCAGTTTTTATTTTACCTGCAATTCGTCGTGGATACGTAATTTTTCGTTAAAAATACTCGGTAAACGCCTGCAACTGTTACGCAGATCTAAGAAGCAATATCAGCTTTTGCGCATGACTTAGAGCTCCTTTCAGATTTTAAACAGCCTTTAAACCCAGTAGCAGATGTTATGCAGACATTGAAGGTTGCAACACCTGTTAAGCAGATCTTAAAAAGGCTGCAGATGTTACGCAGATCTTAAACGCGACACGCGCCGCACCTGGCGACACAAAATCATTGGCACCGCCCGTCTGTTCTCTGCTTGTTTTTTTCCGTTTTTTCGTCGGTATTTTTCTTTTTTTTGCAATTTTTTATCATTATTTTAATCCGTGGTAAATTAAAAGATGAAAAAAGACATTCTCGTCACGAATTCCACATTATATATAATGGATTCGTGACGGAGTGACATTACACGTGAAACTGTGAGACGAAACATCTCTTACATTAATTTCTTCAGTTATTTCTTCATTTTTTCGAATAAAAACGTGATTGTCACTTCGCCACGAAACCATTATAGCGCAAAACAATTTTTTTTTCTTCCTTTTTTTCAAATAAAAACGCGTTTTGCGTCTTTTTGTTTTCACATTTTTAATGTTTTTCGGTAACGTGGAAGGTTAATTTATTTTCAAAAAGTATTTTCAAGGAAAAAAAAAAGAAAATGCGATTAATAAATAATAAGAAAATCTTTTTTGCGCGAATATTTAAATAGATACAAGCCTACTTTCGTCGTCGCCACTCTTTCTCACGTTTCACTCTTTATCATTCATTTGTAAGCACTCTGTTCTGCAGAGATTTCTGTCCTTTGTGGCTCAGTTGGTAGTGCGCGTGATTACAAATCCAAATGTCGCGGGTCCGTGTTTTGCCAAACTCAAAAAAACTTCTTTTTTTTCGTTTTTTGTGCGGTTTCGCATCGCTTTTGATTTGTTTCATATATTAATCTCATTCTGCATTTATTTTCTGTCCGGAAAGTTCAGCGGCAACGCGCCGGAAGCATGTGTGATACTTTTTAAATATGTGACCGGATGGAACTGGGTGGAAGCTTGCTTTGTGACAGAATTTTTTTGTGATTTAAAGTCTAAAGGCTTTTTCAGTGTTTAATCGGCTCCCAGTAACCTTTTCTTATCTTTTTAGGCTCACATTTAGACTTTTAATCACAAAAAAATCCCCCCGCTAACTATAAGCACGCTTCCGCCCAGCTCCCTCCGGTCGCCCTTTTGAAAAGTGTCACACATGCTTCCGGCGCATTGCCGCTGAACTTACCGTGCATTGATAAATGCTCAGAAACGCATATTCAAAACGTGAACAACAAAAAAAATTAGTTAAAAAAACAATTTTTTCTCCAATTGACCAGAAATTTTGATAAATTATGTAAAAAATGCTCAAGTTTTGGACGGAAATCAATATTTCAGTGGGCTATTGAGCGTTTTTTCGATTCAAATGCACCCGCGCGCCACCGATGACGCGTCGCGTTTTCTATAACCGTCTAACTTCTATATCTCTCTCTCTCTTTCCCGCAGAGCGCCAAATAAATTACTAATTTCCAGAGCAAATGGGTAAAGACAGAGAACCCGTCGACCAACAACACCATCCACCACCCGCCACGTCACCGGCGCCCAGTCAACACCCGAGAGATCCCAAAATGCAGGCGGCACGAGTTCGCCTGCCATATGGAGTTTACAAGGAGTTTGAGGTTAACGTAAGTTGTTTGGACGGGCGTAAAGCTTAAAATAACAAAAATATATCGTTCAGCGCGGCTCCGAGGGTGAAGCATTGTTCCGTCAGGTGACGAGCGGCTTGTCGATCGAAGAAAGCGAGTACTTTTCTCTCTGCTTCTACGACAACGAGGAAGGGATCAGATACTGGTTGTATAATGATAAGCAATTGAAAAGTTGGTTGTTTTTTTTTTTGGTTTTCTGATGATTCCCAGTTGATTTAAAAGCCCAAAACAAACTTTACAGACCTTCCCTGGGAGTTCTCTTTCGAGGTCAAATTCTACCCCACCACTATTGTCGATCACGCACGATACTACGTCTTTCTCCAACTCTGCCCTGACATTCTCACAGGACGCCTTCCAGCCGCCGCCGACACTCATGCCCTTCTCGGCTCTTTTGTCGGTCAAATCGAGTTTGGCGATGCGCCCGCACAAGTCAATGACGATTATGAAAAGTTTATCGTTGGCGCGCGATTGGTGCCAACGGAACACTCGAATGCAGAGGTGTCGCGAACTGAGAGGACAGACGGCTTCGGAGGCGGAGATTTTGTTCCTGGACCATTGTGAACACTTGGCTCTCTATGGTATTCACCTTTTAAGGCAATTGTGAGTTTTAAGGAATCATTTTTTCTCAAAATTACGAAAATTTGGTCTAAAAATCATGGCGTTCTATTGTGAAAACAAAAAAATTGCAACGCGGTGTTTGCGTACTTTTAAAATGCAAACGAAAATGGGAAAAAATCTCTTCATTTCCCATGCTATTTCTTTTATTGCCGTTTGAATTTTAAAAATACGCAAACACCGCGTTGCGATTTTTTTGTTTTCACAATATTATATGTCCACGAACGACTGGTGCTAACGACGCTCCAATGTTCCGCAGTTTTTCACTACGGTCTCGCAACGACTACTGCAGAACAGTGAACAACGGCGGAACATCGGAGCGTCGCCAGCACCAGTCGTTCGTGAACACATAAAAGACCCTACGTAAAGTCAAACGCGCTTTATCGCGTTTTTCTGCGTCTTCACAGTTCCGCTCTGTCAAGTTTAGCTAACACGTGCAAAAGTGGAGACGCAGAGGCGCGATAAATGGCGCCCAAAAATTCGCCTTCAAAAAAAAAATTCAAAAAAGTAGTCAGATGGCACATAGTCAGCGCCAAGTGCGCAGCTAGTTATTGCTATTCCAACATTCGGGGGCTCCTGTCGTTTTCCCAATAACTGAATGAATTAAGGGGTTTTATTCATGAACGTTCACCGAACGATAAATAAAAAAGTAAATGTTTCTCAGGACGATAAATTAAAGTTTTGGAACAAAACAGTCTTTGTTTTCTGTCAGAATAATCATTTACTGGTTTCATTTATCCCACGGTGAACATTTTTTGAATATGGCCTATTGAAGGTCTAATGAATTTATTCAGCGTACTGCCGAATAACGAAAAAAATACCAAAAACTAGGAAAAAACTTGGAGAATACTGCAATCGGATCGAAAATACTCCCGGGCATGTTTTAAAAAAGATTTCCCATCCTCCGTGATGACATTTTGGTATTTAATAGGGATATTCACGAATACAAAAAAAGCAAAAATTACTTTTTTGCTGCCAAGTGAATAAAGCAAAAAAAAAGTTTCCTACCCTGAATAACCCCATCAATAATGTGAATTTTCAGAACACCAGAAGGCCGGAGGAACTCGCCACCGCGAAAAGAAGAGCAGACCACTGCGAAGAACTTTAAAATTATGATAAACTGTATTAAATGTTTTTTTCTTATTTTCAGTAAAAGTTATAATAATAAAATCGTGTGTTATCTTCTAATGGAAAATAGAAAAGGAACGAAAATGCGGAAAAAAGCAGTAGTAGCCCCTTAGTTGCGCAGCTTTTGAGCAGATCTTTAGCAGAAACCCATAGCGCGTAAATTAACAGTTGCGTAAGAGCCAAAAGTCTGCGTAACAGTTGCAGGCGTTTACCGAGTAAGTATATAAACTAGAATTCGAGTTAATCTTGCATGTGCAACACTGTTTTACAGGAATTTTGCAGTAGAGCGAGGTTGATGATGTATTCGCCCACTGGGGTCTGAGGAGGGAGTGAGTAAACGCGCCCGGACGCACACACGCAACGCATCCAATTGAGGCCCAAAAAATAAAATATGCGCGCGAAAAATTTCGCATTATCGGAGAGGAAAACCAACGAAAAATCGTGAAAATTACGAAATCCTATCCAAAATTATTTCGCGCGCGTTGATTTTTCTCTCCGATAATGCGAAATTTTTCGCGCGATTTTTTATTTTTTGGGCCTCAATTGGATGCGTTGCGTATGTGCGTCCGGGCGCGTTTACTCACTCCCTCCTGATACCCCAGTGTTCGCCGACTATACTATTACGCGCAATTGTGGTAAAAAATGTATTTAGTGGCAAACCACTTTTTTGCTGTGATATTGTGAAAAAATTCCATGTTTTTTTTATTTGGAAACGGAATTATAGTTTGAAAATTACCTTATCAGTTTTTTTCTACAGATAAATTACTTTTTAGAACAATAAAGGGAGTAAAAAATCAAAATATTATTTTTTCAATACAAAAAAAAATAAGCAAATTTCAATTTTAAAATGATTGTGGGCCTATGCAGATGAACTTTCCTGTCATTTCTTCCTGGATACTTTTCAACGCAGGTCAGGAAAAGTTCATCTGCGCAGGCCCATAATCAATTTAAAAGTGAATTTTACCTAATTTTTATATTGAAAAGGGAATATTTTGAATTTTTGTTCGCTTTTAATGTTCTAAAAAGTAATTTAATTCTTGGGAAACAATGTTTTTGTGAAGAATTCTGGAAAAAAAAATACTCACCTTTTCACTTTTCACCTCCACTGTTAACGCGATATCGATATGCCCGGTTTCAAGATGTCTGGTTACGAGATGCCTGGTTTCAAGATGTCGCGGAACCTTAAAAACGCAAAGTTCATTTAGTATTGTGTTTTCAATAGAGTTTCATCATGAAAACAAGAAACACCCACCTTTTTCACGCGAATATCAAATTTTAGTACATTTTGAATTTTTGCATGAAAAAAACGGGCGAGGTTTTACGGTTTGATGTCGCAACTCGATTAAAACCACAATATTGTGTTCCCAATCGAGTTGCGACGTCAGGAGGTCAAACTCCGCCCACTTTTTTCAAGCGAACATTAAATTTTAGTGCATTTTTAATGTTTGCGTGAAAGAAGTAAGGTTTCACGTTTTGGTGTCGCAACTCGATTGAAAACACAATACTTACAAATATTTATCAACGCTTAATAATAGTAAAGATAAAGATGAGAAAAATCAAAGACTCAAAATTTTCAACAAAAAGAAACAACAATTGCCTAAAATCGCCCGAAGATCGGGTATTTTAAGCAACGTTTTGAGTAATTTTTAGTAAGTTTAATTTTTCCGGGAAAATAAAAATTATGAGATGAGAAAATAGAAAAAAAAAATTAAGAAAAAACTGCGCAAAATAATTTTCGAAAATATGAAAACGCGCGCACGCGTTAAAAGAGTCTGCCCTCTCTTATTTTTGCACACTCTCATTTAGTACGCAGTTCCCAAACTGCGGAACTGACGACAATTTGTAAACCGTATACGGCCGCAAGCGAGGTTTGAAAAGGTTTGAAAAAGTTTGAAAAAGTTTAAAAAAGATTTCCAACTTGTGCCGGCAACAAAAGTTTGAAAAAGTTTGAATAGCGCTCAGAAAAGTTTGACGAGCGACGTTTGTCTTGAAAAGGTTTGAAAAGGTTTGAAATGCGATCAGAAAAGTTTGACTCGATACCTGAGCTGTCGGAAGGGATCGTGCTACTTGGCGCAGCTTGGTTCGCAGTATCCGGGATGGAAACTGAGGTCGAACTATCACAGGTATCACAAGTATCACCAGTAAGTATGTATATAGTTACGCACAACACATCTCTGCTACAAATGTAAACATACCTTTCCAAAACAAAATATCGAAATATAAAAAGTGTAGCGATTCCATAAATAATCACACCAAAACATCCAGCCATTCCGCTAATCATCACATTTGCCACGTGGATCGGTATTTCACGATCCCTCAGATCCATCATCATAAAAAAGGCGGATTTGTGCGAATGAAGGACTGGTTGTACAACACCGTCCATCGTCGAGAAGAATATCGAGCAGCAGCAAAAGAAAACCATCAAGTGACGATAATTCCCCATTGTGCTGGTGGATTTGGTCAAAATCAGATAAATAAGGCAGGTATTGATGAGAAAAGACAAAATGGCAGCGGTGACTTGTACGGTGGTTTTTATGCGGACAATTGGAATCATCTGAGCCTTTTCATACGTTGTGTTAGGTTATGTATATCACTTACTTTAGCTATAAAATAAAATAGGAGAAAGATAAGAAGGAAAAAAAATATATGATAATGACTTTTTTCCTCTCAGGAGAGCTACAAGAATGAATTATTCATTGTCAACAAAGGCTCTCTTCTATTGACAGAATCTCCTCTGAGACCGTATTCCCTTTGTTTGGGCAGCATCGTTTCCAGGTGATAAATTTGTTTTTCAGGTGATAGTGTCTGAAAGCATTGCTACAACAGCCTTCAAACTACACTGCACGTTATAAGTACAGTGCGTGCCATAAAAAGCCAAACAATTGTTGTTCGTTGACTTTTTCGAGTATAATGAGTTTTTGTTTGTCTTGGGGCTTCATACTATTGTGTTTCCAATCAAGTTGCCGCATGAGAACACCCACTTATTTATGCGCGACCAGTGCTATTTGAAGAGATGCAGACAAAAAAGGGATAGCCGATTCATGTTACCGTATTTCCTCTAATATAGGCGCATGCGCTTCTATTGTTTTTTCATAACACCAAAATTCGGCCGTAACACCAAACTTCGGCCGTGCCTGCTTGGTTAGAAAGTGTTTCGGCGAGTTTGGTGTGCAAACCTCTAAATACCCGGCAGTTGTTATGAAATGAAACAATAGAAGCGCATGCGCCTATATTAGAGGAAATACGGTAAATAAACAACATGAGCAAAACCGGAGAGACTATCCAGAACCTTGCAAAGCATCTCATATCAGCGCCCACATCGTCAGAGGCTTTGTTTATCCCATTGAGCTGAAATGTTGGAAATAGAAAAATGATGCAATAATGAAAGTAAATTTGAATAATGGGTGCACGAAAAGTGCGTCAGCACGCGTTGCGATGGCGTCAAAGTTTAGTGCCCGTACTTTTGACGCACTCTGTATGTAGTTTCGCAAACACCACAAGTGGAGATAAAAAGTTGTGGAAGAACTGATAACATTTTTTTAACCGAATTCAAGTAGAGTTCTCTGTCTACGCAAAAAGATCTCAACAGCTATTGGCTTTCTGTTTTTTTCCCAATTGGAACGTTTCTTCTTTGCACTGATTGACCTTTTAAACATCTTTGCTTGTTATGATCCACAGATAAAATATAACCAAAGCACAGACAAGAGCAACAACGAAGGTAATCAAAACCAGAAGGTAAGGTTGCCTATAAAAACATTTCGAACGTGAAATTTGTATGAAAAGTTTTACCTCTCACTATCCGTTTCTGACTTCATTTGTTTTGCGAAAAACAATTTTAAAAAAGTTTCAGTCTCGCCAAGCAACAGGGAAAGTAAACCTTTCTTAAAAAAAAGAGTGTTAAAAACCGATACAAGTTCTTGTTTGAAACAAACATTTGAAACATTAAAAAAAAAACAGGGCTATTTGGTATATCAGATGAAGTAGTATCATGACCGAGCGCTAGTTTATTCAAAGTTAGTGTAATTTCAGTAATAGTATCCATTGATTGGTTGGCTAATAAATCTAACGTTTTTATGGTATTTGCAACATTTTGAACATCAACTTTTTCGATTGCATGCAATATATACGGATCGTGAACATCAAGAGCCGCTGCCATTACTTTTTTCGTTGTTATTGATTCTCTTCGAAAACTATTTTGTAAAGCTATCGAATTAATCACGCGTGACAGACTTGCAATCTTCGACTGAATGTTTTCGAGATTCTCAGTTTTCTTGTTTAGCTTGATAACGTTTTTCAACTTTGCAACATACGGATTAGAGAAATCCATGTTTTGAGCAAAGAAAATTATACCAATTACAGCAACTAAAAATACAGAAGATACCATTTTGAAATTTAAACAACTTTTGAGCTTTTCGGTAGTTGCACTTTTACATACTAAAAATGTGGTGGCCGAGTTTTCCCAATTTCCTCGGCCACGTCGATTTGGCTGTGCCGTGTAACAAACGAAAAGTTTTATTGTTTCCAAACGACATAGGTGTAGTGAGGGCTGGGCGGCCAACCCATCCTTAAACCACCAACACTAACTTAAACTACAACGGCTTTAATAAAATAAATAAGTTAATTTAAAATACAAGTTAGAGGACCGGGGACAATACAAAAGGTAAACGCGGGAGAAACGGCAAAAGAGGCGGCGCGGAGAAAGGGCTCAAGTGAGAAGACTAAAACCCACTCGATTGAGCGGATCCTTGCCTTTTATAGTGGACCGAAAAGGGGTGAACACAGGAAATACAATTATTAGCGGATTGGCGTTGATCAACTATATTGTGAAAACAAAAAAGTTGGCTGAAATGAAACTGTACTAAAAAAGCAACTGCACGAAATATAATTTAGGGCCTCACAATGTACAACGAAATAACTCTTCGAGTTGTTCGAGCGGTTCTGGGTCGGTACAGCTCAATTTTAGGCGGTTCTATTCCGCGCAGTTCTATTCCGTAGTAGTTCTACTCCGTGCGAGTTCTATACCGTAGCACCCCCGGTTTCGAACGTAGTGTTGCGGTTGCGTCGCGTGATAAGTCGCTTTGCTCTAAATTGTCACACTTCCAAGATTATGTTCCACGTTGCACATTTTCGCGAAGAAAGTGGCCAGCACCCCGTGACATCGTGCACAAAGACCACAAAAAATAAGATTACATCGATATGACGGTGGATCCTTGTATTGATTTTTTCTTTCCACAACACTTGACTATGTTTTTCAACTCTTTCATTAAAAGTTTGTTGGTGAGAAAGGTGATGAGTGTTGCAGCAGTTCCGTGCTCTTCCATCATTAGGATCATGAAATAGGCAAGCCCTGAAAAATTTTACAATTAGTTGACTCTATTTTTTCCCACATTTACACGGCGTGTTGCCCGGAACGTTATTGGCAACGCGCCCGCGGAGTGGGGAGGCTGCTCGTCGGCGTCTCTTCGGCCAGAGTCGATACACAATAACATAATTCTGCATCTCTGCGTCTCCTATTTGTATCGTTTTAACGCAGCCTATGGTAAAAAAAATGCGACCATGCTCACAATTAGGCCAGAATTGTTTTCCAACACGTTCCGTTCAACACGCCGTGCATTTACCATCCGAGTTGATCATCACAAAGTTCACAAAAGTAAACACGAACAAAGGGAAAATGATGAAAAAGAAGAGCACCAGCACAGAGATGATCAGGCTGACAAGCATGTTCTTCTGAATCGCTTTTGTTTTTGGCGACCATCTCACTGCGGCCGAGTTGAGTGTTCGGAAGGACACCAGTGAAGCACAGATGGCGGAGAATAGGACGCAGCAAAGGGTGAAGAAACCGATAGGGATGGAAATCACGGCTATAACGGTGTCTAGTTGTAAGAAGAAACAGCTTTCGCACCAAACGAAAGACGGTAGTTTTCCGTAGCGCTGAAATGGGGAAAGTTGGAGAGAGCCGTCATTAGGTAACAAGACGGCGTTTCGCCCGGAACGTTAATGGCAACAAGCCCCGCTGATTGTGAGTGGGGTGGCGGCTTGCTGCTTGTCTGCGTCTCTCCAGCAAGAGTCGCTTAAAAACAAAAATATCCTCGCACTCTGCGTCTCCTCTTTGTCTCAGCACGGAGTAATGTCGACTGCCTTTTTTCAAACGACTTTTTTTGGCGCGGGAACACGCGCGACGCTCTCGTCTTCTCCGTCTCGTCTCTTTTTTCGCTCGTCTTGTCTTCTCCGTCTCGTCTCTTTTCTAAATGTTTGCATTGGCACAGTGCCCAAAATTTTTGCCGTCGAATGCGGCGCGTGCGCGTGTTATCAATGGAGCACGTTTGCACCAGGTCACTCGCCATTACTCCGTGTCTCAGTTCAACGCAAAGGTTCAAAATTTATTTTCCAACGTTCCGTCCAATACGCCGTGCCATATATTTGAATTTTAATGTAAAACATCATCATCATCATATCACCTCACCTGCTCCATCCGCCCCTTGAACTCGGTCTGCTCCGTTATCAACGCGTGATTGAATTGCAAAATAACGAGAATAACGAACAGAAAGAAGTAGTATATGTACTTTGAGTAGTAAACAACACTTTGAAGACGTTTCCTCTCGGCATGCATTGTCACTGTTTCCATGCGATGTATGAAAAGCGATAGTGCGGAAATTCCGCTACTCGCCAGAAGAATGTAACAGATTTGAAACATAATTGGCGCATACTCGGCGCCGAGTCCATTCGAGCAGAGAGCCGGCAATGGGACGGGCATGTGAACTCGCCATATCAAACCAATGTGTATATCAAGTAGAACACCGCTGAAAATCGGGGACTGTGACTGTTTTCTTATACCCGGTATAAAACACTGAAAACTTGCTCCAATCGAGCAAAGAATAGAGTGAGATTAAGAGAAGAGAAAGCGAAATGGCCAAACTCTCTCGTCGCCAACGTGGCCGCGTCCCCCACTGGGCGAAGGGAGCGAGTTTTCAGCGCTCTGTACTGAGAATAAATGTTCTTGACTAACAGCAAAGTGTGCACAATTAGGTAGTAGCGATACTTGTGGAAAGTTGACGGACATTTAAAAATTAGAATAGAGAATGTAGGAAGATATATTAAAATCGAGAGGAAATGAAACATGAGACGTGCTACAGTAGCATACGATGGATCTCCGAATTGGCAAGTGGCGTTGACCATTTTATGAGCAGTGACTGACAACAAATGTGATTAGTCTATGAAAATGTTGGGGTGACAGGTGGAATTTCTTTCGGATGGCATTTCCGGGCCGAACATTAGTTGTTCAAACATCACATTCTCTGCACCCAGTCAAACACGCATCCGAATTGGAAATTTTGGTAGTTTGCTCTTTTCTGCCCTCTATCCGCCCACAAGCTGCCCCTCGCCGTTTTTGTCGGCGATTATCGGTTTTGGAATGCTTTTTTTTGAGTTCCGGAGTGTTGCATGCCATAGTCAATTGCTAATACAAATTCTAATTCAGTAGCCAATTTCAATAGCAAACTCAATAGCTCAATAGCATGTGCATCAGCGCCCAAAATAGACCATCGTTGGCTCATATAAGGCTTCCATTCGGACGAAAAAAAAGCGGACGAATTTCGTCCGCTGTTCGCCCGCTGGTTCGCTGTTCGTCCGGTTCGTCCGAGGTCGGTCCGCTTTGTCCGTTTTTTTTTCTTGTTAGTTTTTCCTTTTTTTTCTGCTACCATTTATTTTCAAACGCGTTTTTCTGCGTCTTCACAGTTCCGCTCTGTCAAGTTTAGCTAACACGTGCAAAAGTGGAGACGCAGAGGCGCGATAAATGGCGCCCAAAAATTCGCCTTCAAAAAAAAAATTCAAAAAAGTAGTCAGATGGCACATAGTCAGCGCCAAGTGCGCAGCTAGTTATTGCTATTCCAACATTCGGGGGCTCCTGTCGTTTTCCCAATAACTGAATGAATTAAGGGGTTTTATTCATGAACGTTCACCGAACGATAAATAAAAAAGTAAATGTTTCTCAGGACGATAAATTAAAGTTTTGGAACAAAACAGTCTTTGTTTTCTGTCAGAATAATCATTTACTGGTTTCATTTATCCCACGGTGAACATTTTTTGAATATGGCCTATTGAAGGTCTAATGAATTTATTCAGCGTACTGCCGAATAACGAAAAAAATACCAAAAACTAGGAAAAAACTTGGAGAATACTGCAATCGGATCGAAAATACTCCCGGGCATGTTTTAAAAAAGATTTCCCATCCTCCGTGATGACATTTTGGTATTTAATAGGGATATTCACGAATACAAAAAAAGCAAAAATTACTTTTTTGCTGCCAAGTGAATAAAGCAAAAAAAAAGTTTCCTACCCTGAATAACCCCATCAATAATGTGAATTTTCAGAACACCAGAAGGCCGGAGGAACTCGCCACCGCGAAAAGAAGAGCAGACCACTGCGAAGAACTTTAAAATTATGATAAACTGTATTAAATGTTTTTTTCTTATTTTCAGTAAAAGTTATAATAATAAAATCGTGTGTTATCTTCTAATGGAAAATAGAAAAGGAACGAAAATGCGGAAAAAAGCAGTAGTAGCCCCTTAGTTGCGCAGCTTTTGAGCAGATCTTTAGCAGAAACCCATAGCGCGTAAATTAACAGTTGCGTAAGAGCCAAAAGTCTGCGTAACAGTTGCAGGCGTTTACCGAGTAAGTATATAAACTAGAATTCGAGTTAATCTTGCATGTGCAACACTGTTTTACAGGAATTTTGCAGTAGAGCGAGGTTGATGATGTATTCGCCCACTGGGGTCTGAGGAGGGAGTGAGTAAACGCGCCCGGACGCACACACGCAACGCATCCAATTGAGGCCCAAAAAATAAAATATGCGCGCGAAAAATTTCGCATTATCGGAGAGGAAAACCAACGAAAAATCGTGAAAATTACGAAATCCTATCCAAAATTATTTCGCGCGCGTTGATTTTTCTCTCCGATAATGCGAAATTTTTCGCGCGATTTTTTATTTTTTGGGCCTCAATTGGATGCGTTGCGTATGTGCGTCCGGGCGCGTTTACTCACTCCCTCCTGATACCCCAGTGTTCGCCGACTATACTATTACGCGCAATTGTGGTAAAAAATGTATTTAGTGGCAAACCACTTTTTTGCTGTGATATTGTGAAAAAATTCCATGTTTTTTTTATTTGGAAACGGAATTATAGTTTGAAAATTACCTTATCAGTTTTTTTCTACAGATAAATTACTTTTTAGAACAATAAAGGGAGTAAAAAATCAAAATATTATTTTTTCAATACAAAAAAAAATAAGCAAATTTCAATTTTAAAATGATTGTGGGCCTATGCAGATGAACTTTCCTGTCATTTCTTCCTGGATACTTTTCAACGCAGGTCAGGAAAAGTTCATCTGCGCAGGCCCATAATCAATTTAAAAGTGAATTTTACCTAATTTTTATATTGAAAAGGGAATATTTTGAATTTTTGTTCGCTTTTAATGTTCTAAAAAGTAATTTAATTCTTGGGAAACAATGTTTTTGTGAAGAATTCTGGAAAAAAAAATACTCACCTTTTCACTTTTCACCTCCACTGTTAACGCGATATCGATATGCCCGGTTTCAAGATGTCTGGTTACGAGATGCCTGGTTTCAAGATGTCGCGGAACCTTAAAAACGCAAAGTTCATTTAGTATTGTGTTTTCAATAGAGTTTCATCATGAAAACAAGAAACACCCACCTTTTTCACGCGAATATCAAATTTTAGTACATTTTGAATTTTTGCACGAAAAAAACGGGCGAGGTTTTACGGTTTGATGTCGCAACTCGATTAAAACCACAATATTGTGTTCCCAATCGAGTTGCGACGTCAGGAGGTCAAACTCCGCCCACTTTTTTCAAGCGAACATTAAATTTTAGTGCATTTTTAATGTTTGCGTGAAAGAAGTAAGGTTTCACGTTTTGGTGTCGCAACTCGATTGAAAACACAATACTTACAAATATTTATCAACGCTTAATAATAGTAAAGATAAAGATGAGAAAAATCAAAGACTCAAAATTTTCAACAAAAAGAAACAACAATTGCCTAAAATCGCCCGAAGATCGGGTATTTTAAGCAACGTTTTGAGTAATTTTTAGTAAGTTTAATTTTTCCGGGAAAATAAAAATTATGAGATGAGAAAATAGAAAAAAAAAATTAAGAAAAAACTGCGCAAAATAATTTTCGAAAATATGAAAACGCGCGCACGCGTTAAAAGAGTCTGCCCTCTCTTATTTTTGCACACTCTCATTTAGTACGCAGTTCCCAAACTGCGGAACTGACGACAATTTGTAAACCGTATACGGCCGCAAGCGAGGTTTGAAAAGGTTTGAAAAAGTTTGAAAAAGTTTAAAAAAGATTTCCAACTTGTGCCGGCAACAAAAGTTTGAAAAAGTTTGAATAGCGCTCAGAAAAGTTTGACGAGCGACGTTTGTCTTGAAAAGGTTTGAAAAGGTTTGAAATGCGATCAGAAAAGTTTGACTCGATACCTGAGCTGTCGGAAGGGATCGTGCTACTTGGCGCAGCTTGGTTCGCAGTATCCGGGATGGAAACTGAGGTCGAACTATCACAGGTATCACAAGTATCACCAGTAAGTATGTATATAGTTACGCACAACACATCTCTGCTACAAATGTAAACATACCTTTCCAAAACAAAATATCGAAATATAAAAAGTGTAGCGATTCCATAAATAATCACACCAAAACATCCAGCCATTCCGCTAATCATCACATTTGCCACGTGGATCGGTATTTCACGATCCCTCAGATCCATCATCATAAAAAAGGCGGATTTGTGCGAATGAAGGACTGGTTGTACAACACCGTCCATCGTCGAGAAGAATATCGAGCAGCAGCAAAAGAAAACCATCAAGTGACGATAATTCCCCATTGTGCTGGTGGATTTGGTCAAAATCAGATAAATAAGGCAGGTATTGATGAGAAAAGACAAAATGGCAGCGGTGACTTGTACGGTGGTTTTTATGCGGACAATTGGAATCATCTGAGCCTTTTCATACGTTGTGTTAGGTTATGTATATCACTTACTTTAGCTATAAAATAAAATAGGAGAAAGATAAGAAGGAAAAAAAATATATGATAATGACTTTTTTCCTCTCAGGAGAGCTACAAGAATGAATTATTCATTGTCAACAAAGGCTCTCTTCTATTGACAGAATCTCCTCTGAGACCGTATTCCCTTTGTTTGGGCAGCATCGTTTCCAGGTGATAAATTTGTTTTTCAGGTGATAGTGTCTGAAAGCATTGCTACAACAGCCTTCAAACTACACTGCACGTTATAAGTACAGTGCGTGCCATAAAAAGCCAAACAATTGTTGTTCGTTGACTTTTTCGAGTATAATGAGTTTTTGTTTGTCTTGGGGCTTCATACTATTGTGTTTCCAATCAAGTTGCCGCATGAGAACACCCACTTATTTATGCGCGACCAGTGCTATTTGAAGAGATGCAGACAAAAAAGGGATAGCCGATTCATGTTACCGTATTTCCTCTAATATAGGCGCATGCGCTTCTATTGTTTTTTCATAACACCAAAATTCGGCCGTAACACCAAACTTCGGCCGTGCCTGCTTGGTTAGAAAGTGTTTCGGCGAGTTTGGTGTGCAAACCTCTAAATACCCGGCAGTTGTTATGAAATGAAACAATAGAAGCGCATGCGCCTATATTAGAGGAAATACGGTAAATAAACAACATGAGCAAAACCGGAGAGACTATCCAGAACCTTGCAAAGCATCTCATATCAGCGCCCACATCGTCAGAGGCTTTGTTTATCCCATTGAGCTGAAATGTTGGAAATAGAAAAATGATGCAATAATGAAAGTAAATTTGAATAATGGGTGCACGAAAAGTGCGTCAGCACGCGTTGCGATGGCGTCAAAGTTTAGTGCCCGTACTTTTGACGCACTCTGTATGTAGTTTCGCAAACACCACAAGTGGAGATAAAAAGTTGTGGAAGAACTGATAACATTTTTTTAACCGAATTCAAGTAGAGTTCTCTGTCTACGCAAAAAGATCTCAACAGCTATTGGCTTTCTGTTTTTTTCCCAATTGGAACGTTTCTTCTTTGCACTGATTGACCTTTTAAACATCTTTGCTTGTTATGATCCACAGATAAAATATAACCAAAGCACAGACAAGAGCAACAACGAAGGTAATCAAAACCAGAAGGTAAGGTTGCCTATAAAAACATTTCGAACGTGAAATTTGTATGAAAAGTTTTACCTCTCACTATCCGTTTCTGACTTCATTTGTTTTGCGAAAAACAATTTTAAAAAAGTTTCAGTCTCGCCAAGCAACAGGGAAAGTAAACCTTTCTTAAAAAAAAGAGTGTTAAAAACCGATACAAGTTCTTGTTTGAAACAAACATTTGAAACATTAAAAAAAAAACAGGGCTATTTGGTATATCAGATGAAGTAGTATCATGACCGAGCGCTAGTTTATTCAAAGTTAGTGTAATTTCAGTAATAGTATCCATTGATTGGTTGGCTAATAAATCTAACGTTTTTATGGTATTTGCAACATTTTGAACATCAACTTTTTCGATTGCATGCAATATATACGGATCGTGAACATCAAGAGCCGCTGCCATTACTTTTTTCGTTGTTATTGATTCTCTTCGAAAACTATTTTGTAAAGCTATCGAATTAATCACGCGTGACAGACTTGCAATCTTCGACTGAATGTTTTCGAGATTCTCAGTTTTCTTGTTTAGCTTGATAACGTTTTTCAACTTTGCAACATACGGATTAGAGAAATCCATGTTTTGAGCAAAGAAAATTATACCAATTACAGCAACTAAAAATACAGAAGATACCATTTTGAAATTTAAACAACTTTTGAGCTTTTCGGTAGTTGCACTTTTACATACTAAAAATGTGGTGGCCGAGTTTTCCCAATTTCCTCGGCCACGTCGATTTGGCTGTGCCGTGTAACAAACGAAAAGTTTTATTGTTTCCAAACGACATAGGTGTAGTGAGGGCTGGGCGGCCAACCCATCCTTAAACCACCAACACTAACTTAAACTACAACGGCTTTAATAAAATAAATAAGTTAATTTAAAATACAAGTTAGAGGACCGGGGACAATACAAAAGGTAAACGCGGGAGAAACGGCAAAAGAGGCGGCGCGGAGAAAGGGCTCAAGTGAGAAGACTAAAACCCACTCGATTGAGCGGATCCTTGCCTTTTATAGTGGACCGAAAAGGGGTGAACACAGGAAATACAATTATTAGCGGATTGGCGTTGATCAACTATATTGTGAAAACAAAAAAGTTGGCTGAAATGAAACTGTACTAAAAAAGCAACTGCACGAAATATAATTTAGGGCCTCACAATGTACAACGAAATAACTCTTCGAGTTGTTCGAGCGGTTCTGGGTCGGTACAGCTCAATTTTAGGCGGTTCTATTCCGCGCAGTTCTATTCCGTAGTAGTTCTACTCCGTGCGAGTTCTATACCGTAGCACCCCCGGTTTCGAACGTAGTGTTGCGGTTGCGTCGCGTGATAAGTCGCTTTGCTCTAAATTGTCACACTTCCAAGATTATGTTCCACGTTGCACATTTTCGCGAAGAAAGTGGCCAGCACCCCGTGACATCGTGCACAAAGACCACAAAAAATAAGATTACATCGATATGACGGTGGATCCTTGTATTGATTTTTTCTTTCCACAACACTTGACTATGTTTTTCAACTCTTTCATTAAAAGTTTGTTGGTGAGAAAGGTGATGAGTGTTGCAGCAGTTCCGTGCTCTTCCATCATTAGGATCATGAAATAGGCAAGCCCTGAAAAATTTTACAATTAGTTGACTCTATTTTTTCCCACATTTACACGGCGTGTTGCCCGGAACGTTATTGGCAACGCGCCCGCGGAGTGGGGAGGCTGCTCGTCGGCGTCTCTTCGGCCAGAGTCGATACACAATAACATAATTCTGCATCTCTGCGTCTCCTATTTGTATCGTTTTAACGCAGCCTATGGTAAAAAAATGCGACCATGCTCACAATTAGGCCAGAATTGTTTTCCAACACGTTCCGTTCAACACGCCGTGCATTTACCATCCGAGTTGATCATCACAAAGTTCACAAAAGTAAACACGAACAAAGGGAAAATGATGAAAAAGAAGAGCACCAGCACAGAGATGATCAGGCTGACAAGCATGTTCTTCTGAATCGCTTTTGTTTTTGGCGACCATCTCACTGCGGCCGAGTTGAGTGTTCGGAAGGACACCAGTGAAGCACAGATGGCGGAGAATAGGACGCAGCAAAGGGTGAAGAAACCGATAGGGATGGAAATCACGGCTATAACGGTGTCTAGTTGTAAGAAGAAACAGCTTTCGCACCAAACGAAAGACGGTAGTTTTCCGTAGCGCTGAAATGGGGAAAGTTGGAGAGAGCCGTCATTAGGTAACAAGACGGCGTTTCGCCCGGAACGTTAATGGCAACAAGCCCCGCTGATTGTGAGTGGGGTGGCGGCTTGCTGCTTGTCTGCGTCTCTCCAGCAAGAGTCGCTTAAAAACAAAAATATCCTCGCACTCTGCGTCTCCTCTTTGTCTCAGCACGGAGTAATGTCGACTGCCTTTTTTCAAACGACTTTTTTTGGCGCGGGAACACGCGCGACGCTCTCGTCTTCTCCGTCTCGTCTCTTTTTTCGCTCGTCTTGTCTTCTCCGTCTCGTCTCTTTTCTAAATGTTTGCATTGGCACAGTGCCCAAAATTTTTGCCGTCGAATGCGGCGCGTGCGCGTGTTATCAATGGAGCACGTTTGCACCAGGTCACTCGCCATTACTCCGTGTCTCAGTTCAACGCAAAAGTTCAAAATTTATTTTCCAACGTTCCGTCCAATACGCCGTGCCATATATTTGAATTTTAATGTAAAACATCATCATCATCATATCACCTCACCTGCTCCATCCGCCCCTTGAACTCGGTCTGCTCCGTTATCAACGCGTGATTGAATTGCAAAATAACGAGAATAACGAACAGAAAGAAGTAGTATATGTACTTTGAGTAGTAAACAACACTTTGAAGACGTTTCCTCTCGGCATGCATTGTCACTGTTTCCATGCGATGTATGAAAAGCGATAGTGCGGAAATTCCGCTACTCGCCAGAAGAATGTAACAGATTTGAAACATAATTGGCGCATACTCGGCGCCGAGTCCATTCGAGCAGAGAGCCGGCAATGGGACGGGCATGTGAACTCGCCATATCAAACCAATGTGTATATCAAGTAGAACACCGCTGAAAATCGGGGACTGTGACTGTTTTCTTATACCCGGTATAAAACACTGAAAACTTGCTCCAATCGAGCAAAGAATAGAGTGAGATTAAGAGAAGAGAAAGCGAAATGGCCAAACTCTCTCGTCGCCAACGTGGCCGCGTCCCCCACTGGGCGAAGGGAGCGAGTTTTCAGCGCTCTGTACTGAGAATAAATGTTCTTGACTAACAGCAAAGTGTGCACAATTAGGTAGTAGCGATACTTGTGGAAAGTTGACGGACATTTAAAAATTAGAATAGAGAATGTAGGAAGATATATTAAAATCGAGAGGAAATGAAACATGAGACGTGCTACAGTAGCATACGATGGATCTCCGAATTGGCAAGTGGCGTTGACCATTTTATGAGCAGTGACTGACAACAAATGTGATTAGTCTATGAAAATGTTGGGGTGACAGGTGGAATTTCTTTCGGATGGCATTTCCGGGCCGAACATTAGTTGTTCAAACATCACATTCTCTGCACCCAGTCAAACACGCATCCGAATTGGAAATTTTGGTAGTTTGCTCTTTTCTGCCCTCTATCCGCCCACAAGCTGCCCCTCGCCGTTTTTGTCGGCGATTATCGGTTTTGGAATGCTTTTTTTTGAGTTCCGGAGTGTTGCATGCCATAGTCAATTGCTAATACAAATTCTAATTCAGTAGCCAATTTCAATAGCAAACTCAATAGCTCAATAGCATGTGCATCAGCGCCCAAAATAGACCATCGTTGGCTCATATAAGGCTTCCATTCGGACGAAAAAAAAGCGGACGAATTTCGTCCGCTGTTCGCCCGCTGGTTCGCTGTTCGTCCGGTTCGTCCGAGGTCGGTCCGCTTTGTCCGTTTTTTTTTCTTGTTAGTTTTTCCTTTTTTTTCTGCTACCATTTATTTTCAAACGTTGTTTTTGTTCTTTTTTCTTTAAAATATCAACAGAAAAGTCTTGTTTCTGCTATCAAAAATTCGGAAAAAAATTTAAAAAATTTGTTTTTGCAAAGCTAATTCTACATAAATTTGCAACAGCTTACATTTTCAATGTCAGAATTTTTAATAAGAGTGCCACAAATTAAAATTCCCAGCCAATTAGAGCGTGCCGTACGAAACGGACCAACCGGACCAACCGGACCAAATGGACCAACCGATCCGTCCGTGGACGAAGCGGACGGACCGGACGGACGAAAATTGGTTCGAATGGAAGCCTTAAGCTTATAGCTTTAATTTTAAAAAGGAAAAAAAGAACCAACTGATTGAATTTATAGCAAGGCCCTATGGAGACACGGCGTCCTGGAGTCTACGTTTTTAAACTAATTTTTGGAAATGAAATTTCGGAGGCCATCTTTCTCAAGTCTCTGCGTCTCTAGTTTTGCCCGCACTTATATAGCTGAACTTGGCAGAATGTCACTATCGAGACGCAGATAAATGCGACAGAGCGCGTTTGCCTTCACGTAGAGTCTAACACGTCGTGATAGAGATGCTAGAGATTTTCCCTAAATTGATCACGGCGGACTGTCTGTCGGGGGGAGCCCAAGCCTGGTGTAAAACTCATTCGTGACGTAGCGAGGCAGAGTGTCAAATTACGCGTCAGAAATTGTTGGATCTAGCCACGATTCAGCTCTTGAGGAAAAATTTTATGCCAACACTTCTGCAATAGAATTGCTACAAAAAAGAACTGGAAAAAATAGAACGGCTACAAAATAGAAATGAGCGGAATAGAACAGCGCGAAATAGAAATGTGACAAAATAGAAATGGGCGAAATAGAAATCGGTGCGATGGAGCGCGTTTGCATTGTTCTTCGAATTTTCCGATTATTATATAATTTTTCAGTAATTTTCAGATATTTTACGCACTTAACAACATCGAAAATAAAGAAAGGAATAAAATCAATGCAGTTTCAGAAAAAAAAAAATGGAAAATCGGCGAAAAACTGAGCAATTGAAAAAATGATGCAAACGCGCTCCATCCCCCAAAAATTTCTATTTTGTAGCATTTCTATTTTGCTCATTTCTATTTTGTAGTCGTTCTGTTTCGTAGAATTTCCATTTCGCTCAGTTCTATTTTTTCCAGTTCTTTTTTGTAGCATTTCTATTTTGTAGCATTTCTATTTCGCCTATTTCTATTCTGTCGTACCCCCCTCATTAATCAATAAATTGACGTGATTTTCCACCTTTTTTTTTTACTCTTCCGCATAAGAAAAATTAATGAGTCGATTAGAAGCACTTTTCGCTAAAATTACAGAATTGCTTCATGCGTTTTCCATGAAAATGTTTTTTGAATTGTCGTAAGTTTCGGCGCATGCACAGAAACCTGTAACGTTATAATTTGAAAGCGCATGTGACGGCAATTTGCGTACTTTTTATTATTTTTGAAAAAACACACCGTGTATCGTCTCAATATTCTTGCCGACTATAGTTAGGCAGCGCAATGAAAAAGGGGCGGAGCGTGCATATTATTCACCCATTTCGGTTTTGGGGTCTGTTACGCCAATACTACATGCATAATGCCTGGTATTACAACTTGTTCATATGTAACCGACGCTGAGGAATCGATTGGTGATATCAAAATTTGCTGAAAAACCAAATTTTGGCTGAAACTTTCAGAAAACTGAAATGGAAGCCAGAAATTTGAAATTTTCGGGTTCTTCTAGGTCGCACACGGTATGCTGAATTCATTTTTAAAATGAACATCGACTTTTTACTTTGCCAATTTTGGTACAACAAAAATTTGAGAAAAAATTTCAGCGATGACTTCATATTTTTATTGATGGAATTCATAAAACTGATTGTAAAATTTTAAAAATAAACAGTAAAATTTTTTTTTTCAGAGCCCCAAAACCAAGCTAAACTACTTTTTATAATACTTCTTTGAATACTTCGATTAAACAGTTGTACATATTTATATCGAGAATAGTGAGAAAAAAACCGTTTGAAAAATTATGTTGTGGTGCTTACCTATATGTTTCGAAGTTTATTTTACATTATCCGTGAAATATATATGCAAATCGGAATAGTAATCACTGAGATATCACTAAAAAATCAAAACTTTAAATACTTTTGAGCGGTACTGTACATTTCCAGCATCGTACAAATCTTCAAAACGAAGTCAATTCCCGCGGCGGCGGCATATTGTGCACCTGATTTTTTCTTCCCCATTTGCAGCATACCATTCCTGTAATCCCTATCGAATCAAAGCCACTATAACTTTCTAAAACTCACCAGATACTGTATTTCGGTAACTTTTTACGAAAAAGAATATGGGCAACGGGTCGACGACCGGGTACAGTGCATACACGAACATCATCGAGTTGCTCAACAAAGCACAGTCAATTTCGAAAAGTGGACACAGAAAAATTATGGAAAACGGGAGAAACAATGAGAGAACGGGGATCAGTGTCTGAAAAACAATTTACGGTGTTTTTTGAGGTCCACTTTAGTTTGCTGGCTACCAAAGCACAAGACCCTGTATCGCGAATTAAACACGCTGGATATACAGTACTGGCCATAAAGAATGCGACAACTGGTTTTTTGAAGATAACTTCATGGAAAGTTAACTTTTTGACCCAAATTTATTACTGTATCTGCAATGGAACCTCACAAAAACTTGCGTATTTGCAAATTGCATCATTCTGCAAAAAAAAAATTTATTTTTTATTTTTAAAATTTTTCTCATTTTTGCACTTTTTCATGTATTTCAGTTTTTTGTATAAAGTTGAATGAAATTTAATTGGGAGTAGTTCTAATTAGTTTTTTATTGTTTTTCAGCCATGGGCAGACCATTTGGGAAAAAACTTTCACTGTGGACGTTCGAAAAAGCATCGTACGTGGACATGAACTAGGCGCGCATCCGAAGATACTCGCAACTCAGTTTGGTTATTCTTCCAGCCAAATTTACCGTATTTTGAAGTATAATCGTAATGATGTAAGGTTTCAATTAGCTTTCTAAACTAATGTCGACTATTCAGGATGGTGTAGTTCATCGTCAATCTCCAGGAAGACCCCGAACCACTTCCAGAGCTATGGATCGAAATATCTTGCGCGCGTGCCGAGAACATCCCAGACGCACATCTACGGATATTCAAGTATCCGTGACGTCTCCAAATGAGCCGATGCCATCGAGAAAGACTATTAGAAGACGTCTGCAAGTTGCTGGACTGCACGGACAAAGACCAGTCAAAAAACCATTCGTTAGTCTAAAAAACAGGAACGCTCGCGTTGAATGGGCTAAACAGCACTTGTCCTGGGGACCTCGAGAGTGAGTTAATCACATCTGGAGCGACGAATCGAAGTTCAATCTGTTCGGTACTGATGGTATTTAATGGATTCGACGTCCTATTGGCTCCAGATATGCTCCTCGGTACCAATGTCCGACGGTAAAACATGGAGGTGGATCTGTGATGGTTTGGGGATGCTTCTCCGACACTTCCATGGGTCCATTGAATAGAATTGTTGGAACCATGGACCGATATGTGTACGAAGACATCCTGGAGAACACAATGCGACCTTGGGCAAGAGCAAATTTGAGCCGACCGTGGGTGTTTCAGCAGGATAATTACCCGAAGCATACTTCGGGTCATGTCGCCAATTGGTTTCGACGTCGCCGTGTGGATCTCCTGGAATGGCCAAGTCAGTCTCCGGACTTGAATCCCATCGAACATATGTGGGAGGAGCTAGAACGACGTCTCAAAGAAGTCCGAGCCTCCAATGCCAACCAGAAATTCGCTCAACTCGAAGCTGCTTGGAAGAGTATCCCGATGACGGTGGTTCAGACGCTCCTGGATTCGATGCCACGTAGATGCCAGGCTGTTATTGATGCCAAAGGATACCCAACCAAGTATTAAATCACTTTTTATAGTTACCTTCCTTTTGTTTTTGACCTTGGGTGATTCTAGAACTTATTTGTATAGATCTCCAAAAATGTCAATTTTCATGAATTTTCGAAAAAATTGAACAAAAAAATAATTTTCAGCAGAATTTTAAAACCAACTTGACAGAAAGGTTTCTGATAGTGCTGAAAAAATCTCACAAAAAATTTGGGTCAAAAAGTTAACATACCAAGAGGTTATCGTAAAAAAACTAGTTGTCGCATTCTTTATGGCCAGTACTGTACATATACCTGAGCAACGAGCGCCTTGTACAATTGCATTTGTAAATCTTTTCCATAAATGGACGTTGGAAACTCTTTGATCTTGGCAACACTTTTGATACCGGTGGTGATTACAATGTTAAACGGGACCATCATTATTGCAATGGTTAATAGTACGCCAAAACCGCATTGATAACTGAAACGTGGATCTCCGTGATGATCTGGTGGAAAGAAGACAGCTGCAATGTAGGCGGTCTGGTTAATGTCCATTCCGAAAGATGTGTGGATGAATTCTCTGGAAAACGGAGTTTGTAAAGTAGTTTTGTGAGCCATTGATCCTTAAAATTAGATCCCAGATTTTTGGGCACCATTGCTTTTTGATTATGGGTGCTCTTTAGGTACCAAATCTGTGTTCTATGGGTATGGCTACTCGTTTCGTACAAAATTTGCGAATTTGGTACTGGAACAGTAGCCGTAACCATATGGCAAAAATACCCAATGAGCCTGCGATCAAAAGATCCGGGACCCATTGAGTATGCGCTCGTTTTTGCAGTGCTTCACAATTTTATTTCGGCTTCCCTCTACACGTTTTTCAGTTGCATTCCTGGAACTCTTTTCCAACGAAAGAACGAAAAAAATCAATGAAAAAAGCCATCGGAGGTGTTCCTATTGTGTTTTCAAACGAGTTGCATCATGAAAACCTGAGCCTACTATTCATTTTTTGTCTCTGTCTCTTCAAATAGCATTGTTATTGCGTAGTTGGATCTTTCTTTCCGAAAGATGCCCGGGTTCCAATAAAAATGCGCAGAAAACGCAATAAAAAATAACACGAGCCAAATATAAAAGAATAAGACGGATTTATTGACAAAAATCAATAATTCCAACACAAAAAATGCCTCAACGAAAAGAAGAAAACCAAAAACTAGAATTACAAGAGCAACCGCTGAAAATTAAAAACAAAAGTCAAAAGTCTAGTCAAAACGTGGCTGCTAAACCGCGCGTGTCTGGAGTGTCGTTGTACACGTGGCGAGAGACGCAGAGATGCAGAGGGTTATTTGGGTTTGTAAGAGCATTACGCCATCCTGGGCGACTGCGTGGTGTCGCACAAATAAGTAGGCGGGGTCTCATTTTTTTTTCATAATGCAAGTCGAATGAAAACCGATTAATAAGAATGTTAGAATGCCTATGGTTTCCCCGGTGACGGTAAAACGCGATATCCGGCTCACCTGATGTATTCCGATGAAGTGGGATTGTTGGAGAATATTAAATACGCATCAAGGGTCCAGACGATGCCGCCAACAATCGGAATCACATACCAAATTGGGAGAAAGTGCGAGTCAAAGTACTTGATTCGGCCGAGTCTGAAACTCGGTCAGTTTTGTTCAATCATATTGCTACAATACCTCACCTTTCCAACGCAAAATATCGAAAAATAAAAAGCGTAGCAATTCCATAAATAATTACCCCAAAACATCCGGCCATCACGCTAATCATCAAATTTGCAACGTGGAGCGGTATCGCACGATCCCTCAGATCCATCATCATAGAAAACGCGGATTTGTGCGAATGGAAAACCGGTTGCACAATTCCGTCCATTGTCGAGAAGAATATCGAGCAACAGCAGAATAATACTAACAAATGACGATAATTGCCCATTTTGGCGGTGGATTTTGTCAGAATCAGGTATATGAGGGAGGTGTTAATGAGGAAGGATATAATGGCGGCGGTGAGTTGTACAGCGGTTTTTATTTGAATAATTGACGCCATTTATTTTTTTTTGCTCGCTTTAAATATGTATGTGCGATTAAATATCAATGAAAGAAAAATTGAAACAAAAACTGAAAAATTTTTTTTTGAGAATATTGATACGATTGATACTCTCAAGAGATTTAAAATAGGTACTGTCAACAAAAGCTCTCTTCTCTCGACTGAATCTCCTCTGAGACTGTGTGCACTTTGTTTGAGAAGCATGGTTTCCAGGTGATGAATTCTGAAACTAGACACACAGTTAAACGGCTATTATTACTCTCGTCTCAGTTAATGCACATCCTTTTTCAAAAAATTGAAAAAATAACACAGTTGAATCAAGTGCGACCGTAACACATTCAAAGAGAGAAAGTGAGCGAAAACAAGAGACCACATTGCTCACTCTTATTCATCCCTCCCTCTTTCTCACACTCTCTCCTATTGTGGCATTTATTCAAACTTGGCAAATTCGTGGCGAGACGTCGAGTTTAATCGTGAGTTTTTCCCATTTTTTGAAAAAGGATGTGCATTAGCTGAGACGAGAGTAATACCATCAAATATGGCAGATAGTGTGGTCACAACTAGCGCATAGTTTCCCTACTATCAAAAATTCTACGTACCAGAAATGGCACTCCTATAGCTTTCCACGTAAAACATTATCGGCAAGGGATCGACGACCGGGTACAGTGCATAGACAAAAGTCAAAGAGGTGGATAAAGTTTTACAGCTAATCTCGAATATCGGAAGCACAAACAACACGCCGAAAGGGACGAACAAAAAAATTACAGGAATCAGAGTCTGAAAAACAACATTGAAAACAATTCCAACAGGGCCACAAACCTGAGCAATCAACGCTTTGTACAATTGCATTTGAAAGTCTTTACCATACTTTGTCATTGGAAATTGGCGGATTTTGCCGACGCTTTTGACGCCAATAATCATGACGATGGCGAATGGGATGATCATTATGAGTAGGTAGAAGATTAGGCCAAGAAAACAATTGAAGTTGAACATGGGATGTCCGTCGCGGTCAGGTGGGTAGAAAATGGCTGCCGCGTAGGCGGTTTCGGTGATGTTGATGTCAAAGGCGGATTTTACGGCCTCACTGAATAGTTTTGTTAGGATTTTTGTTGAAAAACGAGTTACAGGGCTCAGAAACCTACAGTGCGCTCCACCATTGACGCGAGGCATGTTGCTTTGATGAGGGCACGACAGAATAGAAATGGCTCTGAGACGTTTTAAAACAATACGTTTCGAAACTAGGACGTTTCGCAACTTGTCACTTCAAAACTAGGACGTTTCGAAACCTGCCACTTCGAAACTGGGACGTTTCGAAATTTTAGTACTATTTTTCGGCGCCGTGTTCGCACTATTGACAAATTTCGGCCAAGGATAAAGTAGCTGTCGAAGCTTTTACAGGTATTGTGTTTTCAATCGACTTGCGACATGAGAACGCGAGACTCCGCCCACTTATTTGTGCGCTACCTGTCGCCTACAGTGCTGGCCATAATTTTATATAAAATCGGTTTTTTCAAGATAACATGGTTTATACTTGAAGGAGGGTCATGAAATTGCTACGGTATGTGCTAAACACAGTTACGGAAATATGCAGCCTAAAAATTTGCATCATTACAAAAATTTTTTTGGAAATTTTTAATTTTTTCGTTTTTTTCACTATTGCAAGTTTTCATGATTTTTTGTGATTTTGATGTGATAACTTTTTTTTGTGCTCAGTTACATATATTTATGGTTTTTTAGGATGGCTAAACCTTTTGGAAGCAAATGCGTCTTAACAGACATCAAAAAAGCCATTTTGCGAGGTCATGAACAAGGGCAAACTAACAAAGATCTTGCCAGGCAGTTTCAGCTCTCTTTGCCTGGAATCTACGCAATTATCAGAAGATGCAAGGCTCAGGTACATTAAAAAACATGTTTTTTAATAACTAGAACCTTTTGAAATCTTGTACTGGACCGAAATCCACTGGTAGACCCAAGCAATCCAGCCGTAGTATGGATCGGAACATCCTGAGAGCTGCACGGGAGGATCCCAGAAGAACGTCTACCGACATTCAAATGGTTGTGACCTCTCCAGTCGAACCAGCGCTATCTAGAAGAACCATCAAGAGACGCCTACAAGCCAACGGACTCCATGGAAGACGTCCAGTTCGTAAACCATTCATCAGCGAGAAGAATAGAAGAGCACGTGTCGCCTGGGCCAGAGCCCATCTCAACTGGGGGCGTGCTGAGTGGGCCAAACATATCTGGTCAGACGAAAGCAAGTTTAACATGTTTGGAAGTGATGGAAACGCATGGATTCGTCGACCTGTTGGAGCCAGATACCTCCCCAAATACCAGCTTCCAACTGTCAAGCACGGAGGAGGATCGTGTATGGTCTGGGGATGCTTCTCGGCTGGCTCCATGTGGCCACTTCGACGTATCCAGGGAGTTATGGATCGCTTTCAGTATGATGATATCCTGGAGAACACAATGAGATCATGGGCACTCAGAAATGTAGGCCGAGCCTATGTTTTCCAGCAGGATAATGATCCGAAGCACACATCTCTCCATGTGCGCAACTGGTTCCATCGTCGTCGGGTGGACGTTTTGGATTGGCCCAGCCAGTCCCCCGACTTGAATCAGATCGAGCACTAGTGGGAGGAACTGGAACGTCGTCTTAAAGGGGTCCGAGCCACAAAAGTGGACCAGAAATTTGCTCAATTGGAGGCTGCATGGAAGACTATCCCACTCTCTGTTGTGGATACTCTACTGGATTCCATGCCGCGTCGTTGCCAGGCAGTAATTGATGCAAAAGGCTTTGCCACAAAATATTAAATCATTTTCAATCATTTCCCGGTCATTGACTTACCAATCGGAGCTTTCCTACTTCATTTTTCACATGTTGTCACTTTCTTGGTTTTTCCATTTTTTCGAATAAATTGTTGTAATTTTTCAAACATTTGATTTTTTTTCTGAAATTATTTTTTAATTAACGCAATTTACCCTCATAAACATGAGAAAAAAATCTCATGACCCTCCTTCAAGTATGAGCCATGTTATCTTGAAAAAACCAATTTTATATAAACTTATGGCCAGCACTGTATTTCTGTTCTGTCGTACCGTCGCTTTGATTTGGAGAAGTTAGACAGCTAGACAAAACTAGACATTGCGAAAAACGAGAATAGGCAGACAAGGAAAGGTGAAGCGTTATCAGTGGAGCGCTGTAAGGACTATTAGCCGTTGATTTCGAGCTGTATGGTAAATGCATATAGCACGGGCCCCAAACTCGAGGCCTATTAGTGATTGTCGATAGCTAACTGCCGCCAAACTCGTGTCAAACCTGCTTCAAACTTGCACCCTATATCGCCGGTGGCTAAAACCCTCTATCTGTCACTTATCTGCTCCCTAGCTGCCCAACAGAGCTTGTTTACCGGTTTTGACTTTCCTGATTTCGTGTTTTCACCGGTTTCTTCAGAGCACAAAAACTCCTATTCACACAAAATCTCAAGTGCAAGTGTTTTGGGGTGGTAGACAGACAGAAACTCTAATGCATAACCTTTCACAACTTTATTTTTTCAATTTCCTTTTCCTTCTTAACATCATTACCACAATTCCACCAGACACTCCTCACCGCAAGTACTCAGAAGACGTGGATGACATTGGAAACAAGAGCAACGTGACCAGTGTCCAAATGACGCCACCTAGAAGCGGAATCGTGAGCCAAAACAGCAGCAGGTGTTTGTCAAAGTATTTGACGCGGCCATGCCTGATAATCGAATCTGATGATTACAATTTCAAACGACGCACCCTTTTCCTCACCTCTCCAGAGCAAAATACCGGAAAATAAAGTGTATCGCAATTCCGTAAATAATCACCCCAAAACAGCCAGCCATCACGCAGACCATTGCATTTGCCACGTGTACCGGTATTGCACGATTCCGCAGATCCATCATCATAAAGAATGCGGATTTGTGCGAATGAATAATAGGTCGTATTATCACGTCCATTGTCGAGAAACAAATTGAGCAAAAGCAGAAGAAGACCATAAGATGACGATAATTACCCATCTTCTTGTTGGACTTTTTCACAATCAGGTAGATCAAAAACAGGTTTATCGCCCATGAGAGGACCACAGAGGTGACTTGCACGGTGGTTTTTATGGTGTCAAATGTGGAGGGATTCATTCTATGTGTGTTATAGAATATTTTGCCGGGCGGCCGCAAATCGCGGAAATGGAATAGAGTGAAGGCGGGGTGATACCAAAAACAACAGGAAGTGCGAAAAAAAAATAATAGAATAAAAAGGTTTTTTAATTGCTTTATAGCTAGACAAGAAGTGTACTCAAAAGGAGACTAAAAGCTGTCTATATAAAAAATAAAAAGAAAATAAAAACATTTTTAGTTTTTTTTTTTTGAAAAATCCCATATGCGCTAATCGGGTAAATGGATTTTAGTCATGGAGTTGGATTTTTCTTTTTGAAAGAAAGATGCCCGGGTTTCAATAAAAATGCGCAGAAAACGCAATAAAAAATTAAGACGAGCCAAATATAAAAGAATAAGACGGATTTATTGACAAAAATCAATAATTCCAACACAAAAAACGCCTAAACGGAAACCTACTTAAGAAGAAAACCAAAACCTAGAAGTACAAGAGCCACGCTGAACTAAAAACCAAACACAAAACCTAAATATGCGCGGCTCACCCATAGTCAAAACGTGGCTGCTAAACCGCGCGTGTCTGGAGTGTCGTTGTACACGTGGCGAGAGACGCAGAGATGCAGAGGGTTATTTGGGTTAAAGAGCTTTACGCCAGCCTGGGCGACAATGGAAAATATAAAAGCTCACCATGTCCAGGATTTGAAAAGTGGGCGGAGCCGAGCGAACGCGCCCCACTGGATTTTTTCGCGCGAAATTCAAATTTTGACGCATTTTTTATGTTTTTCGGGAAAAAAAGCATTAATTCTTGATTTTTCCCACATGTGCTCCAACGGAATTATAGCTGAGGTCTTTAGAATTGTTTTAAGCCTAAGAACGTCGAATTTGGTTCAGCCATCATTTCGAAATAATCGTTTTGAGTTTTTTGGTGTTTTTGCAGGATAATTCTTTACGAAAATCAAAGTTTGAAAAAAAAAATGCCAATAAAATCAATTAAAAAAAATGCGAGAGTCCAAAAATGCGCAAGGACCGAAAGTGCGCCATGCAAGTTTGCTGGCGCGCCAGCAAATTAGGCTCCGCCCACGTTTCCAATCCTGGACATCTTCAACAATGTGTTCAATGCGGTGGCTAAATCAAAATTCCTTTAATGAAAATGTTTGTCGAGTTTATTCCCCGGTTTTTTTGAGACATGGAGTTTACTGACTCACAGCTCGTACCTATTTGGCAATAATCAGCGGCAATAGGCCGGTGTTTGGCTATTAACCTCTGAAATATGATGTTCACTTTCAATGACTCAATTTTGACACTAGAGATGAGCGGAATTCCTCTTCCGCTCATTTCTGATTGGCACCTGATCATCAACCAGCACAAACTTGGCAATAATCGTTAGGGAAGCGGCAACCCCCTCTTTGCGGCATATAGACAAGAATACCCTACTTGCGTTGACTGAGCAGACTCCGGAAAGATAGGTATGTACATTGAGATGGCACATTCATTCGGAGAAAACGAAACGTCATCTATCTTAATTTCCGCCCATCTAAACCAACCGTCTGATGCTTCACAAAAAATCAAAATACTTCATTTGCCACGTGTGAGTGATCATGTACATCAACTGGGCTCACCACTACAGGGTGGCCGATAAGTATAGGACGTTTTGAAAGTGCTCCCATTTTTTCAATTTGAGGATTTTTCGAGAACAACCTTTATTAAACAACAAAAAATTTTTCCAAAGTGTTGCGGCGTTTGCTCCATTTTGGTCAACTTGTTGTTTATCATTGTTGCGAAGGACGATCGCAAAGTCCGGCTGGGCAATTACCGCTTTTTGCTGCTCTTTTTTGCGTTTTACAACTTGGTGTGCACGGTGAGCGATGCGTTGGTGCCAATTGTAAGTTTAAGTGTTTTAATGGCTCTGGGACGTTTCAAAACAAGACGTTTCAAAACTGGGACGTTTCAAAACTGGGACACTTCAAAACTGGGACGATTCAAAACCTGCCACTTCGAAACTAGGACGGTTCAAAACTTTGAGTGCAATTGTGCGTCACGGTGTACGCACTAGTGACACCAGAGCACACGCACATTAAATGTTTATTTTCTTTTTGTCATTGTTTTAAACTCTTTTCACGTACTATTCATTTTCTTTTTTCGTTTTGTCATTTTTTAACTCTCTTCACGCGTTTTCCTCTCGTTTCGCATTTTTTTAAAATAATTTTTTGCCGGTATTTAAATTTGGTCAAATTCGTCGAGCTCATGCTTTGTCTTTTGTCGAGTGCTTTACCGGTAAAACGCTTTAGTAAATTTTCTGATAAATTTAACGAACCTTTACCGGTGATTTAATTTATTTAGAAAAACTTCAACCGCGTGTCTTGCATCGGCCAGGCTGAGCAACGGAATTTCACAAAACCGGTAAAAACTGCGCGAAAATTCGGAGAATGTTTAACCTGAACTTTTGGAAATTTATGGAAGAATGCTCAGAAAAATTTGAACCAAAATATTGATTTTTTCTAATACATTGTCATTTTTCTGCTTTACCGGTAAAGGTTCGTTAAATTTATCGGAAAATTTACTAAAGCGTTTTACCGGTAAATCACTCGACAAAAGACAAAACATGAGCCCGGCGAATTTGACCAAATTTAAATACCGACAAAAAATTATTTTTTTAAAAATGCGAAACGAGAGCAAAACGCGTGAAGAGAGGTAAAAAATGACAAAACGAAAAAAGAAAATGAATAGTACGTGAAAAGAGTTTAAAACAATGACAAAACAAAAATAAACATTTAATGTCCGTGTGTTCTGGTGTCACTAGTGCGTACACCGTGACGCACAATTGCACTCAAAGTTTTGAACCGTCCTAGTTTTGAAGTGGCAGGTTTTGAATCGTCGCAGTTTTGAAGTGTCCCAGTTTTGAAACGTCCCAGTTTTGAAACGTCTTGTTTTGAAACTGTTGGGAAGGCACGTGGCCGCCCTCGTTGGTATTAACGTGGTCACCTACACGTGGAAGTAGAGTAACCAATTGAACTTATTATAATATTGAATTGACATTCATTCCTAATAAACGGGTCCCCTCTCTGTCGTCTTTGTCCCTTCACAACAGTGGCGATCAGGATAGAAAAACTTGCGTGGTGAGCCAACATTTTTACAATGACTAAAGCGCAAAATCAAGAAGCGCTAACCGAAGCGCTTGCCGCGTTAATGACGCAATTGGCGTCGTCTAATGAGTTGCATAGGCAACTCATGGAGGAAAATAGGGCGTTAAGGAATGCCGCTAGCGCTGCAGAGCCACCGCGCGCGATAGCAGGTGGGACCCGAGCGTCAAATCATGTCAGACTTATGGCTGACTTGTCAAGAAGAATACAAAAGTATTCATATACAATCGGCGAACCAGACTCATTTATGAGATGGTTAACGCGACACGAGCCTATCTTTGAAGAAGATGGTTCCGAGTTGTCTGAGCGAGAAAAAACCAGACTTCTCCTTGGGTCGCTGGAAGAAACTACGTTCCATCGATTCGTGGATTCGCAGCGTGACGTGGAAGACATATATAATGTCACATTTAAAGAGACTGTAGCCGCTCTTACTAAAATCTTTGGAGCGCAGCGTAGCCTAATGGTTCAAAGACAAGCATGTTTCCACATTAGTCGCAGTTCCGGAAATTGGGAGGACCCGCTTGAATACACAAACCATATTGGTCAGGTAGTCGCAGGTGCCAAACTGGCAACCATGACTGCAGATGAGTGGTCCGTATTTCTATTTTTTCGCGGACTAGATGCGCCAGGAGATGCTGCTGCTAAAATTTATTTAATGCAGTTTACGGAAATGGCCGAAAGGAAAGGAGAGACCATCACACTCTCTCAGATCCACGATGAGTGGATGCGCTTTGTGCAAATTAAACAGCAAACAAAGATAGTTGCCACGTCAAAACAAAACCCACAAGCACCAGTCGAAGTGTGGAAACTCGAAGCAAGGAAAACGAAAGGAAGAGAGAACCCTAAATTTACGCCGAAATGGGGTAGTAAGGACCGGAGACCGGCTTTCTGCGATTATTGCAAAAGAGCTGGACATCATATCTCCAAATGCTTTCTGAAAAGAAAAGATGAAGGAACAGAGACGCAAAGCATCAAAGTAGATGTAGTGAACGCAGAGTTGAGCGCAAAGCGTAGTGTGCGCGTGAATGTGAACGGTAAGCCGCTACAGTTTGACCTGGATACAGGTAGTATGATCACCCTCATAAATTCCAAAAGTTGGAAGTTTATTGGTCGTCCCCCACTCGAAAGGGTGGAGCACCGAATCTCGTGTGCAAATGGCTCGGAAATGAGAGTATTAGGGCGTGCCAGAGTGACGTTTGCGCTAAAAGGTTCAGAGTACAAGGGGTACGTCTACGTTCGTGAAAAGAATACGAACTTAATTGGTATGAGTTGGTTAAGCCAATCACCGCTGATGCGAAAGGCCATGGATGTCATGGTAAATCAAATTGAAATACCGAGTGCTGGAATGGCCCGGTTAAAAGATAACCCAACTGTTAGAAGTGGCAACTGTCAGCAGAATACGAAAAGAACACGTATCACGCCATCAAAACCATGCCCGGATACGAAAAAGCCTTGGGCACAGATTTATGTGGATTTCGCAGGTCCAATTGATGGTTTTTGGTTTTTAGTTGTGGAAGATTCCAAAACTAAATATGCGGAGGTCAAGTTGACCAGGAAAGCATCTGCAGCCGCTACAGTGGATCTCATCGAAGATATTTTTGCAACACATGGGTATCCAGATTGGATCGTCAGTGACAATGGAACACAGTTATCCAGTCACTTATTCAAAAAGATGTGTGAGTCACACGGGATTACTCACAAGACGACAGCCACTTACTGTCCGAGATCAAATGGCGCAGCCGAAAGATTTGTCGATATATTGAAACGAGGTGTTTCAAAGATCAAAGGATCAGCATCTATAAATCAGCGAGTTTTGAACAACTTCCTGATCAATTATCGGAATACACCTCATGCCGCTCTGAGTGGAGCTACACCAGCTGAGTGCCATTTCAGTCGAAAAATAAGAACGACGAGGTCGTCACCCATGCTAGCCGAAAGGGCTTCTGAAAACACTGAATGGACTCATTACCAAAATAAGATGAAAGGGGTGTATGATAAACGAAATGGCGCGCGGGCAAATACGTTTGAAGTTGGTCAAAAAGTGTATGCGAGAGTGCAACACGGTAACAAATGGTCTTGGGGATACGGTAAAGTAAGAAGGCGGGTCGGTAGCGTACTGTATGAAGTACAAGTAGGCAAAAAAATGCAGCGCTGTCACGCGAATCAGTTAAGACAGCGTCATGACGACAAAAGTCCAGAAGAGCTATTCAGCGATTCAAATTTTCCATTGTTTTTCGATTCAATGCCCGCTCAAAAAACTAATTCGCCTAAGCTGATACAAAATCAGCCAGTTTCGGAAGGGTTCCGGGGGGAAACTAATCTTTTGAGATTTCCAGACTTTTCTTCTTTTTCTTGTAATCATCCAGAGTTGGATGTGGTTAATAGTGGTTGTAGTCCACGGGGTGTCCGACAGGGTGTATTTGGTTCGTCTCCAGCTGCCCACGACACGTCGAAAAGTGATGGTTTTGGTCGTGTTAATCGTGGTAATCAGAAGATGGAATGCAGAAGTGAACTCAACGAACATCAGTCACCTAATAGTCGAACATTTTTGGAGAGGAAGGAAGAAGTGTCGTCCCCGTGTAAACAACAATTGGAATCGGAAGTACAACAGGATGTGTCTCGTGTTCAACCCGCACCCAACCTAAGTCAATCTTTGCGAAGACGTCAACGAAACCGACGTGCACCCGTCCGTTATGATCCATGTTTGGAGCTCCAGTCACACTCCGAGGATCGTGCACCAAAGCGAGGATCAGCTCCATATTCTGATCGTGCCGCCGCTCGCTCTAGAGGTCTACATATCGCCTCAAATTTTCGGTTGGCTCCTAGCCAGGGCCGGACAAAGGACAACTTCGTAAAGGGGGAAGGTGTTGGGAAGGCACGTGGCCGCCCTCGTTGGTATTAACGTGGTCACCTACACGTGGAAGTAGAGTAACCAATTGAACTTATTATAATATTGAATTGACATTCATTCCTAATAAACGGGTCCCCTCTCTGTCGTCTTTGTCCCTTCACAACAGAAACGTCCCAGAGCCGTTTTAATGGTTTGTTATAATCTGTTTTTTTTTTGGTACAGTGTGTGCTCAATCACAAGTACGCGTTTTCGATTTTTATCGCAAACGGTTATTTTGAAAAGGTATGTACATATGGAGGGCTTAACCTTCTAGCACAATAATATCTAAAATTCAGAGATCCGAGTTGGGTGCTCTTCTGTTAACCCTTCGATGCAGTCTGATACCGGCTTCCTATGGAATTCTCCACTCGCACTTTATCTATAGATATATTGTTCTGTTCCAGTGAGTTCTTGCGAAGCAGTCTTATATTTGTATTAATTAATTTCAGTCGCAAGCAGGTCACAAAATACTTTATTCCGTACGGTTTAATTCTCTCGATCACCTATTGTTTTTTGTTATCCTCGCTCTGGTTTGTGGTAGGTTACTGAGAAAGGAAAAGATAATAATAATAATAATAACAAAAAATCTGATTCCAGGCAACATATAAGTTTGTGATGGGAGACGAAGAACGTCGGATTTACATGCAATCAAGTTTTCATGAAACTTTTAACGTCGACGTTCACGATCTGAACATTGTTATCGCTCTGTTCAACGAGGCGAGCCGCGAGACGGTCAATCGATCGTGGATCGGAATTCTCATCGTTTCCCTGATCTCTATCGATTCTGTCCTTGTCTACTTTATTTTTGGTTCCCTTATCATCATCAAGATCTACAAGAATGATTTGACAATGAACAAGAAGACTAGATACCTACAGAAGCAGCTGATGAAGGCTTTGGCTGTTCAGTCGTCGATCCCAATGCTCGTCTCATTTCTACCGTGTCTGTTTGCGTGGTATTTTCCTGTTTTCAACGTGAACGTTGGACAGTGGATTTTTTGGTTCTCCTCGGTTGCCATCTCATTTTTTCCCGTGTTGGATCCATTGGCTCTTTTCTTTTTCATCCCGGCGTTCCGTAAAAGGATTGTTGAGATTTTACGCGTGGGAAACGTTCAATTGGCAATAAGTTCGATAAGTGGAAAGACTAGTAAGACTTCACAGACATCGAGAGGGTAGAACTTTATTTGGCGCCCTAACGAAATCTTGTCTTCATGTCTTTGTTTTTTCCGGTGTGAAGTTTTACCTAACTGTCTATTTAAAAAGTTGAAGAAAAAGTCTTGACCCACAGGATACAAATCGACCGAGAAGCTGTCTGATTCCAAGCAAATTCAAGCCATGGTTTTTTTTTAATTTTTTTTTTCTACAATCTAATATTTCCCGAAATATCATAACACGCTTTGCCTCCATCATCGTATAGCAATAAATAAATTAATACATCCGTTCATTCATTAAATGCTATTATTATTATTACTTTAATGTTTATTGACCGGAATAAAGAGGATATCCGAGCTAGTAGACATTTTGCTAGCTCTTTTTCAACAGTTAATCATCAACTAGCAATCAGCTCTTCTATAAACACGAACTATTTTAGAAAATAGACCAGCCGCACTGCCCCAAAAGCGGGAAAGCGCCAGCAAGCTTGACGCACTTTGCGTGCCTTGGCGCGCTTGCCGACGAGCGCTCATTTTCAACAGGAAATGTGGTTTTCTCAATTTTTTTTATTCATTTGGAAAATTTTTTGTTATTCTTTCTAAATACGTTTGTTCATACAGGTATTTTGCTTCTTTTGTACTTTGTCAAGGAACTTTCATTAAATAAATTAAGAAATACCCATAAATATAGCTGCAGCGCCTCAGAAAACGGAGAAAACATAATCAACATTTAGAATATTTATTACTATAAAGGTGTAAATCCTTGGGGACAAACGAGAACATTTTCTCGGCCAATTGCTTCATGATTTCGCCCGACATTTTCACCGACTTCATATCCTGCACAACCTCTTTCAGCTTCTCAACGGTTTTCACCTGTTTCAGCAAGACTCTCTGAAAATGGGGGCATATACAACGCGTCGCCGCGTGGTCGCAATTTGCTAACGTAACTTACCAGTACAGTTGGGAAATTTAATTCAACAGATGTCAGAAACAGGTCTAGGTTGTCTTTATGGCACACTAGCAACACTGCCGTCTCGTACTTTCTGGTAATTGCCTCCACTTGGAATCGCTTTGCAATTTTGCACACTGCCTCTTTAAAATGTTGTTATATACTATTACTGCGTCGCGAAAACCAGCCAGAGCGTTCGTGTCTTGTGGCTGTGGTCTCGCAGCGACCAGCGCGTATACGGTAGTTTGTTTACAAAAAAACGGTACAATGCAAACACAGAAAAAAAATTTTAAAAATAATTTAAATAAACTACCGTATACGCGCTGGTCGCTGTGAGACCACAGCCACAAGAAACGAATGCTCTGACTGGTTTTCGCGACGCAGTAATAACACAGCTTATTTTGAAATTTACAGGGCGTGCTAGACACTACGTAACAACTAACGCATTGCTGCGTCTCCACAGTGACGTTCTGTTAAATTTAGCTAAATATAATGGATTCGTGACGGAGTGACATTACACGTGAAACTGGGAGACGAAAAAACTCTTCATTTCTTCAGTTATTTCTTCATTTTTTCGAATCTTACTTGTGATACTTGTGAGGTTCGACCTCTTTTTTTTAAATTTTTTCGAATAAAAACGTGAAAAACTAGAGACAGAAACGCGAGAAATCCACAAAAATTCGGTTTGGGAAACACGCCGTGTTTCAAAACATGTCTATTTCCGGGCCGACGAATCTAACATTTAAAAGCAATATTTTTGACCCAACAATAAAAATACCTACCATTTAAGGCCAAATCAACGCCATGAACAATTTGTAGAAACTTGTCATAGTCTTTGTACCCCTCTTTGCCAACGATTCGCAGCTTATTCACTCCCGAATCAAGCATTCTGGCAATCACTGGCGAGTGGAAGCGGAGCAACTGTAAAGATCGTCAAGTTCGTCATACTGAACACCCCACAGTTAATTTTTGGCTGACAGCCACCGCATTTGGGGCATTGTCATATAATTCGATAATTATGGCTATTAGCCAAATAGCTGCCTATACACGCCGAAAATTTCTTGAATGACCAGAATTTTAAATGCAAACTAACAAGTAAATTGAAGAAAATACCGTAAAACCTGTATTAGAAGGGCCGGCATGGGCCTTGTATTTGAGGGATCCTTCAATTAGAGGCTCTTCTATTTTTCGTGAGGCCGTTTGGAGGGCCCTTCTAATACAGTTTTTACGGTAGCCATCAAGATCGGGACCTCCGCCAAACGGATATTAGATGTTTTCAATCACTGCAGGCTAAAAACTTGCTCACCCAAGTTTTTGCGTACAACTTCTTGACCTTTCCAGATTTTTCAAATTCAAAAACGAAAAAGTCGGTGGACAACTTGTCGTAAAAGTTCCATCGCATCAAAAAGTTCTTGTTCAACACGTAATTGACGCGAATCTCGAATCCCAGGATCATGCGTCCTTTCGCATCCAAAAATCCGCTACCCTTCCTGACAACTGTGCTGTGGCTCAGACCGGCGACGTCCGCAAACGCATTATTGCCACTCATTCCATCAATACTGCTCGTTTTTATCACTGATTTTTCCGGTGATATGTGATTGACAACGGTAACTCGCATGTCTGCATTGATAGAGTTTTGGTAACGAATCGGAGGGTGCAACGAGAAGATAAAAACGTGCTCAATATCATTTTTTCCCTTGCAAAATCCGGTCGTGATTGTCCTGCAGGTCAGAATTGTAATTTTAATGGATGAAAACGTGGGCAACTCACCAGTGTCGAACCCCGCCCAGTTGGGCAATTTGCCGACAAGCTATAATGTTTTCCAGAAAATGGGTTGGCCATATTTTGAACCTTGTTGTAATTTTTTTGGCATCTAAAATTATAAAAGTTGATTGTTTTTTGGAAAAAAAGAAGTTTCACTTTTGAAATCAGCACTGCTTCCAATAGAATTTGAATCCATGATTAATTTTTTTTTAATGAAATGGTTCGGATTATGAAAAATGAATTAGAATCTATTTTCACAAGCCTGATCTGGCGCCAAGCGCGCCACGTGTCGAAACACTTGACAATAAAAGTGCGGGTAAACGTGTCGAGCCACGCTAAATATCACCACTCCCGTCGTAACCGTGACAGAAAAAAAAGTTAAACGTGCAAACCGATTGAACTTGACCCTGACCCTTCTAAGCGAACAGACGAACATAGTTGACTAGCGTTATCAATTCATTGTGCTTTCAATCAATTTGCGGACGCAAAAATTCAAAATGCACTAAAATTTAATGTTCACCTAAAAAAATGGAACTTCCGACTTCCGGCTTCCGACTTCCGTTTTAGAAAATTTCACTTTCAAGCAAAGCGCTGGTCAAATCAGAATTGGACGAGACTGAGAAAGACGTTTTGACATATCCTCTGCTCTGCCACGACGTATGGGTCGGCCTATTTTGCGAATTGTTTAGTTTTCGATGGCTAACTCCCGCTTGTATAATATGTCGGATGTCTTTAACTTACGCGCCACGTCTGCTCCAAATAGAGGACGCTCCACACGAGTCCCAGATCCACAAAATGGCCAACACAAAACCTATTCCATTCCACGTCGGACACCAAAACTGTTTTTATTGTTTGTTTGTGAAACATTTTTCGATCATTCCTAACATTCTTTTTATTCTCTTTAATCTTGTCACATATTGACTCATTTTCACTCGAAGTAGGCTGGACAAACAGTTGACGTCCACTTCCTCAAACACACATAGAGTACGCACGCTAACACTGATATCATTAATTATTTATTTCCCGATGAGAGAACAACATTTCCATTGGTTATTTTTTATTTTATTCTCTAATTTTTCTTTATTGTCACTTTGTGAAGAGCACAGCTATTGCACCAAATGGATGCGTGTAGAGGAGGGTGACTCTTGTTGGAAAATTGCCAACTCTCGTGAAATCAGTGTAGAAGCCCTGAAAAGTTTAAATCCTGGTGTCAATTGTGACGAGTTGTGGTCCGGAACACAGTGAGTCATTTTTCAAGTCTAGTAAATCATTACTTGTTCGAAAGTAGACTCTGCATCACCGCATCCGCCTCCAAACCAGAATGCACCAAGAATTATACGGTGGCCTCCGGTGATTTTTGTTATAAAATTTGGACTGATCATGAATTATCCGAAATTCAGTTCATGCAGATGAATGAGAAAGTGGATTGTGCTAAGTTGGAATTAGGTCAGAACGTATGCACAAGCATAGCTCAAAATTTGGCGGGAACAACGCCGGAAGTAGACTTGAAAAATTCTACAACAAGAGAGCAAGATCGTCCTGCATTATCTCTGTTAGAAGTTAAGCAATCGTGTTTCGAGTTTGCCACATTTGAAAACGAAACAGATACATGTGAAACTATGGCGGTGGCTTACAACCTCAATTTTACAGCTCTAGAGAGCCAGTTCAATTGCAGTGATTTCAAAGTTAGTCGAATCTATGTACGAATAATCAAATTGCAATCAAATCATATTTCAGACTGGCGACACCATTTGCGTTTCTCGCAACTACACGTGCCAGCACCGATACACCGTTCAAAAAGGTGACACGTGCCATGGTATCAGCGATATTTTTAAGCTAAACACAACGGAAATCGAAGAAATAAATAAAGACGTGCGATGCGATAAGTTGTCAGTGGGTCGAAGGATTTGCGTGTGGTCAGTTGATGAGAGAACTCTGCCAGATATGAGCTGTCAAGCATGGAGTCAAGTAGACAAAGGTAGTTACATTAGATTCAATAACAACACACTTTTTTTGACAAGCATTTTCTAGAAACCTCTTGTCACTTCTTAAGCTCGAGTTGGTCCATTCCTTTAGACGAATTCAAATTTATCAATCCCACTATCAATTGCCAACATAATGTGCCAGAAGGCGTCAGATTTTGCACGTCTGCCCATGGCTCTACAAAAAATTGTTCATCGATTCAATCTGGCCCTTTTGGAACTTCATGCTCGGAACTAGCTCAATCCTTGTCGATGAGCGAACAATTATTATTGAAGCTGAATCCAATTCTAAACTGTGATCGGCTACCTGATTATCAACAGGTTTGCACTGGCCGAGGCTCATTTACGCCGTCTGATTGTGTAGAAACTTTGCGCATCACACCAGAATTGAATGAGTGTCGACAGATCGTTGACACCACTGGATTGACTGTCGACCAAATTCGAAGGCTAAATCCGAATATTGATTGTCAATCAAAGCTGGAGCACGGGAATTTAGGTTATTTCAAAACATGTTGTCTTGGTTTTTTTAAATTGAAATTTGTTTTAGTTTGCATCAAATCACTAGGAATGAATACCATATCAGCGCAACAGATTGTGGTTTCACATTTACAAAACCTGGTTTATTTATTTATTTATTTATTCACGGGTTGAGAAAAAAAAAACATTTCGAGATCAAAGAAAGAGGTGGGAATGGCATAATGAATAAATAAAATTACTCGACATCACCCCGCAAGAGGATCCTTCGATAATAATCAAACAAAGTCATGTTGGAGATAATTTAAGCTAGATTACAATTGCGCTATAGTGAAAGAGAAAGAGATAAAAAAAGATAAAACAGTACAATTTTGTAAATGAAGGGGGGAAAAATTCAATAAAAATGTACAATAAGTATGAAGAAAAACAAATAGAAATAGAAAAAAAAAATTAAATATGTTTCAATCCTACAATTAAAATGAATTAATTTAAAACCGGGAAATATTTACATTGAGGAGATTTGAGAATTCGATCGGGGACAAAAAGGTTGAACAATTCCTAAGAAGTGAGTTCCAGATGGTTCCAGAGCTTTATAAAAAATTTGATAGTTTCCTGATAAATCCCGACCAGGAAAACTCTGAAATTATGAACAAGCTGATGACGTTAGCGATACAAAAACCTGATGTAAATCTTCGAATGAAAGAACTTTATCGCATTGATGCCAATATCCGGACAATCATTGATAATCAGCACCCATTACCACGCGAGGAATACTGTAAGCAGGCCCAACAAACTTCGATGCCGTGAGTGTCATAAGTATACCGTATTTCCTCTAATTTAAGCGCATGCGCCTCTATTTTTCAACCTCTTTTCCAAATGGGCTTCTATTAGAGGTGCGCTTCAATTAGAGGGTGCGCTTCTATTTTTCAAACGTTTATTGTCGATTCGTGAAGAAAGCAAGTGCGCTCTACAAAACTTAGTACTTCGTGGATTTCATTTTTGTCGCCAAATTATTTCATTTCACGTTGAATTTGTACGTGAGTTGAAATAATTTGGCGATGAAAATGAAATCCACGAAGTACTAGGTTTCGTGGAGCGCACTTGCCTTTTTCACGAATGGACAATATTTCTGAACACAGCAATAGAAATCAACAAATAACAAATAACAAAGAATATTTAAAAAATGCAAAGAAACATTTTTGTTGTCGCTTTTGTCATGTTCTCCAAAATCCATCATTTCTAGAAAATCATTGACATCATCCATAGCTCGTTCCTCTCGTCGACGCATCAAAAGCAGACTTCAGCGTATCATTGATTTTTTAAATTTATTATCGGGCTGCCATAATGGTCAAACGCGCTCCGCTGAACTCAACGTTATCCATTTTCATTTTGGTCAGCAAATTATTTTATTTCCCGTGTAAATTCAACGTGAAATAAAATAACTTGGAGACCAAAATGAAAATCGCATAGCGTTGAGTTCAGCTAAGCGCGTTTGACCATTTTGGCGGTATATCTTTGCATACATTTTTGGTCAACATACATTTTCTTGGCGGTACCGTCTTCGTTTATTTTTCTCTTCGATCGTCAATGAGTATTGAAAGAGAAAGCAAGAAAAGTAAAATATTTAAGAACAACTGCAAAAAATCGAAAAAAAAATCCGCAAAAACAGATGAAAAGAAAATAAACAGCCAGTGAGTGCGCCTCTATTAGAGGCTGCGCTTCAATTAGAGGGTGCGCCTCTATTTTTCGAAGTACCTCTCAGGGTGCGCCTTTATTAGAGGTGCGCTTATATTAGAGGTGCGCTTATATTAGAGGAAATACGGTAATTATATTACGTGTTCATGGAATGGTGATACCACGGTTTTTGCAGACCGTGTGGTATAATTTTACAATCGCCCCACATCCACTAGAAGTTTAGCCCCCGCCTCAATCCGCTACTACACGGCGTGTTAGAACCTACGTAACGGCAAACGCGCCCTGTGGCATTTATCTGCGTCTCGGTAGTGATATGCTGCCAAGTTTAGCTAAGTGTGTGTAAAAGTAGAGACGCAGAAACTTGAGAGAGAGAAAGAGATGACCTCCGAAAATTCATTTCCAAAAATAATTTTATAAACGTAGTCTCCACTCTCCAGCGCGCCGTGTACTATCTTAGTGGACGGCGGGGGGTCAAGGTATACCCCCGTGGGGGTGAATGTTAAAGAATACCTATGATTTAACTTTCGCCACCCCCCCCCCCCATTACTGGTAGGGGACTCATGTTACAATAACACCCACCAAACCTTCGGGACCCAAAATGTACTGCGGTGGGGGGCAAGGAGTGTTCGTGGAAGGTGATATGTTAGTGGTGGAGATTGTTAAAGTATACCGAATGTGTGAGAATTCGCGCCAAAAGGCACATAGTCTGCAAACACCGCGGTATCAAAATTCCAGAAAAATATAATATTATGGATTTGTGACAAAGCAAGACAGCGTGTCAAGTTATGCGTCAGCAATCGCTAGGTGTCACCACGATTCAGTTCTTGGCGGCGAGAGAGAAAGCAATTTCTTGCAATTTTTTCATTTTGCTGCCGCACGACTTGCAGCAACGTGTCGCTACGTAAAGAACCCATAATGCCTATAGAGTTGCATCATAAAAACATGAGTCCGCAAACACAGTTCTGTCTGCATCTCTTTGAACATCACTGTGATTTCGTGGTCGCGCGCCAATATGTGAATTGTGGTTTCCTTTTTTCATGAAGCAACCCATTGTAAACACAATAACCATAATAAAGTTTTCAGAAGAAACATTAAAGAGTGTTTCTGTGAAAACGTGGAACTTTTGGTTTACTGTCAAGCGCTCGCAGTTCAACGTTTCCAGGACAATGACGCCAAAGAGTTTCAAAATGAAACATCGAATCTCAGAAGAGCTTCAAGACTGAAACGGTTCGCGAGTTGTCAATTTGCTTTTCCTTCCCAAAAAAAGGGACTCCTGAAAGGAATAAATAGTTTTACAAATCCGTGCTGGGGAGGCGGTTGTTCAATTCCATTTGGAATTGTCGAATTAAACATGGAAGCAAATCTCTGTTTTCCAGTGGCCAACATCGTTGACGATGTCATTCGTTTTTGTAATTCCGACGGAAAAGACTGTACAAAAGCAAATCCGGACAGACTCGACGAGATGAAGGTGTTGGCGGATCGGAGTGTGGGCGGAAAGATACGAGTGTGTGCGGTCGGTTCCAGTTTGATAAGCAAATTGAAAAAGGCAGGTGCTGGACTCTGTTGGGACATTGTCTATGTTGATTATCACGGTTTCGTGGGTAAACTTCGAATTGGATCCACACTTCAATTGATCGTCTTCAAACTGAACGGTGGAGCAGTTCTTAAAACTCATGATTTGATGTATCCGCACATATGCGAGCGATCACAGCTCGAATGCGAAGATTATTGCAAATGGAGAGATTGGGAAAATGGACGAGCGTACGGATTCATTGAACTGCGCTTTTTAGCAATTTTTGGGTGGCGCGGTATCAAACTAATCGACGTGAAAATCAAAGAGCCAAGAGCACTTGGCTGTCAAGCCGGAAAAGAAGCAGCCGTAGTTCTTCGTACTGAACGAACATGCAAAAATGGCGATGATCGTCGGGTCTGGAGATGCTGTTGGAGTGGTGACGATAACGAGTGAACCTTTGAATTGATGGAATACGAAAAGGGATTCCATTTTAAACCATGGCTTAGAACATTGTTCACGTGCGAATTTATCGATAGAGACTTGGAAAATGGACAAAAACTTGGATTCGATGTGTATGGCGGAAAGTCAAAGAATAAGGGAAAAAAGAGTTTTTACTACGCCGTCAAAAACGATGGCATCTACTTTGGAACCGAAAAGTACAAGGAAGAGCAGTTGGTGAAAGCATGGGACAACCCCTGCGAGGGTGAAGAAGAAGAAAAGGCACGTATCGAACAAAATGAACCGAATGGGAAATGTAAGTACATACTAAGTAGCGGGTTCGGCCGAGCATTGGCCGAGCGTTAGGGATGATCTTAAGATCATTCAACTATTTATCTTTTGTTGTCTGGTACATGAACGACAAGAAAGAAATTTATTTCAGCATCTCTCTCGGTGGCTGGTTGTGACAAACGTATCGTTGGCTACTACACCGGATGGGGCGAGCGTGAGATCACGGAAGATCAGCTGAGAAAGTTGACCCATGTCATTTTCGCATTCGTCGCCATGTATCCGGATGGAAGTATTCGTTTTGGACCAGTATCTGAAGACGATGCGGGCCCGGAAGCAGGTGTTAAAGCAAAACGCCGATTTATGGATATGAGAATGGTAATTTTATGGCAACTTATTGAATCATTATGGATTCAATCTTCTTTCCGGTTTTAAGCGGAAAATCTAAGCCACACCCAATCTTTCTTATATAGAAAATTTTAGATTAGTCTGTAAGTTTGTTTTTAAGCTGACAAGCCGCAGGCTGTTGTTTTTAGTAGTTTTGGTAAAAATTTGTCAATTTTCTGTGAAAATTTGTGTATAAAATTGAAAACCCATTGTCTTCCAGAAAGCAAGAAAAGTGAACAGCGGAGTTCACATTCTTTTCGCTGTCGGCGGCTGGGACAACTCGCAGTACTTTGCGTCAGTAGCAGCTGATCAAGGAAAACGGAATCATTTCATCAATTCGATAGTGGAATTCATTGTTGAGCATGGTATAGACGGTGTTGACTTGGACTGGGAGTATCCTGATATGAAAGGTGGTGACCGAAACAACCACGTCACTTTAATCCGAGAACTTCGCGAGCGGTTTGATCAATTACAGAGCGAGAAACACCGACAGTCGCGATATTTGATAACGTTGGCATCGGCGGCAGGCGAATGGAATCTCCGCGAAGGTTACGACTTGTCAGCCATTCTGAAGCACGCCGACTTTATCAACGTAATGACATATGATTATTACGGTGCGTGGCGATCAAAGTGGGGAGCGTACACGGGCCCGACTGCTCCTTTGTACTTTGGAAGTCTGAAAGGATTCTCGGGAAAACTCAATGCGGATTTTTCCATGAAATACTATGCGTGTAAAACCAAATCCCCGTCAAAACTGAACATGGGCGTGCCGTTCTATGGTCGATACTGGCGTAATGTGGGCATGCCTATTGATGAATCAGATGAAATGTGGAGAACGGCTCAAGAAGTGAATGGTATTTTTGATGGTGGATCCGTTGGCTGGCGAAACTTGGAGAGAGAAGGTTGGAATAAGGGAGCCGCTTCGTGGCACGACAAAACCAAGACACCGTACATTCTCAACACTGGTGCTCGAATGTTTTTAGGTTTTGAAAACGAGAGAAGCCTCCACGAGAAAATTAAGTATGCCACCGATCGTAATCTGGGAGGTCTGATGATTTGGGCGATAGACTTGGATGACGACGCAGACACTCTTCTAAACCTCGTCTCCTCGGCCGACTTGTGTTCGGGTGGTTCCGGAAACACCATCACCTACACGTGTAATCCAATCGACGACGTCAGATGGTGGACTCCAGAAAACTCGGACGAGTACAGGCAAGGTCAGTGCGGTAGATCGGCTTCTCTCATCAATGGATATTATCCAGTCTGCGATCCAGACGATCCGGGATTTTCGTGTTGCGGTGCTGCAGGTTACTGTGAAAGTGGCAAAGAATATTGTGAGTGTGACACGTGCGTCAACTACCGGAAGGATCCCATGGCGATTATCAAAGAACCAATCAAGCCCACACGACCGGTGCAGTGGTACCTGATGAGCGACGCGGATGGAAAAAGAGGAAGATGTGGCAAAGATGTGCCGGAGATCAATGGAAAGGTAACATTAGGGGGACGGCTCTCGGACGTTTCGAAATTAGACTTTTCGAAGGTTTTTCTGGATTTTGTCGACGCGGTGTTTCACACAATTATTTTAAAAAGCTTTATAAGGAACATTCATCAAACACCGCGACGACAAAATCCAGAAAAACCTTCGAAACGTCACACTTTCGAAACGTCGCACTTTCGAAACGTCCGAGAGCCAGGGGACAAGGAGAAAAAACATTATTGGTCTGAATTTAGATGGCAATTTGCAATCCAGACGACGATTCAAAACATTGTTGTTCGAATGGCGGGTATTGTGGCACTGGGAAAGAGTTTTGTTCATGTGAAGGATGTGTTGACTACAAAAAGAAAAGCTAGCATTTCTCCGAAAGAAGAAAACTTGAAAATAAAAAATGTACATATTTTTTTTTGGGTTCAGTATCTCTAAATAATTAGAGCACAACAACAAGATTTATAAAAAAAAAGAAGCTAAATTCACATCTACATTATTAGAAGGCAAATAGAGAAATTATTCGCTTGCAGTGGAGCAGCAGTACTGTTCACAGTACTTGCCCGCGGAACAGTTACATGATGCCGCATTGTTGCAGGCGCATTGTTGGTATTTACAGTCTGAAAAGCAAATAGGGTGTTTTACAAGAGAAGATTTTCGGCAGTGAAACATCCCTGAGAAACTGCTGCGTACACGAAATATAAAATGGATCCAACGTTAAATAATTTTAAAGATTAAGATGAAAAACTCACCACACTTGTAGGGCATTTCTGGCTTCATTCGAAGACCTGGTTAATTTTAAGAATTTTTAATAGTTTACCGGCTTTTTTTATACTGTGAATTTATCAAGAGTGTTAACCCCACAAGCCTATGAAAAGGCGGGAGAGAACTACGATCTCGAAGATAAACCGAGGTTCGGTCACCCTCATCTGGATATGGACGCGGGTATTTTGAGAGCGCTGGAAGATACAAGAGCAACATCACACGAACTTTCGGCGACTGTCAATCATCATCTTCATGAACAATCATCTTCATGAACTCGGAAGCATGCTAAGATTCAGTCAACTCGCGTCTTTGTTTGTAGAAAACAGAATCAACATTTAGAATATTTATTACTATAAAGGTGCAAATCATTAGAGACAAAAGTGAACATTTTCTCGGCCAATCGCTTCATGATTTCGCCCGACATTTTTACCGAATTTATATCCTTCACAACCTCTTTCAGCTTCTCAACGGTTGTCACCTGTTTCAGCAAGACTCTCTGAAAATGGGGGCATATACAACGCGTCGCCGCGTGGTTGCAATTTGCTAATGTAACTTACCAGTACAATTGGGAAATTTAATTCACCAGATGTCAGAAACAGATCTAGGTTGTCTTTATGGCACACTAGCAACACTGCCGTCTCGTACTTTCTAGTAATTGCCTCCACTTGGAATCGCTTTGCAATTTTGCACACTGCCTCTTTAAAATGTTGTTATATACTATTACTGCGTCGCGAAAACCAGCCAGAGCGTTCGTGTCTTGTGGCTGTGGTCTCGCAGCGACCAGCGCGTATACGGTAGTTTGTTTACAAAAAAACGGTACAATGCAAACACAGAAAAACAATTTTAAAAATAATTTAAATAAACTACCGTATACGCGCTGGTCGCTGTGAGACCACAGCCCCAAGACACGAATGCTCTGACTGGTTTTCGCGACGCAGTAATAACACAGCTTATTTTGAACTTTACAGGGCGTGCTAGACACTGCGTAACAGATAACGCATTCCTGCGTCTCCACAGTGACGTTCTGCCAAATTTAGCTAAATATAATGGATTCGTGACGGAGTGACATTACACGTGAAACTGGGAGACGAAAAATCTCATCATTTTTATTGATTTTCTTTAATTTTTTCGAATATAAAAATTTGAAAAAATAGAGAAACAGAAACGCGAGAAAAACACGAAAATTCGGTTTCGGAAAACACGCCGTGTTTCAAAACATGTTTATTTCCGGGCCGACGAATCTAACATTTGAAAGCAATATTTTTGACCCAACAATAAAAATACCTACCATTTAAGGCCAAATCAACGCCATGAACAATTTGCAGAAACTTGTCATAGTCTTTGTACCCTTCTTTGCCAACGATTCGCAGCTTATTCACTCCCGAATCAAGCATTCTGGCAATCACTGGCGAGTGGAAGCGGAGCAACTGTAAAAAGCGTAAAGTTTGTCATACTGACCAACCCACAGTGCATTTTCGGCTAACATCCATCGCATGTCCCCGAATTCTATAGCTATGGCTATTAGCCATATAGCTGTCTATACACGCCGAAAATTTCTTGAATGACCAGAATTTTAAATGCAAACTAAGTTGAAGAAAATACCGTAAAACCTGTATGAGAAGGGGCGGCTCGCATGGACCTTGTATTTGAGGGGTCCTTCAATTAGAGGGGGCTCTTCTATTTTTCGTGAGGCCGTTTGTAGGGCACTTCTAATACAGTTTTTACGGTAGCCATCAAGAACGGGACCTCCGCCAAACAGCTGTTAGACGTTTTCAACCGCTGCAGGCTAAAAATTTGCTGAGCCGCTCACCCAAGTTTTTGCGTACAACTTCTTGACCTTTCCAGATTTTTCAAATTCAAAAACGAAAAAGTCGGTGGACAACTTGTCGTAAAAGTTCCATCGCATCAAAAAGTTCTTGTACAACACGTAATTGACGCGAATCTCAAATCCCAGGATCATGCGTCCTTTCGCATCCAAAAATCCGCTACCCTTCCTGACAACTGTGCTGTGGCTCAGACCGGCGACGTCCGTAAACGGATTATTGCCACTCATTCCATCAATACTGCTCGTTTTTATCACTGATTTTTCCGGTGATATTTGATTGACAACGGTAACTCGCATGTCTGCATTGATAGAGTTTTGATAACGAACCGGAGGGTGCAACGAGAAGATAAAAACGTGCTCAATATCATTTTTTCCCTTGAAGAATCCGGCCGTGATTGTCCTGCAGGTCAGAATTGTAATTTAAATGTTCACAGTACGGAGCGCTGCAAACCCGCTCCCTTCGCCAGTGGTGGACGCGGCTACGTTGGCGACGAGAGAGTGCAGAAAATTGAGAGACCGTGACCGATGTTTCGCTCTCTTTTCTCAGAATCTCACACCAAATGCATGTGAAATTTTTTGTTCGATTGGAGCGAGTTTTCAGCGTTTTATACCGAGTATAGATGAAATCGTGGGCAACTCACCAGTGTCGAACCCCGCCCAGTTGGGCAATTTGCCGACAAGCTCTAATGTTATCCAGAAAATGTGTTGGCCAGATTTTGAACCTTGTTGTAATTTTTTTGGCATCTAAAATTATAAAAATTGATTGTTTTCTGAGAAAAAAAAGAAGTTTCACTTTTGAAATCAGCACTGCTTCCAATAGAATTTGAATCCATGATTAATTTTTTTTTAGTGAAATGGTTAGGATTATGAAAAATGAATTAAAATCTAAATTTACAATCTTGAAGGGCGCCACGTGTCGAAACACGTGACAATAAGTGCGGAGTAAACGTGTCGGGCCACGCTAGACGGACATATTTGAATAGCATTTATTTTTGAAAAAAAAAATTATCGAATAGGAACAAATCGCACGTTGAACTGTTGTGGTCGCTTCAAAAGTCCAAATGGCGTGGTACTTTTCAAAGTTGGTTTGGAGCCAACTGGCTCCAAGTCGTAGTCTAACAATAGATTGCCGAGCACCTGACATTATTAGTTTCTCTCTTAATTTCGCCTTTCAAAGTTCCTACCAAGTACAACTCCGCCCTGGCCAGCGATTCACCTAAACACGCCCGTTTTCCTATACCAAAAGGTATTAATTTCCGGTCGAGACCCTCTTTTTCCAAAAACCGTTCTGGTCGGAATTGCGTATGATTCTTGAACAGCTCCTCGTCCACGTGGATCATTGCAATGTGCGCTGTGACCGCTGTGCCGGCTCGAAGCGGTTGGCCATCGATTACAGTGTCCTGTTTTATGATACGGAAAAGATTGACGTTGAGGATAGAGGCAATGCGTTGGATTTCCTGAAATAAATGCCTCTGTCTCTTTTACTTATGGGGTTATTCTCGAAAACAGCAAAAAAAGCAAAAAATAGAATAAACCAATTACTCTCGGACATTCCCTGAACATTTCAGACCAAAATATTGATTTAAAAAAATATGAAAATTTTCAGAAATAAAAATCGATATTTTTTAAAATCAATATTTCGGTCTGAAATTTTCAGGGAATGCCCGCGGGTATTTTTTAAATGATTTCCCAAAGTTACAGATCGATCGGAGCATTCTCCAAATTTTCGCTGAATTTTTTGCTGGTTCCGAGAATAACCCCATTAGAAAAAAACGCCTACATTGATCAAAGCTAACAGATACGGTGTGTTCTGCTTATCAGTCAGTGATAACGATCTATGACCTCCAGTAACCGTTACAAGTTCTTCTCGAGCTTTTTTCACACTTTCGGGGTGATTCAAAAAGCAGGCGCATGCCCACGTAAGAGTTGTAGAAGTGGTCTCTTGACCAGCAAGCCACAAGTCGTAAAGGTCGATGGCGAGGTTTTCGAGTCTGAAATTAAACTATACAGGTTTGAATTAGTTGGTAATAACATCAATACTTACGTGAAACTACTCTCCAACCCCTCCCGCTCATCCTTCTTCATTTTCATCAGATACGCGTCCAAAAAGTCGTCAGGCTCATCGTGAAGCACGTGCTCTCCACTCTCCACCTGTGCCACTCTGTCTTCGATATTTCTCTTGCACAACTCATAAATCCAGTCGAGAGGCTCGAATATCTTATCCTGACGCCATTTTAACAATGGGGACGTGAGAATTTCAACGGGGCAAAATATGTCGAGAAGTCCAGTGTTTTCGAAGCCGGCCGACAGGCTTGCTTTTAACTTTTCGAACACCGTGTCATCCTGAAAATGAAAGGGATTTTGAAGAAAGGAGTGGAAACAATGTGAAAATATTATTGTTTTAAAAAATTTGTCACCTGGCGAGAGGCGCGAATTTGAAAATAAGGCTCCGCCTTTTTCTGCAATTCCGCGCGCGCCAATTTGCAATCGCGGTGCGCGCGATTTTCTGTGTAGAATTTTTGTCCAGTGCCTTTCAATTTCTCCCGGAAACCTTCATAAAAAGCGTTATTTTGAAGCGAATTCGGCAACTATTGATTTAAAGTGAGTTTTTAATTGTCTTAAATCGATATTTGTTATGAAGGAACGAAAATTCAACACATGAAATCGCGCGCACCGCGATTGCAAATTGGCGCGCGCAGACTTGCAGAAATATTTCGGCGAGGAGGCGGAGCCTATTTTTTGAATTTGCGCCTCTCGCCAGGTGACAAATTTTTTAAAACACATACTTGTTCAAACCGCTCGTTGATCAGCATTTTATTGATGACACTGCCGGTCAAAAGGTCAAAAAACGAGCGCGTGCAAGTTTCAAAACTGCCCATTTTCTCGTTATTGTTATTGTTGTTCGATGCCGCCGCCGAATCAGAAAATCTGAAAACGCAAGGCAAGTTAAAAACATCACTAACAATAAATAAATCAATTCACCTGTATCGGTACTCATCCATAATTCTCTCCTCAATAATATTCCTTCCAAACCCAAAATTTCTGAGCGTGGTCAGCGCAAATCTCCGATGCTCCTGCCACAAATCCCCGTTTGACGCCACCACGCCACGCCCCATTCGTATGTAGTTCATCAGTCCCGGCGCGTGTCGTACCCCAAACACGTTTGCCCGTTTCACATGCGTCTCCTGTGCCACGTCAGCGTCCGAGATGAACACGGTGGGCACTGGTCCGATCCAGACGGTGTACACTTTACCGTAGTGCTTCTCGATTTCTGCGTAGCCTTCTACAATTCCGCCGTGTTTCCAGCAGAGGTAGATAAGTTGGTGGAGATTTCCAATGAGTGGAAGAGGGTAGGGGCCTTAATTAGGCTTATGTTTATAATTATTGTTCTTAACTTACTTATTTACATACTTACCATTTGGTAATTGCCGCCTAGCTTTCCACTGGTGCACCAAAGCAATTGCAAGGATAGTTGAGAGTAGGAGAATTAAAAACATTGACCAAAAAAAAAACACACACACAGTGGCAATGAATGGATGATTTGATACTATTAAATATTCTTTTTTTCTTTGTTTTTAGTTATTAGTCTGTTATCAATTTTTTATCACTAAAGGTTGGTTCCTGGTTGTTTTCAATTAATCATCAAAATAACAAGTTATGTGTCTACATGTTAAACTCAGATCGAATGTTATCCGTGTTGGTGGCTACATGTGTGCCAATCTTGACTGGGCGGCATTTAGCACAAGTGATATAGCCTGTTAAACAATCAATGTTCATTCACTTAATACGCATTCAACAATTCTGACCTTTGATCTTTTGTCGAAAATCTTTGATAATGTACATGGCCACACTTGGCTCCAAACATGGATAGATGGCCAGACAGATCGGAATGATATTGGTGATTGATTCGGCGTTGAGCATCAAAATAGGAAACACAAACATGCAGCACACTGGCATGTACAGAAATACAAGTGGGATGAGTGTCTGGATGACCAGAGTTCGAAAAAGTTGAGTTTGAAGTTCTTTGGAGACAACGCAAATACTTCCCAATTTGTTCAACGTACAATAAGTTCGAATGCCGAAATAGGCTACACACAGCAATGTGGCAGCCATTTGTATGAATATAATGGTCACTCCAATGACAGATTTCACGTTAAAAATTAGGTTGTCAGTTGAATTTCCGACAAAATAATATTTGGGCCCAACATAGGCGAATTCCTCGGGTCGCAGGCAATGATTGTTCAGAAAGCTTGGCGCCAGTTCATTGTCAAAGAGTTCAGTGGGACCGCACAGGAAATAAGTGGAACAGCCCCAGACGGTTGAGTAGAGCAAAACCAGTGCCGCCCACAATAAGACAGTGCTCTTTGAGAATCGAGTGGATAGTTTCTGGGGCGCTGTGACAGAGGTGTAGCGATAGAAAAAGTGGATAGCCAGGACGGAGAGCATCATTGAGTAGAAGCAGCAGTTAATAGCTGAAACAAAGTTTTTATTTTTTCTAATTCTGCGATGTTGAAATATGTAAAAAAAACAGGTAGAGAAACGAGATTTTCTGACGATATAGCATTGAAGAGACGCAGAGACTACCCACCTTATGCGTCTCTTCAATGCTATATCATGGGAAAATCTCGTTTCTCTACCTGTGTTTTTGTTTTACATATTTCAACAAAAGCAAAAAACCTCTATAAACAACCCCATCAATAATACTCACTTATTGCAATTGACCCAAAAAATTTTGACAAGCGAGAGAATTTTAAATTGGTAAACACAACGAACGTAGTGTTTGTGATGTGTACGCTCTAAAAACAATCCGTTTTAATTCAACCTGCTCTCTTAAACTAAACCAACACCAAACTCACCGGTCGGATCCAAAAGTTGGAACAAGAGTAAAAAACTCCGAGTGTCGAAAATGACACCATCAGGTATTTATACTTGCCGAATTGCGTTTCAGTGCTGCGGATGACCAGAAGAAGAATTGCGTTGGATATGAGTGATAAGAAAAATCCAACGGATTCGGCAAAAAATGTGGTTACACGCCACTGCGAGCACATTTCACGTAGGCTTTTGTAAAGTTTTAGACTACGTAATTCTATACCGATAATGTGTATGTACATACACATTGAGAAAAACATATGTATAGAAAACATACAATAACAATGGTACTATTATCAGAATACCAATGCTCTATTGGGATTCAGACTGATTGATCATATGTAAATAGCTAAATGATTCTCAGTGGCATTCACCGGTTCAACGTTCAAAACACGCTAACATATACAGTCCGTTCCATAAGTATAGCGCCCCCCTCAAAGTAATCTGCCTTGGCACGCCCGGGCAAAATTGCAACATGAAACCTAAAAAAACGGATTCAGCATGCAAAAGTACCCACGAAATAACTTTTGTGCCTGAAGACATCCATGAAGCAGATAGATGTATGAAAAAATAGCTCCTGCAACCGTAACATAAGTATAGCGCCCCCCTCGGAAATTTCCAAAAAATCAAGATTTATAATAAAATTAATACTTTATTGACGTTCATTAGACGTAACCAAATTGTAAACGCAATTTGGCATACAATTAATAGGCTTTGGAATGTACTGGATGATCTTGTTCACGAATTCATGCTCTTTTTTCTTCCACTCGTACAAAGGTCCAGTTTTCATAACATTGACGAAGTTTTATTGCCTACTCTGGGCAGAAAATCTTTGCACAAGCTTTCCTCAGGTGTTCTCCATAAGATTCAAGACGTGTGCACACCCAGAACATAGAAAAACGTCGACATTTTTAGATTTAAACCAGTCCAAAGTCTAGATACTCACACGGATTGCAGCATTTTTCGCTGAAAAACAAAACAATACCGGTTGAAAAGACGTCGGAATAGTAATAGGTGGTTCTCGATGACTTCCTCATACTCGGAAAAGATCATCCGAGTGGAGACAAACGTTAGGTCCAACTATCAAGCAAGTGAAAATACTCCTTTTATCAGGCATAATGAACATAGGTACTGTAACAATCCGAACCGTCTTCATTTAAGCTTTTAACCCTAGAAAAGATGATCTAAGTTCCTGATTCGAGTTTTGTAGCAACTAGCTAACAACATTTACCGCATTCAAGTTTGTAGAAAAACTTTTACGCGTGAACTCAAAATCACGGACCTTGAAAGGATCGGTGAGACGTGGGGCGGGCTTCATAACTTACTGGACAGGGTTCGGATCCATGTCATTGGCTCTCCAGATGCTTTTTTTGAAAGCATCGCAATTCAGCTCTCGTTTCATAGCAATGCAAGTCTTTATTGAGTTCGAAACATGTCGTATGATGTTTCACCTTGTCTCTTTGGTGGTGCTCCAGACTTCGTAGACTTCTTATAACGGCTCGGATTCTTAATAAAATTGTTGATTCACTTCTTTGAACACTTCGAGTGTTGTGTATTTACTCAAATTGATCTTCCGGTTGTTTTGCAGGCGTCAATTTGGAGTTGTTCGGCGCCAGAAAAGTGTTTTCCACGAAACATGGTTGAATTATGCACAATATAGACAAAAAAAGAGAACTATAACCACATGTTATTTAAAAGCGCATAAAGCATAAAATTGAAAAAATCCAGGCACAGATTTCCTCATTAATAGGGATTTTTAAGAAATTTCCGAGGGGGGCGCTATACTTATGTTACGGTTGCAGGAGCCATTTTTTCATACATCTATCTGCTTCATGGATGTCTTCAGGCACAATATCACAAAACGGATATTTCCGGGGTAGTTTTGCATGCTGAATCCGTTTTTTAATGTCCCATGTTGCAGTTTTGCCCGGGAGTGCCAAGACAGACTACTTCAAGGGGGGCGCTATACTTATGGAACGGACTGTATACTTCCCTTCAAAATAAACCGATTGCCATCAAATTTGGTCCTACCAATGCCCCTTTAGTTTTAAAATGTTTTGTTAAGCCCAAAATCAGGGAAAATTGCCCAGTAGCTTACCCTTACAATTAGCTGCCTATTTGCTGCCCATCACGTGGGGAATAGTTGAGGGAGGATGGAGTCTCCTCTATTCACGCCTTACTTGTGCGATAGGATGTAGAAAGGAACACGGTTGCTTGAGTATTATTTTTAACAGAATCTATTCCAATAATGCACTATATACCTAATTGCTAATATTATCAGAACATGGATCCTCCATTGGGAATTATGCGTCATTGGTGTGGCACGTGAATCGAATAATAATATTTACAGGACCAATTTTATGAATGATCACGGTGTCCAGGATTGGAAATGTGGGCGGAGCCTAATTTGCTGGCGCGCCAGCAAGCTTGCATGGCGCACTTTCGGTGCCTGTGCATTTTTTGACTCTAGAATTTTTTTATTGATTTTATTATTTTTCTTTCAGTAAAACCTGTTTTTCTTTGTAAAATGTATGTATTGTATCTTTTAATACCATAAAATTGCCCAAACGTCGATTTTCGTAAACATGTATCCAGCAAAAACACCAAAAAACTCGAAACGAATATTTCGAAATGGTGGCTGAACCAAATTCGACGTTCTAAGGCTTAAAAATTTTCTAAAGACCTCAGCTATAATTTCGTTGGAGCACATGTGGGGAAAAACTGAGAATTCATGCTTTTTTTCCCGAAAAACATAAAAAATGCGTCAAAATTTGAATTTCGCGCGAAAAAATCCAGTGGGGCGCGTTTTCTCGGCTCCGCCCACTTTTCAAATCCTGGACACCGTGATGGTACATAAATAAAACATGTTTTATCAATTGTCATTTTGACCAAACACATTTTCCCCTGATTAAAATAGAATGTCAGTACCAACATCAGGTATTGTAAAGCCCAGGCAAGCCCAGGCCTATATCCTCCCCAGGACACACGCCACCAGTCTACCTTTCCGCGCACTACAAACACGCCAACCATCGACCGCTGCGTCTCACTAACCCGCACTCTCACGTTCTGTGTCTCATCGTCTCGTCCCTATTCCTCGTCAGGATTTCGCGCGCATGAAAATTACCTTTTTCCCGCCAAATAGTTTTCACTCATTCGAGAGGTTTGTCGTTGCTTTGCTGCCCCACTTGCTCTTGCCTCGTACTGTTGTATAGTCGGTGAATGCATGATCAGCCGCGCTCTATTGACAAAATTCTGCGAAACCATGCCGCACTTGCAAAATTGGCGCGAATTCACATTTTGTTTATTTTATTGATTACTAATAAATTAAGTAATTCACATAATTTGTCATATTTATTAACAAAAAATAACTTAAATTACAATGTGTTGCAAAATACTCACCAGCACGTCGCAGTTGCGCCAGCAGTATTCCCCCATTGCGCGTTTGCTGAAATCAATAAATAATTTACAAAAAATTAGTATCTTTCTTATATATAAAAACCCAGATCGGGATGTCTGTGTGCGTCCGCACTTGCCTTTTTGCAAGAAAATGCAGTGGACAAAACACGAACCCGTGACATTAGGATTTGTGTTCACACAGGTGAAATGCGGTGGATGCATATAGTGTCCGTATTTGAATCATATCGTGCATTTATGTAAATTAGGCTCTAGGTATTTAATAAATCCGCGTCGTTTGATTAACGTTTACACATTTTACTAATTCAGCCTCAAAAATCACGAAATTTGGAAGAGTTGAAGTACATAAATCAGTTCCGTTACAAGAAAAAATATCTTGTAAGAAAAGTGAAAAAATGCAGGGGCAAAGTCGCCAAATGTCCCAGGCTTGTGTATATACATTCAATTTATTTATTTTAATGCAAAAAATAAATAAAAAGTTATTATATACCGTCCAATGGACCAAAAGGACGACATGATTAAAATACGGACACTATATGCATCCACCGCATTTCACCTGTGCAAGCGCACTACCGACTGAGCCACAGAGGACATAAATCTTCCCAAAACAGAGTGCGTATAAATGAATGAGGAAGAGTAGAACGTAAAAAAAAAAATAGAATGTGGCGACGTAGTCGCCAATAGGCTGCGTCAGCAGCCGCGCAGGACTGCGCAGCAGGCTTGTCATTTTTTAAATAATAAAAAGGAAAAAAATATGCAGCGAATAAGAATTAAAAAAATTTGCCAAACGACTGATGGCAGCTGAAATTCGAATCTTCCCGCCGAAAAGGCGCGGCGCACACTTGCATATTCAAAGGCAGTGGAGCGCGGCTGATCATGCATTCACCGACTATACTCGTCGCTCTTCCTTGCCACCCGCTCTGTTGTAATTCCCCTTTAGTGTTGTATGTTATTAATAAAGCTTCGCGTTGAGCTAGAGGGGAGCCAAGCGGCACACCTTTTGCCGAATTGTGTTTCAGTACTGCGGATAATCGATTCGGCAAAAAATTTGGTTAAAAGCCACTGCGAGCACATTTTTTCGCAGGCTGGTTATGGTTTTGTGCTTGCTTTCTTGCGTATTATTAACTCGGCTGTGGTCTCGCCGCGAAATGTGAAAGTCACAGCAGAGTCGCGCGCTCTGCTCTGACAGGTTTTCGCAACGCAGTAATATGTTAAACCTATTTAATAATGCACCGAGAAAAATTTCACGGAAGATGTACATAATACCTAATTGCTAATATTATCAGAATACATATGTATTGGGAATTATGCGTAATTGATGTGGCGCAAAAAAATGAAACATGAAAAAAATGCATCGAATAATAATACATACAGGACAAATTTTATGAATAGTACATAAATAAAAAACGTCCCTAAATCAAATACAATGTCAGTACAGACAAAAAACACACAAAGAGGGAACAAGTGCCCGCAGCGCCTCCATCATCGTCGTCTTTCACATCGTTCTGAAAAAGATGATCATTGGTATTGGAACGACAAGAGCTATAAAATCTCACCACTCCCAAGTTAGCCAAGCCTGCCACCACATTCGACTCGATTCCACACTCGTTCGTCCCTCTAACCATCCGGAAAAATCCGTCCTCGCCGAATGTTGTGCCCCAAGAGTTGGCAATCAGCCAATAATCCACTCCATTATCATTTCCCCATCCGATAATCTTCACGGCGTGTCCTCCAACCAATTTGCCACCAGTGTACTTGTAGATGCCTGATTTGTATTGGTAAAAGTCGGCGTACACTTTGAAAGACGCTTCCACAGGACCGTTGTGATAGATTTCTGTCTTGATGGCTCCGACGGTGTTGGTGACATAGTAGGAAGTGCTTCCTACAGATAATATTAAAAAACATGACTCTGCTATGCTATCCCTTTTTTGTCTGCGTCTCTTCAACTAGCACTAACGTTAGCGTGGTCGCGCACAAACAAGTGGGCGGAGTTTCGTTTCGCGCTCTCATGTTGCAACTCAATTGAAAACACAACAGACATGTACATAGACTCACCGAAATGTTTATCACTTGAATACTTGGTTTCATACCCCGACTGACATTTTTTCTCACAAATTGGCGTCGCCGACTTTGCACACGGGCTTTTTTTGCACGGCGTGAACGGATACGGTCGACAGCCGTCTCCACCATAATCACCACCTGTAACCACTCCCGAATGATTCCAAAATCGCAACGCTTCAATAGTGTAGCCACCGTCGCAACCCAAGCCGCACGTCTCGCCGCAACACGACAGAATATCGTCGACCGAGATGATCGGTTGGCGAGTGGCGTTCGATTGGATGCACTCGCGATCAGAAATTATCTCAGCCGCGCCAAACGCCCAACACGAGCCACATGTCGCCTGGTTTCTGATAAGTTTTATTGATTTGCACTCGGGCCAATTGTCACGAGCGTCGAATGTGTCGGGCAGCGGCTCCGGAATAATTTCGCCACCATCCAGGTATTGTTCGTCGCCACGTGGCTCTGCGAACTTTTCATCCATCACTTTGAACCGCATCTCGTCATCGGTGAGCTCTGTGAGCTCGGCGACAAACAATGATTGGGCGGAGTTGATGTATTCGACCAACTCTTTCCCGGACAGTTCTGGTTTTAGAACCACAAATCCAGTGGTTTGAGAAAGCTAAAATCTTTAATCTGCACGTCTAAAATTCACCAAAAAACCTACAAAAAACGCTAAAAACCAAACAACGAAAGGGGTTGTCATCGGAGGTGTGAAACGTGTGGGGAACAGAGTTATAGAAAATGTGAATTTTTTTGGTAAAAGAAAATATGACGTTGCGACACTTTTATAGCCTTCTTATCAGTTTTCTGACTTTTTCTCTCTTCGACATTGGCTACACCCAATAGTTAGTCATCATGATGATATGAAACTTTTGATTATGGATAAGGCGCTCAGGTACGGTATTTTTTTAATGTACATCGGAATTGGGTTGTTTGTTTGTTTGTTAAGCTTGCATGAAACTTGAAAAAAAAGTCCAGACTACATACATACGTACAGAATATTTTGGTTGCTGCCAGCATATCCCTTTTTTGTCTGCGTCTCTTCGAAACAGCAATATGTTCGCATGGTCGCGTGGGCGGGGTTTCGTGTTTTCTTGTTGCAAACCACTATGTATGTACAAACTAAAACAAGTTACCACAAAGCATAACAACCAATTAAAAGATTAAGAATTTGAAACCCTCGACATTCTAGTCTTGGTGCTTCTGCTGAAGGCAGTGTGTGTTCCATCGACTTTCTGGATCTGAATGAACAAAAAACTGGATTTTTCTTGTTATATACTTGGTATAAATCGCTGCAAATTCGCTCCAATCGCACAGTGATTTGCGCGTGCATTTGTATTGAGATTCAGAGAAATCAGAGCGAAAAATTGGACATTCGGCCTACCAGTTCCACGGCCTTTAGCCTACCAGTTCCACGGCTTTTTGTCTACCAGTTCTACGGACTTTAGCCTACCAGTTCTACGGCCTTTAGCCTACAATTTCCACGGACTTTTTCTACCTATTCCATTATTTTTTTCTACCAGTTCCATTAACTTTTTTCTACCAGTTCCATGGCTTTTATCTACAAGTTCTACGGACATTCGGCTTACCAGTTCCACGGCCTTTAGCCTACCAGTTCTACGGACTTTCGGCCTGCCAGTTTCACGGTGTTTTGCCTACCATTTCCATGGCATTTTTTCTACCAGTTCTACGGACACTCGGCTTACCAGTTCCACAGACTTCCGGCCTACCAGTTCCACGGCCTTTTGTCTACCAGTTCTACGGACTTTTTCTACCTATTCCATGATTTTTTTTCTATCAGTTCCATTTAATTTTTTTCTACCAGTTCCATGGCTTTTTTCTACAAGTTCTACGGACTTTCGGCCTACCGGTTCCACAGTGTTTTTTCTACCAGTTCTACGGCCTTTAGCCTACCAGTTCCACAGACTTTTGCTTACCAGTTCTATGGACTTTCGGTCTACCAGTTCTACGGCTTTTAGTCTACCAGTTCTAAAGACTTTCGGTCTATCAGTTCTACAGACTTTCAAGGTACCAGTTCCACGGTATTTAGCCTACCAGTTCTACGGACTTTCGACCTATCTGTTCTACAGAACTCTCTCTCAATTTTCTGAACTCTCTCGCCGTTAACGTGGTCGCCTCGTCCATTTTGCGAATGAAGCTAATTTGCAGCGATCAATACTGAAAATAACCATTGCTTACTCTTTGTTTATTCCGTCCGAAACAAGTTGGATTTTCCCAGAACACTGCTGCCACCACATCTCGATATTGCGAGGACATCAGATAGCACACCAATCCATGGGACGCCGCGTTCAACGTTTTTAAATTGGTAATAGGGTATTGCGCGGTGATTATCCAGTATCTGAAGAGACTCAATTTTCTTTTAATAAACCGCCCCCACAACAAAAAATTCCAACTCACGAAACATCCTCATTCCATTCCATCAACGCCTCCAAATTGTACAGCAAAAAGTCCAAAACACCAGCCAATCCCTCGGATAATGTGAACATTATCGTCATGAACAGTAGCAGTTTTGTAGTGTTATCCGATTTGTCGCCATCCTCCTTTTTAATGTTTTGCCTTCTTTTCTTAATGGTCCTAAGCTCGATAATCAGTAAAACTGTCAGAATTGGGTAAAGAATTGCCGGTAAAACTTTGATAATGCCTTCCATGAATCCTAAATTGCTCATCAGGTACGGTAACTCGGCGGGGGCAACGAGAAGGTAACGAGAAGCACTATTGTTACTTGAGAATTTTTGACAGCTGAAAATAAAAGTGAATAAATATGTATCTATTCCAAACTGGACTGGAACGCACTACTTGTTCAGGTTGTCAGGCAGCCAGAAAATCCGAAAAGTCACCAATGGCCATGCCGAATAAACAAGCCAAAACATAAAAGCACCGGAAATACACCACACCGCCGCTTTAGGCTTCACAAGTTTTTGAATAGATTGGTTCATTGGAAACATCACTGACAAAGTTCTGATGAGCACCAACAAAATAGCAAGCCAAACTGACAGCCTGCGAGTTATCGCCGTCACTGTGTTGATCGCCTGCCATCCGGGATTCACCTCCGTGTAGTCCTCTCGGAGACACGTGGTCACATCGCCCGGGAAAACGTTGGGCAGCCACATAATTTCTACTGCAGCCTGGTAAAAGTCGAGGAAAAAATTGACAATGTCAGAAATGCAAATGGCGATCATGAGCATGAAGATGGAAATTGAGCGGAGATCTTTTCGGGTGAGTATTGTCAGGTGGATGATATTGGAAACGACTGTGAACATTTGCAGGTAAATGTTCAATCGAGTGGATACATTGTAGACTTTTTTGTAGATATCTTCCTCGTCGTATTCAGGGTAATCAGAACCATAATCATAATCAGTATCAACAGTTTCAGTAGTAGTAAGAATTGTGACGTTATTATTACTTTTCATATTAAAATGCGCCCGCCGTGAATACGTACCAGCTGTCTTTATTTTTTCGTTTTCTCCTTTTTTCTATAATTTCTAAAACCTAACAACAGTAATTAACCACCGATGTTCAAAACATGAAAATAATCACTAGTCTATGTAGAGCGATGAGTAAGAATTTGATGTTAATTTAGTGTTCAAACAAAAGAATAAATTCTGGCGGCTAGGAGGTGTGTTGGCAAAATCATATTTGATTAGGATTTTTGTGTGACTTTTATTTACAAAGCCACAGATTATTGGATTGTGATTGGAAAATAGGTCTAGCTGCAAATATGGAAAGGCATAACATACATATGACAGAAATCGGTCGCTACCCCTTACATTGGGGTATGAGGAGGGAGTGAGTAAACGCGCCCGGACGCACACATGCAACCAGGCTTGTCCGGAAAATGCTTTTCGGAAAATCCGAAAAGGAAATTTTTTTCCGAAATCATTTTTCGGAAAATCGGGTAGCCGAAATTTTTTCCGACTTTAATTTTCGGAAAATCGGCTATCCGATTTTTTCCGATTTTCGAAACTAAAACTGGATTTTTTTTAGTTGTGTATTTTCCGAAAAAGATTCTTAACAATTGGTTCATCTTATTTCTTTGAAAAAATACGAAAATCAACAAATTAACAAAAAATTCAGTTTTGAGAAGTTCTTGGTACTTACAATTAGAAACGGCACCTAAAAGAAATGCACTTTCCCGATCATTTTCGGAAATATTCCGACGGGTAATTTTTCCGAAAAATAAATTCGGAATATTTTCTGTCGGAAAAATTTTCCGAAAAAGGTCGGAAAATTCGGATAATCGGAATTTCCGTTTTCCGACTCCGACCAAGCCTGATGAGGAGTGAGTGGGTACGCGCCCGGACGCACACACGCAACGCATCGAAATGAGGCCCAAAAAATAAAAAAGGCGCGTGAATAATTTCACATTATCGAAGAGAAAAACCAATGCAAAATCGTGAAAATTACGAAACTCACGAAACGAACTCACGAAACTCACGATACGAAACGAAACTTATTAGATGAGCGGTGTGGAATGAAACAACAGGAGTAAATCAGTGACCCATTTATTAATAAAGGAAGGGTTGCCGCCGAACGGACTGGGCCTCATTGATTAGTCCCAACTGCTCACCGGTTCCGCCTTTGCGAAACCGCTTGTAAGCAGCTGGAACACACTAAAACATTGCGGAGAAAGTAAATAATTAAATAAAAAGGCAAAAATAATAAAACGTTGTCGGAGAACAGCGGAAGTCCACAGGTCCTCGTCGTTGGTGAGTAGACGGGCGCTACCAAGTTTAAAGGCGCATCCCTCTTTGGCGTCAAGGGTCTCGCCGCGCTTTTGGATGAAACGCGTGGTAATTCAAATATAATTTATCGAAATTGAACATTTTGAAAGGGAAAAAAGGAGAGTTCCTCGGAAATATGCCCTGATTTATCAAATGATAGGAAGTGGAGGCAACCAATCGATTTTAGGGAGGACAAAATAACGTGGGAATTGACCCTGAAGGGGGGAATTTACGACAAAAATTGAGAAAGCGTGGCTGATTTTTTAACTTTTTTTTTTATTTTTCTTCATTTCACTCAAAATGCACGGCCAGTTTATTTTGCGATTAGAGCGAATTTGCAGAGCTTTATACCGTAAATATGATCTTACATTTGCCAACGCGATATACCTTCATTTATTTCTAAAATAACTATTTTCTACGTGGAAAATTGAGAGACGCGAGACGAAATGAGGGAAATTTCGCAGTTCACGTTGCGTTTTCGAGAATTTCTACGTCTCTACAATATTCGTTTAAAAAACTAGAAAACTGACCTGCACGTGAACTGCTCTTTTTTTGAACTGATCTTATCTGATCAAACAGTACAACCTCTAAGTTGAGAGTTGGAGAAACAATTATTATTATTATTTGAATGTTCAGTGGTTGATTTGGCGTCTACTTCTGTTGTTAAACAAACAATCTAACAAGTAAGTGGTTGTTACTTTTCATCGTAAGGTTAAAACTCAAAATTTTCAACTTTTCAGTAAAGCGACACAATGGTCGAGCTTCTTCAAAAGTAGATGACGCAGTTCAACTGTTCTCCCCGGATCCAAACCTGGCTAATTGCAGGACAACTTCTGCTACCAACTCAAAGCGACTCCAGTCTGGAAAGATGCAAGTTAATTGAGGAAACGACGGATGCGGATGATACTGGTCACGGTGATTCTTTTACTACCGGCCACGCATTTCTAGTCCCTCGGCCTCAAGTATTTCCTCTCTCCGCCTCGCACTCTCTCACTCTCTCATCACATGAAGGGGCGGAGTTACCTCCCCTTTTTGCAAAATGCGGCAAAAAAATTTGCGGAAAGTAGTTCGGCCACCACGGAAAAACAGTTTCATTTGAAATTGTACGTATAAAAACGAGCGAATTCAGGTTTAAAATATGCGCCCTGATGAGAGCTAGTAACGTGACAGACAAATTTTTGATCAGACTTCATTTACAAAATCGCGACAGGAAAAACCTAATCGGGGGACTAGAAATGCGTGGCCGGCAGTAAAAGAATCGCCCTGCATTTGAAATTGTACGTAAAAAATCAGACCAATTCCGGTTTTAAATATGCGCCATAATGAGAGGAAGTAACGTGACAAAAAACTTCTCGATCCGAAGTCATTTAGAAAATCACGACAGAAAAAACAAATCGGTGGACGAGAATTGTGTGCTCGGTAGTAAAAGAATCACCGTGCTGGTACTGGCCACAAGTTCAATAAATTTGTTTTATAAAGTTGCTCGAACTGCCTAATGCGTGCCAACTTGTGCTTCTTTTGCTTGTGCTTCTCGTTAGTGGTCGGCTCCGAAACATCAGACTCTTTGAGCATTCGAGTCATAATCCGGTGTGACTCACCAGTGGATCTCAAAACCCATACTTCGGGAAATTTCGGATACTGATTTACGGTTCGGCCCCAAGTTCCCTGCTTTGGCAAGGGGTTTTGGGCCCAAATGAATGCTGAAAACTCGCTCCAATCGAACAAAGAATTTCGCATGCATTTGGAGCGAGGTTTAGAGAAAAGAGAGCGAAACATCAGCCACGGTCTCTCAGTTTTCGCCACTCTCTTGTCGCCAAAGTGGCCGTGTCCACCACTGTGCGAAGGGAGCGCGTTTGCAGCGCTCCGTACTGAGAATACAAATCGTGTGTCAGCGAGTGCCGTCGAGCGCGATTACCCTTGCAGTCGTAAAAGAGTAGAACAGTGCGGTAATTTTTTGCATTTGAAAAAAAAAAATGGACGAATCCACTGCTAGGAAAAATTGGTTTTACTACTGTCATAATTGGAGATGTAATAAATAATGTTTATGTATAAATACCCAAGCAGATTACAAGTTAGATTCAAATGGTCGAAACTTGATTGTTGCATTTCACTGTTGCTCCGGTAATAAAACTAGTAGTGTCTTTGATGGCACGGGCGAATCTAAAAAAACATTCTTTACATTCAGATAAACCTTCTTTCTACCGTTCACTTACAATTGAGCTTTTCCGCAATCGGCATTAATCAACGTGTACTTCATTTCGGCTCCTCCGGCTTCTATGTGGCGTTGAGCTCCATCCACCAATTGCTCGTACGCCGGACCAACGACGTTCTCGATTTTTGAGAAATCCGCGTCAGTGGCAGATTTCAAAGTTGTCTGCAGTTCTATTTGAATCACTTCAGTATTGTAAACATGACGGCGTTTTCTGCCCTCTGTTTTATTTTCAGAAGCAGCAGGAGGTGCACTGTTCACGTTTCCACAAAGCTCGACGACTCCGGCAAGGACGCCGACAAGAAGAAAAGCGATAGGAATAGAAGATTGCATTATTTTTAAGGATGATTGTAGATAACTTTTTGAGCACTTATATAGATAGCACTCGGTGTTTACCAAGATCAATTTCGTTATTTGTGAATGAATGGAATTTCACTTTTTAGTTTATTTTTTAAGGGAGTTTTAACGATGTTCTCAGAATATTGTATACAAACAAAGACAGGCAGGCAAACAGACAGACAGACAAGCGCCGTCTCAGGTTTTCCATGCCGTTTCTCTGCCGTTTCTCTTCCGAACCCGCGCCATACCTGCTCCCGACATTTTGCCTGCCGCAAGAGTTTTGCCCCGTGCTAAACTTATATCGCACTCTTTATCTGATATTGAGAACAATAAATAATGTTTATAAATAGCAGAAAAGTAAACAGTATTCTCCCAAGTAGATTACAAGTTACATTCAAATGGTCGACACATGATTATTGCATTTCACTGTTGCTCCGGTAACAAAACTAGTAGTGCCTTTGATGGCACTGGCGAATCTTAAAAACATTACATTCAGATAAACCTTTTTTCTACCGTTCACTTACAGTTGAGCTTCTCCGCAATCGGCATCGATCAACGTGTACTTCATTACACCTCCTCCGGCTTTTACGTGGCGTTGAGCTCCATCCATCCGGGGACAACTGAAGAGCGTGGCGGAAACTATAGGGGGACAACAGAGCAAACGGGGACTGACAAGGGCAACGGGCAAAAGCGAAAAAGACCTCTCGAATAAGGATTTTGGGCCCTTTTATAGCCTCAACTTGAGCGCTTTCGCGCGCAACGATGAGGCGGGAAATATTTGAATCCGGGCGCGAGAGCGAGCGAGTCCAGGTGGTGTGCGACCAGAGGCGAGATGTACGAGGAGGCCAGAGAGACGCAGGGTGATCGAGGGTTATCGACAGGTACGAGAGGCAAGGTGGACTGATGACGTGTGTCCCGGGAAGGATGTAAGCCTGGGCTAGCCCGGACATTACAATTATAAAGAAACACTTTTGTTAGGCTGAAATTTAGAAAAAACAGACGAACGTAAAACGTAAGAACAACACAAACAACCAGCAAAAACCAAATGGTGGCACTACACCGCTTGAAAACACGTGAACTTGAAATTACTTTATCTGTTTCGCTGATACGTGTGGGACCTTGCCCACGGCAACTGACTTTTAAACATTATGAAAAACAATCTGTTTTCCGATCGGTATCGTGGCAAGACCCTCCGACTCGACTCGACACTCAAACCAAATACACAATATAAAACAACAGGTTCATTTTCAAATACTTCTACTTCAAAGTTGGCCTTTTTCCACAAACGTAAGCCACAGCAAAATCGTCACACGCAAGATCATCCAATCGACCACTCACCCAGGAAGCTCCACCGGACCAGACGACTGGAACCTCTGCGTTAGAAAGAACCATACAGTCCTGGATAAGTTTAAAGTTGTCTGGCTGTCTGTCATTCCACCATAAACCATCGGTTCCCGTAGCTGATTTGTCTGTCCAAGTGAAGGCTGTGCTGGGTGTGCACTCTCCTCCCATTGGTTTCCCGATACAGCTATTGATGCGGGTACCACCGATCCACGCAGACCCTCGAAGACCAGCAATCAGTACGCTCAGCTGGCCTAGAAATTGTTATGGAGGGAAAAAAATTGTTTTTGCTCCTTACTCTCGATATAATCAATCTCTGCCTTGTTTTGAAGTCCGGATACGGTTGCGTCGAGCACATTGCACTTTGCCTCAGCTGCGTATTTGGTCATTATACCATTAGCAAAAGATTTGATGCACCATCCTCCAGAAGGGCGTTCAAAAAACTTCCAGCCATCTTCGCAAACTGGCTTAAATAATTGATTTAAAGTGGGTTAACAGATTTTCAAGATTCAAGACTCGCAATTTCACCTTTTTCTTAATGTGACCTCCATTGTAATTTCCATTGTAATTGTGTCCACCTCCATGGTATCTGCCATGATGTCGATGGTCTAACAATAAAATCGAAATCGTTTTTTTTTAATTAAATACCTTCACACGAAGAGCTCGACGAGTCAAAATACTTGGCAGATGCTATGGCAATGAATGAAGCAAAGACAAGTAAAAGTTTGCTCATTGTCTTGTCTTTCTTCCGAATACCTTCCAACTCTCATTTAAGCGTTTTTATATCTTGTGGTTTTTATGATTTGCTGCACTGCAAAACTATTGGTTTTTATGCTTGTTCTCCCATAAAATAATAAAATAATAAAACATCAAACAACGAATACGGACAGCTGAACTTTTGGTTTTCATTGTTCTCATAATTATTTTTTGGGGTAAATTTTTTGGGATACTCAACAGCACCAAGCTTTCCAAAATTGTTTGTACCTGGCGCATTTTTAAAACCCTAAGGCTCGGTCATTTTCTGACCAAAAATCCTCGTTTTTGGATTAAAATGATGGTGTCATCCTGAACAATCAGATAATGATTCGAATTTCGCAAAAAAAGTAAATTTTCGAGTGACAAATGAGCACGGATATCCCTTTTTTGTCTGCGTCTCTTCAAATAGCACTGTGTTTTCTTGGTCGCGAACGAATAAGTGGGCGGGGTTTCGCGTTTTCATGTTGCAGCTCGATTGAAATAAATCCTATCTCAACTGTATCCAATGAATTGTTTGTTTCACAAAATGGTTGATCAAAATATGAAGAATTATGTTGATTAACAACAATAGTTTTGTATTGCGCTCATTTGGAAAACCTTGTCTGTCTGTCTTTGTTTGTATACAATATTCTGAGAACATCGTTAAAGTGAAAGTCCATTCATTCACAGTCCTTCCCACAAATAATGGAATAGATCTTGGTAAACACCGAGTGCTATCTATATAAGCGCTCAAAAAGTTATCTACAATCATCCTTAAAAATAATGCAGCCTTCTATTCCTATCGCTTTTCTTCTTGTCGGCGTCCTTGCCGGAGTCGTCGAGCTTTGTGGAAACGTGAACAGTGCACCTCCTGCTGCTTCTGAAAATAAAACAGAGGGCAGAAAACGCCGTCATGTTTACAATACTGAAGTGATTCAAATAGAACTGCAGACAACTTTGAAATCGGCCACTGAAGCGGAATTCTCAAAAATCGAGAACGCTGTTGGTCCGGCGTACGAGCAATTGGTGGATGGAGTTCAACGCCACGTAGAAGCCGGAGGAGCTGTTATGAAGTACACGTTGATTAATGCCGATTGCGGAGAAGCTCAACTGTAAGTGAATGAAAATTTGGTTTATCTGACTAATGTTTTTTTCAAAGATTTACCCGTGCCATCAAAGACACTACTAGTTTTATTACCGGAGCAACAGTGAAATGCAACAATCAAGTTTCGACCATTTGAATCTAACTTGTAATCTGCTTGGGTATTTATACATAAACATTATTTATTACATCTCCAATTACGGCAGTATTAAAACCAATTTTTCCTAGCAGTGGGTTCGTCTATTTTTGTTTTCCAATGCAAAACATTACCGCACTGTTCCGATCGGCAAGACTCTTTTTCAACTGCAAGGATGCAGCATGAGGTTTTCATGAATACGATCGCGCTCGACGGCACTCGCTGACCCAGCATAGTAAAAAAAAAATCAAAAATTCACAATATTTAACAAAAAACACATTTATTATATTTACTAACTGCGTTTGCGAAACCTTCTACTTCAAACTTGGCTTCTTCCCACAAATGTATGATATAACTATACCGTCACACGCAAAACCATCCACGCGACCAGTCGTCTAGGAAGCTCCACCTGACCAGACTACTGGAACCTCTGCGTTCCAGAGAACCATGCAATCCTGGAGAAGTTTGTAGTTGTCTGGCTGTCTGTCATTCCACAAAAAACCATCGATCCCGGTAGCCGATTTGTCTGTCCAATAGAAGGCTGTGTTGGTTCCACACTCTCCTCCCATCGGTTTCCCGATACAGCTATTTATGCGGGCTCCGCCGACCCACGCTGAGCCTCTAGCGCCGGGAATCAGTCGGCTCATCTCACCTGAAAATTGTTTTTATTTTTTTTGAAGACGATGTTCCTCACTGTTTATGTAACTAATCTCGTCAGCGTTTTGAATTCCAGATAAAGTTCCGCCATATACATCGCATTTTGCCTGACTTTGCCCGAAACCAATGCCATCACTAAAAACTTTGATGCACCATCCTCCAGACGGTCGGTTAAATAGCTTCCAACCATCTTCGCAAACAGGCTCAAATGTTTCATCATGGTGACTCAAATTTTCTTGCCGGGTTTTTAAAAACCTCTTTCACAATATCGCCTCCATTGTTATCGTCATTCACAGGCGGGCGGTCATTATACAGGGTGGGGAATAAATATGGAGCCGCATTCAAAACGGTGTAAAATCGTTTAAACATGAGATTGTTTTCTACAAATCTAACAAAATGTTCATTAAACAACAGCAAATAACTGGCATAAACAGTTTTCAAACCGTCCACCTTTAGCCGCGATGACAGTCCAGAGTCTCTTCGAATACGAGTCAATGACGACACGCAGGTGTTGACAGCAAGATCGTCCCACGTCTTCTTCAAAAAGATTTTCAAGGTTTTTAAATTTGCGTTATTCTTTGTGGCGACTTGCTGGGTTGAATATCCCCACACTGCGAAATCCATCGGTTTCAAATCCGGACTCGAAACAGTCCATTGAGGAAACCAGGGAAATCGGCTTCGCACCACTGTTGAGAGGCTTTTGAACATGGAGCAGGTGCGCCGCCTTGCTGGAAGATTCAATCACGATTTTCGAAGTGGGAATGGGACCTAGGAAGCACTTCGGACTCCAAAATGTCATCAATTTAGTATTTCCTGTTGATTTTGACTACCTCATTCACGATAACCAGTTGAGTCTTGCCATCTGCGCAGATTTCTTCGAACACCATCATGGATGAAGAATTATACGTTTTATTAAGGCATTTGCCTTTTTTATAGGTAGACTGGAAATCTAAAGCAATGATCCTGTCGTTCTGACCATTTTTATTGGCTTCCACAGTGAATATGTTCTTATCTGTGAAAAGTGCCCTCAGGTGCGTGCCAAGTCGCGCTCTCAACGATAGCAGACCGAGGTGGTGAAGCGGCCATCATTACACTAAAGTTTTATATTATTCGCTAAAACGTTGCATAATAGTTAAAAACAATATAATTCGTTAAAAAATAATATGGTAGACGCGATTTGTGTTTCTGCAAGCACCAAAACTTACGCAAAGCCACGGCTCCATATTTATTCCCCACCCTGTAGTATCGTTCACCTGAATGGTATCTACCATGTCTTTTTCCATGTTTTCTGTGTGAGTGGTAATTGTTGTGTCGATTGTCTGAAATGTTCAGTTATTTACTTTTCAGAGAGATTTTTTTTTGAAATGAGCAATATTTGTAATACAAACGGGTAGTCCTGCTATTGCAACTTTTTTTAAACTTTTCTCGAAGATATTTTCGTTGATTCACAAATTTGCTGTGCTCTCCTGCGCCGCATTTTGGGGTAGCCAACGCGCTGGTCGCGGCAAGACCACAGCCGCAACTCACGAGCGGCTCTGCATGGTTTTCGCGACGCTGTATCAGCAGAGTGCGATACATTTAAATTTGGTGTTTAAGAGGGTTCGAGAATTCTCTGTAGTTTTTTTTTTTTTTGCGGAATTTCAAGTATGGACGTTGGAATACACACACACATACACACTGAGTTGGATCTTTCTTTTCGAAAGATTCGCGGGTTCCAATAAATATGCGCAGAAAAAGCAATAAAAAAAGAACACGAGCCAAATATGAGAAAATAAAACGGATTTATTGACAAAAATCAATAACACCACAACAGAGCAAGCCGAATTGAAGAGCCACCGCAAAACTAAAAACAAAAACCACTCACGGCAAATGCCAACAAAATAAAACCTAAATATGCGCGGCTCACCGGTAGTCAGAAAGTGGCTGCTAAACCGCGCGTGTCTGCAGCGTCGTTGTACACGTGGCGAGAGACGCAGGGATGCAGAGGGTTATTAGGGTTTAAGAGCTTTACGCCAGCCTGGGTGACTACGGACATGCATCTCGGTCAGGCTTTCCTGGAACTAAACATTTTTCTTCCGATATTCCGACGGAGTTTCAACATATCGGAAATTTCCAAAAAAGCCTGATCCCGATCTGAGTCATCGTTTTTGTTCTTACATAGTGAGAAGCCAGAGGCCGATCGATGAGACTGGAAAATGAGAGAAACCCGTTTTCTGAAAAAAAAAATTTGGAAATTTATTAATTTTGTATTTATGACGGTGATGAGAAACACCGAAAAACAGAAAATCCCATATTCCGGAAAATGCCGTTTTTCTGTTTCATGGATCCTTTCTTATATCCGGATTTTCCTTTCCGCGACAAATTTCAGTAAACATAAATCGATCCAGCTAAATGTATTTGGATTTATATTTGAGCGCTTCCACAGGTGAAATGTGGTGGATGCATATAGTGTCCGTATTTGATTTTTGAATCATACCGTGCACTTATGCATAATGGGTTTCAGATTAACAATAAATAATCCAAGTCGTTAGAATAACTTTGACACAATTTGAAATTGTTAAACAAATATTTAAAAGTTTTTTTTCCGAAAATTTTCGCACACTGCGATTTTGAGGTCTTTGTACTTCGCGCAGCTTGAACGAGGTGATAATCAGAAAGCGTTATTCAGCACCAAAATATGATATCTTTTTATCCGTTACAGTACAAATTTTTAAATTGTGATGAAATGAAACAATAGAAGGGCATGCGCTTAAATTAGACAAAATACTGTAATAGAATGTGGCGACAAAGTCGCCAATTGGCTGCATTAGCAGGACTGCGCAGCAGGCTTATATATAAGAAAAATACCTTCACACGAAGAGCTTGACGAATCAAAATTCATAGCAGCCCCTATGGCTAAAATTGAAGCAAAGACGAGTAAAAGTTTGCTCATTGTCTTCCGAATACCTTCCAACTCTCATTTCAGCGTTTTTATATTCTGTAATTTTTATTCTTTGTGGCAAAACTATCCATTTAATGTTTGTCCCGTAAAACAATTAAACATAAAAAATTGATGGTGGGGAAAGGAACAAAAACCACCACTTCCTGCTCTCAAAATGATTTTTGGCGTATTGTGTTTTCAAACGGGTTGCATCATCAAAACATGATCCGGCTATCCCTTTTTTGTCTGTGTCTTTTCAAATAGCACTGTGTTTTATTGGTCGCGAACGAATAAGTGGGCGGGGATATGGTTGATCAAAATGTTTCACAATATGGTTGATGAAAATATGAAGAAATCTACTGAAAAACAATAATATTTTTTTATTGCGCTCATTCATTTGGAAAACCTGAGACGGCGCTTGTCTGTCTGTCTGTTTGCCTGCCTGTCTTTGTTTGTATACAATATTCTGAGAACATCGTTAAAACTCCCTTAAAAAATAAACTAAAAAGTGAAATTCCATTCATTCACAAATAACGAAATTGATCTTGGTAAACACCGAGTGCTATCTATATAAGTGCTCAAAAAGTTATCTACAATCATCCTTAAAAATAATGCAATCTTCTATTCCTATCGCCTTTCTTATTGTCGGTGTCCTTGCCGGAGTCGTCGAGCTTTGTGGAAACGTGAACAGTGCACCTCCTGCTGCTTCTGAAAATAAAACAGAGGGCAGAAAACGCCGTCATGTTTACAATACTGAAGTGATTCAAATAGAACTGCAGACAACTTTGAAATCTGCCACTGACGCGGATTTCTCAAAAATCGAGAACGTCGTTGGTCCGGCGTACGAGCAATTGGTGGATGGAGCTCAACGCCACATAGAAGCCGGAGGAGCCGAAATGAAGTACACGTTGATTAATGCCGATTGCGGAAAAGCTCAATTGTAAGTGAACGGTAGAAAGAAGGTTTATCTGAATGTAAAGAATGTTTTTTTAGATTCGCCCGTGCCATTAAGGACACTACTAGTTTTGTTACCGGAGCAACAGTGAAATGCAATAATCATGTGTCGACCATTTGAATGTAACTTGTAATCTACTTGGGAGAATACTGTTTACTTTTCTGCTATTTATAAACATTATTTATTGTTCTCAATATCAGATAAAGAGTGCGATATAAGTTTAGCACGGGGCAAAACTCTTGCGGCAGGCAAAATGTCGGGAGCAGGTATGGCGCGGGTTCGGAAGAGAAACGGCAGAGAAACGGCATGGTCATGGCAAAAGAGTGGCCCGGGTGCGGCTCGAATGCGGCTTTTTGTCGGGCATGAGTACGAGCCCATTAGAAATCTGATTAGAAATCAAGGGAATGGTCCAAACTTAACTTGGCGTTTCGAAATGAAACCTATATAGGGCGAAAGTGCACTTCATGGGGAGCTTAAATCACTTTTCAATTTTTGCAATAAACCATTCGGAGCCGAGAAAATGAGCTCCAAAGTTTTAATGTTCACGTGCGAATTTATCACCGCAATTGAGAGTCATTTTCAACAGTGGCCGGGTGGCCGAGTGGTTCACAGGTAAAGCGCGTCCAGCTTATAATAGGTGTAAGCCAAATATAGGCCTGTTCTGGGCTTAAAATAAGTCAATCGCGGGTGGCAGCGGCTACCCTCCTGTAACAGACTCATCGCGCACGCGGTGTGTGCGGCGACCGCGTTAGGCCTATTACAAGAGGCGCCGCCACGCCGGCTGTACGATGCAAGCGCGCTCAACGGCTACGAGACGAGACGCAGCGTGCGCAGAGACATTTTTGAGCTGACTAAATTTTTGGGCCTTTTTTTCTTACTCCGTCTCCTTTTTAGAGTACGTTTACCGTTTTTATTTATTTTTTTTTACAAATTATTATTTTAAAATTAACGTTTTGCTTAAAATTCATTTTCACATCAGTATTGCATGGAAATTCTTTATCTTTTCCTTTCGGTTTTCACTTTTTCAGCCCCCGTTTTCTTTTTTTTTGTTTTTCTGGAACTTAAAGAACTGTTTTTTTTTGGCTCTATTCGCGACTTTTTAGTAGCTTTTTTAAACTTTTACTTGCGAGGAATTTTCATTTGTGTACTTTGATTTGGGAAATGACAAACAATTATTTTACTCTGTTCTTTTCCTTTAATTCACAATTTCCTACCTTTCTTAAACAATAATTTGTCAATAGAACCAAAATAAATTGATGTTTTCTGTCTTCAAGAATTGTTTTTTCCCAAAATCTTGAATAAAAGAGAAAACTGATCATTTTCGGTGAATATTCAAGTAAACACCTTTTTTTTGGAAAAAAAGGTAATAAATGAACACTGGGAAATAATTGTTTACCCGAGGCAGTAAGCGTTACCCTCCTCTTACGATTTCTAGAAAAATTCAAATTATCAATAAATTAATTGAAACCCTGTTTCCATTCTCCCATTTCTTAAATATTTGGTTATTTATTTTGTGCATCTTTCATTTTTTCTTATTCTTCTCATGCAGAAAGCGACATTTTCAGCAGAAAAATCCATAAAATTCCGTTTTCTGCATGAAGTCTCACTTGCTTCCGGCGCATATCTTTTTTCGAAAACTGCAATCTTCCTACTATAAATTTCAGATTATTCCGGATCCCAATATGGACGTCTGTCGGCAGGGATGAGGTTGGAGGCAACGTTGTCGACGATGAGGCCAATTAGAGCAACGAACTACAGTTTGGATGATAAATGGGTAAAGCTTTTAGAATTTTTTTTTATTGGCTAGCATATATTTTCGGAGCGCAGATACACAGAGAAATAAATGAGACACTCTTCACGCTATCGTGGAGCATGATCTGAACTTCCTCGCTTCGAAAATATTAATAAAAAATATATATTGTCCATTCGCGAAAAAAGCAAGTGCGCTCCACGAAACGTAGTACTACGTGGATTTTATTTTCGTCGCCAAATTATTTCATTTTACGTTGAATTTACACGTGAATTAAAATAATTTGGCGATGAAAATGAAATCCACGTAGTACTACGATTCGTGGAGCGCACTTGCTTTTTTCGCGAATGAACAATATATTACACTAAAGGATCTAGGACATTTCAAAATCGCCCAAGTTTTTGACTGAATTTCGCGAAACATTCTACTGTGTCCGTGTTCATGATTTTCACCAAATTTGTTTCAATAGTGTCTAAATTTACCGCGAGACCTACTACTGAAATGGATGACTCCATGATCAGGTTTTCTCGAAAAGGAAATTTTCTCTACCGAGTTCTGTCGGAAATTTTCGATTTTGTAATTTTCTCCGACGGAATTCCGAATCCTTGCCTTTACAACAAAAAATTCGTTCCATATTCGACAGCATAAAATGTTATTTTTCTTTCAATACGGAAAAAAGATTTCCAACGGAAACATAATTTTTCTTGAAATCATTTTGTCTCATCAGAACTTAATCTGAAAATTCCGAGGAAGCCTGCCTATGATTTTTTTTTATACTTTGAACGCGAAAATAGAGAAATACGGAGTAGAAATGTTGTTAGATGAATTATTAAAATTAACGCTCAAAATGTTGGGCAATTAAAAAAAAATCTGATAACCCTACTTAAGTTGTTGGTTTTTGTCATTAATTATTTGTTGCTTTTATATGTATCCTTTTATATTGTATTCCAACCATTTGAAGAACCGAATATTGTTATTTAATTTTCTATTTGCAATAAATCTGTTATGTTTTTCAAAGTTTTTTCTTTTATTTTGGATATATGGGTTTCAATGCGAGCATATGTGGGATTTATGAGCCACCCGGATCCGTGGTAGGCCATATATATGCAAGGCTCCAAGTTTGGAATGGCCCGTGAAAGGCCTATTATATGCGCAAAACTGACTTTCTGTGGCCCGCGGTAAGGAAATTGTAGGCGAAAATCACCCGCGATAAGCTTATTCTAGGCCTATTAGAGGCGTCGAGCCGCGATCAGCCTGTTACAGGCTTACTTCGCTGCCCTTCGCGTGTACTCGATAGGCCTTGCGCGCAACCTATTATAAGCTGGACGCGCACTACCTGTGTTGGTGCAACAGAATAGTAAATGGAGGATGCGGGTTCAATCCCTCGCGGTTAAAAATTTTTGTATTTTGATTTTTGTGTTCACTTTTCCTGGTCCTAGAACTTTTTTTGCCACTTTTTTCGCATTGCCAACCTCTTTTCCACGAATGGTGACGCCTGGATGTTTGTGTTTTGTTTTGTTTGTATTTCGTTTTAACTGGAGATGACACTTCGTGCGGCAAGTGTTCTATCGTTATCATCCAAGAAGTTTTTGTTTTCGAACTAGGATCCCCTCCACCTATTTCCCGCCAAGATACCAACCTCTTCTAAAAAGCGTGCTAAATAGACAGAAGCTTACCGTTCTTGACACTTTCGGAGTTCCGTTTCGGACAATTTGGCGCAGATGATTGCTTCCATGCGAGATGTACCGATAATGCGTTCATCAAGTTTGCGAGATGCACCAACACTATTTGTTTTTCCCATTTCATAATTCATGATTAGCATTATTGTTCTTATTTGTGAACTGTTCCTACGTATTAAACACAAAAAATTGAAAAAAAATTGGTAAAAAGAAAGAAGTTCTAGGACCAGGAAAAGTGAACACAAAAATCAAAATACAAAAATTTTTAACCGCGAGGGATTGAACCCGCATCCTCCATTTCCTATTCTGTTGCACCAACCACTCGCACAGGTTTTGCGCGATAGGCCTATAATAGGTTGCGCGATAGGCCTATCGAGTACCCGCGAAGGACCCTATAGTAAGCCTATTATAGGCTTATCGCGGCTCGCCGCCTATAATAGGCCTATAATAGGCTTATCGCGGTTGACTTTCGCCTATAATAGGCTTATCGCGGTCATCAATAAGCCTATTGTAAGCCTATAATTGGCCTATCGCGGATATTCCTAAATCGAGGGTAGGCTTGTAATAGGTCTATAAAACGTCTACAGACTCACCCTATAGGCTCAAAAGTGCTCGCATTCAAGCCATTTCATGTAAAAGAACAAAACACTGTTAAAAAATAATAAAAATTTATTGCAATTGTAGCAAATAGAATAGTAAAAACAATAAAAAGAAGATGATTGGGAAGAAAATATAACAGAAAAGGAAAAAAAGACATTAATTTGGGTTTTCAAAGTTTTTAAAAGTTGGCTAACACGTAGTTCGTTTTTAAATAGTTTTTTTCTCGTGGGACCATGAAGACTAGCTTATCTGGAGAAAACCTATGCATAGTGTAGTTTTTTCCTATTTTTCTCTAAACAAAAAATCAACTAAAGTTTGCATGATACAATTGCATATTTCCATTTTTATAGTGAATCGCGATTATTTTGCAAGTTTTTTGAAGTTCTATTACTGCGTTTCGAGTATTGTCGGCCCGCCAATCTAGTCAAACGCTCTCCGCTGAACTCAACGCTATGCGATTTTCATTTTGGCCACCAAATTATTTCATTTCACGTATAAATTCAACGTGAAATTTAATAATTTGGAAACCAAGATGAAAATTGCATATAGCGTTGAGCTCAGCGGAGAACGTTTGACCATTTTGGCGGGCCGACAATAGTGTGCGTTACCGAAAAAATTTTTACTGGCAAACGCGCCAAAATTCGCCGGTGATTTACCGAACTTGGCGGTAAATTCGACAAATTTATTGGTAAATTTACCGGTAAAATCGTCAAATCTTTACCGGTCACGCACACTAGTCGCGAGGAGCAGGCAGTGGCAGCGTCGTGTGGGTCATGCCGAGACGACATGTCGATTTACGAAAATATTTTAACCTTACTGAAAATTTTAAATTAGCAGCGTAAATCGACACACTGCCGCGGTGAGACTCACGCGATGCTACCACATTTTTGCCTGCTCATCGCGAAGCAGTATTACCGAAAGCTGGAAGAATTCTAAAGTAATCAAGGTATACATTTGATACGTTTTCCTATGCACGAATTGGTGTTGAAACAGGCAAATTTGAACTAGCGGCTGTACATCGCCGACCTGAATATTTTATTCGAACTTTGGTCATATTTTTTACTTCACACAGCCTGCTACTTTTGGGGACTACTCGCCTTTTTTCTATTCTTTTTTTAAAATTAATTTTTTGACCCTCGTGGTGAAGTGATTAAACGGTTTGAACGTTAATTGAAATTTTTTAAACTGAACGCACTGTTAAAAAGAAAGGTAATTAAAACGAAACTATTTCTTGTGTTCGCCAAGTTTTAAAAATATTTGAAACCTTACAAAATACAATTGTCGTCCAATGACATCCACTTTTTGCACTCTCTTCTTTCGGTCCCTCGCCTCGATCTGAAATAAAAATTGATGATGAAAATGACAAAAAAAAGTCATGAACCTATTCAGTGCTCGACTAAAACGGAGGAATATTAAGGGGCGATCAGTACGCCTATTTTTGGAGCAACTTGCCGATTTTGGGGCAAGAAATCATTTCCCACTGTTCTTTTTCTACCTTTTTCAAAAAACAATATTTCAATATAAATCAAATTATCGAAATAAATTAATGTTTTGTGTGTTGAAGAATCGTTTCTCACCAGAATCTATTTAAAAAATGGGAAACGGATCATTTTCGGCCAATATACGAGTATATTTTCATTGGAAAAAGGTAGGAAATGAACAAAAGTAAGAAAATAACAGTGGGAAATGATCGTTTGCCGAATTTGGCAGCAAATTGTCGATTTTAGGAAAAAATCGCCCCGGTAAATTGCGGCAAGTTGCCTCAAACTCGGCAAATTGTTGCAAAAATCGGAAGATTGCCGACAAAATCGGTGTACTGGCCACATCTCTACGGTAATTTTCCGTTTCTGGAGTTTTTCAGTATAAAGGATTCGTCGCGGAGTGACAATTTTTCACGTTTTTAATTGAAAAAATGAAGAGATTTCTCGTCACCCCGTTTGCCTTGAAATGTTACTTCATCACGAATCCATTATATTATGGATTCGCGACGTAGCGAGACAGCGTGTCAAGTTATGCGTCAGCAAATGTTGCGTCTCGCCACGATTCAGCTCTTGAAAGCGTGAGAGGAAACAATTTTTTGCAAATTTTTTTCATTTTGCTGGCGCACAACTTGCAGCAACGTGTCGCTACGTCACGAATCCATAATAGGAAATATGGAATTCCGTGTTTTTTTCTGGCGATGTAGAAAACTTTTTCTATTATGTAGACAACATAATACTTACATGGCATGTCCTTTCGCCGCTCCTCGTGAAGATCCATTCTCCACTCCGTGATCGCATCGTCACCTGAAAAATGAACAATTTAGTGTTATTTATATGAAGGGAAGCAAAAGATTTGTGAGAAAAGAGTCGTGCTCGCCGCTCCTCAATGCCAAATTGCCATTGAGGGGCGGCACGCCGATTTTTGCAGCGAACTGCCGATTTCAGGAAAAATCGCCCCGCCGAATTGCGGAAAGTTGCCTCAAACTCGGCAAATTGCAGCAAAAATTGGACAATTGCCGCCAAAATCAAAATACTGGCCACATCTCAACGGTAATTTGCCGAAGAAATTAGCGTGCTGAAAACTGCCAGTGGTCAGACGCGCCGATTAAGGCCGGAAATCGCCGAACATTCTCTGAGAACATGTTTTACGGGGTACTTTAATGGGGTTATTCAATGGCAAAAAACACCGCAAAATCTCGGAAAATGTTCCGATTGACCAGAAATTTTGGGAAATAAGGTCAAAAATTCAGACCAATATATCGATTTCGAACATTTTCAGAAAAAATTCAATATTTTTTAAAAAATCGATATTTCGGCCCAAAATTTTGTGTTAATGTCCGGTAGAATTTTTTTTTCTTTATTTCCCAAAATTACAGGTCAATCGGAGTATTTTCCGAATTTTCGCGCAGCTTTTTTGCCATTTTTGCCATAAAGAAAAATGTAATACTTACATTGCATGTCCGGTTTGCCGCTCCTCGCAAAAATCCCGGCTCCGTCATCGCATTTCCACCTGAAAAATGAACAAGTTGAATGTTATTATATGAAATGAAGCAAAATATTTGTGAAAATAACGCGTGAGTTCAACAATGAATAAAAATTTTTTTATTTAAACCCTCTTATCGGCCTACAAACGTAATTTTCGAGTTTGGGCGGCTTTATCACATATTGGCAAAGATTGACACTTTTGATAAACAAAATCATGTTTTTTTTAAACAAAAATAAAGAAAATAGCAAAAGAAATGAAGATAATCTGGCCTAAAAAATGTATCGCGAAGTGTCAATCCTTGCGAATGTGTCATAACAGGGAAAAAACAAGAAAATTTCTATTTATTAAAAGATAAAAAAATATTTAAAATCTGAAAAACGGAAAACAGTTGAAATGCGACGGCAAAAATTAATTAGGCCAAAGAAAATGTTTTTTCTTATGAGTGCTTGCTTGCGTCTCTACCGATATAGTGTAGCCGTGGAGCGCGTTTGCGTTGCCCTGACGTCACGCCGCTAGACCTACAAGTAGGCCTAACGCGGTCGCCGCACACCACGTCCGCGATAAGCTTATTACAGGAGGGTAGGCGCTGCTGCCCGCGATAGGCCTATTATAAGCTTATAATAGGCCTATATTTGGCCTCAACCTATTATAGGCCTATCGCGCAAAACCTGTGCGGCCACCCGACCACTGTTGAAAATGACTCTCAATTGCGGTGATAAATTCGCACGTGAACATTAAAACTTTGGAGCTCATTTTCTCGGCTCCGAATGGTTTATTGCAATATTGAAAAGTGATTTAAGCTCCCCATGAAGTGCACTTTCACCCTATATAGGTTTCATTTCGAAACGCCAAGTTAAGTTTGGACCATTCCCTTGTGAGTCAGCTTATTTAATAACAACAAAGATTACAAAGTCGATCCGTCTTCAAGTACCAAATGTTCTGCGTCCTCCCTCGGACGACTGGCTCCCGGCTGGGAAAATGACCGAGCAATCTTCGTAGAGTTCTCTATTACCCAGTGGGTTAACCTGATTTATAGCCTAACACAGTGACTATGGCAAATAAACAACATGCAAAAAACATTTATTATATTTACTAACGGCGTCTGCAAAAAGTTCTACTTCCGAGTTGGCTTTTTTCCACAAACGTAGGACACAGCAGAGCCGAAACACTCAAGATCATCCAATCGACCAGTCGTCCAGGAAGCTCCACCTGACCAGACAACTGGAACCTCTGCGTTCCAGAGAACTATGCAATCCTGGACAAGTTTGTAGTTGTCTGGCTGTCTGTCGTTCCACAAAAATCCATCTGTTCCGGTAGCCGATTTGTCTGTCCAAGTGTAGGCGGTGTAGATTCCGCATTCTCCTTCTATCGGTTTCCCGATACAGCTATTTGTGCGGACACCACCGACCCACGCATTCCCTCTAACACCGGGAATCAGTCTGGTCATCTCACCTAAAAGTGTGTTTTGTTATTTGTAAAAAATATATTGTCTCTGTTCTTACCCAGGATATAATTAATTTCTACCTGGTTTTGAAGCCCGGATACGGTTGCGCCGAGCACATTGCACTTTGCCTCAGCTGCAGCTTTGGTTACTGCGCCATCACCAAAAACTTTGATGCACCATCCTCCGGACGGTCGGTTGAACGGCATCCAACCATTTTCGCAAACTGGCTTAAATGTTTCATTATGGTGACTTCAATTTTCTTGCCGGTTTTTTAAACCTGTTTAACTCCATTGTCATCGTCATTCACAGGCGGGCGGCCGTCATAGTATCGATCACGTGAATGGTATCTACCATGTCCTTTTCCATGTTTTTTGTGTGAGTGGTAATTGTTGTGTCGATCGTCTGAAATGATCAGTTATTTTTACTTCTTAGAAAGTTTTTTTTTTGAAATGAGCAATATTTGCAATCGCAACCTTTTGGCGACTTCGTCGATATATTAATTTCAAACTTTTCCCGAGGAGATTTTCGTTGATTCACAAGCCTGCTTTGCTGTCCTGCGCCAAATTATTACTGCTTCGCGAAAACCAGGCAGAGCCGCTCGTGTTGGGCTTTTTTTTGCAAACAAACTACCTTATATGCGCTGGTCGCGGCGAGACCACAGCCGCAACACATGAGCGGCTCTGCCTGGTTTTCGCGACGCAGTAATAGTTCGAGAGTTCTCTGTAGTTTTTTTTTGCGGAATTTCAAGTACGGACGTTGAAATACACACACACACACATACACACGGACAGACATCCCGATCAAGCCTTCCTGGAACTAAAAAATTAATAATTAAAGCAAAAAACATACAAAATTGGTCCGCAACGCCAGTACACAAACACCGCACTGCATCTTACAAAATATCAACGTTGCCAATTGGCTGCGTTAGCCGCTGCCGCATGACTGCGCAGCAGGCTTGTTATTATACATTTAAAAAAGATACCTTCACACGAAGAGCTCGACGAATCGAAATTCATAGCAGCCCCAATGGCAAAAATTGAAGCGAAGACGAGTAAAAGTTTGCTCATTGTCTTCCGAATACCTTCCAACTCTCATTTCAGCGTTTTTATATCCTGTAATTGTTATGCTTTGCTGCAAAACTCTTCGTTTTTATGTTTGTCCCGTAAAAAATAAAACATAAAAAATTGGGGGTGGGGAAATGCAAAAACCACCACTACCCGATGAACTTTTTCGTTTCATTTTACCAAATGGCTAAATCACACTTTTCCTTTTACGTTAAAAAAAAACTGTTTAATATCATGGTCAAGGAACAAGTGGATTTGGTTATTGATTTGTCTCGTGAATTGTAACTGTAACAAGCAAAAAAATACAACAATAAATAGAGTAAACGTGAGTGGTTACCTCACGTTTAGCGCCACGCGCATCACCAACCACTCTGTCACAAACTAAAGCGGGAGGCGGACACAATTGGGGAAAATACAGAGCAAACGGGGACAAACGTGACGACGGGGAAAAATCGAAAATAACCTCCAGAGTGAGACAAATCGTGAGCGCTTTCGCGCGCAACGATTTTGGCGGGAAATATTAATATCCGAGCGCAATTGCTGAGAAGATCGCGAGAGAGCGAGAATGAGCGAGACACGGGATGTGCAAGACCAGTGGCGAGAACGTGCATTCGGGCTGCGAGACACAGGTGGTGTGAGACAGGCGGCGAGATGTGTGTGTCGGCATGTGAGACGCAGGTGCCGAGGGTTGGCGTTTTTGTGGTGCGCGGCAAAGGACTGTTTCCTGTGGAGAATGTAATCCTCACTGGGGTCTGAGGAGGGAGTGAGTAAACGCGCCCGGACGCACACACGCAACGCATCCAAATAAGGCCCAAAAAATAAAAAAGGCGCGCGAAAAATTTCTCATTATCGGAGAGAAAAAACAACACAAAATCGTGAAAATTACGAAGTTCTATCGAAAATTATTTCGCGCGCGTTGATTTTTCTCACCGATAATGCGAAATTTTTCGCGCGATTTTTTATTTTTTGGGCCTCAATTGGATGCGTTGCGTGTGTGCATCCGGGCGCGCTTACTCACTCCCTCCTCATACCCCAGTGAATCCTGGGCTAGCCTGAACATTACAATAGTACATAGAGACCGCAACGCGGGTGGGCGGGGCGAGTAAAATTTTCTCAACAGATTCGCTTCGCCACCTTTACCGTCCTGTATAGCGGCTCCTGGGTATTGAATCGACAAAAATTTTATATGTTCTTATGTAATCGACTGCGTAGAACACAACGGCAATATTCATTTTTCTTCAAATGATTCAGTTTTTGAGAAAAATACGGGAAACGGTCGGAATTTTCGAAGCGATTCGAGAAAAACGAAAAATATGGTGTTACGCAGGTCCGTAGCGCACGTTTTTATGAATGATATCGATAGATTTTGACACGCTGAATCGTTTGAAAAAAAAAATCAAAAATTCGCTCGTGCAAACATCCTGAAAATTTCAGTCAAAGTAGCACAAAATTTTGTGAAAATTTTTCAGCGATGACCTATGTTTTTTATTATTTAATTGCATAATACACATTATTTCATGTTTGTATTACAAATTTCAGACACTTTCTGCGATTCTAAGTTAGTTTTTTTCTCATCCAAAAGCCCGACTCTCAACGAATTTGGTAGTTTTTCCGCTTTTTCGGTATTACGCAAGGCCGTAGCGCAGGAGTTCTCATTACCATCGAATTCTACGTAAAATTTGGCATCGATACTCAAAAAAAATCGAAAATCGCCTCGTGCAAACATTTTTTTATTCGGTTTTGTATCATTTCAAAAGTAGTTTTTATGGAAATTTGTGAAAAATCTTGTGGAAAACATGAAAAAACAGTTTGATAGACTGCTGCGAAGTGTACGACTAAAGGGGTTCAGTTGGAAAGGCACTGCGTGGTGGGCTCCGCGACATCTCGAAACCGGACATTGGCCGATAATCCGAGGGGGCATCGGATTTAGGGGGCATCAGGGGGCATCGCTATCTTGGGGGGCAATCGATCTGAGGGGTCACTCAATCTTGGGGGGCATTTTCCCAGACTATCATAGGGGGCAACTGATGATCTATCTTGGGGGGCAGCGTGTTCCCAGGGGACACTTGTTCCTAGGGGGCATTCGAAATATCCTAGGGGGCATCTGTCGAAAAATTCGCATTTGTCCTGAATTCTTCAGAATAAAATTCTGCCAGTTTATGACCGATACTTCAAATGAACATTAGACGGTATTTAACTTATTACATTTTTCGGCACGCGTAAAATGAAAAAACAATAAAACTATTTGTTGTGCGTTATTCCATCGATGACTCTTATTTTGTGGAAACAAATCAAATGATTTTTTTTAAACTGGCATCCAGGAAAAAAAAAACACAATTTTTCGAAATTATTCGGGAAAATAAAATCGAAAATTTTGTTTTCGGTTTTTAAATTATTTCATTTCACGTTGAATTTATACGTGAAATTAAATAATTTGACGACTAAAATGAAAATCGCATATCCTTGAGTTCAGCGGAGCGCGTTTGATCATTTTTGCGCGCCGGCAATAAATATGCACGGCACCCCAGCCTTCCAAAATTGTTTCGACCTGGCCCATTTTTAAAACCCTAAGGCTCGGTCATTTTCTGACAAAAAGGCCTCGTTTTTGGATTACAATGATGGTGTCATCCTAAATAATCAGATAATGATTCGAATTTCTCAAAAAAGTAAATTTTCGAGTTAAAAAATAATTTCATTATCCGACGAACTTGGTGGCGCATTGAACGACGGGGGAGGCGTGATATGTATTTTATGAGGCTACCCCGAATCAGAACGTTCCCGAATCAGAACTGTCCCGAATCAGAACCGTGTCCTGAATCAGAACTGTTCGTATCAGAACTGTCCTAAATCAGAACTGTCCGGAATCAGAACTGTCCCTAAGCAGAACTGTCCGGAATCAGAACTGTCCCTAAGCAGAACTGTCCGGAATCAGAACTGTCCCTAAGCAGAACTGTTCGTTTCAGAACTGTCCCATATGAGAACTGTCCTGTATCAGAACTGTCCCGAATCAGAACTGTCCCGAAGCAGAACTGTTCGTATCAGAACTGTCCTAAATCAGAACTGTCCGGAATCAGAACTGTCCCTAAGCAGAACTGTTCGTTTCAGAACTGTCCCATATGAGAACTGTCCTGTATCAGAACTGTCCCGAATCAGAACTGTCCCGAAGCAGAACTGTTCGTATCAGAACTGTCCCGAATCAGAACTGTTCGTATCAGAACTGCCCCAAATCAGAACTATCCTGTATAAGTTTTTAAAAAAATTTGTTTTATTATGAAAAAACAACATATTAGGCCGTAAGCATGCTTTTTGAATAGTTCTGATTTGGGGCAGTTCTGATACGAACAGTTCTGATTCGGGACAGTTCTGATACGAACAGTTCTGAATCGGGGCAGTGCTGATTTAGGGCAGTTCTGATTCGGGACAGTTCTGTTTTGGGGCAGTTCTGATAAAGGACAGTTCTTATACAGGACAGTTCTAATTGAAACAGTTCTGATTTATGACAGTTCTGATACGAACAGTTCTTATTCAGGACACGGTTCTGATTCAGGACAGTTCTGATTTGGGACAGTTCTGATTCGGGGTAGCCTCGTATTTTATTATCAATTCAATATTCTTGCCGGCTACCACATGCGCCCGCGAAAGTTTTATAATAGACGCAGACATAGCGACACATGTCTGCGGCGACACACCCGCTCACATTTTTTGATCTACGTTCAGTTGAATTCAGTTGAATTCAGTTGAAAAGACCTGGTGGGGCGGAGCCTCGATGTTTCGCGCCACTGCTTACTGTAGCCGGCAAGAATATTGAATTGATAATATTATTTAAATAAATACGGATACAGATAAATTTTCGGAATTCCATTTTTAATAAAACTTAAAAAAATAATTTTATTTACTGAGAAATTCGCCGAACTCTAGACCCTATGTGGGTTGGGGGCATGGATGTGCGAAAAATAAGTTTCGAACGATTGTCGAAATTTGTAAAACAAAAAACCCGAAAAAAAATTTTCGATTCTCTTTTTTCTTCGATCCCAGAGAATATAATGGATTCGCAACGGAGTGACATTTCACGTGAATCTAGGAGACGAAAAATCTCTTTATTTCTTCAGTTAAATATTTCTTCATTTTTCGAATAAAAACGTGAAAAAAATTTTTCACTCCGCCACGAATCCATTATATATTTTTCTATTTCATTACTTCGAAAAATGAAAAATATATCGACCATAAACTGGTCGAATTTTTTTTTCAAAAGAATTCAGCAAAAATGCGAATTTTTCGGCAGATGTCCCCTAGGATATTTCGAATGCCCCCCTAGGAACAAGTGCCCCCTGGGATCACGTTGCCCCCCAAGATAGACCATCAGTTGCCCCCTATGATAGTCTGGGAAAATGCCCCCCAAGATTGAGTGACCCCTCAGATCGATTGCCCCCCAACATAGCGATGCCCCCTGATGCCCCCTAAATCCGATGCCCCCTCGGATTATCGGCCCCGGACATCTCGAAACCGCGACATCTCGAAACCGCGACATCTCGAAACCGGACATTTCGAAACCGGACATCTCGAAACCGCGACATCTCGAAACCGCGTCAACAGGGGGGAGGGTGGTTGAAAAGAGAGGTAGGAAGTAAATTTTTTTTTTTCATAATTCAATGACTATCCAACAAAAAATCGAAAAGTGCAAGATTTGAGCATCATTTCTTTGGCGGCCGCCGAAAAAAGTTTACAGTACGCAAACTGCACCTTGCACCGGGAGCAGCGGTGGGACCAAAAAAAATGTTTTTTCGGCTCTGGGACGTTTCAAAACAAGACGTTTCAAAACTGGGACGTTTCAAAACTGGGACACTTCAAAACTGGGACGATTCAAAACCTGCCACTTCAAAACTAGGACGGTTCAAAACTTTGAGTGCAATTGTGCGTCACGGTGTACGCACTAGTGACACCAGAACACAAGAACATTAAATTTTGATTTTCGTTTTGTCATTGTTTTAAATTCTTTTCACGTAATATTCTTTTTCTTTTTTCGTTTTGTCATTTTTTAACTCTCTTCGCGCGTTTTGCTCTCGTTTCGCATTTTTTTAAAAATAACAAGCCTGGCTGCATCAAAAGCTACTTTTGATTTCTTTTCATTTCTAGAAATGTTTTTTCTTCACTTTCTTTTAAATTTATTTTTCATTCATTTCTTGCGTGTGCCCTATGGCGCAGGCTGTTAAGCGCTTGTCCTCCAAGCGAACCACGCGAGTTCGAGTTTTTGTGTTGGTCTTGGGCGCTCAGTTCGCTCTCGCCATGCAGTTTGGAAACAGACACACCAAGAAACTCAGTTACAGACCCAAACGGAATTTTATATATTGTGTTTTCAATCGACTTGCGACATGAGAACGCGAGACTCCGCCCACTTTTTTGAGGGCGACCACGCGAACACAGTGATATTTGAAGAGACGCAGACAGGTAGCGCACAAATAAGTGGGCGGAGTCGCGCGTTCTCATGTCGCAAGTCGATTGAAAACACAATATAAGGATGATTTTTTGCCGGTATTTAAATTTGGTCAAATTCGTCGAGCTCATGCTTTGTCTTTTGTCGAGTCCTTTACCGGTAAAACGCTTTAATAAATTTTCCGATAAATTTAACGAACCTTTACCGGTAAAGCAGAAAAATGACAATGTATTAGAAAAAATCAATATTTTGGTTCAAATTTTTCTGAGCATTTTTCCATAAATTTCCGAAAATTCAGGTTAAGCATTCTCCGAATTTTCGCGCAGTTTTTACCGGTTTTGTGAAATTCCGTTGCTCAGCCTGGCCGATGCAAGACACGCGGTGGAAGTTTTTCTAAGTAAAATAAATCACCGGTAAACGTTCGTTAAATTTATCGGAAAATTTACTAAAGCGTTTTACCGGTAAAGCACTCGACAAAAGACAAAGCATGAGCTCGACGAATTTGACCAAATTTAAATACCGGCAAAAAATTATTTTTAAAAAAAATGCGAAACGAGAGGAAAACGCGTGAAGAGAGTTAAAAAATGACAAAACGAAAAAAGAAAATGAATAGTACGTGAAAAGAGTTTAAAACAATGACAAAACGAAACTAAAAATTTAATGTGCGTGTGTTCTGGTGTCACTAGTGCGTTCGCCGTAACGCACAATTGCACTCAAAGTTTTGAACCGTCCTAGTTTTGAAGTGGCAGGTTTTGAATCGTCCCAGTTTTGAAGTGCCCAGTTTTGAAACGTCCCAGTTTTGAAACGTCTTGTTTTGAAACGTCCCAGAGCCGGTTAGAGCGGTTGCTTTGCAAACATTTTGGCCCGGGTTCGATTTTTTTGCTTTTTGAAAATGTTTTGCGCAGGAATTTTTCGAAGTTTAATGATGAATTCTCAATTTAAAATTGTTTTTTTGTTCATTGGATGTTATTTTGCGTATTTTTAGAACAAATTTACGTTTATTTCTTTCATTTTTTCTTCAAATTGAAAGAAAAAGGTGAAATTTCCTGTATTTAAATATATTTTGTCAGAAAGTTGAGAATAAAGTGACAAAAAGTATTAAAAACAATTTAAAAGTGATATTTCAAAACAAATAAACCCAATTTAGCGAAATAATAAACTTCCATCGTGAAAAACACATATTTTTTTCAAAGCCCCTAGAAATCGATTTTTTACACTTAAAATCGACAAATTTATGTTAATTAAGTCATAATTAAATATAAGAACGATATGTTTTCCCATTTTTCTCATTTTAGATCTTTTTCGCAACACTATTCACCTTTTAAAGCCGAGCAAATAGAGTGCGAATCAAAGTGCGCAGAAAGATTGCAGCGAAAACCCCGCCGCGGCAACTCGCTGTGAGAAAATCAGTAGTAATGAGGAGCGCACAAAAATGACTGTAACTCGGCTCATACTGAATTTTTTTCGGAAAAAATTTGGCAACGTATTTTTATCAAGTGTTGGAACCTATTACAATCGTCAGTTTGTCAAAATTTGGACTTTTGTCAAACACGTTGCGGTCCCTAATAGTACATGATAAGAAAAAAAAGAAAATGACTTTATTCGCTGTTTGTGGCTGATAAAATGTTTGTCTGTCTGTCGGTCGGTCTGTTTTTCTTTGTATTCTGATTGTGAAAACATCGTTAAAACTCGCTTTAAAACATACTGTTTATTAAAAAGGGAAATTCTATTCATTCACGGTCTGCCGGTTTTGGTAAACACCGAGTGCTATATAAGTGCTCAATAACTTATCTACAATCATCCGGTCCTATTTCGCCGTTCCCTACTTCCTTACAAGTAATGCAATCTTCTATTCCTATCGCCTTTCTTATTGTCGGTGTCCTTGCCGGAGTCGTCGAGCTTTGTGGAAGTGTGAACAGTGCACCTCCTACTGCTTCTGAAAATAAAACAGAGGGCAGAAAACGCCGTCATGTTTACAATACTGAAGTGATTCAAATAGAACTGCAGACAACTTTGAAATCTGTCACTGACGCGGAATTCTCAAAGATCGAGAACGTCGTTGGTCCGGCGTACGAGCAATTGTTGGATGGAGCTCAACACCATGTAGAAGTCGGAGGAGCTGTAATGAAGTACACGTTGATCGATGCCGATTGCGGAGAAGCTCAACTGTAAGTGAACGATGGAAATTAGGTTTAGCTGACAATGAATGTAATGTTTTTTAGATTCGCCCGTGCCATCAAAGACACTACTAGTTTTGTGACCGGGGCAACCGTGACATGCAACGGCCAAGTTTCGATAATTTGAATCTAAAGTTTTCATTGGAATCTTATTGGGAGAATACTGATTACTCGTAAATATTTCATTTTTTATTTTGTTATTTATTTATACAAGCAAATTAAAAAACACACAATTAGGAAACAAGAACAGTAGACTGTACATTATCCCCACTATTTCTATAAATTGCTTTCATTGTTTCCACCAAAATTTTCCGAGTTGACGGCGTGCCCACAAAATAAACAAGAAAACATAAAAGTGAGGAAGTCGAAATTCTGGAATAAAAGATGAACCGTCGCACTTCTTCTGATAAATTGTTGTACTCCTTCTGAAAAGGAAACATATATAAAATAAAAAATAGAACTTGCAGCACCGAGAAAATGCGCATAAAAAGTCCAGATAACTCATAGGTCAGGAGAAATGTGGTAGTGGAGATTGATTGAAAAATTAGAGTTTTTTCAAAATTCTTACGAGATTCTGAGCGTTGAAGTGGTGGTAGACGTGTTGGCATTGTGATGGATATTACTGAAAATGTTTTGGGATTGTTGTACTCGGTACAAAGCTCCGCATTGAATTGCGCGTGCAATTGGAGTGAGAACCAGAGATAAAAGAGCAAAAAATCTCGCAGCGCACGCGGAGCGCGTTTGCAGCGCTGTGTACAGAGTATAAAACACCCAACATTAAGTAACTCACCGCTAATTTTATTCCCATTTGCATTCCGTAAAACCAATCCTTTGCTCGTCGACAGATAAAAAATCAATAAAATATTTAAAGACAATGAAATAAGTGGGATAGCTATCAGAAACTGGTTATCTATAATTGTGATCTGAATGGTTCAAAAATTGTTCAAAAAAAATATGTTCTCTGATTTGTGACTAATCTTGCGTCCAGGTAGTGATACCGTGGACAGGTGAATTTTTTGTCTGTGTTAAAAATAGTTATTCAACCAACCGGATGTCTCTCCGGACAAGCCACTTCTGTCGCGGAATAAAACCCTAGTAAGGTTTTATCCCACGACTTTTCTAAACAACGCGTTGTCCTAATTAATCATATTATATTTGCCCTTAAAGCACAAAATTATCCTTACTATTTAATTAGTCAATAATTATCAAGAAATAGAAAAATTCCAACAAAAAAGCCAAAAAATATACTCTCGCGCACTTCGGGAGTCAAAAACAATTATCCCTCAACAAGCGCTCGAGTGAGAGACATAAAGACAGAGAGGACGACGCACAGGATACACACCAATCAAGAGACGCAGACAACAAGAGACAAAGAATAGGCGGAAAATTATATTTTTGCGCTACCAAATGACCAATTCAAAGACGCGCGAAACAAAAACCGCGTCACCAAAATCGTTGCCTGAGTTGCAAATGCAACTTCGGCACATTTTGAGCGATCCCAAACAGTGGCAGTCGAAACGCTACCGCTTGGCGGAATGCTGAAAATTTTCTATACGACCGAAGCAAGAATTTTTACCAAACGATACAAAGCAACACAAGAACATTTTTTTTCAATTATTCAGATTAATGTATTTTCTTATCATCGTCGTTGCTCCTTCGTCTTGCGCTCTTCTTCTCGCCCTTCTTTGAGATTGTTGCACGCCGTCCGCATTTCTGGCGTCCGTCGACTTCTCTTTTTATAATTATTTTACATCTTAATACTCGCATTCTGATTGACTAGAATTCTCTCCTCTCTGCTCTCAATATGGGCAGAGATCTATACAGAGAGGAGTTTTTTTCGCAAATATTTTTACTCCCAGTTAAATAAACTGTTTCTAGTCAAAACCATCGTTCCTTTTTGAACTTATTACACACATTTAGCCGGATTGCCGAGTTTTCCATCCTCTAAGAGCAATTTCCGCAAATGGTGCAATCGACCGGGTTTTTTAGCTATAAGTTTTTACAAATCAATTTTCTATAATTTTTCCTTTTGTCGATCGCCTAGTCATCCGCATCAGATGCAATCGACCGTTTTTTTTTTCAACCGTTCTTTTTTTTAGCCATCCGTATATGGCTCATTAATTTGCCTACATTTTTTCTTGTATCCGATTCTCTGGCCATCCGTATATGGCAAAATCGTGTAATTTTTTTCTCACAAATCGCAAGTAGTGCAACTACCAAAATTTTTTTTTCATTCAAAAATCTATAGCAAGAACCCAGATGGAATCTAAAGTGTAATAGGAATTCAATACGAAACAAATTTTCTCTCTTCTAAATCGAAATCATTCCGCGATAGGCGATTTTTCTTTTTTTTTTCCAAAAATGCAATACAAATCTAAACTTCTTTTAAATGTTCCAACAATCAACCTTGTCGTATCCGCGTTCATTGTTCCTCCTCGATAATCGAAAGCAAGGTCAATCACAACGAATCCACATATCAATATTATCCATCCCAAACAAGACTGCTGAATTGCACTGCTGAATGGACTCTGGCTGTTAGAAATCATTCTGCTGGCACTGTGGGACGTTTCGGTGGCATTGGCATTGAGGAGCAGCTTCTTGTCGGCATTGTAGAGCAGCTTGTGGTTGGCAGTGGAGCAGCTGGGTTTTGGCGTTGTGAAGCAGATTTCTGTTGGCATTTCTGAGCAAACGCCTGGGCAAGACTTTACAATACAAAAATCAATCAATACTAGAATTTCCAGCACAAAATAGCAAAAATTGATATTGCGAACCCACGATGGAACAATACCAACGATTGGACTAAACGAAATTCGGGACGACACCCAAAAACCAATACTAAATGCAAAGAAACCATAGTTGTGCCGGCGCAATCCCTTTATCAGGGGAAAGTGGCATGCGCCCACGAAATACACAATTTGCAATAAAATAGCCAGCGGGGCACAAAACATTCAAAAAAAACCCCGCATCTAAAAAATCAGCACTGAATTTTTAGTTTTCACGTGCTGAAAATTCCTATTTCAATCCTTTCGCGGCCGTATCGCCAGTCGGGCTGGTAGAGAGTGGCAGGCGGACGTGAAAGACGCGATAAATTTTTGAATTTTCAAAAATAAAATGCGAGCCAATAACCCGATTGATGAGTAGTGTTCTAAATCAATCAACAAAACAATCCATTCCAAACCCAATTCAGAAAATTTCTGAATGAACACCCCCACACTTCCCCCAATATTCCTACCCAAACGAAAAATTTCAGGATTCAAAGAAAGTTTAATTGGGCAGAACCAATATCCAATACAACGTTTTGTTAGACAACTAATACAACGAGAAGTAAATGAAATAAATTCTTTATTCGATACAAAACAATAGTTGCAGAATTCACTACTCAATCAATAAATTCTAAATGGTGTAACAAAAACCACAACACTGAACCACTGAACCACGAAAACAACTTTCAACGACAAAAAGCCACAAATCTGACAAATATTGGACAAAACAGCAAGAACAATTACACAACAAAAATGACACGTGGGCGAGTCGAAAGAAAGTTTTTCTACTAAACACTAAGGGAGGACATAGCAGCCTTTAAAAAATACCCTATCAAACTAAACACTAAGGGAGGACAATCGCAGCCTTTAAAAACTACCCTACCATACTAAACACTATAAGGGAGGACAATCGCAGCCTTTAAAAACTACCCTACCATACTAAACACTATAAGGGAGGACAATCGCAGCCTTTAAAAACTACCCTACCATACTAAACATTTAAGGGAGGACAATCGCAGCCTTTAAAAACTACCCTACCATACTAAACACTTAAGGGAGGACAATCGCAGCCTTTAAAAACTACCCTACCATACTAAACACTTAAGGGAGGACAATCGCAGCCTTTAAAAACTACCCTACCATACTAAACACTATAAGGGAGGACATTCGCAGCCTTTAAAAACTACCCTACCTGACTAAACACTAAGGGAGGACAATCGCAGCCTTTAAAAACTACCCTACCTGACTAAACACTAAGGGAGGACAATCGCAGCCTTTAAAAATTACCCTACCTGAGCTCAAAAAACCGAAACTCAACGAACATTAAGATTTCAGTGCACGGAATCTTACAACAAAACGACCAAACAATAGAGAAACTATGGCAAAACAATCACGGTAGAACAAAACTATTCACAGAATCGAAAAAAAAAATCGTTATCCGCATAGAGAAAACGGACTAAAACAAAACATCGACTAAATTACTCAAGGCTCAGAGCACCGTCAGGCAATTTTTCATAAGCCCTGTTAAGTGCCGTCTGAAAGAGATAATTTAAAATCGATTACAAATGTTTTTTTCCGGTGACACCAGGGCCCGGTGATCACAAACATCTCTATCCATTATTCTATACTCGTGAAATTCTCTCAAAACTACTGTACAAAAAGACGAAACGTAGCCGTCGCATTTCAGGTTCAACCCAACTGGTAATTAGCGACGGTCAGTATACCACTGACAAGCCATCCGAAACTAGGATGAACAAAAAAACCAAAACATCCATTATGAAAGAAACGCCAAGACACATCCAAACAGATAACTATATTGTTGTACTTTAATCATAACATACAAGAAATCGATAACAAGATCACAAAAATCCAATATGCTTACAACGTAGTGAAAGAACGAGAACATCAAAAGTCTATACTTTTTGCAAAATCATCGTCCAAAACATGGGGATGAACATCAGTTGAATACTGTTAAAAAAAAAAAAACCAACATTTCAAGAGCGAAACTGTACAATGCGTCGCAGATTTGGCCCAGACTATAATTATGAGAAAGTTCAACTGCTCATATTCAGAGATACATCTAAAAGATCTTTGCAACAACTTCGCAACTGCGCTTCGAAATTAACAACAAAATCAATGACGAAAATGAAAATGTCAAAATCCAAAGTGAAACTTAGATCAAAAGTGCTATATATTCCATTATTTACCAAAGAAGTTTTTCAGACCCCTTTTATTGGGTTTCACGATACAAAAACAAAATTTCAAAAAAAAAAAATTGTAGACCAAAGTCTCAAAATGCACGAAAAACCATATTTCTAAAAAAAATAACTTGAAAACAACATTCCAACGTTGTCAGACTGATCAAAACCAAACCGAAATTGTCTCATGAGGGTCCACAAGTTCAAAACTCATGGGCAACAAACGCTGGCAAGATTGTCCGGTGTTTCTAAAACTACCCCAAACAGAATGGCCCATTCGGCTAGAAGGTACCATTAGCTACCAAAATGAGTCGCCAAAACTTATCAAAAAGAGGTAGAAAGAAAGAACAATAGGATGGCGATGTACAATAAATTCTACGATTTGATGACGATAACGAGCTAGACGTCAGCTCAGTCGACATCACCTAACAGAACAAAACAACATTACCACAATAGCAATCAAGAATAGAAGATACTAAAAAAATATCTAATATCAATTTTTCATCGCAAACGACAATACTAGGGGACAATGTCAAAAAATCAAAACGATAATGCAAAAATTCTAAAAAAATTACTAAAATGGAAAAACAGAAATCCTACCGATATTCCAACCTCACCTCATAAACCAAAAAATGGATCCTCAAAGGATAGATCCGGACCATTTAGCGCCACAGCGAGGGGGCGACGTCAGTCCCGTAGAATCGTTGAGCTCGATACCTGAGATTAGTATTTACGATCCAAATTTCACAAACACGAGAAACATAACGAGACAAAATATTACAATACACAAAAACAAAAATGACACTCAAGCAACAGTCTACCTAAATCGAATGGTACCTCCATTACAACAATTACAAAATACGATAAATATGCAAGAAAATCGGGCGATAATCAATATGAACAATCAAATCAAATCCATTTACAAAGTCAAATTCGAGTACATGATAATTCGCAAAATGTAACACTGAATTAAGTTTTTCGAACAATCATCAAAGGTAAAGCCAATACGAAACATCAACCAGGCAAAGAGAGCAAATTGACCAAAATTTCTATTCCAATAGTGCTTTGCAGCAAACTCGTCCGAATTTCCCAAACCCGAATTCACAATAGCAAATTTGCATCAATATCAAAGTCCTAATATGTATTTTCCAACAGTCGGAGAGCTATTATACACAATTCCAACGCTCTCTGGGGAGTATCCCGACCTCTTCAGAATTCATCACTTAATTTAACGAACAAGTACATCTAAAAAAGACAACGTTCTCAAGTGACTACTGACGAGGGCGCTGCCATTTTTACAAAAAAAAATCAATTTTCACTGAAGAGGGCTACTATAATACACTGAATTTTCGCAAGATTAGCCACACCACTGATCAAAAACAACAAAGAATGCAAAGTTTAGCCTACTATGAAAGTTTGTACCAAGAACCAGTTGACAATAACGCTAAAACAAACAATTTCGTCATCAAATTTTGTCAATATGGCGACGAAAAACATCACCGAAACGGCTGCAAAATTTCAAAACTTAACAAAAAATCAATACAAACCGCTGCGAAAATTTTTTGGGAACAAGCAAAACCCGAAAAAACACAAATTGCAGATATTTTCGGGACCAGCGCAACAAAACTGAACATTAATGCTCAGCTCAGGGCGCATTCTGGCATCGATTGCCTTGCCCCAACTCCCAATATTATAAACAAAAAATCTAAATATCACTAAAACGAAACAAAACACAAAAGATAATTCAAAAGCTTCAAGAAATACTTCAGGAAATTCAATGCAGCAGATAGTCTAGACAAAATACCGATAATGAAACTCCAAAAGGGGACATAATACTAGCTATAGTAGACTCTGGAGCCAAAAAATTGATAATATCGAAGCATAAATGGAATCGAGATGTGTAGACAACACGAATAATCAAATATCCAGTGCTTCCTATTAAATTCAAAGCCCCTGAATTTTCCCGCGAAGACATCAATTACCTAAAATCGATAAGCATCGAACCAGATAATACAACAATAACGAGGATTTCTGATGCAAAACCGGTAGAAATGATCTTAAGAAACTGTGCCAAGCGCGAAAATCAGAGATTATTGCAAACCAGAAAGTATCATCGTGCTAGAATCAAAAAGTTACCGATTGGGTACAGATCAAATCTACAAGAACGTGAAAAATTCGCAAAAAAATCTTACACGACGAAAAAATCAATATCAACCTTAACGAAATCGAGATCAAATACGGATAAACCAAAGCAAATTTACGCAATTCAACAAACATTTTATGAAACGCAAATAAACTAATTAATTATGACAAAAGGAACAGAGGATTCTCTGTCGCCGGCGGGAGTGTCGCGGAATAAAACCCTAGTAAGGTTTTATCCCACGACTTTTCTAAACAACGCGTTGTCCTAATTAATCATATTATATTTGCCCTTAAAGCACAAAATTATCCTTACTATTTAATTAGTCAATAATTATCAAGAAATAGAAAAATTCCAACAAAAAAGCCAAAAAATATACTCTCGCGCACTTCGGGAGTCAAAAACAATTATCCCTCAACAAGCGCTCGAGTGAGAGACATAAAGACAGAGAGGACGACGCACAGGATACACACCAATCAAGAGACGCAGACAACAAGAGACAAAGAATAGGCGGAAAATTATATTTTTGCGCTACCAAATGACCAATTCAAAGACGCGCGAAACAAAAACCGCGTCACCAAAATCGTTGCCTGAGTTGCAAATGCAACTTCGGCACATTTTGAGCGATCCCAAACAGTGGCAGTCGAAACGCTACCGCTTGGCGGAATGCTGAAAATTTTCTATACGACCGAAGCAAGAATTTTTACCAAACGATACAAAGCAACACAAGAACATTTTTTTTCAATTATTCAGATTAATGTATTTTCTTATCATCGTCGTTGCTCCTTCGTCTTGCGCTCTTCTTCTCGCCCTTCTTTGAGATTGTTGCACGCCGTCCGCATTTCTGGCGTCCGTCGACTTCTCTTTTTATAATTATTTTACATCTTAATACTCGCATTCTGATTGACTAGAATTCTCTCCTCTCTGCTCTCAATATGGGCAGAGATCTATACAGAGAGGAGTTTTTTTCGCAAATATTTTTACTCCCAGTTAAATAAACTGTTTCTAGTCAAAACCATCGTTCCTTTTTGAACTTATTACACACATTTAGCCGGATTGCCGAGTTTTCCATCCTCTAAGAGCAATTTCCGCACAACTTCGAAGGAGAATATCCGTTGATTTATATTCACAGGACAATCGGAAAAATACGGAATTAGGAGGAGAGTAACGGAGAAAATCTGAAAAATTCAACAATCTAGTGAAATTAAAATGCTATTTGGTGGGTGGGTTGGTCGGCAATAACAAACACGAAAATTCTGAGAATGCTCCGATCGGCGGGACGTGAGAAAGAAACGGCAAAATAAGAAAAAAAAAAGCAAGGTCACGCGACAGAAGAGTCAGTAAATACGATTATGAGCGGCTTGGCGCAGATCATTTCCAGTAGGGCGCAATTTAAATGACCGATGTCGTGGTTGCGGCCGCTGATGGACGCGCGGGAGCGGGAGCAAGAGTGAAGAGGCGACAGACGGTGTGCGTGCGGGTGGGAGGCAGTGATGGACGAGGAGAGACGCAGGGTGATGGGCAAGGACCCGGGAGAAGCGTCGGGCCTGGAACGGGCTCGACTCTGACAGTATTTCCTAAAGTTTCAGACTAATCGGAGCATTCTCAGGATTTTTGCTGACTTTTTTGCTATTTTCGTGAATAACCCAAAAGGAGTACACGAGGTGGCAACTAATTTTTTTCTAGTTTTTTTTATTTGGTTTTCGTTGGAAATTTTAAGCAATGAGTCTGAAAGCAAATCGTTATTTTTTCTTGTTTTCCTATTTTCCAGCAGCCTGATGGCAGCTACTCGGCAGCTACTCGGCAGCTAGTGAGCAGCTAGTGGGCAGCAACAACAAAGATTACACGGATATGAATTTTCTAGATGCCGGCCGCTATCTCCCAACCTAAAACTCGTGTACTTCTTTTGGACGTCTTTGATTTTTTTTTTCTACAAGTTTAATGTGATATTACTCTCGTCTCAGCTGATGCACATCATTTTTCAAAAAATGGGAAAAACTCACGATTAATTTCGGTGTCTCGCCACGAATTTGCCAAATTTGAATAAATGCCACAATATGAGAGAGTGTGAGAAAGAGGGAGGGATGAATAAGGGTGAGCAATGTGGTCTCTTGTTTTCGCTCACTCTCTCTCTTTGAATGTGTTACGGTCGCACTTGATTCAACTGTGTTATTTTTTCCATTTTTTGAAAAAGAATGTGCATTAGCTGAGACGAGAGTAATATTCATAATTACCACACCCAAAAAAATTTTCTCGCTCAAAACCTACCGAAATAATTCCGCAATATATCCAAACTCTTTTATTTGTAAAATATCGATTCATGGGATCTTTTATAGCGAAAATCCTTTGAACCACCATCAAAACCGTCAAATACATTGGATGCTCATAGGAAAACGTGCACAGCAACGTCAGAATTGGTCCCAGGTCTTTTCGAAATTCTAGAAAACATTCTTTTTCTTTTCGACACCAAATTGCACGGCGTGCTGCCCGGAGCGTTATTGGCAACGCAACGCGCTCCTCTGAGTGTCTGCGTCTCTCCGGCGGCAGTGTGCTACAAAAACAACAAACTCTGCTCGTCTGCGTCTCCTCTCGTATCAGTTTAACGTGGAATTTTTTGCCAGAAAAAAAAGCCGCGCAGTTTAAATTTCATTTTCCAACGTTCCGTCCATCACGCCGTGACCAAATTTTATTAAATATGTATGTACTTTTATAGGCATCGTCATCCATGCAGATTGGCAATAGAAAAGAGAGAAAAAGTGTAATAATATCTCCAGAATTACCCAAAATCATGTTATAAATGTAGACGCTTGGCACTTTTTCTGAAATATGGAAAAATAAATTCAAAAAATTGGAATTTGAGCACTTACTCTTATCGACTTGCATGTAAACTACTAAAAACAAAAATAAATTGAAGCAAATTGCAGAGAAGCTTATGCACGTGAAGAACAAGAAGAAGATAAACATTTTTGAAGCGCAACGTAAGCGGTAAACTTATCCAAACATTTCTCAATTTTTTGATTTTTACACCTGCCTTGAGCGCTAAACCTGGATACTTGAAATTTCCAATGCCAAACAGAAATAGAAAAATATATTTATGTAGTTTAACAACAAAAAAATATGCATACATATGTTGGAAAACATAACAAGTCCCAAAGGGTAATTTTATTAGTTGCTAAAAAGAAGTTTTCCTCGAAAACAATCACTTTACCTCGAGACGAGAAATGTTTTATTTTGGTCGCTACAAACTACACCTTTTTTTGAAAATTTTAAATTCAAAAGGGGTAATATTTCCAGTCAAAAAAAAACAATCACACAAGGAGAGATGCCGTGGATCAATATAGCGTCCATACTTGAATCATATCGTCATTCAAAATTTTGTGACTTTTGGTAAGAGCTAGGGCTACAAAAACTTTGATTTTGCGACCCCCTGATTTCTCGAAACATCCCCTCCATATTTGCCCGATTTGGATATTCATTACGGTAGAGAACGAGGCCTCCTCGATTTCACTCGCTACACAAACATTTGCATATGTCTCACTGTTTCCGAACGAATGCTCATCTCCGCACTTTGGAAGACGGGTGGTTAGGCAATTTACACTCTCAAGCGGATTCTCAAGTGCTATCATCTTCATTTCGAGATTTTGAAAATGTGAACGACATATTTAAAAGATGGAAATATTTATTTGTTTGCTCAAGCATTTTGGTACGGCAGACACTGTTAAAACGTTTAAAAAAGTCTTAGCAGCGACCAAAAATTGAATTTATAGTTTGTATTGTGTTTTCAATCGACTTGCGACATGAGAACGCGAAACTCCGCCCACTTATTTGTGCGCAACCACGCGAACACAGTGAAATTTCAAGAGACGCAGACAGAACGGTGATTGCACACTTGCGTTTTCATGTCGCAAGTCGATTGAAAACACAATAGTTTTAGCAGCGAACAAAAATTGTAGTTTGTAATCTTAGCAGCGACCAAAAAGTGTTGTTTGGAGCAGGGATGGGACCAAAAAAAAAATTTTTTTTCGTGTTTTTTTTGGATGAGACAAAAAATTTTTTGATTTTTTTTTTCGATGGTAAGAGTGAGACAAAAAAAAAATTTTAGGAGCTACGGAGGCAAAAAAAAGTCCCGTTTTTGGGCCAAAACTTAGTCGCCAAAACTTAGTCACAAAACTTAGTCGGTATATGCTTCGAATTGACAAAAACCTCTAATTTTCAAAAAAAAAAACTTGGAAAATGTCTTTTTGACTGGCAGAAATACGTATTTTTTTGAAATTTTTTTTTTGTTTTTTTGGTAATTTTTTTACGAGCAAAAAAAAAGGTTTTTTTTTGTGGAAATTTTTTTTTTGTCCCAACCCTGGTTTGGAGCAAGTTGATTGCTGGCCTTGACTATTTAAAATGTTGTAACTTCTTGAAATTGTTGTCTTTCTTTTTAGTACCATTTCACCCCTGTACTATAAGGAAAAGTATGTACAAGCAAATTTCACAACCTGTATTCAGCTGTGGGGGTGTTCATTACGGCGGAAGTGATTCGATATGCAAGCCGATCGCCGTCGCGCAGTGTATAATTATGACTGATTTCGTTTCCGATGAACAAATCCTGTGATGATTATGTAAATTCTGCAAGGCCGCCACCGGCATCGTCACGCTTCCAGTGTTTTTAGGACTGTTGGCGGACCAGTTTGAACATGCCCTCGTACAATACATTGAAGAGAAAAAAAAAAAACAAATCATATGATATGAGAGGACCACTTAACTAATTGCGCGTTGACCCCAAAAGAAGCATCCTCCACAAATATCCATATAATCTAATCTGTGAGCACACAGTCAAGTGAATAGCCATATCAATTTCACTTATGCGATTTCGCACAATGGGTAAACAATTTTGGAAAAACCCCTTCTATTGTGCGCCACCACGCCATTACAGTGATAAAAATTTGAAAATTTTCAAAATTAGTTCCTAGCCAGCTCATAAATTCTAATTACCCATGCCGTATGAAGCGCTAATTGAAAATTTATGTTTCCCCCCATTCTCACACTCATTTTCGTACTTTAGACCATGGGCCATGGACCCAAATGTTCTCAAATTGTTGTCAAAATGTTTACGCCCCGGAAAAGTGAGTAAACCGAGTCTTAAGACCAATTTTGGCTCCGTGAATTTTGTGTAAACATTTCCCCAAACTTTTCACAGTTTCACCCGCTGAAAAGGTTAGGAGAGAGGACGGGACCATAAAAATTTTAATGGGTTATAGTCGGCGAATGCATCATCAGCCTCGCTCTACCGCACTTTTCAATTTTCAACAGTGTAGTGCGCCTTTTTTGAAGCGAAAAATCAAATTTTAACTGCAACTCGTCGTGGATACGTTATTTTCCGTTGAAAAGAAGTGTAAAACTATAATTCGAGTTAATATTGCAAGTGCAACACTGTTTTACAGGGATTTTAGCAGTAGAGCGAGGTTGATGATGTATTCGCCGACTATAGATAGATACTTTGCCCTCGCATTATCCCCTCGACTGTGAGAATTGTGACAGCTGGTTGTACCCAATATTTATGCATATTTAGTACATATTGGTCAGTGTGCGCGCGCGCGCGCGAAAATGAGAGGGCGGGTGGCGGTCGAGATGTCATACGCATACCTGTCAGATATGAACGGTAAATGCGTCTTTGCTTGAAAAGACTACAAACTACACCAAAATCAGATTTCCCTCTTCAAATGACACAAAGCTTGTAACCAACCACGCACCACCAAACTCTCTCCGACCAAGAAGACGATTATGTTCTTGACACGTGTCTCTGCGTCTCTCCGCCCCTCACACTGTTTCCTTTTTTCGGTGGACACTTGAAAAGCAAAAAAAAAAATCCGACTGGCTGACTGGCGGACGGACGGACGAAGGAATACATGTCAACTTTGTAATGTAATGAACGCTGCCACCAGAGTCTTCGAGTTCCCATTCAAAAGAGCTGAGCTATCCCTTTTTCGTCTGCGTCTCTTTCATATAGCACTGTGTTTGTGTGATCGCGCGCCCAAAAGTGGGCGGGGTTCCGAGGTTTGTCGTTCTCATATCGCAACTCGAATATAAAACATTTTGTTAAACATTTTTTGTGCGCAGCGGATAAAACAAACCAGTTGTTAGCCCCCCATAGAGGTCAGTTTTGTCGAAAAAAAAGCGAGTAATAAAATTTGACTTTTTGCCGTTTTCGACACAGTTCAACGCGTCGGATAATTTTGTATGCATATGTTTATTTTCTACCGTACTTTTTTTTTCCTTTTCATTTTAATTTTCACTTTCACTTTCACCTTCCGCCCCCTCTCATAACAGAACAGACAGGTGCATAGGTTATTTATTACCTCATCCTGTCTATTTGAAGAGCCACGCGGGATGGGATAATAGTCACGTGTATGGCTAAAAATGACACAGGTTTGGGGGTTTTGTAAACGGGGTAAAAATGTCTCCCTCTAGCTCCTCTTTGCAGGCAGCTTATCCCTCCCAACCCCAACCACAAAAAAGTGGGCGTGGCCAGTCTCATGGGCGGTGGGCGGTCAGTATTGCCCTTTTTCCACAATGTGCGACGTGGGTGAGAGGAGGGCTGGGAAGATTCCACACTTTCCCTCTGCACTCTCTTATCACTTTATCACTAGTCTGTCAGCAAATTCGTTTTTTTTTTGTTTCTGTCATTTACCGTTCACATTCAATTTATTTGATTGGGGGACAGGGGGGAGAACTTGATGTTCTTCTTCTTCTCCTTATTCGTCTTCTCTGATTCTGATTCTGATTCATCTTTTTTTTTTCTCACTTTTATTCTTCATTTGGTTTTGATACTGTTCACTTTTTGTCACGTTCGGCGCCTGATTGAAAAAAAAAAATTTTTTTGTTTGAAAATTTTTGGACATTTTTTCAGCATGTACACACACACTCTCTCTCTCTCTCCCTCGCTCACTATTAGTTTTGTGATTTTACAGATATTTTTTTTCCATTCTGTTTTTGTTTTTTTTTCCCTCATTTTGTCAATCAAAATCGATCGATTTGTCGGCCAATTGAAAATTTTTGACAAAAATAGCTGAAATCGAGCTGCCACGAACCCCCGCCCCGCCCACTTATTTGTGTGCTACCACTCTAACACAGTGCTATTTTGAAGAGACGCAGACGAAAAAGGGATAGGGAGAGCCGACTCCTCATGTTTTTTAGTGCTATTTCCAAGAGACGCAGACAAAAAAGGGATGCAACTCTTTTTGAAAAATTTGACCTTTTCTTTTATTTATTTCTTCCTCTCGCACTCTACCGTCACAATAATCTTTCACAGTCCATCATTTATTATCATTTATTATCATTATTGATATTATTATTATTATCCTTCCGATTATTGTACATATCTCTCTATCCCTTATCCCTATCGATTACGTACATTATACATAGATTTCCATCATTTATCATAATTTTGAAACAAAAAAAATTCCAGTTTCTTTGTCTTGGACGTCAAAAGAAAGAGGGGAAAAGATAAATGTTTGGATAATTCGGCGCGACTAATCGCTTCCGATTTTTTTGAAATTTGCATAATTTCGGACGGATTTTTCACAGTTTGAAGGCGGTATTGTTTGGAGGGATTAACCTTGGTAGATTGGTATAAATATGGGGGAAAAGCCTTAACGTTTTCAGTTTTTTTGAATCTTTTTGTTGTCTGGGTTGTTGTTTTCAATTTCTTTAAAAAATCAGCTTTTCTAAGGTTTTTATGTGGTGATTTTCGCAAAAATCAATTGTGCGACGACGTGGCGAAGAGACGCAGACAAAACGTTCACAAAAATAGCGCGCCAGAAAGAGAGAGTGGCAGAGAAAGACTGCTTTGTGCTTATGACAAAGAGGTGAGACGCAGACAGAAATATTCAAAAATAGCGCGTAAGAAAGAGACAGTGGCAGAGAAAGATTGGGTCGCCGTTATTTCAGAGAGAGACCCAGACACAACATTTCAAAAATAGCGCGGCAGAAAGAGAGCGTGGTAGAGAAATAGCTCGTCTCCGACTAATTCGCTTGCATGGCGAAGAGACCCAGACACAACATTTCAAAAACAGCGCGCAAGAAAGAGAGAGTCGCCGACTGATTCGCTTGCATCGTGAAGAGACGCAGACAGAAAATTCCGAAAATAGCGCGCCGAAAAGAGAGAGTGGCAGAGAAAGACTGCTTTGTGCATATGACAAAGAGGAGAGACGCAGACACAAGATTTCAAAAACAGCGCGCAAGAAAGGGAGAGTGGTAGAGAAATAGCTTGTCGCCGACTGATCCGTTTGCATGGTGAAGAGACCCAGACACAAAATTTCAAAAATAGCGCGCCAGAAAGAGAGTGATAGAGAAAGAGCGCGTCGCCGACTGATTCGTTTGCATGGCGAAGAGACCCAGATACAACATTCGAAAAATAGCGCGCAAGAAAGAGAGAGTGGTAGAGAAATAGCTCGTCGCCGACTGATTCGCTTGCACGGCGAAGAGACGCAGACAGCTAATTTCAAAAATAGCGCGCAAGAAAGAGAGAGCGGCGGCGGAGAAAGGTCGCGTCACCCTCATTTCAGAGAAAGACGCAGACATAAAATTTTTTAAAACAGCGCGCCAGAAAAAGAGAGTGGCAGAGAAAGAGCGCGTCGCTGACTGATTCGCTTGCATGGCAAAGAGACCCAGACACAAAATTTTTTAAAACAGCGCGCCAGAAAAAGAGAGTGGCAGAGAAATAGCTCGTCTCCGACTAATTCGCTTGCATGACGAAGAGACCCAGACACAACATTTCAAAAACAGCGCGCAAGAAAGAGAGAGTGGCTGAGAAAAAGCTCGTCTCCGACTAATTCGCTTGCATGGTGAAGAGACCCAGGCACAACATTTCAAAAACAGCGCGGAAGAAAGAGAGAGGAGTGGCAGAGAAAAAGTGCCTCGCCGACTGCTTCGTTTTCATGGCGAAGAGACCCAGACACAAAATTTCAAAAACAGCGCGCCAGAATGAGAGAGTGGCAGAGAAAGAGCGCGTCGCCGTTATTTCAGAGAGAGAGAGAGGCGCAGACAGAAAATTCCGAAAATAGCGCGCAAGAAAGAGAGAGTGGCAGAGAAAGAGCGCCTCTCCGACTGATTTGCTTGCATGGCAAAGAGACGCAGACAGAAAATTCCGAAAATAGCGCGCCAGAAAGAGAGAGAGTGACGGAGAAAGACTGCTTTGTGCATATGACAAAGAGGTGAGACGCAGACACAACATTTCAAAAATAGCGCGCAAGAAAGAGAGAGTGGTAGAGAAATATCTCATTGTCGACTGATTCGCTAGCATGGCGAAGAGACGCAGAGAGCTAATTTCAAAAATAGCGCGCCAGAAAGAGAGAGTGGCAGAGAAATGGCTCGTCGCCAGCGTGGTTTTCATGAAATTTACAGGAATTTTAATTTTTTAAGGTTCAAAGACCCACTTGTTTTCCTATTAGTTTAACCAATTACTTTCCAGTTTCCACAATTCCTCCCATTCGTCTATTACCCATATTCAGCAATTAGCGCGACCAATTGGGTAGAAAAAAAACCTCGAGTATGTTCTTTTCTTGTCGAATTGTTCGCTGACAGTGAGAAGACAAGAGAAAAAAAGAGAAGCGAATGGCACGGGGGGAGCGGGGCAATAAAATTAATGGTTCTGTATCGCTTTTGGCGGTAAATGAACAATTTTTTAAAGCCAAAATGATGTAGAGCGCTCAGGTGCGATATAGCAATCCTCTGCGTCTCCATTTTCCATGCTTTTCGCTGCGGAGACGCAGACAATGAATGCAGTGGAGCGCGCAGGCCTAGCGGTCGCGTCGGAACAAAGGTGGAAAATGTTGCGAAAAGGCGCGAAAAGCCATAAAATAACGGTGTTTACCACCGTTCTCACCCGCTGTGACCTTTTTGGGCGGGGGACATTTTATGACATCTTATCGTATCGCCTCCTCTCTCTGGTCTCATTTGATACCTTTTTGCAGTGTGGTCCTTTCAATTTAGGTACCTAAATATGTTTATGTATACTTCGTTTCTCTTTTAAATCCATCCCACTTACTTCTTCTTCTTCTCCTCCTCTCCTTGCCGTCCCCAGCATTCAGCATTACGTGATGATTTGATTACTACCTTTCCCGCCTCGTTTTTGTTGGACCGAAAGCGCCCTCATCCGCAAAAAAGACGGCGTAAACGGAGCGGAGAGAGAAAACCCTACAATTTGAGAAAATCTGCCATTTTTGGCTTGTAAAAACCTTTAAAAAAGGCTTGTTATCAATGGAGCGCACTTGCAGTCGTGTGGTATTTAGATACTGCAATTTTGTGGGATTTTTGCATTTTTCAACATTTTGGGGTGCTTTAAAAATTTGTTTTTGTTGTTGTGGGGTTTTTTGTGGAAAATTTTTGAAAAAAAAAATTGTTTTCGTAAATTTTTTTTCTAAAATTTTTCAAAAAAAAACAAAAATTTTTTTTAATTTTTTTTGCTTTTTCTCTGTTTCTCTCTGTTTTTCTCTGCTTTTTTCTTGTTTTTTTCTCTGTTTTTTCTATCCATTCCCCCGTTTCCCAAGCAATGTTTCCATGTTTTCCCCCCCACTTTCCCAACCTCTACACACCCTCTAATTAAACTTGCGCGAATTGGAAATTGGCGAATTGGATCGGAACACAAAAAAGTAACGAAAGAAATGCTATAATTAGCGAGTTTTGTGCAAAAAAAGGAACGGAAATGACCAACTCTACGAAAAAAAGTTTTTCCAAAAAAAAAAAATTTTTTTTTTGGAAAAAATTTTTTTTTTTTTTTGAAAATTACTGATCCGTGAAATCTTTTACTAGCAACTTACTCACATTATACTTTTTTTGTTTGGTGTTTTGTCTCAACTGATTTCCTTTCCGCCTACTTTTCTCATCTATTTTGACCCACCGCCCCTTGGCCCCGCCCACTTTTATTTCCGAACACTTGTTTCCTTTTTATGCATGCAAATCTGCTATAATTACCGAGTTTATCCGTCCAGTGGTACTGGGCTGTTTATATCCCATTTTATTGACCAATTTTTACTAGAAAAAAAAAAGTTTTTTTTTAATGGAAAAATTTTTTTTTTGCATAAAAATTTTTTGTTGCATTTTACTCCCAAAACGCTGAAAACCAAAAGAAACTAGAGTGGTGGTCAAAAAAAATTTACATAAAACTTGCATTTATCACTTTTTTTCGCCCTCCCCTCCCCTCCCCTCCTGCTCACAATAAAACGTTTTTTTTTTTTTGGGAGGCTAAAAGTGCGAAAATTTTCATTATAGCAGTGATTTATGCGTCTTTTTACGAGCTTTTCTTGCGTATTTTTCATTCATCAACCATTAGAAAATAAAATAAAATAAATAATAATTTTTCAGAAAAATTTCAAATATTGTTGGCTGGCTGCACGAAAGATGCATACATAAAGTGTACTGAAAAGATGTCCAAAATGCCGTCGTGTTTGTTGTTTTTTGCAGTTCTGATTGTCCAGAATCAGATTTTTGTGGATGGAAGAGGTAATTTAATTTAATTTAATTAATTTTTTTTTTCAAAAAAAAAAAATTTTTTTTATTTCCTCAAAAAAAATTTTTTTAATTTTTTTTTTTTTGGTTTGCGTCTGTTTGGCTCCAGAAATTCCAACACACATACCCACATATATTTCTACTCTGGGAAAGAGACTAATTAGTACTAATTACTCGTAATTATTCCATCCATATGTCCGCTTTTTATGACGACCAATATGGTCCGATCGTTAGTGAGAGTCGGCTTGGTTTGGAAGAGTTTTGGGCTTTATTACGGCAGATTTTTTAGTACGCTCTCGTATGCCCATGTACAATGTGGGTATGCTGTCATATTGGTCCCCCGAGGGTGTCTATTTTCTATTCATTCAGATGAATCAAAAAGTTGTGGCATAAATGTTGCGTTTTGAGTTTTGGTGGATTTGATGAAAATGGGGTTCTTTCAGTATACATTTTTGTTACCGTTTCTAGGCGCAAAAAAAATGCAAAAAAAAACATTTTATTTTTTAAAAAAAAAATTTTAAATTTTTTACTGTTTCAAAAAAAAATTTTTTTTTTTTTTTTTTTTTAATTTTCAAAAAATCAATAAAATTTCAAACTTTTGCTAACACTAAAACTCTTCAAATTTCCTGGATAATTTGAATATTTCACCATTTCCCTCTGGGTCAAATTTCACATGGATTTGGTCCAAATCCTCCCCCCCCCCCCCCCCCCAAACGAGACAGAGAGAGGCTCTAAATGAGCTCATCATCATCTTTTCTAAATTTGTGAATGAAACAATTAGTGACAATCGGGGGGCGCTTTGTTTGGATACACACACATAGAGCTCATCATCACCCGTCCGGTCGCTTCCAATTGACACTTTCAATTTGGGCGAAACTATAAAGGTTTATTCAGTTAGTCAAAGTTGAAATAATAATAAGAGTGGCAGAGATTTGGAGCTAGATGAACAGGCTTTAAAAGGGGTGGGGTTTGAATAGAACTGCCAAAAATTTCAGAAACTTTTTTTTAACAGGTTCAACAAAAAAAAATCGTAAAAAATTTTTTGAATTTACATTTAGAACTGCCAAAAATAGAACTGCTACGACCTAGAAGTGGCGCTGCCTAGAACTGCTAGTGCTGTGACCTAGAACTGCTACGTAATAGAACTGCCACGGCTTAAAACTGCCACAACCTAAAATTGACGCGGTCTAGAACTACCAGAGAATAGAACTGCCACGGAATGGAACTGTCACAAACTTAAAAAAAAAAAACTACTACTAAATAGAACTACTATGACCTAGAACTGCTAGTGGAACGGCTTAGAACTACCAGAAAATAGAACTGGCACGGCCTAGAACTGGCGTGGCCTAGAACTGCTAGTGGAACTGCTTAGAACTACCAAAAAATAGAACTGCCAGAAAAATAGAACTTCCATGACCTATAACTGCCACGGAATAGAACTGTCACAAATCAAAAAAAAATTTGCCGAAAATAGAACTGCTATGAACTAGAACTGCCAAAAATAGAACTGCCACGGCCTAGAACTGGCCCGGCCTAGAACTGCTTCAAAATAGAACTAATATGACCTAGAACTGCTACGTAATAGAACTGCCAAATTAGAACTGCTACGTAATAGAACTGCCACGGCCTAGAACTGCTACGTAATAGAACTGCCAAAAATAGAACTGACAGAAAATAAAACTGCTATGACCTAGAACTGTTACAAACTAGAACTGTCAGAATAGAACTGCCGCGGCCTAGAACTGCTAGTGCTACGGCCTGGAACTACCAGAGAATAGAACTGCCACGGCTTCGAACTGCTACGTAATAGAACTGCCACGGCCTAGAACTGGCGTGGCCTAGAACTGCTAGTAAAACTGCTTCGAGCTACCAAAAAATAAAACTGCCAGAAAAATAGAACTGCTACGTGATAGAACTGCAAAAAATAGTACTGCCGAAAATAGAACTGCCAAAAATAAAACTGGCATGGCCTACAACTACTAGAGAATAGATCTGCCACGGAATAGAACTGTCACAATTTTAAAAAACTGCTACAAAATAGAACTGTTATGACCTAGAACTGCTACGTAATGGAACTGCCAAAAATAGGACTTCCAAAAATGGAACTGCCACTGCCTAGAACTGCCACAAAATCGAACAGTTACCGAATAGAACTGAACTGTTATGTAATATAACTGCTACAAAACCGAACTTTTATAAAAACCAAAGGCGGAATGGAACTGGTACAAAACAGAACAGTTTCGAAATATAATTACCATGGAATAGAACTGATAGTGCCTAGAACGGCTACGAAATAGAACTTCTACGAAATAGAACTACCATGGAACAGAAGTACCATGGAATAGAACTGCTATTGCCTAGAACTGTTACGCAGACACATTTTGTAGCATTTCTTTTTCATGGAAGTCTTATTTCCTAGCAGTTCTAATTCGTAGCAGTTCTATTTCATAGCAGTTCTATTTCGTAGCAGTTCTATTTTGTGGCAGTTCTACACCCTGGCAGTTGTATTTTATGGCAGTTCAATTTTGTGGAATTTATATGTATTTCGTAGCAGTTCTATTTCATGGAAGTCCCATTCCGTAGTAGTTCAATTTCGTTTCAGTTACACACCCTGGCAGTTCCATTTTGTGCTATTCTTTGCAGCTAGTTCTACCATCCTTCAAAAAATCAAACTCAAACATTTATTGTCTCCTTCCAGACTATGGCCGTGAAATGCGTGCCACACGAATGTCCGTCGTTGACTTTTGGAAGAACGAGACGAAAGGCGACGGTCTGAACGTTCGAGTGGCTCACGGCGTGAACAGCTGGCCGGATCTGGTGGATCAGCTACACGGTAAGGGCTCTTGATGACGTAATAGTGGACTTCTTTGGCGGTGCGGTAATTAAGTGGTTTTCCACTGGAGGATGTGTTAAAATTAGGAGCAATATATTAAGTAGGAAAATTTTTGGTCAATCGAGTTGCAGCATGAGAACGGCCACTCTAACACAGTGCAATTTCGAAGAGACGCAGACAAAAAAGGGATAGGGAGAGCCGACTCATGGATTTTTTCAGTGCAATTTCGAAGAGACGCAGGCAAAAAAGGGATAGCATAGCATAGCCGACTCATGTTTTCATGATGATGCCCAAAAACATTTTCAATGGCTATTAGCCACATACATCTTCTTCCTAATTATTGGTATTTAAACGTTAAAATACAGTCGGCTCGGTTCGGCTCGGCTTTGCGTGCATGCTCATTACGCTAATCTGGCGGCGAGGTAAAGAATTATAATTAGCTGCATCTGAGAACGACTACATGTACATATTCAGGGATTTAATTCCAGAACCCTTCCTCAACAAATCCATGATGATCGAAGGTGACGTCTTCATGCAGGCACATCGTCGCCCCCGTCATCGAGCTGTACCCGTCATGAAAGCCGACACCAAAATTGCGGATCGTATCACATTCAAAGAGTGGCTGAGAGAGGTGGCCACTATGCATAAAGGTTGGTAGTTGAAACATTTGTTTTTTGTTGTTTTCCCACTAACAATGCAACTTGACCACTATCAAATTACGCTCCTGTTACCACTATCAATCATACAATCATCATCATCAAACAAAGACACCGACAAAATGTTATGAACATGCCATCCATCAAGTTCCTCGTTCCAACGTTACAACTTTGGGGGGATAGATTATCGACACCCTCACCTGTCAGCTGAGCCAAAACTTTACACACTTTTAATGCTCATGTTGTTGTACTTCCCCCCGAGATTTATAATTTACGATGAGTAGCTGACAGGTGCACAATGAGAAGAGCACGTTGGTGGGGTGGGATTCTTATAAAATACGGGGACTGTCTTACATTAGCAGCGACCAAAACTCCTAGAATTCTGCCTTTTCAGCCATCAAAATCAACTTTCGCTCCAACGAAGTGGTTCGACCGGTTCTCCAAGATTTGTACGCCAGTCAGGCAGACCCAACATCTCCAGTTCTACAGTACCCGGTGATACTGCACGCCAACGTTTTTAGATCGCCGAGAAGTGTGGAGGTGAGGTCATCAAAAGCAGGGGTGGGGAAAAATAATTTTTGACGAAGCAAATTTTTTGTCATCAAAAAATTAACAAAAAAAACAAAAAAAAATTCCAAAAAAAAAAAAAACTTTTTTTGTCTCCAAAAAAAATTACCAAAAAAAAAAAACGTCTTTTGTGTCCAAAAAAAACAAAAAAAAATTTTTTGTCCACGGTGTCCAGGATTTGAAAAGTGGGCGGAGCCGAGCAAAAGCGCCCCACTGGATTTTTTTGCGCGAAATTCAAATTTTGACGCATTTTTTATGTTTTTCGGGAAAAAAAGCATAAATTCTTAATTTTTTCCCACGTGTGCTCCAACGGAGTTATAGCTGAGGTCTTTAGAAATTTTTTAAACCTAAGAACGTCGAATTTCGTTCAGCCACCATTTCGAAATATTCGTTTTGAGTTTTTTGGTGTTTTTGCAGGATAAATCTTTACGAAAATTGAAGTTTGGGCAATTTAATGGTATTAAAAGATACAATACATACATTTTACAAAGAAAAACAGGTTTTACTGAAAGAAAAATAAAAAAAACAATAAAAATATTTCGAGAGTCGCAAACTGCGCAAGCACCGAAAGTGCGCCATGAAAGTTTGCTGGCGCGCCAGCAAATTAGGCTCCGCCCACATTTCAAATGCTGGACACCGTGTTGTCCTCAAAAAATTTACCAAAAAAACAACAAAAAAATTCAAAAAAAAAAAAAACTTTTTTTGTCTCCAAAAAAAAATTTTTTGTCCCCTAAAAAATACCAAAAAAACAAAAAAAAATTCCAAAAAAAAAATACAACTTTTTTTGTCCCCAAAAAAAAATTACCAAAATAAAAAAACCTTTTTTTGTCTCCAAAAAAATTAATGGGGTTATTCACGAAATGGCAAAAAATGGCAAAAAAAGGCAAAAAACTGCGCGAAAACTCGGAAAATGCTCCGATTTACCTGAAATGTTGGGAAGTGAGAAGAAAAAATCTCCCGGACATTCCCACAAAATTTCAGACCAAAATATCGATTTTTAAGAAATATTGCTTTTTTTCTGAAAATGCTTAAAATCGATATTTTTGTCAGAGAAATTTTGGGGTAATGTCCGGGAGAATTTTTTCCTTTATTTCCCAAAATTTCAGGTCAATCGGAGCATTTTCCGAGTTTTCGCGCAGTTTTTTGCCGTTTTTTGCCATTTTTTGCCATTTCGTGAATAACCCCAAAAAAACAAAAAAAAATTTTTTGTCCTCAAAAAAATTACCAAAAAAAAAAACACTTTTTTTGTTTCAAAAAAAAAATTCCAAAAAAAAAAAACACTTTTTTTGTCTCCAAAAAAAATTCAAAAAGAAAAAACCTTTTTTTGTCCCCAAAAAAATTAACAAAAAAAATTCCAAAAAAAAAAAAAAAAGAATTTTTTTGTGTCCAAAAAAAATTACCAAAAAAAAAATACCTTTCTTTGTCCCCAAAAAAAATTACCAAAAAAAAAAAGGTTTTTTGTTTCCAAAAAAAAAATTACTAAAAAAAAAAATTTGGAAACAGGAATTCCAAAAAAAAAAAACTTTTTTTGTGTCCAAAAAAATTAACAAAAAAACAAAAAAAAAAATTTTTCTCTTAAAAAATTAACAAAAAAAAAAAAATGTTTTGTCCCCAAAAAAAATTACCAAAAAAACAAAAATAAATTACCAAAAAAAAAATTTTTTTTCTCTTAAAATTAACAAAAAAAAATTTTTTTCCTCAAAAAATTTACCAAAAAAGACAAAAAAAATTCCAAAAAAAGTACATCATCACAAAAAAAAAATTTTTTTTGTCTCACTTTCACCATCGAAAAAAAATCAAAAAATTTTTTGTCTCATCCAAAAAAAACCCGAAAAAACAAAAAAAAATCGAAAAAAAAAGTGAAACCCCGCCCACTAATTGGCGCACAACCACGCAAGCGCACTGCTATTTAAAGAGACGCAGACAAAAAAGGGATAGCATACATAGCAGACTCATTTTTTCATGATGCAACTCAATTCACTCATTCAGACCGAAGTGGATCCGTCAACATTTGTGGAAAAGACCAAGACGCTGTTCCCCGATGCGACTTTATCGCTCGGCTGGACGAAACAAGCAAACTTTAGTCACTTGCATCCGAAATTCAAAAAGCTGTCTTGGCGCCAACTATTCCACATTCTGGAGTATATCAGCCGTTTGGATCAGCCTGTAATGCTATCGATTCGATTGTCGGTGGCTGCTCATTCCAAAGAACAATTGCTTTGGCTGTTAGGCATGGATCAATCAATATCTCTGCTTTTGTGGAGTGATTCGGATGATCACGTGAGTGGTTATTTATGAATTATGAGAAATTACTTTTATTTTTATTATTTTTGCTACAGATAACCAACTGGACGCCTATTCTGGAATTGAGAAGTGCCACCACTAAAAATCGAATTCTGTATGATTTGGACCCGAAGCATCGAAAGTTCTTGAAGGTTGAGACCAATGAGAATATCGTTGTAAGTTTGATAAAGAAAATAAACGTGAAGGATGTTCTTATGGGGTTGTTCGGTTTTCGCAGGTAGAGAAACGAGATTTCCCATGATATAGCATTGAAGAGACGCAGACGGCGAGGAGGTCAGGGCAGGGGGGGGGAGGCTCTGTGTCTCTTCGCTATCGCTATCTCGTTTATCCCCATTTTCATTTTCATTTTCAATTTCCAGACCCCTGCCACATTCTCCCTCCAGGATTGGCAAACTGTCGAGTTCTCCTCATCTGGCTCACAACTTTCCACAGTAGTCCGCTCTGAAAAAGGCCCCGCGTTTCTAGGAGAACCGACCGCTCTCCTTTTATCCAAAATTCCGCCTCCAAAGTTTCCATCACAGCAAAAAATCAGTGGAAAAGTGCACTTTTTGCCGAAAAAATTGGCAGAAAATGTGGACTTGGACGAGAATAGTGGTGTTTCGGTTTTCCTGATGAATAAGGTGCAGGACATTGATTCACCCAAGATTAAAAATTCGTTGGAGGTAGTGAAAGTAGTGCTTTTTCCATTTTGTTGAGCTTTTTGTTCCAGGTATTCATTGGATTTGATGGCAAAGTTAAAATTACGAATGGCGAGATTAAAAACTTGCCGTACTACGAGACAAAGTCCATTGGACAGCTACCGGATAGTGATTGTTATGGGTTTGAAAGTGAGTAGTCTTTTTTTTTTTTTTTTGGAAGTCCCCAATGCGCCAGCAATGGACTGAAAATGTTGTTTTTTCTAGTATTACAAGCCTGCAGCTTGTGGCGACTACGTCGTTTGTTTTTTTTAATGGAAATGGTAATCATTTATTTTCCCTATTTCTTTGAAGCGTCATTAATTGTCACCGATCCGAAAGTGATTGCTCGTGAATTTATCCGTTCGTTTTCCTTGTCATTCACGCCTCCGTCACCAGCGTTTCCATCGTATCCGTCGCCAAATCCATCGAAAATATCTCCCGACTTCTCGCCAGTGAACGTCATGAAGCACATCCTTGCTCTGAAACCGAAACTTGGTTACTCAAGTGATAAAATCAATTTCTTTCTGATCAAAGGTTGCTGTCACGCCCTCACCGTTCCGCTTTCTCTTATTTTTATTGAATCCTTTACGAGTAGTCATTTTCCGACGGAATGGAAAACTTCCACTATAATTCCTCTGCATAAAAAAGGAAGTCTGACTGATTCGGGCAATTATCGGCCAATTACATTGACTCACCCACTTGCCAGGCTGTTTGAGAAAATCGTCTTGGAAGCGATCCGGAAGCAAATTAACGGTAAAATCTCGAAAAATCAATTTGGATTTATGAATCGCCGCTCTTGTACACTGGCAATTTTAGAGTCGACGACCGAAATACGCAAAATCCTAGCGAAAAAAGGCGGTTTTGCTGACGCCGTCTATTTTGACCTCAAAAAGGCGTTCGATTCAGTTCCGCACAATCTTCTCTTGGCAAAAGTACAAAATTTCGGTGTCGACGCAAAAGCATGTCAATGGATTCGTTCTTTTCTTGAAAATCGCAAATCCGTCGTAAAAATCGATAATTATGTCTCAGCCAACTCGATTAGCGTTCTTTCTGGTGTTCCACAGGGAAGCGTGACAGGGCCTTTTCTCTTTTTAATGTATATAAACGACTTACTCGAAATTTTTCCGCCCGATGTCCACGTGACCGCATTCGCCGACGATTTGAAGCTACTTTCCTCCAATCCAGCGTCACTCCAGCACAGCATCAACCTCGTCGCAGATTGGTGTGACAAGTGGCGACTCCAATTGGCCGAACAAAAAACGGCGGTCGTGCACTTCGGCCGCAAGAATCCGCGCACCAAATACTTTGTAAATAACTTCGAAATAAATGTAAAAAATTCTATCAGAGACTTGGGAATTATAATTGACAACGAATTGAAATTTGACAAACATGTAAATAATATTTCTAACATATCATTACTAAAATGCAGACAACTGTTACGAGCATTCCATTCAAAATCCCCCGAATTTTATTTTAAATTGTATAATGTTTATGTAAAGCCAATTCTAGAATACGGTTCTGAACTACTAAATCTCCACTCAGTATCCCAAGCCAAAAAACTCGAATATCCACTACGATTTTACACCAGACGGGTACTGCAACGATGTAACGTGTCTTTTTCATCGTATACTGACAGATTAACTCAATTTCACATGATCTCCACTTTTCACCGAAGAATCTTATCCGTGCTCCGTATGTACTTTAAAATTGTCAACCTTGAATGTCACTTTCCGTCCCTACCACTATGTGTAAAAGCGTCCCGGTCATCCAGAAGTCCGTACATGTTAACTCCTTGTGGTAATTCCGCACACGGTTTTCTAATCGACAATCTGTCCTTGTGGAACCACGTCGTCAAATTATTCCCGAAAAGACTGAATTCGGAGGCTTTTGCTGCGCGCATAGCCTCATTCCCGCTCGAAACCCTTTCCCCCCACACTTGACCGATAGACTATTGCTGGTCTGACTGGTCATTTTACTTTTATTATCCCAATATATTTATTTTCTTTGATTTAATTTGTAATGTATTCATTTGTGACGGATAATAAATAAATTCTAAATTTTTACAAAAAGATGTTATGTCCCTTTAAAATTCATACGGTACATGTTATTTTTCCGTGGATTTTTTACACATTTTGCCGCAAATTGACGTTTTCTGCGGTTTTAAAGATATTTTTCGATAAAATAAATTAATTTAGTCCTAAATGAAAGGGTTTTCGTCACGTAATTATTGTTTTTTTCTTGACCAAAATACGGGTACTGCAACGATGTAACGTGTCTTTTTCATCGTATACTGACAGATTAACTCAATTTCACATGATCTCCACTTTTCACCGAAGAATCTTATCCGTGCTCCGTATGTACTTTAAAATTGTCAACCTTGAATGTCACTTTCCGTCCCTACCACTATGTGTAAAAGCGTCCCGGTCATCCAGAAGTCCGTACATGTTAACTCCTTGTGGTAATTCCGCACACGGTTTTCTAATCGACAATCTGTCCTTGTGGAACCACGTCGTCAAATTATTCCCGAAAAGACTGAATTCGGAGGCTTTTGCTGCGCGCATAGCCTCATTCCCGCTCGAAACCCTTTCCCCCCACACTTGACCGATAGACTATTGCTGGTCTGACTGGTCATTTTACTTTTATTATCCCAATATATTTATTTTCTTTGATTTAATTTGTAATGTATTCATTTGTGACGGATAATAAATAAATTCTAAATAAATTCTAAATATCGGTTGAAAAAATTTTCAGAATTTTTTTTTTATTTACAAAAATTGCAGGCCAATCGGAGCATTTTCCGAGTTTCGGAGACCCCACGAAAAAGGGGGAAAGTGTTGCAACGCAGGAACGAAAAGGAGGGAAAATGGGCACAGTTGTCTGCAAAAGTGCCGCACGGTTTTTTCTGCATTTTTGGAGAATGAGCAATAGTGTTTTTTTTTCTGCTTTTTTGCCTGAAATTAGTTTTTTTTTGGGTATTTATTGTCCATTCGCGACAAATGCAGGTGCGCTGCATTGAACTTCGTACTTTGCGATTTTCATTTTCGTCACCAAATTATTTTTCCTCTTTTTCCTCGATATTTCTTTGTTAAAATGACTAATAACAAATAAATTCGTAATATTTTGTGAAAAATTTCCTAATTATGCCCAATTTCAGTTGAAATTGGCCAATTTTCGAAATTGCCGCTGCTTTAAAAATTCTTAAATAATTTATTTGGAAAGCTTTTAGTTCAAATGATTTTATGACAATTTAATTCAATGTATTCTATCTTTTTAGCACCTATTTTAATGCGAAATCACCCGAATTTTCGCGAAAAATATTAATTTTCACTATTGTTCATTCGCGAAAAAATCAAGTGCGCTCCACGAAACTTAGTACTTCGTGGATATCATTTTCGTCGCCAAATTGTTTAATTTCACGTTGAATTTACACGTGAAATGAAAACATTTGGCGACGAAAATGAAATCCACAAAGTACTAAGTTTCGTGGAGCGCACTTGCTTTCTTCGTGAATGCACAATAAAATCAATAAGTTTGTAGACCTCTCGCAGCTTTTCCGCTCTTTTTCTTTTTTAATCGTTTCTATTTTGTCTCCGCATTCCAAATACCCAAAATACTAATTTCAGGCAAAAAAAGCAGAAAAAAAACACTATTGCTCATTCTCCAAAAATGCAGGAAAAAACCGTGCGGCACTTTTGCAGACAACTGTGCCCATTTTCCCCCTTTTCGTTCCTGCGTTGCAACACTTTCCCCCTTTTTCGTGGGTTCTCGAGTTTCGCGCAGTTTTTTGCCGTATTTTGTCATTTTTTGTCATTTCGTGCAAAACCCCATAACACAATGCTACAAAATAATTCAGAAAAAGATAAAACAAAATGGACGAAAGTTTGAATTGCAGACATGACGGCAAAAAAATTTTGGTAAATTTCTAGACAATGGAAATTTACTTTAAATAAGAAAAAAAATAGTGATTACATGACTCAAACCCTTTCAATTAGGGCTAAATTAATTTACTTTATCGAAAAATAGCTTTAAAACCGCAGAAAACGTCAATTTACCGCAAAATTTTGAGAAAATCGACTGAAAAAATAACATGTACCGTAAGAATTTCAAAGGGACGAAACATATTTTTGTAAAAATGACTCTTCAAAATCATGGAAATCTCGCGTCACTTTGTGCGCAGCATTAATTTTTTCGAATAAAAGCGTGAAAAAAAATTGTCACTCCGTCGCGAATCCATTATACAAGAAAGATACTTAACTGTTACGGGTATACGAACCATGATCTTATTATTAAGCCTTAGGGTTTTGAAAATAGCTCTGAGAAATCAGATTTTGGCGGCAGAAAATAGTTTTTGTATTTAAAAACTGATCATTTTCCGATAGAAGAGTTACTTGCAAACATTTTGAACACTTACACTTCACAAAAATAGGAGAAATGACTAATCCTTAGCCGCGCATATGCTCACATTTCACATTTTTGCACTGCATAGGGGCGGAGTTTCGATTTTTCGTGCCACTGCTTAACCTACTGTAGCCGGCAAGAATATTGAATTGACACGACGTTTATTACAGTAACCGATTCCGGCTGGAAAGTGAGAATTGACGCGTGGACCGATTCCTGTGGAGAAAAAGCTGAAAAAATGAGAAGAAGGCGGACAGTTTCTCTGGAATTGGATACTCCGTTTAAATCGTAAGTAATTATTTACGCGATTTCACGCGATGTTGAAATATGTTAAAAAAACACGGGCAGAGAAACGAGATTTTCCCATCATATAGCATTGAAGAGACGCAGAAAGTGAGGAGGTTTCTTCACTATCTCGCTTCTCTGCCTGTGTTGAATAACGTCCATTAAACATTTCTTCCAGAACCCGAAACCTTCGAAATGTGGTGGTAGCAAAAAAAGGCGACGCAGCGATGGATTTTCTGCTAGAAGAACTCAGGCACAGCTCTGCAAGCTCATTCTCTTTGATTTCAACACTTTTCTTCATGGTTTCCACGTTCTACCTTTTTCTTTAAATTTCTTTCTTCTTTTCCTTTCAACGTTTAAATCGGGTTTCTCTCTTTTTTTTTTTCTTTTCTTTTTTTGCAGACATTTCCCTCACTCTTTCTGTTGGTGCTTTTCCAAAAATTGCCGCATTTTTCAAAATTACTATTCCATGTTTTTTCTCTACTTTTCTGTGTTTGGACAATCGGTATACCAGTGAACTCATGCTTTTCAAAATTTTTTGTAACCTTACAATTAGCAAGTTTCCTTCCAATGTATTTTCTCATATAATCTACATAAATACCACGGATAAAAATTTATTTTTTTTCATTAAACTTTTACAGCAGCGGCCAACACACTCTGAAAATTTTCGGCGTGTATGTGGCGAGAATAGGCAACTAGGCTATTAGCTAAAAACTTTCTTCGCTTCTGTAGTTTTTTTCTAGTTTTGTAAGAACTAACCAATATTAAATACCAGCGAATCGAGTTGCGACATGAGAATTCGAAACTCCGCCCACTTTTTTGTTCGCGACCACGCAAACAAACACAGTGCTATTTGTAGAAGAGACGCAGACGAAATAGGGATAGCCGACTTCTTTTTCATGCTGCAATTCGTTTGAAAAAAACAATATTTTACATTCATAATCCAATAATTGGTGACTTTGTTATACTCGGTATAAAACGCTGATAACTCGCTCCAATCGAACAAAGAATTTCGCATGCATTTGGAGTGAGGTTTAGAGTAATCAGAGCATAACATCGGCCACGGCTCTCTCAATTTTTTGCACTCTCTCGTCGCCAACGTGGCCGCGTCCTCCACTGTGCGAAGGGAGCGCGTTTGCAGCGCTCCTTATTGAGAATAATAAAAGTAACACAAAAATCCTAATCAAATCTGATTTTGCAAAAAATTCTTATGACATTAAATTCTTACTCAGCACCTCACAAATGTCAGACTAGTTGTTATTTTCATGTTTTGGACATGGGTGGCTAATTACTGATAATTGCTGATAACGACCAGTTGTTAGGTTTTAGAAATTATAGAAAAAAAAGGACAACAAAAAAGACGGCTGGTACGTACGGACGGCGAGCGCATTTTGATCTTTCTTATATAGAAAATTATAGACTAGTCTGTGTGTTTGTTTGTTTGTTTGTCTCACACAAGAGATTGCATTCAACAAAACTCCAGTTCTCCAGTTGTACCTTTTTTGGTACCAAATTTATAAAACTGTACACGCCATACCAGTCGCCCAATGCGCCACCAAGTTCGTCGGATAATGAAATAATTTTTTCACTCGAAAATTTACTTTTTTGAAATATTAAAATCATAATCTGATTATTCAGGATGACACCATCATTTTAATCCAAAAATGAGACTTTTTGTGAAAAAATGACCGAGCCTTAGGGTTTTAAAAGGCTGGGGTGCTGTGCGCCGTGGAGCAGGGGCAGGGGCAGGGCCAGGGGTACAGACAGCTAATTACACCTCTAATTAAAGGGAGCCGGCGTCTCATCCGCGTTGATTGCCATCATCTCAAGAAAATTGGAATTGTCGAGAGCCGAGAAGCACGTGAACAATTTTATGGCCGACTCGAAGCAAAAAGTTTTAAAAATGCGCCAGGTAGAAACAATTTTGGAAGGCAAGAAAAACCCACGAAGAATCGAAAAATGTGAAAAATTCAGACTGTCATTTTTTCTCGAAAACAAATTGGTATTTTGTTCGGTTATTTTGCCGCAACGCACAGTGTCCAGGATTTGAAAAGTGGGCAGAACCGAGCAAAACGCGCTCCACTGGATTTATCGCGCGAAATTCAAATTTTGACGCATTTTTATTTATGTTTTTCGGGAGAAAAAGCATAAATTCCTAATTTTTTCCCAAATATGCTCTGTATGAATTATAGCTGAGGTCTTTAGAAATTTTTAAGCCTAAGAACGTCGAATTTGGTTCAGCCACTATCTTTACTATCTTTCTTATATAGAAAATTTTAGATTAGTCTGTGTGTTTGTTTGTGTGTCTCACACACGAGTTTGCAGTCGACAAAACTCGAACCCACGACCTTTCGATTGACGTTCAAACGTGCTAACCACTATACCACAAGGGTCACGAGAACTTGAAAGAAATAGGGAAAATAAATGATTGCCAGTTCTCTTAAAAAAAAAACGAAAATCAATAAAAAAAAATAAATATTTGACGAAGGCGACTTAGTCGCCACAAGCTGCAGGCTTGTTACTAATAAAATTTTTCTGTGTGTCTGTCTGTCTGTGTATGGGTATGTTCGCGGTGCTGGCGCAGTCCCCAGAAGTCCGTGGGAAGCCAAAATTGGAAATCTGAGTCTCCTGAATGCCGCGATGATGCCCGTCTTTTCCAAATTTTGATATCATTTTTTTGAAGGGTACTTTACTGTTAGGCCGGCCGGTCCACATTTTTTTATTCTGCATTTTTTGCTTTTCTACAGTCGAAAGGAAATCCGACAGGAATCTGTGGGTGGGTTGAAATCTCATTGCACACATAAGGGGAATAATTCCACCTGCGCGGTGTCCAAGTGGATTGTAGTCTACACAGGTAAAGCGCGTCCAACTTATAATAGGTGTAAGCCAAATATAGGCCTATTTTGGGCTTAAAATAAGTCAATCGCGGGTGGCAGCGGCTACCCTCCTGCAACAGACTTATCGCGCACGCGGTGTGTGCGGCGACCGCACTAGGCCTATTACAAGACATCGCGATGCAAACGCGCTCTACGGCTTCATTGTTTTATTGGGCGGCCTAAATTTTTTGTCATCATTTCATTGCTTTTTTTCCAAGTTTTCATAGCTTTTTTAGTACGTTTTCCATTTGATTTGTTTATTTTTTACAAAATTTTTTTTAACAATTAACGTTATTGTGTTTTCAATCGGGTCGCGACATCAGAACGTGAAACCTCGCCACCTTTTTCCACGAAAAAATTCAAAATGCACTAACTTAATGTTTGCGTGAAAAAAAAATGGACGGAGTTTCACATTTTGATGTCGCAAATCGATTAAAAACACAATATTTTGTTTTCAATCGAGTTGCATCGTTAAAAATGAAAATCCGCCACGTTTTTCACGAAAATATTAAATTTTAGCTCATTTTTAATAGTTCCATGAAAAACGTATGCTGGTTTTCATTTATTTTTTTAATTTTGCGACCTTCTTAATAACAATATGCGTTTTGGCATGAGTGTTGCACTAAAGTTCTTTTTCGTTCCCTTTTTTAGCCCCGTCCGTTTCCTATTTCCGTTTTTTTTTTTAGTTTTTCCGGAACTTGAAAACCTTATGGGGTTATTCACGAAATGGGAAAAAACGGCAAAAAACTGCGCGAAAACTCGGAAAATGCTCAGATTGATCTGAAATTTTGGGAAATAAGGGAAAAAATTCTCCCGGACAGTACCCCAAAATTTCAGCCAAAAATATCGATTTAAAGCATTTTCAGAAAAAAAGCAATATTTCTTAAAAATCGATATTTTGGTCTGAAATTTTGTGGGAATGTCCTGGAGAGTTTTCTCTCTCATTTCCCAAAATTTCAGGTAAATCGGAGCATTTTCCGAGTTTTCGCGCAGTTTTTTTGCCATATTTTGCCATTTCGTGAATAACCCCATTATTTTTCGGCGCTGCTCGCACCTGTATTATTATAGATTTACGTAGCGAGACAGCGTGTCAGTTATTTTGCCACGATTCAACATTTGGCGGCAAGAGACGAAACAAATTTTGCAAATATTTTTTCATTTTGCTGGCGCACAACTTGCAGCAACGAATCGCTACGTCACGCGAACATTACATTTTAGTGCATTTTCAATTTTTGCGTTAAAAAAGTGGGCGAGATTTAACACTTTGATGTCGCAACTCGCTTGAAGACACAATAATACTGCTGAATCTTCTTTCGTTAGATATTTCTGGGCCGTATTCATGAAGCCATTCGGAATTCCGAATGTCCTCCTGAATACGGCCCCTGCTATTTTTTCCGGAAACTCTCTTTTATGCACTGAACATTTCAGATTATGATGGACAGCTCGGACACCACGCGACATCAACGACGTCAGAAACGGCCTCTCCTGTAGCTCCTGGCAGGTCTCCTGGACACCGTGCAAGACTCCGGAAACGGACGGAAACGGCGACGTGTGACGTCATTTCTTGTTAATTTTAATGGTTTGGCTTTGGTAAGCTTTTTAGAAATTTAAAAAAATTGGCTAGCGTGTATAATTTTTTGAAAAGTTGCCATCAACTGAAAATTCCTTTTAAAATCGGATGGCAAAAATTATTTTTTCAAGTGACGTAATTTTGAGCGAGTTTGGAAGTATTTTTGACATTCTTTCCCAAACTTTCAAACCAATCCGAGCATCCAACGTATTTTATCCTTTTTTTGAATGTTGTCCACTGACTATTGAATTTTACCAAAAAGATAAGATTATTAAAAAAAAAAACACCCCAGAAAAACGAAGTACACGTTGGCCATTCTTTTAAAATTCTGAAAGCTCTCCCGGCTTATTTTATGTTGTTTATTTGTTTTCTGCTCGATTTCCATTGTTTGTTAATAACTTACCAAAGTGTTCATGTGTTTTAACTTCAAATATGCAATAAATTCGATTATTTTCATCAGTAAAATTTATTTGGGCAAGCTGGCTTGAATTCAAGCACGGCGGAGCCAAATATTTCTTGTGATGACCTGTGGCATGCCTATTGTAAGCCCACAACCGAGTTTGTAATGACAGCGAAAGGCCTATTATAGGCGTGAAATAGGCTTTCTAACAACCGCGGTAAGCAAATCGTAGGTGAAAATTACCCGCGACAAGCTTATTTCAGGCCTATTACAGGCGCCGAGCCGCGATCAGCCTGTTACAGGCTTACTTCGGTGTCCTTCGCGTGTACTCGATAGGCCTTGCGCGCAACCTATTATAAGCTGAACGCGCACTACCTGTGTAGGCTGGCGCGTGGGAGGTCGGAAGTTCGAGTTTTACTGTGGTTTTTTTCTTTTTTGTAACTGATTTTTGTTTAGTATGTGTCAATTCAGTCTACATAATTAGATATAGGTACGTTTCATCACATTTTTGAGCAATTTTTTAAATTTTATTTCGAGTTTTTTTTCCTCTCTGTTTTAGTTTCTGAGCGGTTATGGACCAAATCTAGCACATATTTCTGTTATTTTAATTTAATGTAAACGAGAAGTTTAATTGATTGTTCTGCATTAAACTGCCCAAAATGCACGTTTGCATTGGACTGAGATAATTGAAAAGTTCAGGAGAATAGGTTTACTAATGAGTTTTTACTGAGCTACTGTAGGCTCATGCGACGATTTTCGTCAAATTCTGACTGAGGAGTTAATGATAAAGTGGCCAACTCTATTTAAACAATATTCTAAACTGTTACTCATTTTGAAACTATCCATTCAGCCCAAAACATGTTGTTGAAACCAGAGCAAGTGAACTTTTAACTACGGGTTTAGAGGAAAGGGAAAAATTGGAATAAATAACGATTCAAGATAACTTAATGAGTGAAGAAGACTTTTCGTTATGAGTTTTTATAATGGATTCGTGACTGAGTGATATGAAATTGGAAGACAAAAAATCTCTTCGGTTACTTCTTTTTTTCGAATAATAACTTGAATTCGAGTGCCACTCCTCCTTGAATCCATTATAGTATTGGAAAACGCATTAGAATATAAGAATTTTGTTCAGTTTGAAAACGTTAGTTCTTATTTCAAATGTTCTTGCGCAATGCATCGGGTTGAAACCCCCAAAAATTGTTTTTTTTTTTCTGCACTGAATAGGTTTGTGACATATTTCTTTTCTCAGGCAATATACAAAAACGGATTGACAGGCACACAGAAGAACTTTGAGATTTTAATTGATTCAATTTTGGGTACTTACTCAATTTTTCTTTTGACATACATTAAAACTCTTTGAAAAACCAGGAGGACTTGGGCGTTCCCAAGCTTGCCCAGAAGGTTTTTGACGGCGATAGCCGTCAACAACCTTCTGGTTTCGAAATAATCGTTATGAGTTTTTTGGTGTTTTTGCAGGATAAATGTTTACGAAAATCGAAGTTTGGGGAATTTTATGGTACTAAAAGATACAATACATACATTTTACAAAGAAAAACAGGTTTTATTGAAAGAAGAATAATAAAATCAATTTTTAAAAATGCGCAAGCACCGAAACTCCGGTAAAAAACGGCCCATTTGCCGCAAAATTTGCAACTGTGCCGTTTTGAACAGCACTTTGCCATCCCGTAACCTGTTTCTCTACCCGTGCTGCTCCTTTGCTATACCCATGCCGCACCTTGGCATTATACCCGTGCTGGACATGATAGAGATTTGGAATACTAATGATAATAAACCAGAATTATATTAAAAATGAAACATTTAATTATTAATTAGTAAGTGAAAAAAAACTAGGTTCAACGATCCGACCGAAATTCCCTCCGAATTGGCGTAGTTGGCGTCGTCCGTCAAGTTTCCTGTAGAAATTGAGTAAAACGCGTGTTTCTATAATACATTTTTTGAAACGGAGCTTCGCCATATGGACCTATTCATAGGAGAAAAAATAACAACTTGCAGGCTTTTTCGGAAATGGAAATTTCCGATTTTGTAATTTTCTCTTCCGATGTTCCGACAGACGGAATTCCGATTTCCGCTCGGAAATATCGGAAATGAACCTGAATAGGTCCATAAAATCTTATATTATCCAGAAAGTTTTAAATAGGAAATTTGTGTTACGGACATGCTAAAATTTTTCCAAAAAAAAAAAGGATTTTTCGTATTGTCGGCCCGCCAAAATAGTCAAACGCGCTCCGCTGAACTCAATACTACGTGGATTTTATTTTGGTTTCCAAATTTTTTCATTTCACGTGTAAATTCAACGTGAAATAAAATAATTTGGAAACCAAAATGAAATCCACGTAGTATTGAGTTCAGCGGAGCGCGTTTGACCGACGTGGCGGGCCGATAATACCAAATTTCGACAGAAAAACATGTTTTTTTGGGGGTGCTACAGTATAGAACTGCGCGGAATATAACCGCCTGAAACTGAGCTGTACCGACCCAGAACCGCTCGAACAACTCGAAGAATTATTTCGTTGTACATTGTGAGGCCCTGAATTCCATTTCGTGCAATTGTTTTTTTAGTACAGTTTCATTACAGCCGGTTCTATTCCGTGCGGGTTCTATACCGTAGCACCCCCGTTTTATTTTTCCAACATCGAAAAAAAAAAACTATTTCCGACGGAAACGGAATTATCTTCGGAAATCATTTTGTCTCGGAACGGAATCGGAAATTTCCGAAAAAGCCTGCTCCCGAGTACGAGAGAATGTCCGGAAGTATTGTTTCCATTATTGCTTAAAGTTTCAGGCCAATCGGAGCATTTTTCGAGTTTTCTCTGCATTTGTGCTGGTTTTAGCCAACAGCTATCAGCCCCCTCAGCGCAATGGAAATGGCGTCTCCTAGCGGATGGTCCAAGGATTTTTGCGGATGGTCTATCGACCAAAAATTGTTTTAGAATAGCTGACAAACGATTATTTAGCTTACCTCAACAGTTAGAAACTGTTTAAAAAAGACAGAATTTGGAAATTTTAAAAACTGACCGAGATGTGATTTGAGAAACCCCTCGCGAGAAGATGGTCTATGGAAAAAATGCCGTTATCAGGGGGTCCTGACAGCTATTCTGACATATCCCCCTGAAAAATCAGCTGATCTTTTTTATCGAAGCATGCTTCTTCCCAGGTCCCTCCGGTATTTCCAATGTTTATCCTGAAGAACCTATATCAAAATGATGCGGGGGATTTTATAGAATGTTCTCGGCAACCGCCCTTCAGCCAATAAACAATTTCAAATTCAAAATTCTATCAAAAACCAACCAGATAAGTAAGTAAGGTATTGATCTCCGGTTTACAAAACTAAATTCACAGTGACAGCCTAACTGCTTATTCATTGGGTCTCAGGCGCACCCCAATCAACCGCTCTGGTTGAGTACATACGGACGCGACTAGAAGATTAAAAAAAAAAGAAGACCGATACCACGGCATGTGTGATCCTGCGAGAAAGGGAAACAAATAAAATCTTAAGTACTACATATTAGTATGCTATTCTTACAACTCGTGCCGTCTCATGCCCCTAGAGTTTGAAAATGGGGCGCCAAACCAGACGTTTGGTATTTTTCAAAAACATATTCATCTTAATCAATCGGTAGGTCAAAAAACAAGTTAATTTTCGACATTGTCTTCGAATCTTTCCATAGCGTCACGATCTTCCTCCAACTGCTGATTACACTCGTCTGAAAAATAAAAATAAAAACATTGAAAGAAACCATTTACAAAAAAATACCTTCACTTATACTTGTTTCGCTTGAACTGGGGCTTACTGGTTTTCCTTTCAGTGAGGGAAAGCTTTTGTAGCAACATATCCACACCACGAAGGGGACCGCGACAACAGCCAACACTACGCCCGCAACAATCCAAAAGAGTGACCTGAAAGCAATTTTTCAAATTTAGTTTTACTTGAAAATAATTTACCACCAGCTCATCCCATCAGGTTTTTCAGAGAAGAACGTTGTGAAAAAGCTATCTGCTTCTCCTAGTAACGTCCCGAGCGAGCCATTTTGACGCATGAAAGCGTATTGTAGTCCTTCCAGCTTGATGAGGCTTTTCTCGGCGTTCCAAACGCTTTCTGACTCTCCGACCCATGATGATTTCAAATAATTGATTGCGGAAACCATCGATGTGAAGTTGAATACCGGAAATTTGATAGAGTCCAGAAAGATGAACGTTTTCCCAAACGATCTCAAATTTCCTTCAGGAAGAGTTGAATTCGAAGGACGAACTTTGATTGCTGGCAAAATGCTAGACAGCGATGTGCTTATTGAAGACATATTGCTCCATCCATAACAGACTAATTGTTGCTCATTGGGTGAGAAACTTTTAATCGACTCCACTAGTTTCATGCCATTGGCCACCAAGTCTTGAAAATCTTGACTGAGGTCCTTGCTTTGAAAGAAACGCAAAAGACGTTCAGTGTACGTCAATTGATACGTTAAATTGCGAGCGAAAGTGAAGCCTGATAGCCGATGCGAACCTTCCGCATTTCTCATTTCCAGTTTAAAGATATCCTCTAACATCTTCGAATCGTTCATTTTGGACTTGATCGAGACCAAAACATCTGGAATTCCTTTGATTACCCCACGTTCTTCGTTGGAAAGAGAGGATAATGCATTTAAAAGTTTTACGAGGAGATCTACAGCAATTATGTCAGGCTTGACGGTGTTTGGAGTTTCGATTAAACTTCGAATGTTGGCGACAGTGGTCGTTTTGTTGAATTCGACAATTGTTTTGAAGTATACCGAGGCTGCATTCTTTCCGCTTTCGAGAAGACCCAGCTGGTTCTGAATGAATTCGACATTCTGAGAATATTTTGAAATATTCAATTCATTTTTCAACATGCCGAATTTTTCTTCGTCTTTTTTCAGCTTTCCGTAAGACAATTTAAAGGAGTCTAATTCTTGTGTCGAAAACTGAGAAATTTCAGGCGCGTCGAGAAAACCTGCCAGCTGAGTTTGGAAACTTGTGAAAGGCTCTGGAGCATTCAAAAGTTGTTTGAACTCATCCAAGACTGTGGAGTTCACATCGGCTCCCATCTTTCCAAAAGTGCCGTTCACTTCAGACAACGAATTCGATACGTCTTTTGGGTTGACCTTGTTAATGATTTTCAACGAAATCAAACTTTTCCGGACTGTATTTGCGTAAACTTCCCGGTCCGATTGCATCCATTCTTTTGAGCTAAGCTGACTTTGAAAATTCGACATGGGTTGTAAAACTCGTATCAACTCGTTCACAGACTTTCCTCCATTTAAAATTCCTTTGATCCAATCATCTTTGAGGTTCTCGAACATCGTTGCCAAATCTTTGGAACCTTTAGGAAATGCAATTAGCAATTTCTTATCATATCCGAAAACACTTGTGGCAAGTATCGTGTTTATGTGATCTAGCATCTCAACAATATGCTTTTTGTTCTTCTCATCCAACCATGACTTGATATTAGTGGCAGACCACAATAAACTGTTGAGACTTGCGTTCAGATTGTTGAGGAACGTTTCGTTGGTCAGCAGTTGGTACTGCTCGAAATCAAGAATGAACGAGCGCAAACTCTCCAAAGAATCTTCGAACTTCTGGATACCGATGCTTCTTTCCAAGTTCTTTAAATCACTATCATGTAAAAAAATAAATTGCGGCTTAAAAGTTGAAAAATGTTTTACAGCGATTTCCACATTCGGATTAGAAGAATTAATCTCCTGGGAGAGATTATTCAAGTGCTGGACTATTTGAACAACTCGAGATGATATTGAGCCTAAATCAATATTGAAACCATCCAACGAGGCGATGATTTGGTTGATGAAAGATGAATGCAAAGTAGAGTTGCCAAGCAACAAAACTTTGTTTAAATTTTCCGTGGTTTCGTTAATCACGTGTGCTGGTCGAGCAGTTATCGAATCAACTGTCTTCACAGCCTTGGCAGCAACACGGAACTCCTTATCATTGAGAATATCGAGCAGAGTCGAATTTCTCACATCCAATGCTTCGGCCATCACCTCTTTCATCCTGACTGATCCGGCATTAATCTCATTCTGGAGCGAAATAGCATTCATCAGACGAGCTAGAGTGCCCGTTTTTCTCTCGATTTTTTTCATAGCTTCCATATCGTTGCTTGGATTATATCCCGAGTTGGAGAACAGATAATGAAAGACTATTCCGATCCCAATAACTAGAAGAACAAGTACCAACAGTTTGAAGTTGTAGCCAGCGGCTTCCCGGGACGTACCAGTATCCTTCTCCTCATCCATCGTTTCCGTGATGAACTTGCAACTTTCTTTTTTCCGAGGGACTGGAGTCGCTTGCATCCGATGGAGTTGGCAACAGCAGTTGGCCTGGAATTAGTTTTATTGCATGGAATTTATGATTAACGTGTCTAACGTGCCTATCTTTTCCTTTTTCAGTACCTATTTTCATCATGTTCTTACAATGTTCATTATCTACCAAAATCAAAAACACTCTGTATAAACCCTGCCATTTACTGAGCGGGGCAACCGGAAAGAAAAGAGAGGTGTGGTATTGCGTGATCCGATTGATCATAGAAAAGCTAAAGCGGGAACATTCTATTAAACCACCCCGCATCATTGTGATATAAACGTGGGCGACCGGAGGAAGCTGGGTGGAAGCATGCTTCGATTCAAAAAAGTCAGCTCTGATTTTTCAAGGGGTTAGGTATCTTTACTATTACTGTATAGTTATTACTGTTTCACCTGTATAGTGGCTACGTGGCTAATTACCGTAAAACCTGTAATAGAGGCGCATGTGCCTCTATTTTCAACCCTCCCTTTTTGATGATATTTAATTGCAAAAACGCTACAATTTGAGATGTTTGCATATAATTTTCAAACCGAAATGGTAAAATATTTAAAGCTTACTTCTAAATGATAAACTATTAAAAAGAACAATAGCAACAGAGAAAGTGATACACATAGAAGTACGCCTCTATTAGATGTGCGCTTCTATTACAGGCTACTTGGTTTCCGGTAAGCTGATATGTTGTTATTCCACAACGCACCCACGCATCCACCCCATTAATTCCATTATGCCTTATCGGATCCACGGAGACTCATGCAACAATCCAAGACGCGCGGATTCATATCGGAACCGTTACGTTTCCAATTAACGTGCCATTCGTTTTAAATCCTTCAGGATGTAAAATATCCCCCGGGTACAAATTTAAAAAAAACATGCCTAATTCTACAGTATTACCCTAACTAGATGGATAGATGCGCGCCAACACATAATGGAGCTATTCACAGAAGTCGATAAACGTCGAATAATGTCAAAAACCAATGGTAAAAAAAGTGCTTTTTGACCATGATAGACCATTAGTGAGGAGGCACAGAGAAAAGGTAAATACGTTTACAACCCCTTTTGTGCTACGCCAGGCTGGCCAAATGGGAAAACCCAAGTGAGGAAAAGATCTCACCTAATTCCGAAGAGGATTGTTGACCTCCGCCATTTCCTTTTCGAGAAGCTCGGGAGTTTCGCTTTTTCACTGAAAAATTTAAAATATTGAAGCGTTTTTCCAACATCAAAAACACATATTGTTACAAGACATGAATAACTGTATGATGAAAAGTGACACAAACTTACTTGCTTAGAAGCTGGAGTATAATCCAAAGCTACCACAGTGAATTAATAATTCTTTCACCAGCTCTCGAGTGAAAGGTTACACGTTTTGATCAGATAAGATCCGTGAACAGTCCACGTATAATGTATTCGTGGCAGAGTGACACTGGAGTTCACGCGTTTATTCAAAAAAAATAAATAAATAAATAACCGAAGAAATGAAGAACTGTTTTGTCTCCCAGTTTTACGTGAAATTTCACTTGGTCTTTTCCATACTTGTGAAACACAGTGAATCTTTTACTACGTCAAGCCAAAATTTCTTTGACCAAAAGTTCACCAATCAGCGAAAAAATGGGCGGGATTTAGTTGCAAAAGGCTGGCACAGATTTTCTAATGGCTTCGTTTTCGAATTACCTGGTGAAGAAATTGCAATTTTACGAACAAATGGTATGCAATTCGAAGGAAAAACATCTAAAAGATTGTGCAAAAATAAATTACAGTTGAAAACAGTCATGCGACAAGTTTCAGGTCTCTATTAGCTAAAGGCGAAACTTAGGCCATACCTTAAACAAATCTTGTGGGGTCGGTGGCAGCCCGTTTCGGGTCAACTTTTTTTTTTAAACGTAGCTATTGTCGACCCACCAAAATGATCAAACGCGCTCCCCTGAACTCAGTACTACGTGGATTTCATTTTGGTTTCCAAATTATTTCATTTCACGTTGAATTTATACGTGAAATGAAATAATTTGGAGACCAAAATGAAATCCACGTAGTACTGAGTTCAGCGGAGAGCGTTTGATCTCTTTGGCGGGCCAACAATAATTAAATGAAGAAAAATAATTATTGAGCCGATTTTTAATTTAGGCTTTTATTTTTCCGAAAAGTACAAAAAACTGAAAATGGAAGAGAAAATTCGATATTTTTTTACTAGTCCGCGACACCTTTAACAAATTTGCTAGAGCCGGTAGTGAACCGATTTGAGCCAACTTTTTTTTTAAAAGGTAGTAAATTAAACGAAGAACAATATTTATTGGGCCGATTTTTCATTTTGGACTTCATTTTCAAAATAGCTCCAGGATTTCTTTCATGGAAGAGAAAATTTCTCAAAATGGCCTACGATCCGCATCGGCACGTAGTAAAAGATTCACTGTGTGAAACTTGTGAAGTTCGACCTTTCTTACTTTTTCGAATAAACACGTGAACTCGTTGCGAATACGTGATAATTCCGCTTTCTGACGACTTCGTCACCTTGCTTTTTTTCTTTTTTACCTCATTGGAAAAATGTTCCAACAAGAAAAATTATAAAAAGCGAAAGTATACATGTTTACAACAGAATGTAAAAAATGGCTCTGGGACGTTTCAAAACTTTTTTGCATTTTTTCGTAGCGTTTTTTGCCAATTGACACCAAAAAGCACGCTCATTAGGTTTTTTTTTTTGCTTTTATCAATTATTTGTATTTTTATGGAAATGTAAATACACTAGTACGCCGCAAAAATGCAAAAGTTTTGAAACGTCCCAGTTTTGAAACGTCCCAGAGCCCCTATATCAGAATGTTTTTTTTTAAATGTTCCCAACAACTGCACGAAATAGAACTCAAGGCCTTACAATGTACAAAGAAATAATGCTTCGAGTTGTTCGAGCGGTACTGGGTCGGTACAGCTCAACTACCGTAAAAACTGTAATAGAACACCACCTTTAATAGAACGCCGCCTGTAATACAACGCCACCCCCAACGTCACTTCGAAAAATAGAACGCCACCCTCTAATAGAACGCCACCCTGTAATACACCACCACTCTGAAAAACTGCGGCCTATAAACATGAGCCGGTGTTCCAGTCATTTTTTTTCAACGTGGATTACTGTAATAAAGTACACAAACACCGATGTGTGCAATGAAAAATAAAGCTAGCTGATTACAGAGGGTACTACGGTATAGAACTCGCACATAATAGAACTGAAAAAAAAATTCTTCCTCGGGTTGTTCGAGCGGTTCCGCTCCAATCCAGGCATTCGGTGCGAGTTCTATACCGTAGTAGGATGACAGTTTAGTCTCTTGAATTCGAATAACAGTACAAATTCATATTCTCGGTCCGCCATGACGGTCAAACGCGCTCCATTTAATTTAATATTTTTTGATTTTTATTTTGGTATCCAAATTACTTCATTTCACGTATAAATTAAAAGTGAAATAAAATATAATGGATTCGTGGCGAAGTGGCAATTTTTCACGTTTTTATTCGAAAAAATGAAGAAATAACTGAAGAAATGAAGATATTTTTCGTCTTTCAGTTTCACGTGAAATGTCACTCCGTCACGAATTTATTATATTACCGTTTTGAAAAAGTTGTCATCCCCGAAGCCGCGTAAACTTTGCTTTTAGGCTCCGCCTCTTCACGCGAATTTTAACCTTTTTAAAAATTTCACGAAAAAAAAGTGAAGGAAAATAAAATTTACACGAAATTCGCGTGAAGGGCTTAATTTTAAATTTATCGCGCTTTGGTGATGACAACTTTTTTAAAATAATAATAATTCGGAATACACAATGAAAATCACAAAGTACTAAAATCAGTGGAGCGCGTTTCACCGTCGTTGCGGGTCGACAATATTTACACTCGTTTTTTTTTTTCAATTTTTTCTGTTGATTTTTATTTATTTTTGGTTGTTGAAAGATGAAATTTGATTTTTTTTTTCTGAAAATTCAGCTCCGAAAAATATACCGCCACCCTCTAATAGAACACCACCTCTAATACAACGCCACCCCTAGACCCACTCCGAAAAATAGACCGCGGCAAGAGTGAAGATCAACTCCCCACCGATGGAAGAACAACCCCACACCAAAAATAACAACTCCCCACCAAAAAAACATGTAACACGGAAAGTTCACGTAAAAAAGATGGGTGTGCATACGCATGACCGAAACTTTGAAAAACTTAGCGGTGTCGCGCCACGTGTCAGCCTCCTTCCTGCGCTGCTCAAGCAATATCAATGCGCAATCGAGGAGATCGAATCGAAGTGCAAAAAAATATATATATTCACACAACTGAAAACATCAGTTCCCTACATAGTTTCCATTGTCTTGGTCGCCATAACTGAATTCGGGGTACCACCAGTGTGAATTTTTGGGTGGGGAGTTAAAGTTCCAAAGTGGGGGGCCAATATTCTAGTGGTGTGGGGTCAATGTTCACAAGCCCCACCTGTGAACATGTTCCCCCCAAAATCAACAGTGGGGAGCTGTTATTCATGAACTTGCACTCCCCAAATCGGTAAAATAGCCCCCCGGAAAATATCGTGTACTTGAGCTCCCCGAAAAAAAATTAAAAAGTTTTCCACAATGTGGGGAGTCAAACTCCCTTTTTGGGGAGCTTTATTCCACGTGTGGGGAGTCATATGTGGGTGGGGGGCTTATGTTCACATTCGCCTAGACCGCCATGGCGCTATATTACAGCTTTTACGGTAAGTTGTATTCTTCTAGTTGTCTTCTCTAAGTTGTAAAATTAAAACCAGTGGCTTCACGGGACGTACCAGTATTCTCCTCCTTATCCGTCGTTTCCGTGAGCAGTTTTTCTTTTTCCGAGGGACTGGTGTCGCTTGCATCCGATGGAGTTGGCAACATCAATTGGCCTGGAATTAGTTTTATTGCATGGAACTTATGATCGACGTGTAGACCATCTTTCCTTTCCTGTTTTCTGTACCTATTTTCATCATGTTTTATAAATGTTCATCATATAATGGATCCGTGGCGGAGTGACCATTTTTTTCACGTTTTTATTCGAAAAAATGAATAAATAAATTAAGAAATGAAGAGATTTTTCGTCTCCCAGTTTCACGTGAAATGTCACTCTGTCACGAATCCCCTTTTGTGCTACGCCAGGCTGGTCAAATGGGAAAATCCAAATAAGGAAAAGATCTCACCTAATTCCGGAGAGGATTGTTGACCTCCGCCATTTCCTTTTCGAGAAGCTCGGGAGTTTCGCTTTTTCACTGAAAAATTTAAAATATTGAAGCGTTTTTCCAACATCAAAAACACATATTGTTACAAGACATGAATAACTGTATGATGAAAAGTGACACAAACTTACTTGCTTAGAAGCTGGAGTATAATCCAAAGCTACCACAGTGAATTAATAATTCTTTCACCAGCTCTCGAGTGAAAGGTTACACGTTTTGATCAGATAAGATCCGTGAACAGTCCACGTATAATGTATTCGTGGCAAAGTGGGGGTACGACAGAATAGAAATAGGCGAAATAGAAATGCTACAAAATAGAAATGCTACAAAAAAGAACTGGAAAAAATAGAACTGAGCGAAATAGAAATGTTACGAAATAGAACGGCTACAAAATAGAAATGAGCGAAATAGAAATGCTACAAAATAGAAAAAATTTTGGCGATGGAGCGCGTTTGCATTATTTTTTCAATTGCTCAGTTTTTCGCCGATTTTCCATTTTTTTTTCTGAAACTGCATTGATTTTATACCTTTCTTCATTTTCGATGTTGTTAAGTGCGTAAAATATCTGAAAATTACTGAAAAATCCTATAATAATCGGAAAATTCGAAGAATAATGCAAACGCGCTCCATCGCACCGATTTCTATTTCGCCCATTTCTATTTTGTCACATTTCTATTTCGCGCTGTTCTATTCCGCTCATTTCTATTTTGTAGCCGTTCTATTTTTTCCAGTTCTTTTTTGTAGCATTTCTATTTTGTAGCATTTCTATTTCGCATATTTCTATTCTGTCGTACCCCCGGCAAAGTGACACTGGAGTTCACGCGTTTATTCAAAAAATTAATAAATAAATAACCGAAGAAAAAGAAATGTTTTGTCTCCCAGTTTCACGTGAAATTTCTTTTCTGACGACTTCGCCACCTTGCTTTTTTTCTTTTTTACCTCATTGGAAAAATGTTCCAACAAGAAAAATTATAAAAAGCGTAAGTATTCTGTTTTCAATCGACTTCCGACATGAAAACGCGAGACTCCGCCCACTTATTTGTGCCGTTCTATCTGCGTCTCTTCAAATATCACTGTGTTCGCGTGGTCGCGCACAAATAAGTAGGCGGAGTCTCGCGTTTTCATGTCGCAAGTCGATTGAAAACACAATACTTTCGCCTTTTATAATTTTTCTTGTTGGAACATTTTTCCTTAAAGAGGTAAAAAAGAAAAAAATCTCACTAATTTTCCAGGTTTTGTGCCGGACCCGGCAATGCGTTCCAAGACTTTTCGTGGGAAATTAGGCTATTTTCACAGTTTCTGAGCAGTTGCGGAGACGAGAGTAATAAGTCTATTACATATTGTGTTTTCAATTGCAGCATGAGAACGAGATATATAAAACGAGGGTGCTACCTCGGAATAGAACTGAAGTGTAATAGAACTGCAGCGATATAAAACTTGCTTCGCAATAGAACCGTTCGGTAAAGAACTGTAGCAAAATAAAACTGTTTTGGAATAAAACTGTTCGGAATAAAACTGTAGCGTTTTGGAACTAAATTGAGCGCGATTGCATTGCTTGGCCGTCAAGGCGGGCCGAGAAAAAAATGATAAAAGTTTATTTAAAAAACAACAAAACAAACAATTTTTGATGAATAGCTCAAATATAAAACTGTTGAAAAAAGCACGCGCATGAGAAATTCCAATATTTGAATGAGCAAGCAATGCAATCGCGCTCCGTTGCTAATTTAGTTCCAAAACGCTACAGTTTTATTCCGAACAGTTTTATTCCGATCAGTTTCATTCCGAACAGTTTTATTTCGCTACAGTTCTATTCCAAAGCGAGTTCAATTTTGCTACAGTTCTATTACGCGTCAGTTCTATTACGAAGGTAGCACCAAAACGAGAGATAAGTGGTCGCGCGAAAAAAAAAGTGGGCGGAGTCACGCGTTCTCATGTCGCAAGTCGGTTGAAAAAACAATAGTGTCGAAGGAAAAATAAACTCGGGTATAGCTTACACCGGGATTACGGTAATTTCCAAAATAATTCATCGAAAAAAAAATCATCAGCTAAACTGAATAATCTTAATGAGATTGCAATTTAACAATAGTTGGGAAAAAGTGAACATTTGGAGAGAAAAATAAATAAATTGCAAATGAAATATACAGGAACCATTTTTCGCAAATTTTCAACCAATTTTAGCACAATCCCTCATCTTCGTCTTCAAGACTTTGCGCGTTTCCAGACGATGCCACTTTCAGATTTTTCATCAATCGGAGGTACTGAAAATGGTTTAAAAATGGAGAACTTTAATATTTTAAAGAAAAACAACCAATTACCTCATTATCCATAGATCGGAGGGCCCCATTCTTGAGCACATTCTGAAAACTTTCATCATCATTCGCGTCATAGTATCCGATTAGATTTTCACAGAGACGCCCTTCTTCCGAACATTGGAAATCTGGTGATTGGCTGAAAATACAAAAATGGAAATAATTAATTACTTTCCCAATTATGGTATGGGTTATAGCAAATTAAGTACTTTAGTAGTCCAATTTTTAAAGAACCTTTTCCGAAACCGTGACATACCGTAAAACCTGTAATTGAAATACATGTGCTTCTATTTTCCAAACCCCCTAAATGGGTGTACTTCTAATACAGGTGGACTTCAATTACAGGTTTTACGGTATTTTTTCACCACTTTTCCTAATTAGTCCCGCCGCGATTTTGGGGTGCTGCCCCGAGGCAGAACTCCCCGAAAGAGAACTGGTACGAAAGAGAACTGCGCCCAAAGCAGAACCAGCCCGAAAGAGAACCGCCCGAGTTAGAACTGGTACGTAAAAGAACTGGTACAAATACGAACTGCCCAAACCAGAACCGAAGGATTTAGTAGAGTTATAGCAGAGAGTTTATAGTTTCCCATATTTTTTTTTTGCTTAAAAATTGTAAGTTTTAATTATATATGTCTTCAATAACCAATATGAAAATGCATATAAATGCGCGCCGCGATTGCAAATTTTGTTGCATTTTTTAGCATGAACATTGCGATTTTAGGATGAGTAATTCAGTTTAGGGAGTGTCATTTTATTGTTTTTCCATTCGTTTAAAATTGCTAGAAGTTTATGGACCTATTCATTTGAATTAAAATGAATTTTTATGTCACATTTATTCAATGCATTACAACATATTAATGAATTAATCTAAATTTTCCTGAACCATTGAGTTTGAGTTTTTCTGAAAATCGCGCCTTTTCATCCTGGTCAAAAAATGCATCTTTTGTCATCATTTTTGTGTAAACTAGTCCACTGTTTAAAGGCGCATGCATGTATTTGTTAATAAGTTCACTTATTTGACCAGGATGGCTAGGCGCGATTTGCAGAAAGGCTCAAACTCAATGGTTCAGGAAAATTCAGATTAATTCATTAATATGTCGTATTGCATTGAATAAATGTGACATAAAAATTCATTTTAATTCAAATGAATAGGTCCATTAGAGAAATGTATTACTATATTGTTTATCCGCTGAAAAAGCAAGTGCGCTCCACGAAACTTATGCCGCGTCCAAAGTTCAAAAAATGCCTGAAATCAGGAGTCTTTTGCAGTCCAAAGTTCCACAAAAAATTCCAGAAAAAACAGGCGGTGACAGTTGAAACCGGTGTTACCGTAGTTGCTTCGCTGCGAGACCTTCTATGATAAAACTGAAATTTTCCCACAGTTGCTCAATTTTTTCTTTTTTTGCGGGAAAATTCAATTTCAAACACAGAAGGTCTCGCAGCGAAGCAACTACGGTAACACCGGTTTCAACTGTCACCGCCTGTTTTTTCTGGGATTTTTTGTGGAACTTTGGACTGCAAAAAACTCCTGATTTCAGGCATTTTTTGAACTTTGGACGCGGCATTACGAAACTTGTTAGTAATTCGTGGAGCGCACTTGCTTTCTTCACGAATGGACAATAGTCTTAAAAAATGCATATTTTTGGCCCGCCAAAATGATTAAACGCGCTCCGCTGAACTCAGTACTACGTGGATTTCATTTTGGTCTCCAAATTATTTCATTTCACGTATAAATTCAACGTGAACTGAAATAATTTGGAAACCAAAATGAAATCCACGTAGTACTGAGTTCAGCGGAGCGCGTTTGATCATTTTGGCGGTCGACAATATTTAAAATTATTTTTTAAAAGGTGATTTGGACACAGTGTGGCAGTTATACATTCAGCAGGAAAGTAAAAGAGAATAAGAGACCATTTTTTTGTTGCCCACTCTAATTCATCATTCTCTTGGTTCTCACACTCTCTCACCCCTATCGTTGAATGCATGGTAAACATTCATCCAAATGTGTCAAGAGTACTTGTAAAAAAGTCAAAAGGTAATAAACGCATTTTCTCCGGCGGAAAGTAATATGAAACTGTGGCGGTTCTGAACAGGGAAGTTCTTATTTGTACTAGTTCTGTTACGTAGCAGTTCATATTCGGGCGGTTCTCATTCGTGGTAGTTCTTTTACGTACCAGTTCAGACTCGGGCGGTTCTGCTTCGAGTAGTTCTCTGTTGTACCAGTTCCCATTCGTACCAGTTCACATTCGGGCAGTTCTCTTTTGTACCACACGGCATGCTGGCATCTACGTTTCAGCCTCATTTTATGAAATTCGATTTTTTCGCGCGTTCAATTCGCTGCGTACGTTCCGCGAAAACAAAAATAAAAACACATTTTTTTCCTGCAGATATCCCTTATTTTTTGAAAACATTTGATACAGCAGCAGTGTTGACAACGCCGCGAGGGAATGTTCTTTTAACACGGGTCTCACAGTGTTTCATCAAATGTTTAGTGTGATTGGGGCGCGTTTGCACTGAGGTAGGTGCCAGCATGCCGTGTACCAGTTCTCTTTCGGGGAGTTCTGCTTTGGGGCAGCACCGATTTTGGTGGTCCGGTCGCATAGTAAAATTGGTGTAAAAAATAATTTTTGGACACCCATTTTTCTTCCATTTTCACCTTTTTCTGATTTTTTGGACGCACCATAATGGATTCGTGGCGAAGTGGCAATTTTTCACGTTTTGATTTGAAAAAAATTATGAAATAACTGAGAAAATGAAGAGATTTTTCGTCTCACAGTTTTACTTTTTTTTTCGATTTCCGCGTTCTCCCTATGACGCAGACAGTTAAGCGCCTGCCCTGAAAGAGTAAGACATAACCTTTTATGTGGAGGTTGTCGCCTCCAGAGAACACTAACGATACAGGTAGAAAGAGGGGCTTTCAAAACTTACTAACTAGGGAATGTTCCTGAAAAAAAAAATCGTTTTTTTTTTCATAGTCTCCACCTGCACAAATTGCTTTCTACGACAACCTCCACAGAATTGTATATATAGGGATGATGATAAAGTTAATTTCCACTAATATTACCTCACAACCCAGGAATAGTCTTTGAGTGCCGCCACCGAGTCCTCCAGAGCCAAATCGACAAGAACGAGACCGATTCCGAGCTGTCCGACACGGGGGTATTCCTGAAAATTATAATTATTTGCTATATTTTTTTTGAATGAAAATTGAAGAAAATAAGTTTCTTTTAACTTGACGAAAATGACACTAATTTTTTCGCCCTTTCTTTAACCAAATAAATAAAAATTAATTTTTCATCAAAAAGTATGCGTGTGCACATCAGCGTTGTCCGCCATATTGTCCGCCACACTCCACAATTCCCCCCAAAAACTCACGCAAACTTCCACAAACTTTTCAATTTCCTCGCGAATCGAGCCTTTCGCGTCTTTATATTCGCCCTGCTGCAGGTTCAATTTTGTGATTTGTTTCAAAAATTGCGATGCCATTTTTGCGCGATCCGACTGTTGCACGAGGGCGAGTCCACGTTGGAAAATCTGAAAATGTTTCATTTTATCGTGGCTTGTTTCGCTCACTCACCGCCAATGCCTTTTTCGGATCGTCATTTTTGAGCACATCTGCCGCTTTTTCGACCGTCATCGCCGCCGTGTCAAGACTTCCGCTCTCCGCGTAACCATCAATCGCTTTTTCGAACAACACTACCGCTTCCGAAAGGTCTTTGATGTCGCGTAGCAGCATGGCGGCCCCTTCTCGAGCTCTAAAACCCATCTTATACACTTATATTCCCCTTTTCTGCCAAACTTGGCCGCATGGAATAAATTCCGGTTGAGCTCGTAGTGATCGGCAGCTTTTTGAAGGCTTGTCGCCGCTTTTCGCGGCTCTTGCGCATTTCTGTAGCACACCGCCGCTCGTTCCATCGCCGACGCCGCTCCGTCCAGATCCGGTTTCAGCTTCAATTTGAGCAGCGACGTTTTCAGACTGAAATTCGTTCATGCATGTATATAAAAGCCTACAAAAAGTCTCACCATTCTTCCGCCTTTTTCTCACAATCAGCCGCCTCCTTCAGGCGCGTAGTGTTCGACATTATTGCTCTGGAATATCGGGAAAATTGGGTGACATTTTTTTTGGATACGGTTAACGGAAAGAATCGGAAAACGAGGAGATTTTAGTCAAGCACAATTTTTAAAAAATTGGATCTGAAAAAAGAAAATTAGACGTATTGGAAGGATGGAGCCTAATATATTTTTGACGAAGGATTCGAGCATTTTAGTTTCAAAAAAATCAAAAAAGTTAAACATAAAACTATTATTAGAAAAAAGTTTGCGGCACTTTTGCGGTTGGCTCCGCCCATTTCCCCCCGGCGCGAATACCTTTACGTAGGTTCTAGCACTTCGTGTGATTTTGATAACAAAAAAACGTCCCGGGAAATAAATGTGTTTAAATGCATTTTCGGGCTTTGGAAATTTATATTTTGAAAATTGAAAAAAAAAACACACACAAACTGGAAGAAAATGCTCCGATTGGCTCTCCGTTCTCGAAAATTTTAGTGTGAGAAACTCGAGCATTAGCCAGCACAATATTTGTTTTTTTTATAATCTTTTGTACAATAAAAAACACGAAATTCAGTGTTTTACAAAAATAGTATCGGCATTTTAATTTTAATGCCGCGTCCAAAGTTCGAAAAATTCCTGAAATCAAGAGTTTTTTGCAGTCCAAAGTTGCACAAAAAAGCCCAGAAATAACAGGCGATCACAGTTGAAACTGACATTACCGTAGTAACTTCGCTGCGAGACCTTCTATGTTTGAACTTGAATTTTCCCGTAAAAAAGAAAAATTGAGTAGATGTGGGAAAATTCAAGTTCAAACATAGAAGGTCTCGTAGCGAAGACACTACGGTAACGTCGGTTTCAACTGTCACCGCCTGTTATTTCTCGGATTTTTTGTGATACTTTGGACGCGGCATAAGAGTGAAATATTTTTTTTTTCATTACGGTACGTCCAAAGTAAAAAAAAAACGCAAAAAAAGACGAAAAGAGGCGTCCAGAGTAACTTTTCTAGAATCCGCGGACACGGGTTTCCTAGGCCATGGTCTCGGATTTCGTGTACAGATTTTTTTGACGATTTTAATGTGTTGGCAGCTAATTTAAGAGCGAAATTGAAAATTCTGAAAGAGTCCAAAGGTCGATGAAGATACAGGTGGTCCGTGAGAAGTTCAACGAGAAAAACAAATTTTCAAGATTATTAGCAATAATTTATTGATGCTGTCAAGATGAGAAGAAGCGAGATATCAAAAAAAAAAAAAGGTCATTTTTGCCAAAATTCCACTCAATTTTTATTGGAAAGGATAGATGAAAGAAGCGAGAAATAAAGAAAAATAAACAGTGAATAAAAAGAAATGTTTAAAAATAAATAAAAATAAAATGTTCCTTTGGGTTTTTTTTTTCAAATTTTCAAAAGACAACCAGGATTTCCGGAGAAAATGAATAAAAATGAGAAGAGATTCTGGATTTTTGCAGATTTAGAAGAAGAAGAAGAGAAGCGAATTTCAGAGGGATTCAGCGACGCCAGTAAGACTGAAAAATGAACGATTTTTGAATGTTTCTGCAATATTTTAAAAAGTGGAATTTTTAATTTTCTAGAGAAGATGGTGTCAAATCGAGAAAAAGTGAATGAAAACTGGAAGATTTGAAGAAGAGATTCAAAAAATTCGGATATTTGAAAATAAATCGAGTTTACTGAAAAGATTTGATACAATCTGAAACTTTCCTGAAAATCTGGAATTGATACGGGGTTATACATAGAAAAGGCGAAAAAACGCAAAAAATGCTCTAAACCGAAACTTTGAAAAAATGTCTCATTTTTGTCATTGTTTTCTTTTTTCGGCCTCTCTATGACAACAACTATTAAAACTATCACGTATTTCTGGAACGGTGATAGCGCGTCAAATGGTGTACATTGTGGTCTCGCCACGGACGGTGTTTGCAGACTTGTGGGTGAATTTTCTCGTTGATACAAATTTGAATTTTTCCGTTTCGAAAATTTATAAATTCTTTGTTTGTTTTTTATTATTTGTGCCGTTTTTAATTTTTTTTAACTCTATGGAATTCGAGTTTTTATAGCAAAAATTTCAGATTCCATAGAGTTAAAAAATTATAAATTTTCGAAACGGTTCATCCACAAGTCTGCAAACACCGTCGGTGGGGAGGCCACAATGTACACCATTTGACGCGCTATCACCGTTCCAGGAATACGTAATAAATAAACCAAAAATGTCCTTTCTGTTTCTTTTTTTAACTCAAATTACCCCCCCTCTTCCGCACCTGATCTCCACCCTGAGGGCCCCCTCCTTGAACTCCTTGTACACCACCTGACCCTCCTGGACCGTAGTTGTCACCAAATCCAGCCGATCCGTGATTCGACGGCATTTGCGTCTCTTGACCAGTACGCATTTGGGCCATTGCGGCGACGCCAAGTCCGAGACCGAGTCCCATAATGTTGTACTTGGCGAGCACCTTGAGATAGAGAGAGAGGGATATAATAAGGAAATGTGCATTTTTCTTACTCACCTGCATGGCCTGCATGACTTCTGAAACGCTTTGCTCGTTGAATCCAGAAGTGCGGAGGGTTGATTGGAGATTGTCCAGGAAGGAAAGAAGCTGGAAATGGACAAATTTAAAACCGTCCGTGAAGAAGGCAAGTGCGCTCCACCACATGGACTCGACTTTATTGGATTATACCCCGTTTTGGAACTCTTGGAATCAAGCCTGGGTGTAAAATTAATTTTTTACGGATTAAAAATCCCAAAATTCTCGCATCGCACTGTTCACTAAAGATTAAATAATTTAATTACAGAAACCAGGAATAATGACAAAAATTGGAATAAAAATGAAGAAACGTTTCGAGATTTTTCAGAAATTATCTTGAATAAAATTCGCTATACGGAAAATTCTACAGTATTTTTTTGAAAAACTTCATTCTTAACAAAATTGAGAATATAGCGTTAAAGCGTTAAGGCTCCAGTCCTGTTACGGATTTTTGGAGCTTCGTAAAATTTCATCCATACAATTTTAATGGACCTATTCAAGAGAAAAAAAAATAAGTTTTTTCCGATGCAGGATCGGCAAAAAAAAAGGAAGAGAAAAATGAATTTCCTTCTTTTTTTTTCTCTTCCTTTTTTTGCCGTTCCTGCATCGGAAAAAACTTTTTTTCTTTTTTTTTTTCTCTCTTGAATAGGTTCATTAAAGGCGCATCGGTATATTTAAATGGGTCTCGCCACATATGACTACATTATCATCGGCAGAAAATGAATTTTTCTCTTCCTTTTTTTTTCTTTTTTTGCCGTTCCTGCATCAGAAAAAACTTCTTTTTTTTCTCTTGAATAGGTCCATAAGGCTATATTCTTAATTTTGGTAAGAAAAAAAAACAAGTTTTTTGTATTTTTCATGAAGTTTTTCAAAAAATACTTTTGAATTTTCCGTATAGCGCATTTTATTCAAGATGATTTCTGAAAAAGCTCAACGCGTTTTTCGAGATTAAACACCGAAATAAAACTAAAAAAAATTTGCAGTTTTGCTTCATTCAAATTTAATTTTTTGTCATTATTCCTGATTTCTGTAATTAAATCATTTTTTAGTGAACAGTGCGATGCGAATATTTTGGGATTTTTAATCCGTAAAAAATAAATGTTACGCCCAGCCCTGATTCGGACAGTTCCAAAACGGAGTAGAACCTCAGAAAGTCGAGTGGACAAGCTTCAGAAGCAGGAATGTTCAACACTAAGGCCAGCGTGCCACAGACTTGCAAAGGGGCGGAGCTTGTTCCTCGAATTTTTAGAAATCCACACACCTCATTATTTCCCAATCCACTCATCGGATACTTGCTATTCGGATTGCCGTTTCCAAACGATTGAGCGCCGGGCCCTCCAAATTGCGCTCCCTGACCGTATCCGCCGCCAGATCCCGGGCCGAAGCCGGCCGATCCGACATTCATCGACGATCCGTTGAAAGCCGGAGTGGAAGAAAAAGGCGTGTTGGACGATTGTCCGGAGGATCCTGTGACGGTGGGTCCATTTGGTCCTGAGCCCTTTCCAAAGTCCTCTTTGTTGATCTCGGACGAGTGGTGCGGGTCTGAGGCGACCTTTTCAAGCACACGGGCGGCGGCTTGAAGGAGAGACTGCAACTCGTCGTGAGCAACCGTGACAACTCTCTCCAATGAGGTCTTGGCCTCTACAGATCCGGCTTTCGGGTACACTTGAATTTGACATCCAAACTGTTCACGAATATCCTTGATATTGGCTCCTGATTTTCCGATCACCATTCCGGCGGATGTGTTCGGCATGACAATCTTAATCTCGGCGCCACGCGACGTATTCTTGTGATCGAACGCGTCGGTGCCCGTCTGATCGGCGCACTTTTCGCGAATCTTCTCCTGTATCGACTCGATCACCGACATGATGTTGTTCAGGCGTCCCTTAACCAGACAGATGCGTTCCGACGTGCCCGGATACGTCTCGCTGTTCTTGCTCATCTGCACACGGCAATTGTTGTCGTTTTTCAGATTGCGCATCGCCTCGCCGCCTTTTCCGATGATGGCGCCGACCGCGTTGGATGGGATTAGGATCTGAAGTAGAAATGAGTTTGTTTGGTACTTGTTCCAAAATTTACCTTGATAGCAAGATGATCGCCACCGCCTTCCTCCTCCTGTCCGAAATGCGGCTTCTTGTTGGCGGGACCGTCGGTGGCGTCCTGTGGACGTTTCACTCCTTGCGGTGCCTTCGCGTCGTCGGTGTACTCGTCGGTCATTGTGTCTGTAGGGGGTGGGGAAAGTTTAGGGGGAACTTCGAGGAACTTCAGTTGATGAGGATATTTACAAAATAGCACAAAAATTGGAGAAAAAACTCTTTCTTCGAGTTTACCCAATTAATTGTTTGGCTATTTTGTGGGGTTGTTCACAAAACCGGAGAATGCCCCGATTGGCCTGAAATTTTGGGAAATATTGGAAAAAATTCTCTTGTACATGATCAAAAAATTTTGGACCAAAATATCGATTTCAAAAATTTTCAGAAAAATCAATATTTTGCTCCAAAATTTCAGGTCAATCGGAGAATTCTCCGGTTTTGTGAATAACCCCATTGTAATTAACCACATAATTTATATAATTAGATAAGAATAATCGAGTTGCGACATCATAACGTCAAGCTCCGCCCACTTTTTTCACGCGAACATTAAATTCTAGTGCATCTTGAAATTTTGTGTGTAAAAGTGGGCGCAGTTTCACGTTACGATGTCGCAACTCGGTTGTAAACACAATAAAGCGAACGAAGATTTAAAAAAATAATAATAATGGACCTATTCACTTGAATTAAAATGAATTTTTATGTCACATTTATTCAATGCATTACTACATATTAATGAATTTTCCTGAACCATTGATTTTAAAGGCGCATGCATTTATTTGATAAACAGTTCACTTATTTGATCAGTATGGCTGGGTGCGATTTGCAGAAAGACTCAAACTCAATGGTTCAGGAAAATTCAGATTAATTCATTAATATGTAGTAATGCATTGAATAAATGTGACATAAAAATTCATTTTAATTCAAATGAAAAGGTCCATAAATATACTAGGTCCGGAAAAAAGCGATGAACTCGTGGAGAACGTCTGCATAGTGTCCGCTCGACCAACCCGACTTGCTCTGTTTTCTCTCAACGCTCTTACTTTCACGTAGTCTATCGCCTTCGTTTCGACGTCTGCGGCTCTTGTTTTCGCACACTTTCCCCATAAATCGATGAAACGAAAGGGGGAGGGGACTTGGAGTTGTGCCAAGTCGTGTAATAGCTCTGCCGAGGAAGGAGAACGGCGAGGGAAAATGAAAAAAAGGACAGATGTGGGAGCATTATGGACCTATTCACAAAACCGGAAAAAAGGAAAAAAAAAATCAGAGAATGCTCCGATTGACCTGAAATTTCGGGAAATATGGGAAAAAATTCTCCTGTACACGCTCAAAAAATTTTGGACCAGAATATCGATTTTAAAAATTTTCAGAAAAAATCGATATTTTTTTTTGAAAATTTTTTGACCGTGTACAGGAAAATTTTTTTTTTTTTCCATTCTCCGGGCACCCAAAAAAATTTTTTTTTTTTCGTTTTTTTGTGCGGTTTCGCGTCTCTCTTGATTTGTTTCATATATTAATCTCATTCTGCATTGATTTTTTGTCCGGAAAGTTCAGCGGCAACGCGCCGGAAGCATGTGTGATACTTTTCAAATATGCGACCGGAGGGAGCTGGGCGGAATCTTGCTTTGGTCCTTTTGGGTGTTGGGATAATTACAGACTAGCCACCCATATATTTCAGAATAGGTACCCATTTGACTCGCTATAGTATAGCCACCCACAGTCGGCGCCGCGTGGGTGGCTATACTGGAACAATGGGTGGCTATACTGGAATAATGGGTGGCTATTCTATAGCTCGTTAGTGTGGGTACTTATATTGAAGTGCAAGGGTGGCTATTCTATTTATCCTGCAAAAACACCAAAAAACTCAAAACTAATATTTCGAAATGGTGGCTGAACCAAATTCGACGTTCTTAGGCTTAAAAAATTCCTAAAGACCTCAGCTATAATTCCGTTGGAGCACATGTGTGGGAAAAAATAAGAATTTATGATTTTTTTCCCGAAAAACATAAAAATGCGTCAAAATTTGAATTTCGCGCGAAAAAATCCAGTGGGGCGCGTTTGCTCGGCTCCGCCCACTTTTCAGATCCTGAGGCCGTATTCATGAACATTTACCGTACGGTAAATGGAAATGGTAAATTATCTTTTTGACAGAAAACTAAAATTCTGCAATACGCATGAGATTCATGACACTATAAACGATCCGTGAATTGTTTTAGGAATATCGAAACTTATTATTTCCCTCAGAAAACCCATTTACTTTTTTATTTACCGTACGGTAAATGTTCATGAATACGGCCTCTGGACACCGTGGGATTATCCTCGAAACCAGCAAAAAAGCAAAAAATTCAGCCAAAATTCGGAAAATGCTCCGATCGGTCTGAAACTTTGAGAGATCATTTAAAAAATACTCTCGGACATTCCCTGAAAATTTCAGACCGCAATATTGATTTTAAAAAATATCGATTTTTATTTCTGAAAAATTTCAAAGTCGATATTTTGGTCTCAAATTTTCAGGGAATGACCGGAAGTATCTTTTAAATGATTTACCGAAGTTTCAGACCGATCGGAGCATTCTCCGAATTTTCGCTGGTTTCGAGAATAACCCCATAAGCACAAAAAAAGGCTTACCTTCTATATTTTGAAAGCACGTTTCATCCGAAATCCTTCCTTTGCAAAACTATTTAAAAAGAGAAAAACAATATTTTGAAATACTGTAATTGCAAACGCAATGTCTGCGGACCATTGTTTACCGTAAATAATTGTCTGGGAAAATCAATGTTGTATTCTTTGTTTCATTACATCGAAAAAAGAACAGCGGTGAAGATATAATGACAATACAAAGAAACATTTCGCCAGCCACACACGGCTGCGAAAAATCCATCAAAAACTTTTCAAAATACCTGAATGAAGAGCGATTTTCCAAAGATAACAATTTTCAGCGAAAAAATTAAACAAACAGCAAATTTTCCAAACTAAATATTATGCTGACTGCGTGGCAACCGGCACGAACTGCGCCGTGATCACACGCACATTTGGAGGCAACGTGCGCGGAAACGAGATAATCGTCTGCTCCTCGAAGTGACTCCCGCCTTCACGCATCACCGTTCGACGTGTCTCGATCGTCAGCATCTCCGAGCGCATCGCTGCAAAAAAAAAAGATTTCAGAAACTTAGATGTGGGAAAAATTATAACCTTTCTCGGTATTCTCAGAATCTCCCAACAGCTTGAATCCCACGTCTTGTGGCTGCATGCGAAATTTTTGCCTTCCGAATACGCCACCTACTGCGGCATCACGTGGAGTGGTGGCGGTCTCGACGTTCGGCTTAGACTGTGGGGACAACGTTGTGGTAATCGTAGCACCGTCGATCTGAAATAAATACAGGTCTCAAATTCAAAAAAGTGCCTGACCTTTAGAGCGTTATCCAACTGCTCGGAAAACTTGTCAATGTCCGCCTCTTTTTTCAACGGATTACTTCCGTAAGCTTGCGCGTTGTAGTACGACTCTCGCGCCTTTTGGTTCTCCAATTTCGCGCTGTGAAACGTTCCAACTGAAAATTTGAATAGGAAATCGGAGACATAAACACTTACTTTCAGCTCTACCAACTGACAAAATGGATGGCGGATGATCATCATCTGTCTTCGACATCTGCGAAGGGTGTGGAGATAATTGCGATACCTGAACAGCGAATAAAACGAACGGCGTCAAGCCTGGGTCACACCTGATCCTCGCTTTCCGTAAATCCCTTTTTCGGGCACAGTTTCGATATGTGCCCGTGCTCGCCGCAATGAAAACAGTGTCCAGGTCCGCCGCGGCCGCGACGGCCAGTCCGACGCGGATTCCGCGAGCGTCTCGTTGTGGAAGAGTGTGCGGCGGAACGCGTAGACGAGCAAAATGGTCCTCGTCGCGGTGTGTATTCGAGCACGTTCTCTGTCGAAGATCGTGTGGTGATGTGATTATTTTCGCCGTCGCTTGGCGAAGATGCACCACCTATCATCTTTTGTTATTTTTGTACTAAATTTTGCTCACCGAATCCCGATCTGGGCTCTTGAAATCCACTACCGAATGCGCTGCTTTCGTCACCAAACTTCTCCTTTAATCTGTTTATTTCGAAGTGAGTCAATCCGTACCTTGCTTTTGATGAACTGAAAATTACGCAATTTCCCAAAAGATTTTTACCAATAACCCACCAAACTGAACCCCAACCAAATTGGTCTCCATCACCTGTTGTGCTACGAAATCCGCGTCCACTCAATCTGCCGAATCCGCTTTTCGGCGCCGGCCAAGGATTTGGGCTTCGGTATCTCAAGGCTCTCTGCAATCAATCATATTCCAGATAGGTCCCTCGTTGGTTATTTAAATACGAAAAATTTCCAAAACTAACTTGTTTTTCTTCGGCCTCTTCACCTGTTATCGAGCCCTGCAGTTTTGGCGACATGGTGGGCATCGCGGAGACTGAATACTGGTATAAGCTTACTAAAAAATAACGCAATAAAAAATGTTTTGGGCAAAGATAAATAGAAAAGAAAACCAGGGAAGAATGAGCGAAATTTTCAAGAAAACAACACTTTTTCGTGGCGAGACCCGTATTGAATACAGTAACCAAGGCAAGCATTCTTCTCTGCGTCTCTGCGTTTTCCGTGCTCTCTTGTTGTTTTATTTACATTTTATTTTATTTTTTTATTTGCTCTGTCCTATTTTATTTATTTTTCTTTGCTATTTATTGACCTATTCAGCGCAGGAAAAAAACCAATTTTCGCGATTTTTTTCCCTATGCAGTTTGTTTTCCGGTGCTATGATGGATTCATGAATGAGCGATAAAACGCGGTGAATTGTGGGGCAAAAGTTGGCTGGTCTCGCCACGATTTTGACAGACTACGTTCAGCGTGAAAATATATTTATTTTTTTTTCAATTAAAATGCATTTTCATAGTTTTTTCTCAACAAAATGTGTTTTTGAAACGAAATTATCCATTCCATGTTACACAAAAATTTTAATAGTGAAGAAATGATATTTAGTCAAAAGGCAAAAAAAATTTCGTTTTTATTAAAAACAAACGAAGAAAAAATATTTCTAACCGTAGTCTTTCAAAATCGTGGCGAGACCAGCCAACTTTTGCCCCAAAATTCACCGCGTTTTGTCGCTCATTCACGAATCCATAATACCTCGGAATAGAACTGAAGCGTAATAAAACTGTAGCGTTTTGGAACTAAATTAGCAATGGAGCGCGATTTCATTGCTTGCTCATTCAAATGTTGGAATTTCTCATGCGCGTGCTTTTTTCAACAGTTTTATATTTGAGCTACCCATCAAAAATTGTTTGTTTTGTTGTTTTTTTTTTTGAATAAACTTTTATCATTTTTTCTCGGCCCGCCTTGACGGCCAAGCAATGCAATCGCGCTCCATTGCTAATTTAGTTCCAAAACGCTACAGTTTTATTCCGAACAGTTTCATTTTGCTACAGTTCTTTACCGAACAGTTTCATTCCAAACGGTTCTATTGCGAAGCGAGTTCTATTTCGCTGCAGTTCTATTCCTTGGTTCCACTGGGGTCTGAGGAGGGAGTGAGTAAATGCGCCCGGACGCACACACGCAATGCATCCAAATGAGGCCCAAAAAATAAAAATCGCGCGAAAAATTTCGCATTATCGGAGAGAAAAATCAACGCGCGCGAAATAATTTTGGATAGGATTTCGTAATTTTCACGATTTTGCGTTGGTTTTTCTCTCCGATAATGCGAAATTTTTCGCGCGCCTTTTTTATTTTTTGGGCCTCATTTGGATGCATTGCGTGTGTGCGTCCGGGCGCATTTACTCACTCCCTCCTCAGACCCCAGTGCGGTTCGACAAATTTGTCGATAAATTTGTCAAAGTTTTTCGTCGAAATTTATCGACAAAAAATCGACAAATTCGACAAATTTGTCGATAAAAAATTTCGACAAATTTGTCGACAAAATTTCGACAAATTGGCTAAATAATGCAGCGCGCAATTTCGAAGTGTTGTTGTAGAACTGCAGAAGACATCAAATTTTACAATTCTATTTCGGATAGCTGTATTCCGGGCCAGTCCTTCTGTTGTGGATAGTATATCTGCCAAAAAGCACCAAAATAGTCGCCAAAGCCCCAAAAAACACCAAAATAGTCGCCAAAGCCCCAAAAAACACCCAAATAGTCGCCAAAGCCCCAAAAAACACCCAAATCGCCGCCAAAAAGCACCCGAATAGCTGCCAAATAGCCGTTAAAAAGCCGGCAAACAGCTGCCAAATAGCGGCCAAATAGCTGTCAGGTATCCGCCCTCTTGGAGAACGCGCTATCGCTACCGGCTTTACATACTTTCTTGTACCGACGCATTACTGGTTCCGATGTTTGCTATCATTTGCATGAGAGCAGCGCGGCAACCGATGTCGACTAGCAAGAAAATATATTTTGTCGAAAATTTTTTGTCGACAAATTTGTCGAAAATTTTGACAAATTCGACACATTTTTTTGTCGATAATTTGTCAAAAAGGGCATTTGTCGACAAATTTTTTTTCGATAAGGCACACTGGCACCGGAGCGCGATTGCACTGCCTGGCATCCTGGGTGCCCGTGCATCTTTACTATCTTTCTTATGGGGTTATTCACGAAATGGCAAAAAACGGCAAAAAAACTGCGCGAAAACTCGGAAAGTGCTCCGGTTGACCTGAAATTTTGGGAAATGAGGGAGAAGACTCTTCCGGACATTACCACAAAATTTCAGACCAAAATATCGATTTTTAAGAAATATTGCTTTTTTTTTCGGAAAATGCTTAAAATGGAAAAAAAAAAATTAAATTTTAAATAGGTTTTTTTTTTTAATATTTTCTTTCTTTCGTTTTCATTTTCAAAAGTACGCAAACACCGTTTCGCTATTTTTTGGTTTTCCCAATATTTTTATTTGTTTTTTCATTTATTTATTTACATATTAAATTTCGAAACTCTAATTTGCTGCAAAAATATCACTATGGTCATTTGAACACATGAAGAAGAAGTGAATATAATGAAACCTGTAATAGAAGGGCGCTGAGAAGGAATTCAGAAACATAGAAGGGCATGCACTTCTATCACAGTTCTTTGTTTGTTTGAACACAGTAAAATATAATATATCGAATCAGAAAAATTGAGGTTTTGCGTAAGAATTATGAATAAAACATATTTAGAATCGGTCCACCTTCCTGTTGACCTCCAAACCGCCAAAACTCGCCGCCTTCTTCTCCTTGTCCTTTGTGGATGGCACTGAGCTGGCGATTGTGGTAACTGTTTGACTTCTGGTCGCGCGATTGATAATTGAGTTTTGGTCCGCACTACTCGAACTGTAACTCTGCTTGAATGTGCTCCGCTGATCGCCAATCTTGCGACCCTGACCGAACATTTCGAGAAGGCAGCGACGAAGCTGCAAAAATGGAAAATTGCTTTTTTTTTTTCGTTGTTTTGATAATAAGTTATATTCTCAGTACGGAGCGCTGCAAACGCGCTCCCTTCGCACAGTGGTGGACGCGGCCACGTTGGCGACGAGAGAGTTCAGAAAATTCAGAGAGCCGTGGCCGATGTTTTGCTCTCATTTCTCTAAACCTCACTCCAAATGCATGCGAAATTCTTTTTTCGATTGGAGCGAGTTTTCAGCGTTTTATACCGAGTATATAGGATATGCATTGAAAAAAAATATCGTGTTGACTTACTTGGAAATCAGTGATAAACGATAAAACTGGGTCCAAAATGCAGCGGATCACCAAGAAAAATCGAATGACGCCTAACAATCGCATCATCTCCGCAAAGTTACGCTGGAAGAGACACGCATCTCGGTTCAGCATCAATCCGATACACCTGGAATTCATTCGAAATTCGATTATTTTTTATAGACTTATTCAGTGCAGGTTTTAAAAAACATAAACCTTTTTTTTCCAATTTTGTTATGGGGTTAATTTCGAAACCAGCAAAAAATTCGGAGAATTCTCCGATCGGTTTGAAATTATAATGGACCTATTCAGTAGAGGAAAAAAAAAACCGATTTTCGTAGTTTTTTTTCCCTATGCAAAATTGAGGAAAAAAGACAAAAAACTACAGTAGTCGGAGGTTTTTTGACGTAAACAATTTGTCGTGTCGAGACCGGCCGATGAAATAACTCTATGCGCGTTTAAATTTCAACCGAATTCCCATTGAAAATTAAAGGAGCATTGCATTTTTCACTGCCGGGTCTCGACGCGATGGGTTTTTTTCCTGGAAAACAACCTGCATAGGGAAAAACCGATTTTCGCGGTTTTTTCCTGCACTGAATAGGTCCATATTGTGAAAACAAAAAAGTTGCAACGCGGTGTTTGCGTACTTTCAAAATTCAAACGAAAAGGGGGACGTCTCTCTTAATTTGACATGATATTTCTTTGCTTGCCGTTTGAATTTTAAAAATACGCAAACACCGCGCTGCAATTTTTTGTTTTCGCAATAAGATATCATTTAAAAAATACTCTCGGAAATTTCCTGAAAATTTCAGATTGAAATATTGATTTTTATTTCTGAAAATTTTCAAAATCGATATTTTGGTCTGAAAATTTCAGGGAATGGCCGGAAGTATCTTTTAAATGATTTCACAAAGTTTCAGATCAATCGGAGCATTCTCCGAATTTTCGTTTTTTTTTTGCTGGTTCCGAGAATAACCCCATTAATATCAAAACTTTCCGCGTACTCTGCTTCTCTGCGTCCCCACTTCGTATCAGCTTTAACGCAGCCGAGTGGCTATTCAGCAAAATGTAGCCTACGGTATAAACATGCGTTTCTGCCAGGATTAAAAACTCTGGATACGGTACATTTTTTCACAATTCCGCAGAAACAGTATTTTTGGCTCTGGGACGTTTCAAAACTTTTTTGCATTTTTTCGTAGCGTTTTTTTGGCAATTGACACCAAAACGCACGCTCATTAGGTTTTTGTTTTTTGCTTTTATCAATTATTTGTATTTTTATGGAAATTTAAATACACTAGTACGCCGCAAAAATGAAAAAAAGTTTTGAAACGTCCCAGAGCCGTATTTTTCCTCCACTGAATAGGCCCATTATTGAGAAAAAAAGTACCAAATTGCATAAGGAACGTTCAAAATCGCAAAAGTTCCAACATTCAGTGCCAACTTCCACAACGGGAATCGGACCATTCGGATTCGACCTCCACCGCCGTCTTTTTCACTGCAACATGAATCAATTGCTTTCGGTAAAAGCATTAGTGAAAACCATTTTTTTACCGGTTTTTGAAAGAATTGCTGAAATTCTGCGCTTTCCGGATGAAAAACACCGTGACCACGAAGACGATAATGGTGAAAAAGTAGACGGATGCGGTGCTCAGGTTTCTTGATCTGAAATTTGGATTTGAAAAAAAGTTGTGCATACATACATCGTGCGGCTCCACACCGTACCTGTACATGTTTCTCAAACACGTCTCCGCTTTGCACCCGGACCACGCATTCAAATCGGGAATTTTCACCAACGCGGAAACGGCCAATGTGTAGCTGACCATAAGTACCAGGATGGTCCAACTGGAAGAGAAGTTGAAGAAGTTGGTGGCATGGAAAGAAAAGAAAAAGAAACGAACCTGATAATCATCAAATTGATGCATCTTCTCATGGTAAACCATTTTCGATAGTGAAACGGTTTCCACACTGCGAAAAGTTTCAACACTGATAAACTACAGTAGGAAACCATGGCGGACCAGAAGCTGCCGATGAAGAACGACTCGATGACCACTACCATGTCGCGACTGAAAAATTGGGATAGAAACCCGTACCCGCAAGAGGTAATTATTTACTCACTTGATGTCATGCCACGTCAACACGTAGCAACACGTGACGAGTGCGGAAGCACACGTGAGCAAGTCTCCAATTGCACGATTCATAAGAAGAGCGTAGCATTTTCGGGATACTCGACGGGCTTTTATGGCCTAAGGAAATTGGATAAATAATTGTGGAAAACTTTTCCTTCTTCTAAACATCAACATACTCTATAGCAGCTGATGATGAAAATCGTAGTGGCTATCGCTCCGACAATCGCCAACGGCAACATTGCCCATCCGTAGAACGTGCGAAACACATTTTCGACTCGAAGTGCTTGACGCCGCTGAACTTTTTAGTCAAAACCGTTGGAAAAAAAAATGGCTCACCCGAAAAAGGTCGATTCGCTCGGGAGTGGTTAGATTGAAGAAACAATCTGTTCGCTGATTTGCACTCATGTCATCTGTGACCGAAAAGCGATTAATCGATGAATCGTGGTGTGATAATAAAGAGGAAGGAATGATAGCGAAGATGTAACTATGTATGTACAGTACCGGACAAAAATATATCATATTTTGGTTTTTGGAGTATAAATTTTGAATGGAGAGGGTTATGGTTCTGAAAATTTGTATGGAATTGTCCCGTAATGTTTTTGACAAGCTCCAAAAATGGATTTGGTCATTTTTGAAAACTGCGGATTTTTCAAAAAATTTCAGATGCCAAAATTTTCGACCAAAAAAAAATTTTTTTTTCAGATTTTTAAAGACTCAAAATTTATTTTTAAAATGAAGTTTCAAAACTAAAAGTATGATTTTAGTTGACTATACGTCGATCGGACAATTTTCAGCCGGCTTACAGCACTTTGAATATCATGGTCCAAGTGGGTAAGTCAACTATAACTTTTATTAAGGATTACCAAAACCGAATAAAATCAAATGAATTATTGCTCATTCGCGAAGAAAGTAAGTGCGCTCCACAAAACTTAGTACTACGTGGATTACATTTTCGTCGCCAAATTAATTCATTTCACGTGTAAATTCAACATAATATGAAATAATTTGGCGATGAAAATGAAATCTACGAAGTACTAATTTTTGTGGAGCGCACTTGCTTTCTTCGCGAATGAACAATATGCTTGTTATCAGTTTTTTTTTTAATTTGCCGCAATTTTCTTCGGTTTTGGTGATTCTCAATAAAAGTTATAGTTGACTTACCCATGTTGACCCTGATATTCTGAGTTCTGTAGGTCAGCTGAAAATCGTCGGATCAACCCATAGTCCACTAAAATCATACTTATAGGTTCGAAACTTCATTTTAAAAATAAATTTCGAGTCCTGAAAAATCTGAAAAAAAAATTTTTTTTTGGTCGGAAATTTTGGCATCTGAAATTTTTTGAAAAATCTGCAGTTTTCAAAAATGACTAAACCTATTTTTGGAGCTTGTCAAAAACATTACGGGGCAGATTCATGCAAATTTTCAGAATCATAACCCTCTCCATTCAAAAGTTATACTCCAAAAACCAAAATATGATATCTTTTTGTCCGGTACTGTATGTGATGGCGAAGATTTAAATATTGGAATAGGAAGAAAAACGCCGGAAAACATGAAAAAATGGGGTCCTGGAGGACAAAGCAATTCAAAACAAGAGTTTATACAAACAATGTTCCATTTTTTTTCTTTCCATTTACTAATGACTTGGAAAATATTTACTTTTTACTCCATGAATTGGCCTCTTTTTTTCAAAGTTTTGTTGCATTTTCACGTTTTTTTTTTTTGCAGCCTTTACATAGTTTGACGAACTTCTTGTTTTTCTTTTAATAAAAACTGAAACTTTGCCTTTGTGTATCAAGGATTACGCAAGCTCCGCCCACTTTAGTTTTTTTTTTTTTGAAGATTTTGCAGCTACAGTACCGTTCAAAAGGTTGGAAACTTTTGGTTTTTGGAGTATAACTTTTGAATGGAGAGGGTTATGGTTCTGAAAATTTGCATGAATCTGCCTCGTAATGTTTTTGACAAGCTTCAAAAATAGATTTGGTCATTTTTGAAAACTGCAGATTTTTCCAAAAATTTCAGATGCCGAAATTTTCGACCCAAAAATAATTTATTTTTTCAGACTTTTCAGGACTCCATATTTATGTTCAAAATGAAGTTTCAAAGCTAAAAGTATGATTTTAGTTGACTATAGGTTGATCGGACAATTTTCAGCTGACTTACAGCACTTTGAGTATCAGGGTCCACATGGGTAAGTCAACTTTAACTTTTATTGAGAATCACCAAAACCGAATAAAATCAAATAAACTTTGCTTCTCAACAGTTTTTATCTAATTTGCCCTCATTTTCTTTGATTTTGGTGATTCTCAATAAAAGTTATAGTTGACTTACCCATGAGGACCCTGATACTCAAAGTTCTGTAAGTCAGCTGAAAATTGTCCGACCGACCCATAGTCAACTAAAATCATACTTTTAGTATTGAAACTTCATTTTCAAAATAAATATCGAGTCCTGAAAAATCTGAAAAAAACATTATTTTTGGGTCGAAAATTTTGGAATCTGAAATTTTTTGAAAAATCTGCAATTTTCAAAATTGACCAAATCCATTTTTGGAGCTTGTCAAAAACATAACGGGGCAAATTCATGAAAATTTTCAGAACCATAACCCTCTCCATTCAAAAGTTATGCCCGAAAAACCAAAAGTTTCCAACCTTTTGAACGGTACTGTACATGGCTATTAGCCATCGAATATGGCAGTTAGCCTGTTGGCCACAAAAATCGGCCGGAAGTTTCCAAAGATTTCAAACCCCAGGAAGAAGCCCCGCCCAATAATACGAATTTTGTATGATTATGATGGTGGTGAGAGACGCAGAGAAACAGACAAACCCATTTTCCCGAAAATGCCGTTTTCCTGTTTCATGGATCCTAGATCAGGAATGCGGAACATCGAGAGGTTTCAAATTTTGCACAATAAATAAAGATGAGTGGGAGGGAATTTGAATTTTTTTTCTAAAAAATTCCACTATTGACACGACGGGGTAGATAATATAAAAACGATGGGACAGGCATGAGAAGGAAGAAGGAAGGCGATTGTTCGATTCGAAACTTGTTTTCTCTTCTCTTCTCATCGCCTTTTCCTCCTCTTTTTTCACCGTCTTCATTTCGACCGTCTCGGTCATGACGTTGTCAGAAGATGAAGAAGAAAAAATAGAAGACGTCAGCCGTCTTCACCTTCTTTGACCCCGAAGGTTAGATTTGTAACATTGATTACTTGTGATTTCTGGTTTTTTCTTCTTTTTCATTTGCCGTACGCAAAAATAGAGAGCCTGAAAATGTGTGCGGCAGACTTGTAAAAGGGGCGGCACCTCTCGTGAAAGCTTTAGAATCTTCTGTCGCTGCTATTATCTTTTTTAAAAAAAGTTGTCACCTCCAAAGCCGCGTGAACTTTAAAATTAAGCTCCGCCTCTTCACGCGAATTTTACGAAATTTTTATTTTCTTTCACTTTTTGTTCATAAAAATTTTGAAATGTTAAAATTCGCGTGAAGAGGCGGAGCCTAATTTTAAAGGTCTCGCGGTTTTGGAAGGTGACAACTTTTTTTAAACAATAATAAAACTACATATTGTCGGCCCGCCAAAATATCCAAACGCGTTCCGCTGAACTCAACGCTATGCCATTTTCGTATTTTTTTTTTCAAATTATTTCATTTAATGTTGAATTTATGTATACTCGAAATGAAATAATTTGGAAACCAAAATAAAAATCGCATAGCGTTGAGTTCAGCGGAGCGCGTTTGACCGTCGTGGCGGGTCGACGATACTACAAATTTTGGTCGCTGCTAAAACTACAAACTACATTTTTTGGTCGCTGCTAAAACTACAAACTACATTTTTCGATTAGTGCCAAAACTATAGGCAAACTAAATTTTTGGTCGCTGCTAAAACTGCAAACTACACTTTTTTGGTCGCTGCTAAAACTACAAACTACAAATTTTGGTCGCTGCTAAAACTGCAAACTACACTTTTTTGGTCGCTGCTAAAACTACAAACTACACATTTTGGTCGCTGCTAAAACTACAAACTACAATTTTTGGTCGCTGCTAAAACTACAAACTACAATTTTTGGTCGCTGCTAAAACTACAAACTATAAATTTTGGTCGCTGCTAAAACTACAAATTACAAACTTTTGGTCGCTGCTAAAACTACAAATTACAAACTTTTGGTCGCTGCTAAAACTACAAACTACATTTTTTGGTCGCTGCTAAAACTACAAACTACATTTTTTGGTCGCTGCTAAAACTACAAACTACAAAATTTGGTCGCTGCTAAAACTACAAACTACACATTTTGGTCGCTGCTAAAACTACAAACTACATTTTTCGATTAGTGCCAAAACTATAGGCAAACAAAATTTTTGGTCGCTGCTAAAACTACAAACTACACTTTTTGGTCGCTGCTAAAACTACAAACTACATTTTTCGATTAGTGCCAAAACTATAAGCAAACTAAATTTTTGGTCGCTGCTAAAACTACAAACTACATTTTTTGGTCGCTGCTAAAACTACAAACTACATTTTTTGGTCGCTGCTAAAAATACAAACTACACATTTTGGTCGCTGCTAAAACTACAAACTACATTTTTCGATTAGTGCCAAAACTAAGCAAACTAAATTTTTGGTCGCTGCTAAAACTACAAACTACATTTTTTGGTCGCTGCTAAAACTACAAACTACATTTTTTGGTCGCTGCTAAAAATACAAACTACACATTTTGGTCGCTGCTAAAACTACAAACTACATTTTTCGATTAGTGCCAAAACTAAGCAAACTAATTTTTTGGTCGCTGCTAAAACTACAAACTACATTTTTTGGTCGCTGCTACAACTACAAACTACATTTTTTTTGGTCGCTGCTTAAATTTGTAGTTTGTAGTTTTAGCAGCGACCAAAATCGCTGCTCTTTAGATTTTTCTAGAATTTATTTTCTTGAAAACTTGAACAAGAAAACCAGTTTTTTCGAATTTTATTTATTTATCAATTCTATTATCAGGTCAGTGTTCCACTTGATGACGTCACCGTAGAAAAATACTGTAGCTGAGCTAAAGTTGAAAAAAAAACGGCAAATTTTGGCTAATAGCCATCGAATCGGTCAGCTTGACTTTGCTAGCGGCTAATAGCCATTATCACCCACTATTATCCCTTTTTAGCGAAATTTTCCCGAGTTTCGATCACCAATAAAAAAATCTCCAATCTCTGATCATCTCCAACTAACTTTTTCGTACTTTCTTCGGCCCGCTCGCCGGACACCAATTCACGTCATCTGATTTCTAAAAACACATTTCGGAAATTCATTTCACAAAGAATTTTAGCGGGTGGGGGGAAAAGAAAAGCGAGGGACTGGTCAATCCTAGTTGAAAAAAAAAAACAAATGGGGTGAAAAAAAATAAATAATAAGTTACTCACAAGTATTTAAAACAATCTCTTTGGGAGGAAAACACCATAATTTCCAATAAAATGGGGGGGGGGGCACAATCGTCTCCAAAAGGAAAAATGCTCGGGGCTCGGTCGGCGAAAGGAAAACACGGCAAACGGAAAAGGGAAAGCATTCGAGTTTTTCCACGTTTTTAGGGAAAATGGGTTGAAAAACAGCAAAAAACGCACACAAACAGTTAACACAACTTGACGCTCAATGAAAATCTATTTTTTTCAGCTAAAAAAATTCAATTTTTCGCATTTTTCGCACATTTTCGCCAAATTTAAACGCAGGAAAACAGTCGCGAGGGAAACGGGGATCGAGTTATCACAATTTCAAAAAGAAAATGATTAGAAAATAAGATTTGGGAGCAGGAAAGAAAGAAAGAAAAATGGATGGGGACAGTCTGAAAATCAAAAAAAAAAAAAAAAAAAAAAACAACGAGTATAGATAGAGAGAGAGAGAGAGAGAGAGAGAGAGAGAGAAGGTTACGCTTTAAGTTCGACGAGTTGCGAGATGTGTTCGAGTTGGCCAATCTGAAAGATGCAAAATGTTTTTTCAACTGCACTTTAGTTATTGTGTTTTGTTTTCCATTTTCTTGCCGGCTACAGTAGGTTCTAGAGCCAAAAATTTGCATGCATTCAAGAGACGCAAAAGTCTCACGCTTTCAGATGTTTGGCTTGTGTATGGACATATTAGGTGCAGGAAAAAATTCAGAACTTCGGAGAAACGTCGAAAAATTGGCTCTGGGACGTTGGGAAAATTCCAGTATAGGCACCCACATATTGTCCATTCGCGAAAAAAGCAAGTGCGCTCCACAAAAACTTTTGGACCTATTCATCAAAACCGAAAAAAAAAGAAAAAAAACGGAAAAAAAATGCGGGAAAAATCGGGAATGCTCCGATTGACCTGAAATTTTGGGAAATATTGGAAACAATTCTCCTGTACACGCTAAAAAAATTTTGGACCAAAATATCGATTTTAAAAATTTTCAGAAAAATCGATATTTTGGTCCAAAATTTTTTGAGCGTGTACAGGAGAATTTCTCCCCAATATTTCCCAAAATTTCAGGTCAATCGGAGCATTCTCCGATTTTTCCCGCAATTTTTTTTCTTTTTTTCCCGGTTTTGTGAATAGGTCAAAAGTTTCGTGAAGCGCACTTGCTTTTTTCGCGAATGGACAATAACTGAAAAATGGGATTTTCTGCGGGTGCCTATTTTTAAAAATATGGGTGCTCTTATGGAACCTATTATCACAGTTAAGGCACCCACTTTAGTGCATTTTTAGCGGTAAATTATGACAACTTTTTTCGAATTTAGCGGTGAAAGATTCGACAGCTATTTTATCCTTGGCCGAATTTTGTCAATAGTGCGAACGCGGCGGCGAAAAATAGCCAAACTCAGGAAATGTTTGGCTAATAGCCACCGATTCGGCACACGCCCCATATTCGATGGCTATTAGCCGTTTCCGTCGGCTATAATTTTCAGATTTTTTCCTTTAATTTCGGACATCTTGTGTCTGGAAAAAGTCGCAAAATCGCTGAATAAGCGCGAATAGCTGCGTTGCCAATAGACAAATTGGTAAAATTATAGAAGAGCACCCCCAACATTACAGTTCAGGACCCCACGGGAAACCCCCAGAAGAGCCCCCCTCACGATTAAAATAAAGTTTCACGTAAAAATATTTTATAAGAGAAAAATATCATATAAGCGTGACATTTAAATGCGTGGCAAGACATATACGTACTTTCATATTCCTTTTTTCTAATTTATTTCTCATTTTACCATTGTACGTGGCAAAACGATGCTTCTCATGTTTATGTGCGGCCCTATAAAGATCCATCTATATCTATATAATATCTATACCAATTGATCTATAAATGTGAGCTTATCGCCAGGGAAACATGTAAGTTACTTTTAAACTAAAAAAACCGAGCAGAATTATCAAATTTGGATGAAATCCGTGGTGGGGGCTTCTTCTGTAATTTTCCTGAGGGGGGGGGGGGGGGGGCGGAAATGAAATGTTGTGGGGCGCTTCTGAAAGATTACCTATGCTTACAGAATCGACCCCCCTCTCAGTTATGGGGGGATACTTCTGTAATGATGACATTTCACAAACACCCCCCTCACACAAGTGCACCCCAAACTCAATCGGGATCTGAAATTAACTGTGTGGGGGGGCACTACTGGTGGTGGGGGTGTACTAGTGGTGTGGGGGGCACTTCTGAAAGATTACCGACAAATTTTTTATAGGCGGTGTCATTACCCCATAATGGCTAATAGCCAAATTCGTCGGCTAGTGGCCATTATCACCCGCTATTTGCCTTTTCGGCGGCTATTAGCCACCTAGGACTCTCGCCATATACGCGCCAAAAATTTCCTGAGAAGTTTTGAAACGTCCCAGACCCAAATTTGCAGGATTTAAAAAAAAGAAACAAATCTTACCACAGCAACAAGAGCCTGCCGGTAGCATTCCTCGTTCTGAGCAGAAGTGTTGGCCGTTGCTGATCCAGATGTAGCCAGAGCAACTGGAGCTGGCGCAGGAGCTGCGGCCGTCTTCTTTTGGGAAAGCTCCTTCTGAACACCACTGACCGTGTCGTCAAGATAGGTGAAGAACGCCTTCTCATCATCGACAGCCTTCAACTGCTTCTTTCCGAGTTTACCAACGACAGCAACGACGCGACGACGCTCATCGAGCACATTTCCCGAAGATGAGTTATCCGTCTTCTCAAGAAGTGTGTAGTTGCGCTGACGAAGCTCCTGAATTACAAAAAAGTCTGTCGTAAAGGCTACAAATTCTCACGTCATTCTTCTCCTGAAGCTTTGCGTTTTCAGCCTTCAACTGCTCTTCGAGCTCCGATGGTCCAGAAGTGCTCGGTGCGGCCGCCAAGTCAGTGTTCGTCTTTTTAAGCTCAAACACCTCCTCGACAACTGGTTCTGGAGCAGCAGAGTTGCTCGGAATCTCCACGATGCGAGACTTCTCCTGCTCGAGAGCGGTTTCAGCGACACTACGCTTTTCTTTCTCGACGGAGAGCTCCTTCTCAAGAGCAGCCTCCTTCTCGTGGAATCGCGCCTTCTCGCTGGCAATTTCCTGCTCACGAGTCACTTCGCGTTGCTTCAACGACGCGACAATAGCCTCCTGCTCGTCTTTGCTGAAAGTGGGGAAAGGGAGAAATGATAATGAGATTCGGGGCGTGTGCCATGTGTTCTATTAGCCGTTTCCGTCAGCTATAATTTTCAGATTTTTTCCATTTCAAATTTCGGACATCTTGTGTCTGGAAAAAATCGCAAAATCGCTGAGTAAGCGCGAAGATTGTTTCCCTTAATTGTTGCATGCAAACATTATATAGCTGCGGTGCCAACAGACAAATTTTTTAGATGGCGACATTACCCAATAATGGCTAATAGCCCTTTTCGGCGGCCAATAGCCATATTCGACGGCTAATAGCCAAATTCGGCGGCTAGCAAAAAACTGCGCGAAAACTCGGAAAATGCTCCGATTTACCTGAAATTTTGGGAAATAAAGGAAAAAATTCTCCCGGGCATTACTCCAAAATTTCTCACGAAAATATCGATTTTAAGCATTTTCAGAGAAAAAACCAATATTTCTTAAAAATTGATATTTTGGTCTGAATTTTTGTGGGAATGTCCGGGAGAGTTTTTCCCCTTATTTCCCAAAATTTCAGATCAATCGGAGCATTTTCCGAGTTTTCGCGCAGTTTTTTGCCATTTCGTGAATAACCCCATTAGCAAAACTTGGCAGAATGTGACTATCGAGACGCAGATAAATGCAACAGGGCGCGTTTGCCGTTACGTAGGTTCTAGCACGCCGTGTAGATGCCTATTCTCGCCATTACGAGCCAAAAAATTCCTGAGAAACGGCTGTAAACTCACTATGAATGGAACTGTCCAACATCCTTGTTAAGCTCGACAACAAGTGATTTGATCTGGTCGTGACTCTCCACCGCATTGTTCTTCTCCACAGTGGTGGCGGCCAGTTTTTCCTCCAGCTCGCGAATCGCCTGGTTCTTTTTCGCCTCGCGTTCCGTCTGAAGAACGAGCTCACGGCGAGAGCTAGCCAGGTTGTCCTCGAGCTCCTTGTTCGCCTTCTCGAGCTCGGCAGCCTCCTGAGACAGTGCCAAATAGTCGCCAGTCTTCTTTTCGAGATGAGCCTCGTTCTCACGAACAACCTGCTCAAATTTGCGAATCTGCTCGTTGAGTTTGACAATCTCCGCTTGCGAGGCCGCATTTTCAGACGGTTTCGGTGCGGCGGCGAGTTTTTGCTGAAGTCCTTTCACTTCACTAGCCAGATTCTGATTGTTTCCACGAAGAGCGTTCATTTCTCCATCAATCTTTTCAATTTTGGCGTGAAGTTGTTGGTTTTCCTTGCCAAGGGCCTCCTCGCGGGTTTGAAGATTAGCTTGCGCCACATCGACAGCCTTCTGCAGCTCAGACTCGCGAGATTGCAACGCTTGAAGTTTTGCAGTGAGGTTGGCTTGTTTGTTTTGCTCCTGCTTCTCTCGCTCGGCAACGCTCGCCTTGTCCTTGTTCAACTTCTCCACCTTCTGATTGGCATCTGTCAACTTCTTGTGCAACGCCTTCACCTCCAGACTCAAATTATTCTTCTGCAAGTCGGCATCACGGAAAGCGGTCGTCAAGAACGCAATGTAGCCGTCCTCGAGGTCAGAGACGGTGGAGAGACGAGCCAAAACCTTTTTCTGGTCCAAATCCCTAACGTTCACCGTTTTCACTGGCTTGCGCTTTTGATTCTCTTTCGGCGACTCTTGAAGCACCTTCTGCTGCTGTACAGGCTCTTGCTCCTTCACAGGTTGGGCTGGTCCGTTCTTCTCCAAAAGTGGAGCAGTCTGCTTCACTTGGGCAGTCTCTTGCACAATGTTCTCCTTGTCCGAATCTTCTTCAGCCGACACCTGCTCTTTCAGAGCGGTTTGCTCCTTCTGGTGCTCCTTCTTTTTCTCTTTCTTCGTCTTATTCTTGTTGCTCTTGCTCTTGTTCTTGTTGTCGGCTCCATTCCATGCAGCCAACAGATTCTGCAAAAAAAAGAGTGAATTGATTGAGGTATTGTCCATTCGCGAAAAAAGCAAGTGCGCTCCACAAAATTTAGTACTACGTGGATTTCATTTTCGTCGCCAAATTATTTCAATTCACGTGTAAATTCAACGTAAAATGAAATAATTTGGCGACGAAAATGAAATCCACAAAGTACTAAGTTTCGTGGAGCGCACTTGCTTTTTTCGCGAATGGACAATATTGTCGAACCGCCAAAATGGTCAAACGCGCTTTACTGGACTCAACGCTATGCGATTTTGATTTTCGTTTTTAAATTATTTTGTCGGTTTTTATTTGATTTTTTACATAAAATCTTCTTTTTTCGTGCTTTTTCCTTGTAAAAATATTTTTTCGAGACTACATTCATGGAGTATTGTCAAACTCTTTCGCATATTTCCGAATTTCAGTGAAAAATCAATATTTTTCGATTTCTGTGCACTTTAAAAAATTCATAACTCATTTGTTTGGAAAGATTTTTGTTCAAACTCCATCATAGCCCGAAAAGTACTGTATTTATTATAAATTCCACCTTTTTTCCGCCAAAATGGCAAATTTTCACTAAAATCAGTAATTTAGTGAAAATTTGCCGTTTCGGCGGAAAAAAAGGTAGAATTTATAATAAATACAGTACTTTTCGGGCTAAAAGGTAAGAAAACATTGAAAAACATCATCATGATGGAGTTTGAACAAAAATCTTTCCAAACAAATGAGTTATGAATTTTTTAAAGTGCACAGAAATCGAAAAATATTGATTTTTCACTGAAATTGGAAGATATGCTGAAGATTTTGACAAAACTTCATGAGTTTGGTCTCGAAAAAGTATTTTTACAAGGAAAAAGCAAGGAATAAGAAGTTTTTATTCAAAAAATCAAAGAAAAACCGAAAAAATAATTTGGAAACCAAAATGAAAATCGCATAGCGTTGAGTCCAGTGGAGCGCGTTTGACCATTTTGGCGCGTATATGGCGCTGGAAACGACTCATATCCTTCGAAAACGGCTAATGCTCTATATGGCGCATAGTTGCCGCCTATAAAAAACGTGTTTGGCACGTTCATAATGCTCAAAATTTGAAAAATGGGGTAGTAAAATAGGACCAAATTTTCTTTTTTTCTGATCATTTCCGGCACGGCTTAGGCCTTCCAAATTTTTTTTCTAACTAGACATTTCGTGAATAACCCCATAAATTCAGTTTACGCACGTCCCGAATTCGATGGCTACTAGCGAAAATGTATCCCATCTCACCTGATCAAAACTGTCCTCCTCTCTGGCATTGAACCAGTACGTGAGAACAACGATCACACTTGTCGTGATGGCGCCGATAACAACCAACATCACTGGGTCGAGCATGTTTAACCCTGGAATGTTTGTTTGCTAGAAAGGAATTAAAATGAAAAAAGAAATGAGGAGGCGGGAGAGAGCGAGAGAGAGAGAGAGCGTCAGAGAAATATAGAGCCACCGGAAATGGAAACGAAGAGAAGAAAAATTCCAAAAATCCCAGCGCTTGTCGCTGTACAGGGGCTCGGTATGGGAAATTCAAGGCACTTTGATCTTTTGATTCGATACTTTGATAGTAATAAAAAGGGTAGTATTGGAAAATAAGAAGAATGGTGAAAAATGAGATAAAAGAGAACACTAGAAAGGGCGTGTGACTCATCAAAAGTGCAAAAAATGTACAGTATTGAAATAAAACCAGTTTTTTTTTATTTAAAATGATGAAAATTCGTACTTAATCCTGTTTGAAGCGAAAAAAAAGGAAAGGCCAAAAATTGTGGGACTGAAAATTTCGGAAATATTGTCAAAAATACCCCTTAAAAACGATTTTCCTGAAAAAAGCACTTTTGGTCGCTATTGTCGGCCCGCCAAAATGGTCAAACGCGCTCCCCTGAACTCAACGCTAAGCGATTTTCATTTTGGTTTCCAAATTATTTCATTTCACGTTGAATTTATACGTGAAATGAAATAATTTGGAAACCAAAATAAAAATCGCATAGCGTTGAGTTCAGCGGAGCGCGTTTGACCATTTTTGGGGCCGACAATACTAAAACTACAAACTACACGTTTTGGTCGCTGCTAAGACTACAAACTACACTTTCTTGGTGGCTGCTAAAACTACAAACTACATTTTTTGGTCGCTGCTAAAACTATTCCAAGCTAAATTTTTGGTCGCTGCTAAGACTACAAACTACAATTTTTGGTCGCTGCTAAAACTACAAATTACACTTTCTTGGTCGCTGCTAAAACTACAAACTACATTTTTTGGTCGCTGCTAAAACTATTCCAAGCTAAATTTTTGGTCGCTGCTAAGACTACAAACTACAATTTTTGGTCGCTGCTAAAACTACAAACTACATTTTTTGGTCGCTGCTAAAACTATTCCAAGCTAAATTTTTGGTCGCTGCTAAGACTACAAACTACAATTTTTGGTCGCTGCTAAAACTACAAATTACACTTTCTTGGTCGCTGCTAAAACTACAAACTAAATTTTTGGTCGCTGCTTAGACTACAAACTACAAATTTTGGTCGCTGCTAAAACTACAAACTACAAAATTTGGTCGCTGCTAAAACTACAAACTACACTTTTTGGTCGCTGCTAATGGACTTATTCACAAAACCGGAAAAAAAAAGGATGAAAACGGAAAAAAAAATTGCGGGAAAAATTGGAGAATGCTCCGATTGACCTGAAATTTTGAGAAATATTGGAAAAAATTCTCCTACACGTTCAAAACACAATATCGATTTTTTTCCTGAAAATTTTTAAAATCGATATTTTGGTCCAAACTTTTTTGAGCGTGTACAGGATAATTTTTTCTAATATTTCCCAAATTTTCAGGTCAATCGGGGAATTCTTCAATTTTTCCCGAAATTGTTTTCCGTTTTCTTCCTTTTTTCCGGTTTTGTGAATAGGCCCATAAGACTACAAATGCTCAAAAATGCTCTCGAGAACTGAATTTGAACATTTCTATCTTAAATTTTAATTTAAAAAAAAGCTCAGCGAAAATTCGGAGAATGCTCCGATTGGCCTGAAACTTTGTGAACTAATGCCAAAAATGCTTCCAATATCGATTTTAAAATTTTTCAAAAAAAAAAAATCCGATATTTCGGTCCAAAATTTTGTGGGTCGGTCCGGGAGCATTTTTGACGTCATTTCCCAACGTTTCAGACCAATCGGAGCATTCTCTGAACTTTTTGCTGGTTTTTGCTATATCGTGAATTGGAGAAAACGTGCATTTCTTCAAAAACCGTTATCAAGACTGCCGAGAACTGGGCAAAGAAATGACCGTGAAACTAGAATGATGATGGTCGAACAAGAAGGTAACTTGAAAGATGGATAGTTTGATAAACTGAGAAATTGAAAAAGAGGTTATCAAACGGGTCGAAAAGTAGGAAAAGCGAGTATTCCGAGAAAACAAAGCGGAAAAAGGGGGAGAAAGACCAGACCTTCTCCGTTTTTTTCATCTTCTTCTTCTTTTTAAAAAGCAAGAATAAAAAAACAGACGAAGAGAAAAGAGAGAAATAGAGAGTGGGCGCCACGTCCGCGGTTTCCTGCACCATTCTCCTCCGCCACTCGCACACTATTTCCGCGCTTTTTTCTATTCCGTCAGAGGTCGCGCAGAGCGATGTGACACGTAGCAAGCACTGAGGCGCCAGGCGCCGATTCCCTCGACACTCTTCTCTCTTTCAATTCTGCACTATATCGGGCGTCTTTTAACTAAATATACTAGTACATAGGCGCACACACACACAAGATGAAACTAAACGGCCTGTGGAGAGACAGAGCTCTGATGAAATGAAATGAAATGAAATGGCTCGGAGCAAATTGAGAGAGAAAACGAGAGAAAAGGGCGTGGCAAACCTCGAAATTGAATAATGATGACGCCAATAAATAAATATTGGCGAAAATATTACTGAATCCTAAATTTTACAGTGTCAAAAACAGCACATCTTCTCAACCTTGAGAGAACGTCAGAGACTGACCGCGAATGGGAAAGAATTGTGTGAGTGTGAGTGTGTGTGCGAAATTGACCTTGAAAATTGGATGAGAAACTGTGAAAAACAAATTTACGCGGCCGCAAGTGTCGGTCACTTAACTTAACATTCCCGAATTGTTCATTGCAAAAACGGAAATGTGGGAAGACCCTAACATATAAAAAATCGAATTTCGCGTATTTAGAATTTAAAAAAATATATTTAGGCTTCAAAATAATAAAAAATGTGACAAAAATGCAGAATGGAAAAAAAAGAAAAAATTTAAAGGCGCATAGCGTTTTCAATCTGCTGGGTCTCGCCACGACAAGTACTGTAACCCGTCGGCAAAAATATTTAAATTCAAATTCAAGATTTTTATTTTATTTTTTCTATTTTCTTCCCTATTTCTCGAAAAATCGCGTAATTATTACTTTCGTTTCTAGATAATTAGTGGAAAAATTGAATAAATAAAAAATCGCGGTCTGTAAATATATAATTTTCGACACCCTGACAAAACCGGCGAAAAATTCGCCCTTTGCGAGTTCGTTGCACGAGTTATCCTAGACAATTTTATAGGCAATATAGGAAAAGTTTACAAAATCTTGCCAGTCAGCCGTCAATCAATCAAAATTTTGCAGATGTCGTCGATATCGTATCAAGAAAAGCGTAAAAGTTGCCAAAAACGAACTGATAAAGGTGTTGGCGGCAAAAATCAAGAAAAGCCAGAGTGACACGGCTGATGATTTTGTCAGCGTCATCAAGGGACGTCCTGAATGACGTTGGCGGTCACGTGATATTATTCGCGTAAAATTGTTTTTGGGGTCCTATTCACGTGAGTTTTTCGTTATTTTTAATCCAATCAATGCAACAAATTTGGGACCGAAATCAATTTCCAGAAAAAACTGGCGCTTTGAATTTTATTTTCCGGAAAACGATAGGGAAACCGTTTTCCTAAAAAATTTTCTCTGCATCTGTCATCCTCATCACATGAAAGTTGGAATTTTTAAAATTTTTTTCATGATTCCCGTAAAACGGTATTACTGCTGTTTTCCAGTGGCCCGATCCATAACTGGAAAACGACAGAAAACCGGTTTTCCGGAAAACAAAATTGGGAAATTGATAAATTTTGTGTTATGGTGGTGAGACGTGTTTCAGTTTAATTGCATTTTTTGGATTAAAATCACAGAAAAATTCACGCGAAAAAAACCTGATTATTTAACACAAATAAATAACTTTTATTCAGCACAGATATTTCCAATACAAAAAAAAATCGAAAGGTATTGGGCGAATCCTGTTTTGGTGATGCATGATGTACGTAGCAGATAAATATACAAAAGAAAAGTAAACTCAAAACCCGGAAAATAGGTTTCTTGGGCGAATAGCAAATTTCAAATATCGCCCAATTCGTCCATAAATTGCTGATGTGTGACTGGCGGCTGATCGAATGCGACATTAAAATCGTCGGACATTGGAATCGCTGCTGAAGACGTGGATCCTTGTGCTCCACGAGCCGAGCTCGTCATCACATCATCGTCAATGTCAGCACCGATGGCGGAGCGTTCAGGGCGGCCTAGATATTGGTATAATTAAATAGGAAATTAGTGTTTTATTTTAATTTCTTACCCGATTCCTTTTCCTTTTTCCGCTTCTGTCTCAGCTCTTTCTCACTAATCGAGTGAATGTTTGCTCCGGCGAGCGTCGTTTTCCAGAGAATCGATTTAGCGCGGATGATTGCACGATCACACGTTTCGTTTACTCTAAAAAATTATGGAATATATATATATAGATTAGCTTATTCTGGCGGGCGGGGTTTCATTTTTACACGTAGCACCTCGATTTAAAACCAATTATTGAATACTCACCTAATCAACGTGGTCTCCTCGTCTTTATTATCAATCATTCGTAGTAGACCGGCACTCTGGTCGATTTTAATCGCCACATTTTGATTTTCAATCAAATCCAACAAAGAGTTTTGAAGTTCTGGAAGTGTTGTGCCCAACGCGGCACACATTGTTTCCATTCTTACTGTAGAGTACGGTTGAAGGTATTGCACAACGCATTTTTGTCGGATTTGATTGAAAAGTTCATTGACTTCGCGCGAGAGGAACGGGTCTAGGAGGAGCTGAAAATAAGGAACTTTTTTTTTGTTGATTTGTAGTTTGAATTGAATTGTCATTCGATGTTTACGGACCAGAGAAATGGGGTATTGGGTAAGCAATGAAAAAAAAATACTTCAGAACAATCGAAGCATTTTCTCAAATTTTTTGTATTTTCTTTTTTTTTTCAATTTTCGATTTTTCGGCTCTGGGACGTTTCGAAAATTTTTTGCACTTTTGCGTAGCGGTTTTGCCAATTGACACCAAAACACAGCGCATTTTTTTGGGAATTTAAATCCACTAGTATGCCACAAAAATGCATAATGGGGTTATTCACAAAACCGGAAAAAAGGAAGAAAACGGAAAAAAACTTCGGCAAAAATCGGAGAATGCTCCGATTGACCTGAAATTTTGGGAAATATTGGAAAAAATTCTCCTGTACGTGCTCAAAAAAATTTGGACCAAAATATCGATTTTAAAAATTTTCAAAAAATCGATATTGATTCTCCTTTCCCAAAATTTCAGGTCAATCGGAGCATTCTCCGATTTTTCCCCAAGTTTTTGTCCGTTTTCTTCATTTTTTTTTCGGAAAAACAAAAAATGAATTGACGTTTCGAAACGTCAGTGCATTTTTAGAGATAAATTTCCGGTGAATTTTGACAAAATTTAGCGCTAAAATGCACTAAAGTTTCGTAACGTCGCAGGGCCCCATAATCACTTATTTTTTCCATTAAAAACCGCCAACTAACCCGATTTTTAACAGCAAACATAATCTCAAAGCACCGTCCGAATCGACTGGAAGTGTACGAGTTGAGCAGCTCAATAAACTGTGGCTCCGACTCCAACAGCTTGCGGAACGCCCCACTTCCGCCCACCAACGACTTCAATTTTCCACGTTCCAGCGTAGCCATCGCGCACAGCATCGCGTAGATTCCCAAGTCCGAAGAAGTGACGAACCATTTGGCTTGAAGATGTTCAGTTTTAATCGCTAAAACTGTTTCGACCACCGATTGATATTTCTGTTGTCTGAGTCGAAGCAGCACCTGAGCCGCTTGGCACTTTGCCAGAGCCGATTCGACGAGTTGTCGGTTTGACTGCGCCGGCGAAGTCAAGTCGCTATCCGCCATGTACGCCACGTTTTCTCCGCGTTGCTGCTGTTGGCTCTGGCTGTTCTTTTCCGCGTCGTCCGCGTCTTTCAACGAGCGGAACGCGGTCGATGTGACCGATTCGACGCGCGCCCAATCGTTGGCAATAATGGCCACTTCGATCCAGTTTAACCACATCTAAATTTCGTTTTTTATTGGTTTTTTTTTAAAGGTGCACACTCACGTGAATAGAATGTTTCAGTTGGGTACAGTAGTCTCGGATTCCTCTGGAATACAGACGAATGGCGTCTTCAATTTTTCCAGCAGAGATAAAGTGCTGAAAGAGGTCTTCCATGGCGCGGCGCGTGGACTCTTTCACGCCTTCGTCCTTGTGACGCTTGTAATCGGCCTGAAATCACAACGGTGTTCACGGACTTTAAAAGGCTCAGGGACGTTTCGAAACATCACCTCCCAAATTCGATGGTTAATAGCCAAACCTTTCCTAATTAATCCAGAAAAATTAGGCAATTAAAATTCAAGCCCCACCTGCAAAATATCCAAAACACCATTCCACTGGCTCGTCGTCTCCTCAATCCACTTGACGTCTTTGACCGGAATTATCTGATTGTGATTAACAGTGAGCTTATCTTTCGACAACTCGGCTTCCAACTCGTTGAAAAATGTGTGATAATGTAGAATATCTTTGGTATTGTCACGCAAATGATTGATCAGCTGAATGTAGATGTCGGTGCGAAGTGGCGGACAGTGTTTGGCGATAAAACGACCTCTGGAAATAAATTTTTATTTTCAGGAAATTTTTAGACAATTTTGAAGACTTTGAGCTTACAAACTACAAATTTTGGTCGCTGCTTAGGCTACAAGCTACACTTTTTGGTCGCTGCTAAAACTATTCCAAACTAAATTTTTGGTCGCTGCTAACACTACAAACTACAATGTTTGGTCGCTGCTAAAACTACAAACTACATTTTTTGGTCGCTGCTAAAACTATTCCAAACTAAATTTTTGGTCGCTGCTAAAACTACAAACTACATTTTTTGGTCGCTGCTAAAACTATTCCAAACTAAATTTTTGGTCGCTGCTAAAACTATTCCAAACTAAATTTTTGGTCGCTGCTAAAACTATTCCAAACTAAATTTTTGGTCGCTGCTAACACTACAAACTACAATGTTTGGTCGCTGCTAAAACTACAAACAACAATGTTTGGTCGCTGCTAAAACTACAAACTACAAATTTTCGTCGCTGATAAAACTATAAACTACACTTTTTGGTCGCTGCTAAAACTACAAACTATAAATTCAATTTTTGGTTGCTGCTAAAACTACAAACTACAATTTTTGGGCGCTGCTAAAACTACAAACTATATTTTTTGGTCGCTGCTAAAACTACAAACTACAATTTTTGGTCGCTGCTAAGACTACAAACTACAATTTAATTTCGGTCGCTGCTAAAACTATAAACTACATTTTTTGGTCGCTGCTAAAACTACAAACTACAATTTTTGGTCGCTGCTAAAACTACAAACTACAATTCTTGGTCGCTGCTAAAACTATTCCAAACTAAATTTTTGGTCGCTGCTAACACTACAAACTACAATGTTTGGTCGCTGCTAAAACTACAAACTACATTTTTTGGTCGCTGCTAAGACTACAAACTACAATTTTTGGTCGCTGCTAAGACTACAAACTACAATTTTTGGTCGCTGCTAAAATTATTCCAAACTTAATTTTTGGTCACTGCTAAAACTAAAATTTTTGGTCGCTGCTAAAACTATAAACTACATTTTTTGGTCGCTGCTAAAACTACAAACTACAATTTTTGGTCGCTGCTAAAACTATTCCAAACTAAATTTTTGGTCGCTGCTAAAACTACAAACTACAAATTTTGGTCGCTGCTAAAACTACAAACTACAATTTCTGGTCGCTGCTAAACTACAAACTACACTTTTTGGTCGCTGCTAAAACTACAAACTACATTTTTTAGTCGCTGCTAAAACTACAAACTTGTAAGACTACAAACTACAAATTTTTCAAGTTTTCAGAAAAAAAATCAATCTTTCTTAAAAATCGATGTTTTGGTCTGAAATTTGTGGGAATGTCCGGGAGAGTTTTCCCCCTCATTTCCCAAAACTTCAGATCAATCGGGGCATTTTTCGAGTTTTCGGGCAGTTTTTTGCCATTTCGTGAATAACCCCATAAGAAACAAAATGTGAACATTTTAGGAGTTTGCGCAATTATATCGGTTAAGAAATAAGAAAGTTATTAGCGATTTGCTGAAAATGTTTCAGAAATTTCAGACAAAATCCAATATTTTAAGAGCCGTACTGTCCGCAATAGTTGGAAACTGTTTGAAAAAAAATTCGCCAAAAATTAGCGAACTTTCGTAAAAATCCGCAAAAATCTACCTGATAAAAAACGCATTTCCCGCATAACAACACGCCACAGCTTCCACATCGACAGCCGGCTCATTCACACTCAAATCATACGTCTCATCGAAATTCTCTCTGTCCCGCTTCTCCTCGGATCGTGATCCAACGCCGCTCAGTGAATTGCTAATTAAATCCAAAATTTGTCGAGATTTGGAAGTGGCTGCAGGGGGTTCAAAGTGGTCGATAGCCGGTGGTGGTGCTGGTTCGAGACTTTCGCGACCGCTGAGCGCCTCATCGATCGGGGCGGCCGGCTCTTGACTCTGAAGACGATGAATTTAAAAAAACAGTATTTAAAAAATGAGGTTTTTATTCGATTCTTCAAATATTTAAAAAACTCACCGGCACCTCTGTGTCCATTGGATCGTCCAGCAGCTCGTTTGACATTTTTCTGATCTCAAATTAAACGGTTTATTTTAATAATAATTAAATGAAATACATTTTAAAAGGAAGAATTTCAGGAAAAAACCGGGAAAGCATGGTGAAAAAATGAATTTCAATGAAAAATTGCGAAAAAAAAAAACAAATTTGAGCATCTCATTAGAGCGCGTTTGCATTACACCTGCCTGAGTCTCTTCTATTTTCACACTCTCTCGTCAGGTTCTCACCAAAATTATTTTATTTTTCAAAATTATTTATCAATTTTTTGATAAAATATTGATTTTTTCAAGGCAAAACCATGTCGGACAAACCTGGATCGTCAATTTTTGGCAAAATGAGTGAGTTTTTATAATTATTTATTTTAATAAAATAACATAAAAATACCTAAAAACTTTTCAGCGAGCCGTGCGGCTGGAAAACGGCAAATCAAGCCGACGGCAATACTCTATGCCACACTAAATGAGAGCCACAGTTCGGACGAAGAGGATGAGGATTTTGAGGGTAGGTAATTCTGATTTGATTGGAAAGTTTTGAAAAATTAGGATATTTAAATAAAATGGAAAAAATCTGTAGAAATTTACAAAAATTGGCAGAAAATAAAATAAAATTCACAAAAATCATTCCAGAAAAATGAAAAATAAAACACCATGAAAGTGTGATAAATATTAAAAAATAGGTCTCCAAAAATGTGAAAAAAAATAAAACCAAAAAAATCACAGAAAAATAAAAAAAAACCTATAAAATATGTTGAAGAATCAGCGAAAATTCCGAAAATTAAAAAAAAACGGAAAATTCAGAGAAAATTCAGGAAAACTACAAAAAAAGGAGAAAATTCGAACAAAAAATAAAAGAAAACTCTGCAAGAATCAGAGAAAAGTGCAGATAAATGCGAAAGAAAACTCCGAAAAAATTAGATGAAATTTCGAAAAATTAAAAAAAATCCTGGAAATTCACAAAATTCACAATAAAATCCAGAAAAATTCAGGAAATATCAAAACAATCATGAAAATTCAAAAAGGAAGAAAAAATTATCCACAAAAATGTGAAAAACCACGAAAAATCCGAGAGGGATGAGAAAAAAATGACAAAAATTCTGAAGAAAATTTTATGAAAAATCATTAAAATAATTCTAAAAAACCGCAAAAAAATCAAGAAAATTGGAGAAAACTCTGAATAATAAACCTATTCACAAAACCGGAAAAAAGGGAAGAAAACAGCAAAAAATTCAGGGAAAATTCGGAGAATGCTCCGATTGACCTGAAATTTTGGGAAATATTGGAAAAAAAATCCCCTGTACACGCTCAAAAAATTTTGGACCAAAATATCGATTTTAAAAATTATCGATTTTTTTTCTGAAAATTTTGAAAATGGATATTTTGGTCCAAGATTTTTTGAGCGTGTACAGGAGATTTTTTTCCAATATCTCCCAAAATTTCAGGTCAATCGGAGCATTCTCCGAGAATTTTCCCTGAATTTTTTGCTTTTTTCTTCCTTTTTTTTCCGGTTTTGTGAATAGGTCCATAAATCAAAAAAATCTCCAAAAATTTAAGCAAAATTCCACAAAATGAAAAAAAAAAAATCCGAAAATCACAAAAAAAATTCAGTAAAAAAAAGAAGGAAAAATCACGAAAAAGTAAAAAAAAAAGAGAAAAATTCATGAAAAATCCCTAGCAATCACGAAAATAATTTTGCAAAAAATGGAGAATATTGCGGAAAAACGAGGAAAAATTTCAAATAAAAATCTGAGAAACAAGTCAGGAAAAATCACGAAAAAAAAACTTGAAAGTTCACAAAAAACCGAAAATTCAGAGAAAATTCCTGAAAAGTCACGAAAAAAAGTAAAAAAAAACCATGAAAATTCAAAAAGGAAGAAAAAATTCTCTACAAAAATCTGGAAAACCACAAAAAATTCCAGAAGAATAAAAAAAAAATGACAAAAATTCTGAAGAAAATATACGAAAAATCATGTTTAAAAAATCCGGAAATTCCAAAAAATCCTGAAAATCACAAAAATTCTCAGCAAAATAAAAAACCCATCCTAAATTCCAGTAAAAATGGACATAGATGACGAAAAAAACAACTCGGATTCGAATTCCGACAACTCTTCCGGCTCGAATTACGACGAAGAGGAGGAGGAGGAAAGTTCAGGAGACGAAAAAGATGACGTGGAGGATGCGGAAGGTCGGAAAAACAAAGATTCGGCGGAAAAGGAGATGCAAATTGTGTGTGGAGTGTGTGTGAATGCGCGGGACGTCGTCAGCGCTGGAGATTTTATGCAGTGTGATAAGTTGGTTCATTTCTATAAATAAAAATTCCAATTTGCCCCCATATTCCAGATGCGGAATCCACGTGCACGAATCGTGTTACCAAGGCCTTCAGGTGGACGATCCGGAAGAAACCATCTGGTATTGTGAGCCGTGCTCAGCAGGGCTCACCGACCCGCCGCACTGCGAGTTCTGTCCATCCAGGCTGGGAGCGTTCAAAAAATCGGATATTCCGGGAAGATGGTGCCACGTGGTGTGCGCATTGTTCACCCATGGTGTCACTTTTGTTCAGGTACATATTTAAATACATTGATCTCATTATTTTTGTTTCTTCCAGCCAGAAACACTGACCGGAGCATCATGGGAAAACCTGGAGAACTCTATATTCGGAAGACGAACGTGCTCAGCGTGCACGGACAAAATCGAAGCTAGGCTTGGAGTTGCGTCGCGATGCGAATCGGGAATGTGCAAAGAGTACATGCATGTGACGTGTGCACAAAAATTGGGACTTTTGGGTGAGTTTTGACATTTCCAGTTATTAAAAAAAAAATCACATTAATCTTTCTAGAAAAAAAAAATTCTGAAATGCCAATTTTTCAGTGGACGAAACAGATGAGCACGAAGGTGACGTGGTGGCAGTGATGCGCTACTTTTTCTGCAAAAAGCACACAAATACCGACAATCTGAGATCGCTGCAGAAAAAGTGGTTGGCGTGGGAGAGATCCGAGTCGAGAAGGATGACGTTGCATAGAAGACGTCGTCCGTTGAGCGACAGAGAGGATCAGTTGAGAAAAGATCAGTTTGATAAGTTGATGGTACGTACTATTTACGTAGTATCAGAAAAGAACACGGCAAAACACTTTTAGTTGCAGACGATCATAAAAACGGACCGTGAAAATCAGAAATATACGGGAGAAGTGACAGCGGATCGTCAGAAACAGGCACGTCTTCTCAACTCGTCGGCCGAATTTTTCGATCGTTTCGAAACTAAAGCGGAAGATTCTGGAGTGTCACGTGACGCATTCAGGGACCCATTTTTTAACATCAAATTATCAAACAACTCTTACATTCCCATCGGATTTTCCAAAGAGTATATTGAGTAGGTTATTTAAAATTTATTTTCAAATCAAAAAAAAATAAAATAAAATAAACGAATTCCAGTTTCATCCATCTCCGCGATTCTCAAATAATCCCGGAAGAAGAAGAAAAGCTTCGGAAAGCTCGAGAAAATCTCGCAGAAACGAAGAGAAAACATGCGGAACACGCAGCTTCGCGTCAACTTTTCGACAAATACTCACAAAACGATACGATTATTGATCGAAAACTAAAACAGCTTAATACGCTGTGCAATTTGCTCACCG